>JAGIKU010002025.1:1200000-1800000 GCA_020086695.1 Penicillium sumatraense | reverse complement strand
GGGTAGTACCCGAAAAGCCTCACTCACTTAATACTATTGACTTTTACTAGAAGTAGAAGTAAATAATTTAGGTAAATTCAATTTACCTAATTTTACTTCTGACAAGGCTACAGGTATACTTAATACAGATTAAAACTCAATTGCTCAGAAAGCGCGCACATATATAGATATCATACTAGTAGTATGAAGAATTAGAAAGTTTCAATAGCAATAACCAATCGTCTTCTACAATGCGATATGCGGAGGGATAGTTGTCTTTCATAGTGGGATTCACCAAAGGGTGTGACTCTAGAGTATAAACACCTCTAACTTCTTTTCGTATGAGAGTAGAGTGAAATTTCAAGAATGATTGAGGTAGTTTACCCTACAAAATAAGGTTCAAAATGTAATAAAAGCTAGATGAATGCCACAAGTACTATTTTCTGACTGGCAAATGATAATAAATACCACTCAATGGCGGTAAAATTCGTTTGTCAATCTATCACTGATAATAATATCATACTAACTTTCAAATTTCCCTGGCAACTTCTCATGTTCAACCTTGGAGATTTCAATGTACTTTCTTCTGTTTATGGGATCTACTTCATTTCTCTGGGTGATCAGCCGGGCTAGCCCTCCCGACTGCCCCACAGCAGCATTCCGCAGCCATTGGCTACCAAATTCCCGGATGAATCGCAAAAACAGGTCTTTTTGAGTCAGCTTGATCCTAGTTTCCCCTCCTAAACTCATGGCATTGTCTCTCGTCAACACTGCCAGATAAACATGTCAAATGGACCGATAGTCCATGTATGGATCTCCTCCCCAATAAATATTTCAGATTTTTTGTTACTGACGCAATCTAACCATAGGAATCAGAATTCTCCGACCCAGACGAGGCTTACGACTCTGATGGGTCGCAATCGTATGTTGTTGCCATGTAATACCATCGTGGAGAGTTCTTCACACCGCTAACTCTGTTTTACAGAACTTTCTCAATCAGCTCGTCTATATATAATGGGCTGATAGAAAATGGCAGGAGGTACTTTGAACCTCGGACCTCGAACTCATTGGATACAAAATCGCTAAACCATGGAATAAACAGATATCAGAATTACAAACCGGGCTACTCCTTGTAGGGTCGCTATTCTTCCTTCCATTGGCATTTGCTAATCCCTGAAGTGTCCCTTCGGATGAGCTACAATTCGAGACATACGAAGCAGGGTATACAAGACATCGCCCCATTCCTTTTTCCATAGATTGTACCCAGACTGAAAGTAGACCAGGCATGTTGTGGCTTTGCTCATGGAGAGCGACCGTGAAAATCCTTATTTTCGAGCACCAATAAAGTCTAATCCTCAAGTATGTCACTGGGACCAGCTTAAGAAGGACTCATCTGATGTTTGTAGCATATTCTAGATATTGGGACCGGGCACGGATCATGGGCCATGCAAGTGAACCAAGACTAAAAACTTGAGCGGATCAGCTAACAAACTTGAAGTGAGGTGGCTGATATGTTTCCCAATGGTAAGGTCATACGAAAAAAAACCCCGTTTTCTTAGTCTGTGTTAATTCTAAATGAATACCTTAGCCGTCGTCCGTGGTGTAGATCTATTTCCACCCCCAGCGACTTGGGTACCACCAAATTGCATTTTCGAAGTGGATGATATTTCCCGCGATTGGACTTGGAAAGAATCATTTGATCTAATACATATGCGAATTATGGAAGGGGCATTGACCAATGAGGAATCAAAGCAGTTATATGAGAATTGCTTTGAGTAAGGTTTCCCGTATGATAAACTCACAGGCAGAACCACTGACAGAAATCAACAGAAACATTCGGCCAGGTGGCTGGATTGAACAATTGGAAATCCAACCTCGCTTCTTCTCGGACAACGGCACATTGCCTGAAGAGAGTATGGCCAACCAATGGAGCCGAACGGTATTTGAAGCCGCCACCACCTCCGGCAGGCCAATGGATTTGTATGAGAAATGTGCTCCTATGATTGAACAGGCCGGGTTCGTGGATATTAATATCCATGAAACTAAATGGCCAATTGGAGCTTGGTCAGACAACCCAGTACAAAAAGAGGCTGGGAGAATCAATCTTCAGCATTGGTATAGCGGCCTTGATGGCTATTCAATGCACCTCTTAACAAATTATGGTAAACCTACACCATGGTCATGGGAAGAAGTCATGGCGTATGTCGCCAATTTCAGAAAGGAACTATCGAGTGATCAACATAATCTTTATCATCTTGCGTGAGTAGCCGTGTTTTGTTCTAACTTCGATGGCAAACTCGCTAATACTCAAATAGTAAGCGAGTGTGGGCTCACAAGCCCTTATATAATGAAAGGAAAATATCTAACCCGATAAGCGGGACTCAGGTTACAAGGCTCGATGACCCTATATCCTTAGAGTGTCCCGATTGATCAGAAAAGGCCCATCTATTTTGACTAAGGTAGTAAAGAATACCACTCGAGATAATATCTCAGTATTTGTTTCTCTGCGTTATTTATCTTCGTATTTTAAAAAAGAAAAAAAAAAAAAGTAATTGCCATGGGATTTCCTGTGGAAATACGCGAAGTAAATCGAAAAATGCTTATGATTGCATATTCCAGGGACGGCGCAGGTATTTTTCATTTGAGATCTAGTCTCACTGGAGGTTCAGGATTATGGCCGTGTTTTACGAAGTATCCCCAGACAAGGGAGCTCTATTATCCGGTCGGCTATTTACGCAAGGTACCTCCAGATTATCCCAGATGTAAAGTAATTTTAGAAATACCGCTATTCCAGCCGCCAAGGAGAAATTTAGGGCGTCTAGGGTCTGTGCAAGAGAATACGTGAATCCAATAAGACACGAGGCGCCCCGCTCTTCCAGCCTTGAGCTCTTTCACCTATACCTATACACATCATGTCGAGACAGGTCGATAAACTACCAACCCCCACTGAGGTTCGAAAAAAGAAAGTAATAATCGCAAGTGCAAGTCGGTGAGATATAATTTATAATTATTTTGGGCACACAATCAGAGCAAGTCGGCCATGAATACTAAGCTTGATCAAGATCAGGAACGCTAGGTCTCTATGGAGCGATGAAAATTTTGGGCTATCGCCCCTATCATCTTTACGAATGTGTTTGCATTCATGGAGCGACTCATATAAACATCTTCAAGCAAGCGGTGATCGCTCAATTCAATTGGTTCTCTGGGCTCAGGCGACTCAAAAAGCCCGACTGCGAGAAGTGGCTGGCAGATTACGATGTAAGATGCAATAAATCACAAAGTAACCCATTTTGGAGCTTCTAGTAACACTAAATTTGCTTAGTGCATTATCGAAATTCCAAGCTATTTGGGAATGGATGTTATCGAGGCTTACGCAGAGGATCCGGATGTGAAATTCATCCTCACGGAGAGGGATCCAAAGAAGTGGGCCCGATCATTCAACAACACGAGTGCGAAAGTAGTCGCACTAGCTAGTAGTTTTCCATTTGTTATTTTGAAATACTTTCAGGCGGATCTATACCACTTTTTTGACATGAACGTTCTTGTTTACCAGGCTCTCGCCAGTGGAACAAAGCCAGGTGAACCGGACAACGAGAAGATGCTCTCCGAATATTATTCCTCATAGTAGGTCTTCCGTTTCGCCCAAGCTTATTTCAAATTGAATTTCTAACCAGCTCCCATGCAACAGCATAAAGATGGCGAAAGCCACAATCCCGGCAGATCGTCTGTGTTTGATTAGCCTCGAGGACGGACTTGACTGGGACACGATTTGTCCTTTCCTAGGCGTCCCGGTCCCGAAAGAGGACTATCCGGATCGTCATCAGCCGGAGAAATTTGAGTTTTTACTCAACGAGTTCTTACAGCCAAGAATCAAAACGGCAATTTTCAGGTGTGGTGCTATGGCTGTTGCTTTACTAGGAGCCACCGGGTGGGTAGCAGCCAAATATGGACCATCCTTGCTGCCACGTTTTATGGGAATATCCCCACCTTGAGTTCGATAAAATTACGAGTCGAGATTTGTTTTAAATCTGTCTTTTCGTGACCTGATGCTTTTTGCGAAAATTGATTTTGTCATATTATTTGTGAATCTCGAATCAAACGCCGGGGTAATGCGTGATCAGCTGTAAACAAAGTATTCGCTCTAAATCCTCCCATAGAGTTCCTGATTCTCCTCGCCTGCTCTCTTCGCCTGCTTTACACCTTTTTGAAGTGGTGATATCTTCGCAAAAATCACATATGTACAAACAAAAATTATCAAAACCTCGGGCAACATGGTCATGATCAGATAGGCAGTTGGGTTACCTTTGATGGCGTTGAACTTCATGTTGCCCGTTATGGTGAATACCAACGAGTAGGCCAGTCGGATAGCAAGAAGAGGGATAGAGATGGAAACACCATTCAATGACCACCTTTCTTCCTCGAAATATTCGTGCCGGTGAAACCAAAATAATACAAAGACGCCAACCAGGTAAGCATAGATGCCTGCTAGTAATCCCAAGCTCGCTTGACTCCATGCCGTAGGAAGAAGGGGGTGCTCAGCATTCGTTACCAAAACCCAGCCACCGATTGACATGCCAATGTCGATCCAGGTTATTATGGATGGGGCCCAGAATATCCACTTTCCAACAATGTGTATGACTTTATTTCTAGAGTGGAGATTAATTAGATATTTGAAATGGTTCACTGAAGATAAGGGCACAAGTTACTCACATTCTTTCGAGCATTTCCAAAAGAAGGAAAATGATTAAGATCATCCCCAAAGATTCACAGACAAATATTGCGGCCCATAGTCCTTCGGTGTCATGGTTGATCGTTGCGAGTTTGCAACTAGCCCCAATGATCCTGAGCAGAGTAAAAACACCTATACAGAACCATCCTATTTGGTGCTTCCATCTGAAATATACGGAGAAAGCCAAAGGGAGCGAAAAGGCGACGATTTGTGCAGCAGCTATACCATCTCGGTACGTAAAAATCCCGTCAGCGGCCATCTTCTGAGCGAAAAAAGGCAATGAAAGTTGTTATGAAAAGAAAGATCGGAGAGAGATGTCAAAACCAAAAGGATTTACCTAGATAAACGATCAAGTAAGACTCGATATTCTGACAAGTTTTGTTGGTGCTTTATAGTCGTGGAAACCTGTGCTGCTGTGTATAGTACTGCGCGTGGTCTCGAAGTGATTGGCTGCCAGGATGACCCACAAAGCTGGGCGTTCAAGAAGGGCAGCAGTCACGAGCACACGTGATGTGCGGCCGAATATCCCTCCGAATGTTCTTTGGGATGTTTTTCAAAGATCGGCGGATCCGTTTCCGTTTAAGATTTTGTCTGCGCCGCAAGGCTGAGTCGTGGGGCTTTCTTCACACCACAACAGATCCTGAGTTTCAGGGGAAATTTGTAAGATACAAAAACTTCGCCATATAACAAATGGATACTAATGTGAAAACTCCCATATTACAAAGCTTGAAGCTCTGTATAATGCACTATACTTGTGCTTAAATACCCGTCTCAACATAGGGAGATGAGTATTATTCATGGTTATTATATTGAACTCGAAAATTCAGGTTCTTTAATGTGTGACCAAACTCAGAGGTGAATCAAAATGAGTGAGTAAATTGGAGTAACATGTACTAGTATGACACACAAGCAAGTCTTGCTGTTCAAAGGTCCAACAATTGAAGGTAAATAACAAACAATGAAATGAAGTAAATACAAATCTTCTTCATCTTAAGGCACGAAAGGCCTGAAACTCAGCCCAATCTAGTTGGTGCTGCGGCTGCCAGAGGCGCTGGAGGTGGAGGATGAACCAAAGCCTGGGGGTGCACCACCACCGCCGCCACCACCACCCATACCGGAATTCTCGTTCTCGACGCCACCCTGCTCGGTGTAGTACGCAGCAGGGGTCACATCGGTATCCACTGTAGGGTCGACACCAACGGAAATCCAAGCGAAGATACCGTCGCTAACAGAGTCACCAAGAAGGACGTACTCCATGAAGGGGTCAATAGTATCAGCTTCCTCGGACAGAATGCTATCATCGGCATTGGTGGTCAAATCCTGAGTGTTGGTGCTGTATGGCGAGGTCTTCTCGACCTTGGTAATGAGGTCTTGGTCGAAGAAAAGCTGGCCGACGTGAGAAGAGGACGAAGAGTAAAGCCCAGAGAGCGTGTCGTTTTGCAAGACGGTGGTCTCATTGGCAGGGTGAGTCAGGACTATGCGTATTGTTAGAAAGGTTTGAATGGAATACGCTCTTGTCGTCAAGATATGATCATACCGTGAATGTGGGTAGCACGACCGGTGTAGTGACCAGGGAAAATTGACTCGAATTGGACAACACCGTCGGCGTTGCTGGGCTGGATTCCTCGCAGGAAAGTGTTATCGAGATTTCCGGTGTCAGAAGAGTCTCCGTTGCCGCTGGCGCTAATTCCAGAGTAGACACCCTGTAGTATAACTGGTTAAAACAAATTCCTCGGTCTGATAAAGAAAACCTATTATCACTCACAGTGGCATTGCAGTGCCAGAGATCGGTGTAGATATCGGGCAAAGGGTCGCAGGTATTGGTGTCAATCAGCTGAATATCCATGTACAGAGGAACACCTCCCTGGTCCTCGGCAATATTTTGGCGGATCAGCTCGCCGGTGACGTCTATTCATAGCTTTAGTTAGTGCTAATATAGCGCCATTGAAAGGCAATTTACTGACAGTAGGGTCCCTGAGTAACGTCGGGGGCAAGGATGCAAGTTGCCTCAGAGGTAAACAAAAGGCTGGGATCAGTGTTGAAATCAACCCCAGTCAAGTTGGAAGCGTGCGAAGTTGCCAAAATGCTATCCAGGTCGCGCGCCTTCAGGAAATTTGCGTCTGTGGATTATTAGTGTTATTTTCCTTGCTGGTGAAGATTGGGGGAATTCCACCCACCAGACTTGAGTCCGCGGCGACGACGAAGATGCTTGACGGCGGCAGAGCGGCGAGCAACATTCTTGCTCTCGAGACCGCGAGCCTTCATCTTGGAGGCACACTGAGAAAGACTGCGTGACTGAATAGGTGCATTGCGCATATACAAGGCACGCTCGGCGGCTTCGGCTTTGTGATCATGACCGGGATGGGCAGAGACAACGCTGGTCAGGCCAAGAAGACCGACCGCGATGGCGGAGGCGAGTTGAACCATAATGAATATATACCAATTGGGAAATAAGTAGAGCTGAAGGATGAGCAATAGAGTGAATGGTTTTCTGGTGATCAAACCTATTCTTGAGCAGCAGATCAACCAGGCTTTATAGAAAATTCGACCATGTATAGATAGGCCCACGCTAAAGAGGACCGGAGGAAGAAAACGGTAACCACCCCGCGTGCACCTTCAAGGGATACAGATTGGGGCTGACGAAGGTTACGGAGATGCAGTTTACAAGGCCAGCAAATCAGAGAGGGCACATTTCTCACCACCATTGCCGATAAACACATCAAGGTGATTCTCGGCCCCGCAGCGGAGCATGTTCTAAGCCCCTGGCGATCTAGACATTGGCGAAACAAGATGTCGTGGCCCATGTAAATTCGTCATGATATGGCTCACTAGGCCTCGGTACTTGGCTCGAGGAGGCCTCCGTGGCCCTGTATACTAGTCGTAAAATGATAAATTAGTACGGAATGCTCCGTATATAGGCCTCCATGCTCCACAGAAGAAACCCGTGGCGCTGCCAAGGTGCTTGCAGACGAATCGTGAAGTGCAAGTTCTCCATAAGGAGGATCAATCATGACCTGGGTTTGACCCATAACTCAAAAATAGCCCCATTTCAATGGAGGAAAATATAGAGATCTGCAACGATGACGAAGCGCAGTGATTTCTCATTACCACGTGTATAGGGCATCTTCAATCTATCATTGATTTCAAACTAAGTCCAATGCCACTATAATTGCAAAGCCACTTGGAAATATAGTAGATTTCTATTAAATTTGCGCGTGTAAAGAGGGCTCTTTCTCTCCAATCGTCTCCGTTTCAGAATAGTCACGGCTGAAGTACAAGAGCCCCAAAGCCGAGTAAAGCCAAGACGAGCATTGTAGTCCATAACAAGTGAACATGTTAGTAATCGGAATAAGGCGTGTCAAATGGTTTCGAAAACCTGTGAAGATCATTACCCCATTAATTAAGGTGCAAGACCCTAACACTCCCTACAAAAGGTCCAACGTACTACACATACGTACTCTTTCTTGGCAGCTTTCCTCCGACGGGGTCCCTCCGGATGGCTGTATCATTTTACTGTATCAAATATTCCGCTCATATTGCGCCAAGCCTAATTATCTGAAGATAATTAGTAACATGCCGGAAAATTGGATCAAACAGAAGCATGCAAAGGTATGACCTGGTCTTCAGAATCGTGGAATTTTTATGGCCAAGCAACGGACAAAATTTGCAGAACGGGCTTGGCATATGCTTGCTCCCGGCGTTCCCGGAGATCTACCGAACGGGCGCAGTTCGACAATTGTGCGGCGGTCGGGCCTTCAAGGCTCCGACGATTTTCTAGCTTGTTCTATAGTTGAATGTTTCATGAATTTCATAGCCTTCACGATTATTGGTTGCTATCATATAATTAATATCGGTGTAGATTTCAAGTAAGTACCTGAAGTTATAAATGCCAGTGGGTGTTGCAGAGTCGAGTCTGCTGAAATCCCTACCGATATACCTATCGGTAGGTACTGTACCTACAGATCAAACTGTACCTAGGTCTTAAGGTACTAAGATAAGCTTATACGGGCCAAAACCAATTTCTCGTAATAAATTGGTGTTGTATATCAGCCCTACAAATTACACTTCGGTTAGGTGACCAAGCCTCCAACTTAATAACTGAACCTACAATTACTAATTCTATTGGACTAGGAGAACGTTACCTCTAACTGGCAACCAAAATAGTATCCCATCATGTATCTTATAATAAATGCTCTCCCTCACACCTATGGCTTTGCAGAACATTCCCGTAACAACGCCCCACCCATCTCTCTCAAGGAGATTCATTGGCTCGGAAGCGTCGCGTCAAAAAGATATCAGATTTTCTAGAACATGATCATTTCAACTGCACTGACCGGTGATGGTAGCCTTCGTTGTACTTATTCTGCGGGCTCCTCCAACCGGAGACCATTTTGGCCAACGGCAATTAGCGGGTTGGAAATTGCAGAATTCTCTGGTGGCGGCTGAGCTACAAAGGCCCGGTTATAAGCTGTGAGCTCCGATTTACGGCTATTATACTCCCTTAGTATTTAATGAGAAAGATTGGCCTCGGGTATGGGCTATTTTGTTTCGATAGGAGAGAGGAGAAAACACATGACAGATCAACCAGGTGATTGATGATATTGAGATGGATAGAGCTACTGAGTGGAGATTGGATCTATGGGCGTAGATGTACGACTAAGCCTCTGAGAGTGGCATCACCTCACTAGTTTCTGGGAAAATGACAGGAGTTCAGGTATAAGTGACTTTAATTAACGTAAAGATACATCCACTCATAATTCCACATTAAACAAAGTAATAATCAACATATAAACATAAGCGCATTAACACCCTGGTATCTGCGCTAAACAATTGGCCCAGCCGGCATGAAGCAAAAATCTAGGATCAAACAGACGCGTCATTATAAGACATCGTTTGAAACACATAATGAGATCTAGACCTCGTGTTGGGTGACCTGGGGGATGGCGGTAGACTTCTCGTCGGTAAGACCCATCTCGTCGGTGAAGGTGGAGTGGGGGGTCCACTTGGAAGAAGTGCGAGGAGTAGTCTCCTCCATCATTTTGTCGACCTGCTCCAGGGTGAGACCCTTGGTCTCGGGAATGAGGAAGTAGGTGTAAACGAAGGCGCAGGTGCAGAGAGATCCCCAGAGGAAGAAGACTTTAGGGCCCAGGTTTGCCTCGTCGGCGTCGACGAGGTAAGGAGTGATGACAGCAATGATGCAGTTCCAGAGCCAGTTAGAGGCGGTGGAGAGCGCAACACCACGAGAACGGATGGGCAAGGGGAAGATTTCACCGATCACGACCCAGGCACCGGGACCCCAGGTGCTAGCAAAGAAAAAGATGTAAATGCAGATGAAGGAGATCATAGCGGAGACGGCCTTGGGGTTATCTCCATCAGTGACACCAATAATTGCAACCAGGAACTGGCAAACAACCATGCCGAGGGCACCCCACAACAGAAGGGGACGACGGCCAACCTTCTCAATGGCGTAGAAAGAGAGGGGAGTGGAGAGGACATTGACAATGGTGGTAATCATGCTGATCAGGAAGGGGTTCTGGATTGTGCCGAGCTGGGTGAAGAATGGGGTGCCGAAGTAGAAGACAAAGTTGACACCGGTCCACTGCTGCATCATCTGGAGGGAAGTACCGAGGACAGTGCGACGAACGTTGCTGTTGGGGTGGAAAATGTTTCCACGGAAGCAGTTGATCCAGCTGTTGAAGTAGCCCTCATCAGGGATGACTTGAATCTCATACAGGTAGTTGGCTTCAATCTCGTTGATCTCAGACTGGATGAACTCAGAGTCCTTGGGTTGGCCACGGA
Organism: Penicillium sumatraense; assembly: GCA_020086695.1. Classification (NCBI taxonomy): domain Eukaryota; kingdom Fungi; phylum Ascomycota; class Eurotiomycetes; order Eurotiales; family Aspergillaceae; genus Penicillium; species Penicillium sumatraense. The sequence continues at coordinate 1,789,493 of JAGIKU010002025.1, read as the reverse complement.
TTCTGGCGAGGGCATTGATAGCTTCCTCCTTCTTTCCCTTGCGGATGAAGAAACGGGGAGACTCGGGCAGAATGAACAGACCAATAGCGAGGATGACAGCCCAGAGCATCTGAAGAGCAATAGGGATGCGGTAGGATCCAGAGTCGGAGCGGTGCTCGGTAGCATAGTCAACACATGATGCGAGCATGAGACCGATTGTGATGCAGAATTGGTAACCAGACACGATAGCACCACGAACCTTGCGAGGAGCAATCTCGGACATGTACATAATGATAACGGCGGAAACAAATCCAACACCGAATCCTGCAATCAAACGACCAGCCACGAGTAGTCCCAGGCTGCTAGAAGCAGTCTGGAGAACGACACCGATGATGAAAACCACACAACCAGCAATAATGGTGAAACGACGACCAAACCAATCTGCCAGGTCACCAGCAATGAGGGAGCCAAAGAAAGTACCAGCCGAGAGAATAGAGACGATAAGAGACTTGCGGGAAGAGGGAATGACGAATTTGCTTTCGGGGGTAGTGGCTTTGTCCTATAGAACCTATTAGTATCTATTTTTTGGAGTATTTGGTAAAAGGTTAAAAAACTTACCAATCCCTCAAAAGTCTCGATAAAAAAGTCCATACTCAGGACACCGCTAATGTAACCGGAATCATATCCAAAGAAAATACCACCGAAGGCAGCGAATGCGCACATCAGGTAAGTCTTGAAGGTGACGGGGGCTTCGATGCGGCGGGCATCGATAGTCCCCATAGTCGTGACTGCACCACCAGGCATTTTGGCGGAGGTCACCGTCAGCACAAGGGGTTGGTTTGGAGTGAGAGGAATAGTAGAGTGGGTGATGGTAGAAGTAATGGTAGTAGTGGCGATTCTAGCTTGTGAGTTGCTCAAAGAAGAGTGGTGAATAGTATATGGATGATTGAAAGAAGTAAGAAGTACAGAAAACAAAAGGCAAGAGAGGGATTCAAAGGCAGTTTATAACTTGGGGCCGGGGTTGCATGAGAGCCACGATCCCCGGATTCAAAATAGCAGGGGGTAAGAAAAAAAAACAACGCTAACATGCTCTAGTTCCACACGCAAGCGAAGTCAGGGAACGGTGATTAGGAATTCTGGCCACTCTCGGCACGCGAGACACGGCCATCACCGTGCTAGACTCGGCTGAATACTGGTAGACAGTCGCTCGAACCTTCTCAGACCCGAGAAAATAGTCGAATTCGGAGGGGGTAAAAGCGCCCAACCCCAGCTGAGATCCATCGCTAGATCGGATTGAGCCTAATGCAGGCATCCAGACTAACATGAAATGAGAGGGACATGCCATGCGGCACAGAACCCGGGGAAAGGTTTGCACGGATCAAGCCGTCAAAGGGTCGGAGGAAGCCAGCTGATTCGCTGAAAGGGGGATGGCCGTGGTAAGTTGGGGAAGAAAGCCCCGCTAGAACGTCGTTTAGAACAAACCTAGCCAAACAGAAACTCGGGTCCAGGCCGGCAGTGAACACTGTCGAACAGAAAATGTTCCTCGGGACGCGGAGATGCTGTCTCGATTAGGGCTGGAGTCCGGGGAGAGAACAACGTTGATTGGTGAAGGCGGTGCTAGGCACAAGGGCAACCTGCGCCACAAGGTCCGGGCTCTCTTTTTTTTTCTCTCTAAATTTTCACATCTTCGTGACCCGAATATTTTGGACCGAGACAACAATTCGGCACCCCGAAATAGTCATTTCTAGCTTCTATTTCGTTCTTTCGACTCAGCCCCGAATCGCGTGAGCCGATCGGGTGACCTACGGCTACGTCCGACTTTGTCGGTCGCATGTTGGGGATTCGACTTAGGCCCCGGCATCTTGCAGAAGTTCGAGATAGCACGATTGCATGTCCTAAGAGTAAGTAGTACATAGTACATAGTTCTCGGCCAGTGTATGATCTAGCGCAAGGCACGCGCCAAAAACTTTTATTGGGCCGTGCGACTTGATCGCCTGATAGCGAACTAAACCCCCTCGAGTAATTGGTCCATTCTCACTTCATTCGATTTCAACGCTACCATAACATGCAGTTTGCATAGTACGGAGTAAGCAAAAACAAAATCGCCGCCCCTACGACTTTCGATGGCACCCTAAACCCGACAGTGGCCACATGTATCCCGCGCGGTCCCACCCCCAGAGTGACCTTAGATTTTTTCCCACGGGGTCAGCAACCAGTAGAACAGTTTAGTGCTTTCCGCTCGTGGGGAAATTTCGCGTGTCGGGCTTTGTCTCTCGCAGCCGATGGTCCCTTGGCACCTCCTGTGGCGTCCTATCGACGCCGTTCTCAGATATTCCCAATTTCTCCATACGCCCCAACTTTTCCCCGTGGACAATTAGTGGGGATGGAAGAGTCTACGCAGTCCTTCGTACTCACGCTGTCACCTTACCAAGGTTTGCCATGCCGGGCTAATATCGGATCAAAGCCTTGGAAGGCATTCCTGGCCGGGGCCGGGCCTTGGCTCTTGGCACCCCGTCGCCTCCATCTCCCTTTCAATTGTTGAACACCCGTATTCCCAGAGTTACTGGTGGTCAAAGGCGCCTCTTTGGATCGCCGGTGGCCGAATTAAGCAATCCAAGATTGAATCCAGCCTTGGGACACGTTCTGGGGAATGCAACGGTTTGACATGGCATCGCTTGTTTGAAAGGTAAAAAAAAAGCCTTCTCACAAATTTCTAGTACTAGCACGTCCCCACCGTTCAACTGCCGGTTGGGGGAATACCTAGTACAGTACCCAGCAGAGACAATGCGGAGAGGAAACAAATCCCCGCTGCATTTGAAAATAGATTCGATCCCGTAGAATTATTTTCTTTCGCGAGCCATCGCGTCCTTATTGATGCCATAGTTCATGATCTACTTCGAACACTGGAAACCCGTATTTATTAACCTCTCAGCTTCTCCAGATCAACTCAATCCTTCACTGCTGATCTTGATCGACAGTGACCAGCATTTTTCTCTCTCGTGGGTCACTTGCAAAAATCCCCACTTATTCCCGATTGTCCAACATAAGCACTCCTGTCAGAAACTGGCCCGCCAATATTTCGCACATGCATACGGAGTACAGACCGAGCACTAGACGCGAGTCAGCCCATGGATTTTGACAAGGTTCTCAAGCTGTTTCATCCAATTTCAAAATCACCACAACTAATATTCAAGTTTCGCTTTTTATTTGAACTGTGTTTGATCTAAATTCTTGTGAGCTGAATAGTAGTCTGATGCGTGCTTCCTACAAAACAATACTGCCAAGAAAGGTCAATCGGCGGATACCGGAACTATTTTTTCTGGTGACCTCTATTTTCCTGATTCTAAGTCGCAGATTATAGATAAAAGTCATAGAAAGATTATAGTATTACAATATTGTTTAGCCTACTGGGAATCGGGTGGCGCAGATCCGAGGCGCAGATCTTGCTCTCCACTCGCATGAAATCCACACCTGGGCGTCGAATCTGTGAATATTCCCAGTATATGAGCTGTCCATTAGGAGCTGAGAATTTTAACAGTATCTGCCGAACCACCCGTCATGGGGCGCAACCTTATAAAAAGTACATTACTCCTTCTCAATCCACCTTGAACTCACTGAGTTTACTGGCAGTAAATCGGTCTTAAGACAACCTATATACTATATATAGGCATGTCAGACTCATGAAACCTACATTAGGTTTCATGTTGTAGGTAATGTACCTACATATTGTACTAGTCTAGTAAGAAGTAGCCTTTCTAGGTTAGAGACTCAACTTTTGAGCTCACGATCTATGATGATGGATCACGTTTCATATACAAATGTCTAAATCGAAGTATGATATCAACAATACTATTGTTTAGTAGTACTTTCAAAGTTGTGCAGTAAGTTGTTACCAACAACTTGGTATAGTATAGAACCTGAAAATAAGGACCTCGGTTATAACGAATTTACTCTATATACTATACAGCGAATCAATCTGATGTTACTACCATGAGCATAGTATGGGATTGATTCGAGTAGCTTTCCCATGCGGGAGGAATATACTAAGTTCAACCTAGTTCCATTTGCCACATGACTACATTATAGTACTACTATAGAAGCAAATGTACTACATTTATGCTTTTCTAGTAGAAAAGCATACATTTGCTTTCATCTAACAATATAGTCTTAGACTTAAAGTCTAAGGTTATATTTTCCCAAATTAATTTCCAACCATGGAAGTTAATTCATTAAATTAAATAGTATTTAATCGTCATCATCATGATTGCCAACGATTGAATCCACTGGATTTAGTAGTCTTGATATGAAGAGATCATGACTGATTGCACAATATATAGTCCACGGCTACAATTGTGTTTGTCCAAAGACGGCCCTCTGGGCATGTTGCCTCAATGTAGAAATAGACTCCGTCGCGAGCTGGAAATCACTTACTCGATCAAAAGCACCATCACGCCTCCGGAAAAGATGAGCTGTGGTCGATTCAGCCAGGGCTAACAGATTTAAATCATATGTTGCACTGTCCGCATGAATTTCATGAAGCAGATTGCCGAAGATAGTGATGACTGCAGACATAAGGTAGAAGTGGAGGCTCCTAGATATGATTGTCAGAAATGGAAATGGAACCCAGACTGGCTTGGAGAAGGTACATACCAGAAGCTCGCAGCGTTGATTCGGGTCTTTGAGTCATCTAGAAGAAGCAGGAGAGAACGGCTTGCCTCGACGGAGATTGCGAGGCTGGAATGGAGTCCATTCAATATTTCTTTCGCTTGTGGAGACCCTGAGCGCCAAGCACTACATCGGCCGATAGCGAGGTGAATGAGGTTGGCGCAGGAATAATAGTTCATGTGCATCAATACCGCATATGTGTTTTTTGGCTTCGATTGGGCAGGCGCAAAAGAAAGCTGCGGGCGAAGAGCCTCTGGTAAGGATACCCTCCAACACTCGAGCTCTTTATCCAGTTCACGAATCGAGCAGAGGAGGTCAATATCCGGCTTTTGGAAAGCCCCGTGGGAGTAGAGTGCTAGAAACGTTCGCGATTTGATTTTGCTAAGCCTGAGGTCGCATAGGAAGATAGGACCGCCGATATGTGAATCTGCGGTTGTGGGAGAGTAGTCTAGACACAAGAGGAGATTCTCTTCGTACTTTGACGGGACATCGAGCATGCAATCATCGTCGCTGAAACAGTGCGGTTGCCCAGTACGTAAGGCCAAATCTCTATCAATTGTGTAGCAAAACCAAAATAAAGTTCGGAGATGTTGTCTGATAGTCGAAGGTGGGGTAGGATTGTTATTGAGATCATCTGACAGAGTGAGACCTCCGGCCGCTATCAAAAGGCGGGAAGCAATAGAAGTATAGTTAACGGCAGTTTGTATATCGCCCGTGAGGACACTGATAAGTGCCTAGATGACGATGCAAGAGAATAGTTAGAGAACCGCAGGAAAATTTGGGGGGCTGGGACGGGAGCACTCTACCAAAGAAATTGCGGTCTGTAAGGTATCGAGATTGAGAGGTTGTTGGATGATGGCGGTAAGGAGCAAACTTGCATGTGCAATATAAGCATCACGTGGTATAGAAGGAAGCTTAGCACCACTGTAGCTTGGGTCCAGATGATGGAGAGAGGAAACCATAGCCATGAAGGTGAATATGCACGCCTGTGCACTATGATTCTGGACATGCGCTGTGTTGGCGTGCGAATAAGCCGCTTGGATGGTTTCAGAGAAGAGGTCCGGCTCTACGACCGGAAAGATTCGGTGCATAGGAGAGCTTATATAAACCGCGAGGAAGCTTTCCAGTAAGTGTTCGTTTGGCAGTTCGGGGGTAGTCTCGGTTAATGGTAGCGTCGTAATGCGTGACATTTTCCAGGGCTTTTGTTGAGAGGCTGTGAAAGAAACAGGATGTCCAGTTTGGGACCAGATCCATTGAAGACCCTCGGGTAACAGATTTGGCACTCCATTCTGGACATTTCCGAATTCCCTCCCCGCAAAATAAATGATTCTTGGGGGTGTTGTGAGCGGGGTGGACCTAGGACATTCCACGATATTTCTAGCTTTGGACCTGGTAAGTCAGCTAGATTTTGATAATGACGGAGGAAGACCGACAATCGGAGACTTTGCGCTCATCGATACGCGTTATGTGTTCTACCGAACCAACTCGTTTAGCTGTATTCTGCTTGCGACTCCGCGGGCGTGCCCTGAGGTATGTACAGTCTGATTGTTGGTGGAGACACCAATCACATGGCCGCCCGCTGTCGCACCGGATCTAAAGGGGCTTAGAATTAAGATCGCCAGTGGTTGGTTGGATGACAAGATTTTACCTTCCGTCGATAGCAGTTATCACAGGCCGTAAAATTAGGACCACGACGGGACATGATGGAGACTGACACACAGTGAAATATCAAGTAGTTTTATTTAAGGCAGAAATGTAGCACTTCAATTTTTTGATTGTAGTGATGGCATGGGGTCATGTGCAATTCCGTGCCTGAATTTACTCCCTTATGCTTGAATATACTACACGATATTGTACATCTGGATTTTTGGCGGTGGATTCGGGCCGACTTGCGACAAAAGTTGTGAGTGACCCACGCTGATCATAACCAACCCCTTGGAAGGCGAATTGACGAGGTACAAAATTACTTCGTTCTAATATTTTGCCACACATAGTGTGAGCATCGCTACCACTACTCGAAAGTACAACTTTCTCTCTAACCAAGGGTCAGCCGTTTTAAACGGCCTTTCCATCTATCATTCACATTTCACGAGCTGCGCCGCTCCCTTAACTGGATCTGATGGCCACGTAAAGGCGAACATATCTTTGGGTAGCTCTGCGTTAGGAACGTATCGGCGAAGTTCATCCAGCATTTCGCCTCGTCTCTCGTCGTTGGTCCGCGACATCATCATCACTGTTACTGAATGCACATACCGAAGCTCGTTGTACATTTCGAGGCGCTGTGACAACTGTTCGGGATTCGTACTCGCCGTAAGTACACCCGCGAGAGCTGCTGCATCTTCAAAGGCTTGTGCAGCGCCCTGACCCTGGTGTGGAAGCATTGGGTGAGCTGCATCGCCAATCAAAGCAAGCTTGTCTTTGATAAATGTAGGCGCCGGATCTCTAGATGCCAGACTCCAAAGTTTGACATCCTCGCCCATCCTGCACATCTCAAGCAGGTCCTCTTTGAAATCGCGAAAGGTGTTGACCAGTTGACTTAGGCTTCCTGTATTATGCCACAGAGAATCCCCTCCAGTATCTTCCACTGAACTAGGTGTGTATATACCGGCGCAATTGAGTAAATGCCCCTCGCGGCAGGGATAGATCACGAGGCGGCGATCGTGAGTGGCAAATACATGAACACCGTTGAGCCCAATCCTTTCGAGCAGGCTAGACGTAAGTGGGCTTTTTTGCATCTTCTCTATGGGAACCAGGAATCGGAAGCAGTTTTGGCCGGTGTTGATGACGCCCCTATTTTCTCCCATAATGGCAGCCACAGAGCGAGACTGTGCTTTTCAATTAGTGCCTCCTCATTCATGATCTGAGGACTACTTACGTGAACACCATCGGCACCGACAACCAGGTCACCGACATACTTGCTTCCATCCTCGAGCACGACCTCCCCCTTTCCCGCATCCTTTGATCCCACTCAATTAGCCATTGCACTCGACAAAGAGAGATCTACATACCACAGATACGACCTGCGAAGATAGCTTTATATCAATCTTGCGGCCGTCAATGATTTGGGCAGCAGTAGTGCGCAGAGCGCTATGCAAATCCACGCGATGAGTCAAAACCCATTCGTCGTGTATATCCAACGCCTTTTTATGTTCTTCAGTGACCTACTGGGGTTAGATTATGAGCTTGTGGGGGTCAAAGGGAAGCAATCTTACAATGGGAGTCCAAAGAAGTTTTCCATTCGAATCCCAGACCTGCAGCTTTTCACAGTGAACAGGGTGCAGTGATTCCAGGTTACACCCCCATTGTTTCAAGATGCGAGTAGCATTTGGGGCTACGTGGATCGCAGCGCCGACCTCATTCAGAAAGGCAGACTTCTCAATGACCTGGTTGCCATTTTGTTAGATGACTGTTCGTCGATCGCAAGAAAGATCCTAACCGTGACATTGTGTCCTTGACGATTGAGTGCAATAGCAGCACCTAAACCACCAAGGCCTGCGCCCACAACAATAACGTTCAGTGGCATCTCGGGCTTCGGTGATTGTTATCAGGCAGAACGACTAAAAGGTAATCATCGCTATGAGGAATTATTATCAACAGCGAGAACTGGGCAGCTTTATCTTTCTGCAGGTGTAAATTTTGTTAGTGAAAGACTCGTGCGATTATCTCCACTAAATTGGCTACATTCATGTTGATGCGACCTAGGCTTAATAGATCTGCGGTGCTAGGGCTTTTGGTTACCCACTTCCAAGAAACCTCCGCTTACCTCATCGGACCTTTGTGGGGAAAGCAAACTCATAAGACAGGAGTAGGGTTATGGAGCGGTTACTAGTGTTCTCCATACTTATATGGATACATTACTGCCCTCCGCTTACCTCATCGGACCTTGTGGGCCGTGGATCGTGAACTACAGTAACTCTTGAGGCGATCGACAACTGAATTTGCTAGTGTACCTCTATGTAGGGTGACTTTCGCTCGGGGTTTTATGGATATTTCTAAATGCAGATTGTCCGAAGTCCGATGATACTCCTATGTATTTCATATAAAGTAGAAATCACCTGTGACTTACTATCCACTGCTTTGGATACATTCCGCCCTTCCATTCCTTTGCATTTCTTTCGTTTTCCTTATTTGAGGGCCATGCCTCTCAAACCATTTTTCACTGCCATAATTGGCGCAGCAGTCACGCTACAACTGCTCATTCTCGCCAATATGAGCTACCTCTACGGCTCTGCCTACCATGATGGCTCGCGATACAGCTCAATGAAGGTGCTTTACGTGGACTATGATCAAGGGCCGGTCGGAAAATCCGTGACGGTAGCATATAATGCGCTGAAAGGCCCCACGGTCCCAACTCTCATACAACAAACCCAGCAAAACTACCCGACACAGCAACAAGTTCAACAAGCTGTCTGCCGCGGTGAATACTGGGGCGCCATTTATTCTGCCCAGAATGCATCGTCCAGATTGTCAGCTGCCCTATCTTCACCAGAAGCCGCACGAGCCTACGATAGCTCCCAGGCACTAGGGTACATCTGGAGCAGCACCCGTTATCCCGCCTACGCGCAGGGCGTCTATTCGAATTTAGTGCAGATCACGGAGTCTGCAGCGGCTACATATAAAAAGACAAACGGCACAGACGCCTTTTCCTGGATCAATGCCTCCGACCACTCGACCTTGCAAACAATCCTTGACCCGATCTCTGCAACCGCAAAAGACCTTCACCCAATGCCCCAAGGTGTGCGCTTCTACTACAACACCGTTTCTATGGTCATGCCAATCATTATCCAGTTCTTCTTCATCATGGCGCTCACTGGCATCACCGCGCAACATAATCTCTTTGCCAAGCTCTCGCCCAGAACAAATACCCTCCTCCGCTTTTTCATCTCGATTGTCTACACATTCATTGCGTCATTGGTCATGGCAGGCTATATTTGGGCATTCCGCGAAGGTTGGAAAACTACGGGTGGCCAGTTCGCTCTGACATGGATGGCTATCTGGCTCACTATGAATGTCCATTTTCTGTTAATCGACTTCGCAACAGCGACCATACCCATGCCTTTCGTTCCTTATTTCATTCTTACCTGGATTATTCTGAACGTGACAAGCACTATTGGGCCGTTTGAACAGTCTCCCGGGTTTTATCGACTAGGGTATGTCTTTCCGGCACATCAGCTTTATGAGATTATGATGGATATCTGGACACAGGGCTGTAACCCGCATTTGTATCGCGCACTACCTATTCTATTTTCAGAGTGGGTGGTCGGAATTTTTCTTTTCGTGCTGGGGATGGAGAAGAGGATGGGGTTGGGGCTGGGAGAGACCTTTTGGACGAGTGGCGCAAAATCCCCAAGTACCCGAGCAAGTGCGTTTGGGGATAAATCATAATGGTATCATAAAAGATAATCTAGAAATATTGTGCCACTTCCAATTTTCTATTGTGCATCGAGATGCATGCGTATCGAAAGAGTATGATGGCCGAGCAATTACGGCAAGACATCCGACCTTCCAGGCTTCCTTGGATTCTCCGAAAACGTTCTAATTGTTTGAAGATTCTAGCTAAGCTACTTCAGAAGTTCTAGTTGCGACTCATCAGAACGATGATCGTATCTAATAGTTGTATTTGTTAATTAATTAGTCTTCATATATATAATAGAAAAATATAAGTACTGTGATGGGAGAAAAAACTTAATTATTGAAATAAACCACCTACCTCTTATAGATCTGAGCAAAATAGAACCGATCCCTGGGATGCCTACAGGCATGACTAATTAGCCTGGGCACCTCTCACTCACAACTTGTACGTAGATCCAACTTTCAACTGGTTCCCATTAATCCCAACATTCGGCGCACAAATTACTTGCTAATTTAAATTGCCTTGATTTATCCTTTTGTGCAGCTTGGCATGCCCCGATCCGTCCTTTCTTAGCAAAATTAGACGAGAAGCAGCATCGGATAAACTCCGGAATGTCTACGATCATCTCACGCCAAGACGCCGCGGTCTCCTATTTGTCGGGAAATAGAGACACGGTCAGCACTAGCACTTTCTAGTCTGCGCCCTACCATGCGCCTTCGAACCCTTCGGCTTCATCCGAATGGGGCTGAAAGATAACAGGGTCTACAAATATTCTTCACGATCTCTGACTCGTCGGGTGAACGGTAAGACTCCTTCATTCTGCGCTCTAAACGCTACAATGACAAGAATGAATCTGAATATCTTGGCCTTTCTAGCTGTTATAGCTCGATTTTCAATCGCGGAAACAGTGGGATATTTCGAAGACTCCTCCGTTTGTGCAGACCCTGATGGACTCGCGACTTGCTATGAGAAGGCAGATGACAGCTACACAAGCTGTATAAGCAATAACTGTGCTGGGGGAAGCAGTTCCTGCGTGAAATCATGCAACGGGGATAGAGATTGCATTGTTCAAAAATGTCCCAATCTTGGTGTTGATTGTATCAATGCATGCGGCTGCGTGAGGGCAGGCAATCAGATTGATTGTACTGCGTCTAGCTGCTGGAATCAGGTGAGTCATAGTATCCATAACATCCCGAAGGTGTTCTAATAAACCCATTACAATAGGTTTATTCCTGTGAATATCAATCGGTTGTCGAAGACCTTCTCAATCTATGCGTGGAGCAACACATCGATGACATACCATTTTGGCCTCCTCCAGACAAAGCACCCGGGGGCTGTTCTTGCAACATTGGCAAAGCCGACAAAAAGGAGCTGCAAATAGGGGCTTACCTCACGTCCTGTGCGAATAATATGACCAACCTCAACCAGATGACAGAGGTAGATGATATGACGGATTATTCACAGGCATGTATCTGTTGCGAGCAGAGTGCCATAATGTCAACGTAAGTTTGAAATCTCTCATGGGCTATATATGAAGCGATATCAATACGAAATGGCTTGGCAGAATTTACGACACTTGCCCGAACACCAAACCGTCAATTATTGGAGCCGATGATTGGTACGCCGCCCTTTTCGCACATAGCAAATGGGAAGATTGTGGGAAATACCCAGACGCATATGATTGCGCCGGAGATCTGGGATTTGGCGCTGAGGATGCTGGTGATACTCACACTTTCTACAAACCGGGAGGGTTCCCCGATAATGGCACAGAAACACTTTACAATACGGGCGGTGTGATATCTACTCCCATTAGCGGTGCAACCTTCACTTGGACCTATGGCTCAATAGAGCACCCAGTTACTGTGAAATCGACAGACAATATTGTGACTGCTACTGCCACAGGTAACTCAGATAGCCCAAGTGGTACTTCGTCTGAGACGGGCGCAAGCAGTACAGGGACAAATATGGCTGCTGCTGGCAATCAACCCTACTGGGGGTCTGTTATTTTATTTGGTGCTATTGGATTGGCACTCACCTGAGTGAGATATAGATTTCCGAGCAGCTGCAGAAAATTCAATGGACGAGTTCGAGTGTTTTTAGAGCGCCCGATGAGAAGAAATTGAATTGGCTATCACGAACGGCATTGAATTTGGTTATGGCAACAGCCACGGCATATGAACAGCTCAAATATTCACAAAACACTCCCACTTGCATATAGCTGGCACAATAAACTTTGACAGCTGGCATAGACTAATGCGGAATAGATCGTTGCAATGTACTTTTAGTTCTTGAAATGCATGATGATTATTGCGTGTTGAATCAATGCATCTTGGCTTTTGAATCGATAAAATAAGTGGCAAAACTGACAGAGAGCACACTTAGTTTAAGCCCGTTAGCATTTCCTGACGCTGGAATGAACACATCATGCAACGGCTTCACCCGAACAGCTAGCTTTTCATCAGTCGTTTCAACAAAGAGTGGAGACCCCACGAATCCTGCGAAATGCCCTTGGCCAGAGTAAAACCCCATAACGTCCACTAGTGCGCCCAGAAAACGTCAAAACGGCCGGAACCCCGCAGACAATCCCATTGTTGTGTATTTGAGAGATTTTGACTATTACACCCTCGATGCTATACTCGAGTTCATTCCTCTTAGCCGCCGCAATTGTGGTGGCAGCCTATGTTACGAATGTCTGCTCGACATCGCCGAACCCCCCTCCAGCATTGGAGAATCGACACGAAAGAGACAGCTTAATTTCTCTTGTCGGGGCATTCAACACGTGTCTTCGCCGGATTATGTTCCCGGTCACTATTTACCATGCACTCCTATCCGCATTTTCAGGCACTGCAAACTTCGAAAACCTATGCCCATACGTGGAAAATACAAATCCAGAATTCTTTTCCTGGAGCAATAAAACGATGTTTACGCTCACTATCATGTTTGTTGGGGGAGTAATTCGTCTCTCGGCGTTTGGTGGTCTTGGAAAGAATTTCACCTTTCATCTCGCAGCGCCAGATCGTCTTGTTACAACAGGGGTGTATCAATATATGCAACACCCTAGCTATACAGGATGGTTTTTGATTATAATTGGCATGCACAGCTTTTTCATGCGCTGGGATGCTACACCAGGATGTCTCATCCCTTCCAAGTGGCTGGCAAGCCTTGATGGGTGGGGAGTTGTGATCATAATTATTGTCCTTGGGCGATTTGCAAATAACGTGAGACAAAGAGTGCAAGATGAGGAGGAGATGCTATCCGGTGTTTTTGGGAAGGAGTGGGAGGCCTGGCATGATTCTACAAGCAGGTTCATTCCCGGAATTTGGTAATACATTCTCTCGAATCCCTGATTCTAAGTCATCGGGCATTTTGTATGTCGATAACATAAATTTGTAGTCAATAGCTATGGTGTATTATGTTCGGTCATGTTACACAAACTTCGGCAATTTGTGCAGTTTAATCTACTTTTCCTGACCTGTTATCTGCGTGTCGTTCGTGGGCGTGGTATCAAGGGCATCAATCGCAAGATCGATACGCGGACCCGTGAAGTTTTTGCGACCATCTACAAACCATTGGAATGCAGAGATGATTATAATAACCGCAAATGCAGCCACACAGTAGTCTGGCAAAGGGTTAGTTGGTCATTTTCCGACTTGGTAATGGCGAACTTACTCATGGAACTGCCAGTCACAGTGCTGGAAGGAGGGAATACAAAGAGGACTGTCGTCAAAGCAATATAGGACAATGCGACCTACAATTCAATTAATAAAAGAATTATTCTGACACACTGAGGATACTCACAATGTCGGCCACCCAACCAAGGGCACTGGGGAGCTTCCACTTTCCTTTAGGGAGAGCCTTGCGCCCCTGCAGGCAGTTAACTAGGATAGGCATCGCGTACGATAAATCCAATGCTACAACGGAAGCGGATATAATAGCATTGAATGCACTAATCAGTTAGAATAAGGCAATTGAATAGAATGGAGATCAAATACCTCGAAGAACCCAAGAAAATGCAGCCAAAGCAGATCACAACAACCACTGTCAGAATAAGGGCATTCAGAGGCAGTTTGAGAGTAGGATGAACAGTGGCGAAGAAACGAGAGGCGGGAAGACCACCATCACTGAAATAGTTAATAACCAAAACTTCAACTGGTAACGAAAACCTACCGTGCAAAGGCGAATATCATGCGACTGCTAGTTGTCATCACACTTAGAATAGCGAGAATGAGACACACAAGTGGGAGCCTGGAAGAAGTCAGTATTTTCCTTTTCTCCTTCCCTTTTTGCGACACGGAGTGAGGTAAAAATACATGAGTAGACAGATAGCTCCAGCTTTGTTCTTGGTAGCGACATAAAGAATTTGCAGGAGGGGACCAGCCGCCGAAGTCGTAACAGACTCCATGCTACCCGCGACAAAGAGTAGGACGACCAGGAAGACAAATCCGGTGAAAGTACCAATCCCAACACAAGATACCATGATCTTAGGTCCCTCAACAGCTGCATTAGGAACCTCTGTTTGAATTAGTTTATTGCTTGTCGAACTTCCTTTCAGAAATTGGCTTTTTACCTTCTATCATATGGGCAACAGCGTCCTGCGATCTATATCAGCGTTGTGATCAATCTACTTGGACCCAATTCAAACTCACAAATGCAGTTACACCAAGACCTCCTTGTAGCAGCTGATTTTGTTAGTGGTTTTCTGAATCTCCTCAAGTACAATGGACTTACTCCAAGCAACCAAGCAACACCATCAGGCCCTAGGAGATATCAGTAAACAAACCAAGCGTGTTGAAAAGCCTTAAATCTTACAGCCAGTGCTGTTCACAAAGTTTCCAAAAACGAACCTTGAAATATTAGTAGTTGTCTATAAAGTTGGGGATATGAGAAATAACATACGAGGCCGAGTTGTAGTCTGGCGAAGAACAAGCCAAGACAGTAATGGAGACAATCGCAAAACCACCGATTGACCAAGTAACTTGATACATAAGCTTGGAATTTCAATGGGCTCTTGCATCGACTTACAAGCACCACGGTAAATGAGAGGTAGAATGGAGTTTCCGAATGCGTTGATGCAGAATGCGCCCATAGTCAAACCAATGTAAATCAGAAACTGGTGCCAACGCTGGGTTTCATAGCTCTATTTTCTGTTAGACCAAGGCTAAGTATAACCAATAGTGTGATGTAACTTACCGGGTGCATCAGTGAAATGACCCCAACAATGAGTTGACTTGATAAAAGGGAGTTGGTAGCGACCAAGGCAACCTAAGATGATTTCAGCAATAGTTCGGCAGCCGTAAGGCTATATCATGATCTTACCCAACCAGCAACATTGATCCATCCGGTAACCCAGGATAGTATAGGTACCCATTTGGGCCAGGCAACTGCATAATTAGAATCCGCTTTTGTAAGGGGCTTGCATCGTCGATAAACATACTAACTAACCCGTGTGTTAGCCATCAGTTCGAAAAGTTAAATATGGAGGGACATACCAGCAACCCAGTGATACTGGCCACCCGCACTAAGAATCGTCAACACTAGTATCTTTTTTGATCGACAAAGACAACATACGTGGGGTAAGCAGAAAGAAATTCCGCTAATGAACAGGCGATGCACAAGTTGCAAAAGCCTGCGGTCACAAGACCCCAAATAACGCTTGTGCTGCCACCAGAAGTAAGACTGATTGATAAACTAGCCGACAATGCGGTCCATGACTGATCGAAGTACCCCTTGTTAGCGTTTCCATTAAGTTCTGCAGGGGAGAGAACTAACATTCAACACGGCAAACGCCAACCCGAGCATTGCCCTATCGCGAGATTAGTAAAAGTGTACTTTCTGAGCTTCGACAGCTCGAATGTCGATCTTACCAGGTCGAAAACTGGCGTTTCAACTCCTGCCGATGGCCCATGGCCGCAAGTTGGGCATCATCATCTTGCAGCGGAGCTTCTTTCATGGTGAATTGAACAGAAATGAGAAACACTTGAGCAACTGAAAATCAAAACAGAAGAGACAAGAATAAGATGAAAAGCTCAAAGGTAAGAGTCTCGGCGACTAAGTATCAACTAAATGCATCGCAGGCATCGCATGGCCATGTCGTTAACGGATAGCGCCGACAGGGTTGCAGCTCGCTAGCATGCGGGGAAGAATCTCATTACCTACAACTGAAGCAGTTATCAGCGGACAGACCAATGACAAACGATCGTGTAGTTTGCTAAGATCGAATCGAGCTGGTGTAAATTCTCCACCGTGTCCACTGTATCCACCGCCCTCTGGCTTATCGCCCCGAGGTAAAGTATTCATCGCCATGCAATTTGTACTTATCCTCCACAAAGCTTATCAAGCTCCTGAACGGCCCGGCTTGTCTTCCCTGTTTCGTCGATCTCCGCCTGTACCTGCCGAATTGTGCATAGTCTCTTCCCCAGGGCTGTAGAATGCAATATACATCGCGTCGCATGGCTCTCTGTCGATCGCGGTATCGGCAGTGGAGCTGCGCTGAGTCGTGATAAGCGGAAGAATGGGTCGGGCATGATTATAAGTAATGGCCGTGGCTGGTGTCTTACCTCTTCTCAGCATCCCTTTCTTGTGAATATCTTGCATGATGCTCTCCAAGGGATTGTTGGCTATACTGGCCGCGCAGAGCTGCGCCGCCGCGGTCTCTCAAGCGCGCGATGAGTCCGCAACCTGCAGCAAGACCACGGTCGCGATTCTGTGAGTTTGATCGTGGGGTGGAGCGAGAAAGGATCCGCACTAACATTGGCTTCAGGGGCGGAGGAATGGCGGGCGTCGCCGCGGCTGTAAGTTGTTTCCGCGACATGTGCATGGTGTCTCGAATCTAATGCTCGGTTAGCAAGCATTGCATAACTCGTCCGTTAACGATTTTGTCATCATCGAATACCGTGACACCCTTGGTGGACGCGTCGCGCACACTGAATTCGGGAAAGATGAGAATGGCAAGCCATATACGGTGGAACTTGGTGCCAATTGGGTAAGTCTTTCCGTTCTTAGGCTGGTGGTTCTTATATTGACAACCACAGGTGCAAGGACTTGGCTCTCCCGGAGGCCCTGGTAAGTCTGGACTCTTAAGTAGGATGTGATGAAAGGTAGCTAACTGCTTCAGAAAATCCCATCTGGACCTTCGCAAAGAAGTGGAATCTCAACAACACGTATTCCAATTACAGTTCTATCCTGACATATGATGAGGGCGGGTTCAATGACTATGCCTCTCTTCTCGATGACTTCGAGGACCTATATGACGATGCATCCGAGCAGGCTGGTATCCTCCTGAAAGAAAATTTGCAAGATCAGACTGCACGTGCCGGTCTTGCACTTGCCGGCTGGCGGCCCAAAATTGATGATATGAAGGCACAAGCTGTTGAGTGGTGGGAATGGGGTAAGTCAAAATAGCCCCTGCTTGCATGCTAATTTCACTAACGATTTTATTTTAGACTGGGAGGATGCCTACTCTCCAGAGGAGAGTTCCTTCATCTTTGGCGCTGCCGGAGAAAACCTTACATTCAACCAGTTCAGTGACGCCAATAACTATGTCTGGGACCAGCGTGGTTATAATCACATCATCAAGGGGGAGGCTTCTACGTTCCTGAAGAAGAATGACCCCCGTCTCCATTTGAACTCCATCATCACAAATGTGACCTACACAGATGATGGCGTGACCGTTTATAAAAAGGATGGAAGCTGTGTGCAGGCCGCCTATGCTGTCTGCACTTTCTCCCTTGGCGTGCTCCAGAACAGCGATGTGACCTTCACCCCGAAATTGCCCTACTGGAAGCGTACTGCCATCGAGAAATTCAGCATGGGTACATATACAAAGATCTTCCTGCAATTCAACGAGACATTCTGGCCTCGCGATACAGAGTACTTCCTCTACGCAGATCCGACCACAAGGGGCTACTACCCGGTCTGGCAGTCTCTTTCAGCGCCTGGATTCATTCCCGAGTCAAATATCATTTTTGTTACTGTTGTCTCGCAAGAAGCGTACCGCGTTGAACGCCAATCTGACGAAGAGACCAAAAAGGAAGTCATGAAGGTTCTCCGTGAGATGTATCCAGAGAAAGACATCCCTGAGCCAAGTGCTTTCATGTATCCGCGTTGGAGTATGACACCGTGGTCATACGGTAGTTACTCAAACTGGCCACCCTCGACTACGCTGGAGATGCATGAGAACTTACGCGCCAACGTTAATCGTCTGTGGTTCGCTGGAGAAGCCACAAGTGCGCAGTACTTCGGCTTCTTACATGGCGCTTGGTATGAAGGCCGTGACGCTGGCCAGCAAATCGCGGCACTGCTCAAGCATAAATGTAGCAATGTTTCGGATACATCAGAGTACTGTGGAAACCGCAGATACTACGAAAAGCTGTATGGCTCCTCGCCATTGGCAGATTACAGCGTCTTTGACGGATGGTCGGTGAGCAGCTTCTACTCGAGCAGTTGAGGAGAGTTTCAGGCATTCTGAAATGCGTGTAAATTTGAGTTGGCAATGCGAAACAGGTTGCACTCAATGACTGGGCAGTCAACTTGATCAAGTTGAATCTTCATGGTACTACCAAGAAGCTCGACTCATGCTATGATAGTGGTACTACTAATACCATTATCACCTAGCACGGTATCATACTAGTGAGTCGACTTTTTAGACTATATGTATATAATTTAGTACAATAAATCTCACCTGAAGAGTTATGAATTATCTCGCAATCCTAATACAGAGGTTATATGACTTACA
The DNA here is from genome assembly GCA_020086695.1 of Penicillium sumatraense. Taxonomy (NCBI): domain Eukaryota; kingdom Fungi; phylum Ascomycota; class Eurotiomycetes; order Eurotiales; family Aspergillaceae; genus Penicillium; species Penicillium sumatraense. The sequence goes on along the minus strand of JAGIKU010002025.1, from coordinate 1,770,762 downwards.
TGACTTGAATTGAAATAAATTTCATTAATTTGAATTTGAATCATGAACCAGATCCAGCCGCAGCACTACCGCGTTGTATACTCAGACCACATGCAGCGCTGGCAAAGGCTTGCTATAGCCCGGTGGCACTGCCACTAAAAGGGACAGGAACCAGACAAAGTCCAGCTTGTGGATGGTTTTGACCATGGTCTACTTTATCAAGTCTAAGGTCTGCTTAGAAACAACCGGTAGCACATAGGAAAAAGGTCTGGGCATTCAGCCTTATAAAATAGGCTAAGATACTAATAGACTAATGATAGAGTAGACAAAATGATTTTGATACATCCATTCAAAACAGAAAGCTGCCTTGGAGTACCAACATCCTCAAAATATCAAGACCGGTACGATTTGATGCGAAACCCCAAAAGAGAGACCTCGACATAAACATACACGAGTATACCCATTAACTCCATAAATGCGATAATTTCCCAACGCCCTGAAAACAAGTTCCGAAAATGCGAACGCCAACAGTGCGAATACCATAATGAGATGTTGAAATTGCCGACGCCGGCCCGGTCAGCCCCGGCTCGGTTCGGCTCAGTTCGGCCCAGCGATGGTGAGGTCATCTATCATCCATCACCGACCGTAGAACTCCAGAGCCTGTTGCACATCTTGCAAGCTGTCTTTGTTACCGTAGGCATCCATTAGCTCGCGGTTCTTGGCTAGGCGTTTCTCTTCTTCTTGAATGGCAAATTCGCGGCGAGCTTGAGCTTGTGTATAGTAGTTGTATGCGCCGAAGCCGAGTCCAACTGCCGCGACGGCGGGGATGTACCTAAATCAAGTCAGTATGGGATGGTATACATAGTCGAGCAGAGCGAGACCGAGAAGGAGGCTCGAGCTTAGATGGGTAAGATCTCGAAAGGGGCACGCACCAACGCCCATATCTAGGTTTCAGACTCGGGCCGTTCGGATGGGATCGGTATTGTGATGGCTTGTTTGTGCCTGGGAACGCATGCGAAGACATCTTGTACGATAGATGGTTGATGGAGGGTGGTGAAACCGAAGTGGATTGATTTGTATCGCTTCGGGAGTGGTGAAAGGGGGGAAGAAAGTGTGTGTAAGAAAGAAGGGAGAGGAAAGGTGCGGCGCGTGCTCCCCGGGCGGACTTTAATGATCGCCGGAATGCGGGGATTGCATGACGTGGAGAAGACGCATCAGACCACTCGCGATCATACTATTTGCCTGATCTTTCCAAGTTTGCTCATTGATAGCATGATTTAATATCGAGGAATCTTCCTCTAAATCATACGTCTGTTGCAGATATCCAATATGTATGGGAAAACAGTTAATTAGCCCTCTATTCATTCTTCTTCAAACTGGAATATCCGACTATCGGCTCTTTGTCCCCCACAGCTTGGCTCAGCTTGGCTTCTGCACTGCCACCGCGACCGGAGGAATCCTTTCCAGCCAATCAAGGATGTCCTCATGTTTTGAGGAGTAAAGGTTGAATGCACACCAGAATTAGAGTAGTTCTGATACACAACCTGTTAAAATCGGTGACTTTATCAGAGGGCCAAGAGGATTAAATCCCCCCTTCGAGAAGATGTTACAGTGCAAGAGTCGTAGACAGCCACAACCAGTCATTCTAGGCTTTCATTGTTAGTTAGCCTTGTGAAGCTTAAATCCACAAAAAGGAAAAGCAACTCATTGATACCCGAAAAACATAAATTCATAACCTATCTAGGACTATTTAAAAAAGAAACTCGTGAAACTCAGTGCAATGCCATTGGCTAAGCCTGGTTCTTGGGGCCAGCGGGAGCGGAGCCCTCCGGGGTAACATAAGCCTAGCGAGGAAGCGGTTAGCATCAATCAAAGCAATCAATTATTCACACCCCGCATTATCTCCGCTTGATTCAACATACCTTGCTCAAACCACCGTCAACAACGAAGTCGGTACCATTGACGAAGCTGCTCTCATCACTGGCCAGGAAAACAACGGCATGTGCCTGCTCGATGGCCTCGCCGAAACGACCACTGGGGAAGTGGACCTCACGACGGAAACGCTTGGCGTGGTCGTCGCCGAGCCAGTCCTGGAGAAGGGGGGTGCTGGATAGGTGTCAGTTGAAAGAAAGGAAAAGATCAAATATGGTTTTTCAGGCTAAGGAGGGACGAACTTGAGCGGGCCGGGGCAAAGGGCGTTAAAACGAATACCCTCACGAGCGTGAACAATGGCCAATTCCCGGGTCAGAGCCAGAACGGCACCCTTACTAGCAGTGTAGGCCAGCTGAGGAGTCGCTGCACCGAGAAGAGCAACGAAGCTAGCAGTGTTGATGACGCTACCCTTGGTCTTCTTATTGCGGCGCATGCTGAGGACGGCATGCTTGCAGCCGAACCAAACACCCTTGACGTTGATGCTCTGGGTCAGATCCCAGATTTTCTCGGCTGTGTCAACAGCGTCAGCATCATCGGCATGCATAATACCTGCATTATTGAAGAGAATATCAACACCACCCCAGCTATCTTGGGACTCAATCATAGCCTGGACATCGGCCTCCTTGGAGACGTCACAGCGGATGGTCTCAAGACGGCCAGCGGTGGGAACGAGCTCCTTGACTCTAGCAAGGGCCTTGGCAAGGGCAGGCTCAGAGATATCGGCTAGGAGAACATTGGCGCCTTGCTGAGCGAAGAGGATGGTGGTTTCGAGACCGATGCCGCTGAATTGTCCGTTAATTTTGTCCTTGAACGCGAAGCCGCTTTGAAAAGCAAGGCAAGAGGGGTCCTACCCGGCAGCACCAGTGATGATGGCATTCTTGCCTTGGAGACGTCCTTGGGCCATGGTGAAAGGTGATTTAAATTGGTGGTGATGGTGGGGGAGGAGGGGCAGCTGTGCGACAGGTTGTTAGTGATGATAAGCGCTGCAAGGTCGATCGTAGACAATGCGGTGTGCTGCTGAGGAGGGGAACAGGCTGGTTAAGAAGCTGCCGGTCCTGTACAGCTACCACAAAGCTACCCTTGAATCAACTTACCCAGAGAGAGTTGAATTTGAGAATGAATGAATCTTCCGTTGAAGCTCCCTTTGGTATACGCGGGGCTCGGAGCGCGTGACTAAGCTGTTATGCGACGGCGTCGTCTCAATTGGGCGGTTACCAGCCAAAAACAGTAGATAGTGGGTCAAACTAGACCAAAAATAATTAAGAATGGAGCCAGCGCGGTCCCGGACCGCGCTGATAAGGGCGGCTCTGGGCCATTGGGGACTGCGGCGCTCCCGATAAGCAACAGCAGCAACGGCAGCTCCGCGCGCGCCCCTCCCTTCCAAGGGCTGATCTCATCTCACGCTAAACTTCTTGTCCTTTACATCTCGGATTTCTTAAGTCAGCTCTTCGGTCGTTTAAATCCAGTTCAGCTTCAGCTTCAGTTTTTAGCGAATTTTCATATCCACCTGCGCCATGTCGACAGAAGTGGTAACCCCCGAGAACGTTGCCGATGTGCTACAGCATGACCGCATGGTTAAGGTCGCCGGGATCGATGTCGATGGCCAACTACGAGGCAAACTAATGCAGAAGAAGAAGTTCCTATCCATCGTTACTGAGGGATTCGGATTCTGCTCCGTGATCTTTGGCTGGGATCAACATGACCAGACTTACTTCAAAGAGCTTACGATTAGCAACAAGGAAAATGGATATCGTGATCTCGTCGCTGTACCGGATTTGAACAGTTTCCGCCGTATACCCTGGGAGAACAATGTCGCATTCTTCTTGATCAGCTTTCTAGACCCAGATACCCGGCAACCCGTGTGCGCGTGCCCGCGTGGTCTTTTGAAGACTGTCGCTGCCAGGGCCGAGGCGGCGGGTTATCGGGCCATGGCTGGTGGTATGACCTCATAGCTCCGCGAAATGAATTACCTGGGCAGTTTATTGACAGTTTATAGCCGAATTCGAATTCTACCAGTTCCGCGCACCAGGTCAACATGACAATCCAGAGCGCGCGGCCTCTCATACTGCGACTTTCCTCCAAAACAACCCGGTTGACTCGCTGCCCCCGTTAACGGAGGGAATGTTTGGTTACTCGATTACTCGCCCACTCCACAACCAAGATTACTACTACGGCATCTTCGATGATTGCGAAAAGTTCCGTTGCGACATCGAGGGGTGGCATACGGAGAGCGGGCCGGGTGTTTTCGAAGCCGTGAGTGATGATACGTCCAGTGCCCCAGGAGCTACCTCAGACTAACAAGTCAAACAGGCACTACAATTCGGCGAAGCGAAGGAGATGGCCGACAGAGCCACCTTATTCAAGTATGGGCCCAGTCTTAAGAACACACCCGTGGGAAATTGACTAACCACGATCGCAGATACGTTGTGAAAGCCAAGGGTATCAAGCATGGGATCACGCCCTGCTTTATGGCGAAACCGAGACAAGGACTGCCGGGTAATAGCGGCCACATGCATATCTCCCTAGTCCACCCAGATGGCAAGAATGCCTTTATCCGCGATACCCCCGACCCATCACCCCAATACCCAGACATTGCGCACTTATCGGATGTAGGCCGTCATTTCCTCGCGGGACTGCTGGTCGGTCTGCCAGATATCATGCCCCTCTTTGCGCCCACCATCAACTCTTACAAGCGACTCGTGGAGAACTTCTGGGCTCCAGTCACCGTATCCTGGGGTCTCGAACATCGGGCCGCGTCGATCCGGATCATCGCCCCGCCCACTGCCAGTGCCAAATCGACTCGCTTTGAGGTCCGCGTTCCTGGCGCCGATGCGAACCCGCATTTTGTTCTGGCGGCCGTTATGGCACTGGGCTGGCGGGGTGTGGAAAAGAAGCTCGAAATTCCCGTGCCGCCACTATCAAAGGGGGAAGATATGGGTGGTGCAAGTGACCAGGGCGTTCGATTGGCGAAGAATCTTAAGGATGCGATTGCCACGTTCACGCGACCGGATAGTGTAGCGAGGGAGATCTTTGGAGATCCATTCGTTGAGCACTTCGGTGGAACGAGGGAACATGAGGTTCGACTTTGGGAGGAGGCTGTTACGGATTGGTGAGTTAATTCTTTATCCATTGCGGACTCCGATGCGTTATCTTCCGCGTCCTTGTATGCATGCTGACTAGTTCGTTTAGGGAGGTACGACGATATATTGAGACCGTTTGAGTTCAAGCTTGTTTCTATAAAGGTGAAGTGTGCGCGAGTTTGTGTGTGTGTTTGTACATAGAATCTGATGCGCTGGGCGCAACCACAGATAATCAATTCATATGATAACAATATATTGCTGTCTTGCCTCCCACACAGGGGCTGTGTGTAGTAGACCTATGGAACCTTACCTTATCCACTTAGATGCAGTGTTGGTCCTACCTTGATAGCTATCGCTCGTAGATCATCGAAGTAAGACCCATCACATGCCATCACATGTATGACGCAGCGGAAGAGCACTCTTCACAGGCCGGGACAATTCGGCCAGTCCAGACGATAACACACCGACTCTCGACCATCAGCTTCCGAGTCCAGCCCTGTCATACTGTTTGCTTAAGAAAAGGGAACAACCCTAAGCCGCGGCTGATTGGATCTCGGGTCTGCGGGTGGTGGGAAAGAGTTAGAGGCGTTGACCAGTGCTTTAGTGGCACACTCGGGTGGAATAGGAGGAAGGACAAGGATAGTACACAGCGAAACTCTGTAAGTGATGATCGATGCGGCGTGTCCATCATCCCTAAGAGTTCACAGAAGAAAAGAAAAAAAATCTATAAGGACCCCCGACTGCCCGGACAAGAGAGCTCCCCCCTTACGGCGGATCCGCCGAGGAGGCCGCTCGGGTTGCGGCGCATCCCGAGCTTTTCGGGGGAGAAAGAAGATCGGGCAGAAGCAGACGTGGAGAGGCTGGCGAACGGGAAAGTGGCGATGTCGGCCGAGAAACTGAGGTCTGATTGGTCAATTGAAGGCGGTGTGGAGCAAAACTGGGGAAGAACTATGGTTATCCGTGGAAAAGTCACGTGTATAGATACAGATTGCAGACAATCAATTGGCGATTACTCGATTGGATTGGATGAAGTTCTTTGATTTGTCTATTGCTTAGCATTTTGTAGGCTAATTATGCTATTATCACTAGGCAATACTACCCGTCTACCCCATTTTAGATATCCGAGAACCGGCAATTACTCGATCGTCCGGCTAAGCGCACTCAGCGGGAGCCAAGGGTGACTCCCTTCGGGCCATCCCCATTGGCCCGCCAGACAGCCGCGGCTCACGGATCCTGACGTAGACTCCTCGGATGAATGGGGTACTTCACTCTGCCAAACGGAAGGAGATTATTTAAACATTTGGATCTGCTGCAAATGAGATCCTCTCATTTCTTTCTTTTTTCCATATCTCAATCATATACTCAAGTTGAATGTTGTTGGATGGTTCATTGATACAGCATCATCTTATATCCATATCTCCCCTCTAGTATATACTTCGGCAACTTTCACAAGCTCCCCTCAACATGGCTCAATCCGCCGACGCTCACCTCCAGGGTGTCACCATCCTCGGTAGCATCCCCAATGATGCCCGCAAGATCCTCACCAAGGACGCCTGTGCTTTCCTCGCCATTCTTCACCGTACTTTCAACCCTACCCGCAAGGCCCTTCTTCAACGTCGCATCGACCGCCAGGCTGCCCTCGATAACGGCCAGCTGCTCGACTTCCTTCCCGAGACCAAGCACATCCGTGAGAATGACGCCTGGAAGGGTGCTCCCCCAGCTCCCGGTCTGGTTGACCGTCGTGTTGAGATCACCGGTCCCACTGACCGCAAGATGGTTGTCAACGCCCTCAACTCTGATGTCTGGACCTACATGGCCGACTTCGAGGACTCCTCCGCCCCTACCTGGGAGAACATGATCAACGGCCAGGTTAACCTATATGACGCTATCCGTCGCCAGGTCGACTTCAAGCAAGGTGGCAAGGAATACAAGCTCCGCACCGACCGCACTCTGCCTACTCTTATCGCCCGTGCCCGTGGCTGGCACCTGGATGAGAAGCACTTCACCGTTGACGGTGAGCCCATGTCTGGATCCCTCTTCGACTTCGGTCTGTACTTCTTCCACAACGCCAAGGAGCTCGTCGCCCGCGGCTTCGGCCCATACTTCTACCTGCCCAAGATGGAATCCCACCTTGAGGCTCGTCTCTGGAACGACGCCTTCAACCTGGCCCAGGACTACGTCGGTCTGCCCCGTGGTACCATCCGTGGTACTGTCCTGATTGAGACCATCACCGCTGCCTTCGAGATGGACGAGATCATCTACGAGCTGCGCGACCACTCCTCCGGTCTGAACTGCGGCCGCTGGGACTACATCTTCTCCTTCATCAAGAAGTTCCGCAACCAGCCCAGCTTCGTTCTTCCCGACCGCTCAGATGTTACCATGACCGTCCCATTCATGGACGCCTACGTAAAACTCCTCATCAAGACCTGCCACCGTCGTGGTGTCCACGCCATGGGCGGTATGGCCGCTCAGATCCCCGTCAAGAACGACCCCGCCGCCAACGACAAAGCCATGGAGTCCGTTCGTGCCGATAAGCTCCGTGAGGTCCGCGCAGGCCACGACGGAACCTGGGTCGCTCACCCTGCTCTCGCTGCCATCGCCTCCGATGTCTTCAACAAGCACATGCCCACCCCTAACCAGCTCTTCGTCCGCCGTGAGGATGTTCACATCACCGCCAATGACCTGCTCAACACCAACGTCCCCGGTAAGATTACCGAGGATGGTATTCGCAAGAACCTCAACATTGGTCTCAGCTACATGGAGGGCTGGCTGCGCGGTATTGGCTGTGTCCCCATCAACTTCCTCATGGAGGACGCCGCTACTGCTGAAGTTTCCCGTTCCCAGCTGTGGCAGTGGGTCCGACACAACGTCTCCACTTCCGAGGGCAAGAAGGTCGATAAGAGCTATGCTCTGCGCCTTCTGCAGGAGCAGGCTGATGCTCTCGCTTCCAAGGGTCCTAAGGGTAACAAGTACCAGCTCGCCGCCCGCTATTTCGCTGGCCAGGTCACCGGTGAGGATTATGCCGATTTCCTGACCAGCCTCCTGTACAACGAGATTTCCTCGGCTGGACAGGCTGCTAAGCTTTAAGCTGTTCAACTATTTCAAGTTGATAGCTGATGCTCCGTGTGATGATCATGAATACCCTTTCCTTTATATTTTACCCTTTTGAAATGACGCCAGCCACTTTGTCTGTCTTGGATTGTTCTTAGTTTAGCATCGCTGTATAACAAAATCCTTATTTTTTCTTTATATTATTTCCCTACAATCTTAATGTAGAGTCTGCCATACCAACAGTACTGTAAGCTCTTGTCAGCTCATTCTTCTTTCCCCGCAATTTACATGACGTCACAGATTGAATTAAGTTGAGCCGAGGTCGAAGCTTGACCGATAGAAACCCAAATTTAGTACATCTTCAAGTAGGAGTAGTAGCAGTACTACTACCAATGAAGTAATTTGCTTGTTGAACTGCGAGTCGTAGCTATACTACGACTTGCCCATTTTCTTAAAGACTCGGCTCATTTGCTTCTGTGAAAAAGCATAACGCAGATGATATTATCGCCTTGGGAGGCTCACTATTAGGCAGTAGCCGCTATTTCAGATTAGAGAGAATCTTTGATTGATAGAATGACTTGGGCCTTGACTGATGAATATTAAAGAGATTCTCGCAATATTTGGTTAAATGTGATGCTCATCCAATTAGTTTATTATCGTACGACTAATACTGCCTTCTGTTTCTTTGATTCGAGCAGTCTAGACCGCTCGTAGACCGCTCGTACAAATATTACAGGCTTTATGGTGGTTGGTTGGGGGCCACGCGTATTCGCCCTAAGTTCTACCTACAATCTAGGGCGAATACGGTAATTCAGAAGGCCAGGTTTAGTGAGTGGCCAATGGGAAGACCAGCCTTGTGACCATAGGGGGATTACAAATAAACGATTTGGTAAATTAAACGTGGTAATAAAGTAGGGGCCTAAATTCTCTACTTTATTACTCTCTGATCACCCTAAGAGCTTTTGCAATTCGGTGGACACAAAATGCATGATATTGACCATATTAATTCTTTCTGGGGAGCTCCAACTTCCAAGGCCAAGTAAATTCGATCTCGATACTAGGCTTCAAGCCTACAAAGTTTGTTCATTTACTGACTTCGCGAAAGTTTCTGTGAGATTGACTACGCCGTGACCAGATACATGGCTGAGTTTGTCAATAGCTTGACAAATGTCGTCTACAGTAGGTCACCGCAGGCAATTTGAAACTATGCTCTGATTCATTCTTTGCAGTCATTTACGGTGTCTATGGATTGCGACAACTGCAAAGGAAAACAGCCAAGCATGGCGATTCTTTGCGAGCTTTGCCCTACTGGGGCTTAATAGCGGTCGGAATTTGTTCTTTCGCATTCCATGTCAGCCTCAAATACCACACCCAAATGAGTATGTTTCACATTTTCACCCCATGGCCTGCCTCTTAGCTCAGTGTCTCTCCTATCAGTGGACGACCTTTCCATGCATTTCACCACCACTCCAGTCCTCCATCGCATCTTGACAGCCAATTCGAGTCGCCGAGATTCTATTATCATGGCGATTCTAATAAGTTCACTGCTACTGCTCATGATTACATTCCATGTAATGACCGATGAGCTCTTGCTTCACTCCGCATCATTTGTCGGCATGGTTGCTGTAATTGGGGTTCGAACTATACAGTTCGTCAAAAGTCGGACGGCTCCAGGGTCAGCAACCCGAAAAAAGACCTGGGGAATAGTCAGATTTGGCGCAGGTAAGTAACAATTTTTTAAAAAAAGAATTACAAAAGATTAACCATGTTTGATAGTTATTTTCAACATTGGGTTTTGGCTTTGGATACTAGACCAGTGGGCCTGCGGACTCTTGACAAGGACACGGGAAATAATAGGTCTTCCTTGGGCCTTTGCATTGGAGCTTCACGGATGGTTAGATTCAAAATACCTGAAATTATTTCCTCCCTATGACGCTAACGGATTGAAATAGGTGGCATATCTGCACCGGAATCGGAGCTTATATCTTCATTGCTGTCATAGATTATCTGGTCTCTGGTGAGGATCTAAACAATAGCCAGAATTCCTTCGCCTGGCCTGCTTCATGGGCGTCAACATCGATTTTTGCAGGAAAAACAACGCCCGTGAAAAAGGATTGATAGAATTCAAAGCCAATAATCTATAATCTAACTTAGTCTAGGCGATGCTAGACTAAACAGAACAGTTCGGAAGCCTTTTAAGTTTAAACAGGTTGATGAACACGATAAGAAGAATAGCAGACCAGAATAATTGATGTGAATAATAAAATAAGAACCGAATGAAATTGACTACCTAGTTCATAGCTTACTTGGTAGTAAGCTATGAACTATAGATGAATCCGATGTAAATATCAGTTCGAACAACGAATTTCCTATTCACCGACAACTTGTCAGGTAAATCACAATTATAGATCAATCAATCAAGTGGCTTCATCAACATGTCAACTGCCGTCTTCGACTCCACAGAGTATCCCTCAACAAAACGTTCCCCGAAGTCTCTCAAAAAGTTATCATAGGTCGCTTCTGGCTTATTTCTGCATATGGCACAGAGTAGCTCTTTGACTTCCTCCTTCAAATTGAGCAAAGGTAATTCCTTGACGATAGCATTATGCTCCTCTTCTGTGAGGAGACCACCGGGCATAGCAGGGCCCATGAGATCTGCAGCGATTCCAAGATGGCAAAGAGCAACTTCCGGCTCTTTGTGTTGCGCGATACTCGGAGTGGAATGGAGTGCAATGCTATCCCAGATTATCTGAAGTTGTCGTTGATCAAATGCAGGCGCCTCCCGCTTCAAATATTCTCGGGCGGCATTCGCGCTATCGACCTCGAAGCGCTTGTCCTTGGTTGCAAAGGAACTCGTACAGTCCCACGCTAGGTCATGAAGGATAGCTGATACTGCATGGACCTCGAGGTCTACATCCCCGTATGCTGGGACTTTGGAGGCGATTAAAGATCCGAAGATCCAAGAGCGGTAGATGTGATTGAAAGACATGGGATCATGATGATCCCGGGCAAACTCAAGTGCAGCTCGCACAACAGGAGTGTCAATAAGTGTGACGCCAGCAAAAGTGCGACTCTCATGAGTCTTTTCGGTTGCCATTTTGCAAGTTGATTTTGAGGATTCGATTTTTGGTGGTGGGTTCACTTGAAGTTGGATAGTAGGCCTCTGCTTCTCGTATGGAATGAAATATGGTTGGGATAGACCGAGTATTTATAACTATGCAGGTGGCAGTGCTGAGCTGGCATTCTAAATTCAATAACTAGTAAATGAGCGAGATTGTTCTCAATGCTAAATTTGCAATCGTATTCCTTGCTTATGGATGACTGATGGGCGAATAATATCTACTTCTATATTGCCGGCGGTCCGGTATGCCATAAACGGTTAGAGCGACAGGCAGTCTCGCCCAAGCGGAGCTCCACAGCCTTGTCCGAAGCTCATTCTTCAACTACTTCTTAATATCTTACAGAAACCAGTAAAATATGCGACTCCCAAACTCCATTGGCCGAAAGAAACACATAATCGATCATGACCGTGTCACGGCCCTGCCGCACCTGTCGTTCGCGCAAGAAAGCTGTGGGTATCATTTCCCAGTCAGCCCCAGTCTCGTACTAAACAATGCGGACAGTGCGATAAAACCCAACCACATTGTAATTCTTGCTACAAATCTGGCTATCGATGTGAGGGATACGATTCTTTCGTCAAAGGTGTATTTGTCAACCTCGACACACAAAGCATAAATGTGCCCAAAAAGCCCCTGATCACGAAAGCTACACTGTCGGCCCGCAAATTGCCTGTCAACAAAGTTGAAGCAGACAGAAAGTCTCATCAACCCAGGAGCAAGGAAATATCTGTACTGTCACCTCATCTTCTCGACCTCTCTCCAGCAGAATTTCAACATCACTTTGTCACCTTGTGGGCACACTTCCAAGAAAGCTATGCCCGGACACCCAACGACTGGTCCATCGGAGTAACAGGGCTTGCACTCCATCAAAGGGCCCTTGATCTAGCTCTCATATCACTGGCAACCATGCGATTATCAGTATGTGGTCAAAGTGAAAGGTATCAGGTCTTCAGTCTTACGGCATATAATGGCAGCCTTCAGATCTTTCAACGGCTTCTTCAGAATGGAGGCCAGGGATCCAAAGGAATTTTGGTGGTTATATCATTGATATTTACCCTTTTTGAAGCGGCCCAACAATATCCAGCTCAGATATATCAAACAGGTTGGGCAGGACATCTCAAAGGGGCTCTATTCCTTATGCAACGACAGGGACCATCGACCTTTCAAAGAGGAGGTTTGCATGCCGCATTCAAAAAGCTCCGAGAGATGGCTGTATGTGCAATTTCGATTGTGAAAGATTATCGGCTAAAATTTCTATAGATGCTCTTATCACTTTCCACACAGAACTCGTCGTTCCTGGCGCAGCCTCAATGGATAGAAGTGCCTTGGGCAATAACGAAGAAGTCTTCCCGCGATCGCCTATACGATATTGCTACAGAAATAACGACTCTCCATTCAAGAAAGACCGACCAGGATAAAATTTCTTTACAGCTGCACCTGGGAATATATGACAAGTTGATTGATTGGCGGAAAGAATGGCTGGAAACGGATTATCCGGATCTGCAAATTCTCTGCCGGGGATGCTCTGAACAGCCCTGCGGTTGTTTCCCACATCAAAGCATGTCACCTTGCAATGAGTTTTCTTTCATAACCGCCGAAGCCTTGTCCTTTCTTTTAATTGTCACTCTTATGGCCCTCCACATAGCGAAGGGCTTGGACATTGCACCAACCGGCCCAATATTACTTCGCGGTCACAATCCGGGTGTTGATTCATTGCGGCAGCGCTGTTTGAGACTGAAAGGTATTTTAAAAGAAACTCTGTCACTACCTTGTTTTGGATAGGCGATTTCAGATAAACCCGGTATTACTGAGGGTCGCTGTCGCTCGTTATTCCCAAATTGGGTACTCTCGCAGGATCCCGACGTTCAGGGCCCTGAGGTGGATTGGTGGTGCGGTTTGAATAGTCGAGTTAATTTCGGGATAGCCTGAGTCCCAGGAGATTTAATAAATATTACAAGGCAATGGGAAGAGAATAATATGGTGCCAAATGGTACACTAACGTCAATGAATACCTATTGACCACAGCGAACTCCACCTAGAATTCACTCTACAGAGAAAAGTTGATATTTGGTGGTAAAGAGAAGAGAAAATCAAGTTTGAAAACGTCCGAGCGGTCTCCTTCAAATCAGCCTTCGTACATAGGTCGGTCAGATCTCCTCGATCTTGTATGCATGTATGCATGTATGTACCTTTGACATTTGATCTACATTGAACTGTCAGGCAAAGCGGAGTCTCGGAACTTCATCCGCCATCACTAGCGATCAAGGGAGTTTGGGCGTGCGCCCTATTATGAGGTATCGAATTCAAGTCGAATCAAAGTTTTCAGGCTTCTCCTTTTTCTACTCTTCTCCCTCGTAATTCGTAATCTATAATAATAGCGTGTTCTATACAGTCCAGGATCACCTTACGTCAAACGTCATGATGAGTTCACAAGAGCGAATCAAACGCCCTCAAAGAGCGACCGGCGAATTTCAGTTGAGCATCAAATTCGCAAACGCGAATATGACAGGGGCCGTATTGGCTATTTATTAGAAGAGCCATTCCTCCTGAGCCCCCCGGGGTAAATCAGGACCTCTTTCATACTTTCAGCTTCCAAAAATCACGGCAAAATGGATACTCGACCTCACTGCCAAGAGGCAGCGTCGACAAACAAAGTGCCAACCCTTGGAACAGCATTGACCATCACGCGATCATCGTCATATTCTGGTCCTGTCCAAGAAACCCCCGCGAACGGTACACAGGGCGCAAAAAATCAAGATGAAGAATACCAGCGCCAAATCAAAGTCGCCTCCACAGCGCTGCTCAATGACGAGAGAGTTGGAACAGGATCAAAGGCTGGAAGGTCACTTCAAAATGTGCTGATGGACACTGAGCACCGCATCAGAGATCAACGAAGGGAATCATTACACAAACGGGAACATAGGTGAGAATCTGACTCTTCCTTGAATCTTGATCCTTTTCGAGAAACCATCAGCTAAGTGAATATTGATCCACCTAGAACTGTTGGCTGGCTGCCGGGTTCCTCCCAATAAGCATGAGCCTTTCTTGGAAGAAGGACTTGAAAGAGTACATTTCAGTTTCAATCGGTATGACGTGAGTGGCAGTTAACCAGCATTGATTCTTGAATATCGATTGCATGTTCCTTGGAATTTTATGTCTTATGATACTTGCGACCGGGATGGCCGCATATCACACAGGTGCCATGCACCATGCGATCGCATTCCTACCTCTGCGCAAGAACTTCTTGAAGTTTCCATGGAGTAAATAAAAGTATGTAACTAATCAGTCACCATAAACTACTTGTTTCCAATCCGCAAAATGTATCGGATAATGCAGTTCTTGTCCATACTAGTTGGGACTACTTCAACTCGTCATTTGATCCATTGGCTTCATACGAGACATGTCTATAATTTAATAACAAAAAGAGTGTATATGTGCAAGTGGAAAATCCAAAAGAAAATTCAATATACAGTTATTCGAAGTCGGTTTGGTCTCCGGTTCCCCGAAGAATGAGATCACCAGGATCGCATTCTAACAAATTTCCCAGTACACGTATCTAGTATCTTGAGGGCAAACGCTTACAGCGTCTAGGAACCAACTCTAAGCATAGCTTAGATGTACTCCCAAGCAGCCTGGGTAGTGGTGCTGTTGATGGGGACGGTGAGAGCGTCGAAGCCGAGGCAGTCGTTGATGTTGCCAGTGGGGACGGTGGCGTTCTTCTGAGCAGAGAAGACCTGCCACTTGGGGGCAGCAGCAGCAACACGGCGGCGGCTGTAAGGAGTGGCAGTGACATTGCCAGCAGTTGGGCAGGCAATCAGACCAGCGCCGTAGCTCCAAGTACCAAGACCACCGTTCTTACCGGGGGTGTACTTGAAGGGACCCTCAGAGGAGCCCTCGGGGATGTAGCCCGAGTGGGGAGTGGTGAAAGACAGAGCACCAGTGGGATCAACGTAAATCTCCTGACCACCGGGGACGACGACATACTATTCGATGATTAGTAAATAGATTCTTTGCTTTTCATATCGCGGGATTCATGATCCGTCTTGGATGATACATACGAGGTAGTGGGAGCCAGTCAGGATGGTGTCGTTGGTCGGCTTGCCGAGGTTAACACCCTCGGGGGTATAGGTCTGGCTCTTGCCGCCGAGGTAGAAGTGAGAACCGGCAGCAGTCAGAGGCAGGAAGTGGATGGGCGAGCCGGAGCGAGCGGCAGTGACGCCGAAGGAGCCGGTGGAAGAGGATTCCTGGCGGCGGCCGGGCATGGCAGCCACCAGAGGAATGAGAGAAAGCAGCGCGGAGACCTTCATTGTGAGCGAAAGTGATGTGATGAGTTGTAAAGACTGTTGTGGTGTAAGAGGAGATAAAAAACGAAAGCAACAGTGGAGGAAAGGAGGATTATAAATATTATTCAAGCTCAACTTGAACCTCCACCGTACGAGGGAGTTTTATATTCCACCTCTCCACTTCAATTTTCCCCATGTGCCGTCTAGGGTCTCCATCGGTGGTCCTGGATGAAGCTGATCGACATGGCATTTACTTGACTTCGACAGTGCCACCGCTGTAACCCAAAATAACACTTTGATATCATTCCTCGGAGCCCAAGGTTTGCCCTGCAGGGACAAGCGGAGCCCGCAGATACTTCCATGCTGCACCTACGGAAGATAGAAAAACATCCCATCGGGAACTTCAGTGTTGGGAATAGCGCCGAGTTTAGCAGAGGCATTGGCCAATTGATAGAAAGTCGGACGACATGTTGTCGGTTCATTCAATCAAGGCAGAAGCTCCACGACTTCCCCTTTTGGGAGGTCGGTTCAGGAACCGAAGCTTTCTATTGGATGGAATGACATCCTGAGACATTCGCTGCAGAAGTCTCCACTCCACTTTCGCGGTGATCGACAGCCACAGCCAGGGACCATGATACCTGAACGTTATTTCGCACGAATGAGTTGGTGAGTTCGTACTCCGCGAAGCCTGGGACCAATTTCCTATTTGCATGGGCCCTCAGTAATGGATAAATTGAAGACAAATTAGACCATTGGGTTGTCTAGACCCTGAATAATCGATCATCGTTGATGTATCCGATCTCAGAACTCCTCTGAAGGCCAACCGAAGACCCTGACAGGTGGGTCGTTTCAGCCAAATCAACGTGCTGGCGGAGAGAAGTAGTGATCGACGTGTGTCTTAGCAATGCCCTGCGCCCTGATCGCGTCCGAATAGCGAAATATCACGATAAATCTGAATTCGCCTCGGAGATGGACAATTGCGATTGTGGCTTAACGGCGTGGCGACTGGTAGACTAGCAGACCGGATCCACGGGGGTCCCACTGTGTCTCGGGGGTGGAAGACGGAATTGACATCACAATCAGAATGCTAGTCCGATCAGACAGAGATCATCCAAGGGCTTGCCCCGGTTGAAACGGAGTTCCCCGTATCTCGACCGGCGGCCGTCGAGATCGTGCCCTGGAAGGACTTTGCATGGGGGATGCGATGCCGATCCCCCTCTTCCTGCTTCTCTCATCCTCTTTGTCTCCCTAGCCATTCAATTGCTACACATGGGACGATAGCTTAGAAGAGCAAAGAGACTCATTGCCAATGGGGAAGAGGACATTGCGTCGGTCTGGAAGCTTCGGCGTAATCTGTTTGTGACAGCAGAACGGGTGAGAGATCGACAAGGGAGAAGGATCGGAGGATTATTTCTTCGGCATTCTAGGCAGAACCTATGATGAGAAGAAAAAAAGATCCATCTTTGTGAAGGATAAAAATACAAAGTGGAAACATGTCTAAGCACGGAGTACTACTAGTATTGCACTCTTTTTTTAGTCTTCTTCCAGTCTCCACAGTGATGACTCTACACAGAACATCGCATGTAGTCAGCGAGTTAATAGTACATTATTAACTGCCACGGGCGTGATTAAGAATTGCAGCAAGTCAGATCGTATTCTGCAGCTATTTGCTAAGGTAAATAAGAATATTCACTGTTTCCGGGAATTTTGGGTTTATTATACATGGAGTACTCTCTATACAAATTTCAACCTTCACCTATCAAATCTGGAGCAGAGTCCCCCTACCACAACCAGATCGACTAATATTCAGCCACCAGCGGTAAATCCCGAGAGCTGCGACCAGCCCAGATCTTAAATTTACCTTCTGTTGGCAATACCCAGTTCTGTGCTCGAACGCTCCAGTAACTGAGATCCTTGCGAGACAACGTCATGTTGACTGTCTTGGACTCTCCAGGCTCTAGCGAAATCTTGTCGAAATTCCGCAATACACGAATTGGAAAGTCAATCTCTTCCCGGCTCAAGGAAATCCCGCGATGCTCAACGACATTTTCTGGAAATGAGACATATATTTGAATCACTTCTTTACCTGCTCGGGTGCCGGTGTTGGTAACCTTGACCGCGAGCTCTAGCATAGCCTCCCATAATGATGGGTTTCCACCGGGTCCTCCACCCCCTTCGGATAGTTGTTGCTTCTGGTTATATCCTTCCGGGTAGGGATATTCACCTGGATCGGTGCCGTCGGTAGTCGGCAGGTACGGATAAATGTATTTAGACAAACGGTTGAAGTCCTTGGGGAACAAACAATCCCTTGCAGAACCAGGGCTATCGTCGTATCTAGGCGGTTGGATATCACTCTTCGGGCGTGGCTGTGGCAGCCTAGACTTTTCCTGCAACGGGTGGATGTTGATCTCAGAGAAATCAAACGTGGTATACGACAGGCCGTAGCCGAACTCATAGCGTGGTGTGATGTTGTGTCGATCAAAATGGCGGTAGTCTATGTATAGACCGTCGTCGAGATCGACACTGGGTGCTGGATCGTCGGTCTCGTATAGGACCTGGGCAGCAGGGCCATAGTCCTCGAGAGATCGACCAATGGTATAAGGTAGGCGGCCGCTGGCATCAACGTCACCGAACAATACGTCGGCCAGGGCGTTCCCGCTCTCCTGCCCTGGGAGGTTCGCGTAGAGCACGGCATGAACACCTGGTAAGTCGATCCAGGGGTCTAACACCACGGGACCAACGGAATGCACCACGACAACCGTTCGGCCTCGGCCACCTCCGCATTGTTGAGCAACACCTTCTACTAATTCTGTTCCATTACGCTGGAGGAAAAGGTCATTGCGATCACCATCAATGCCGTCGCTGTGAATGAAACCTTCGCCGCCATCTGAGTTCGCAAATACGAGACACAGGTCTTGATCCACCAAGTCCTGATAAGGAACGTTGTTGGTCAGATAGCTGTGAACGTCAACTGTCTCACTTGACCATGCACCCTTGAGGGCTTCCCAGGGGCTGACCAAGTACGGGAAATCCACTGCACCGCTACCCCATCCTGAGGCTAGGGTACCCTGATTGCAGCCGCGATCAGCGCAGAAATTAGGACCTTTTCTAGAGCCCGCATCCTCGCCATAGATACCAACTCGATATTTTCCACGAGAGCTGGACCCATTACGAGAGAGAGGGAGTGTGTTATTGATATTTTTCAGAAGGACAGTGCCTTCAGCTGCAACTTGGCGAGCAATTGTAGAATGCGGTTTTGACCCAGGAGGCACCTGGGCATTCACAAATTTGTTGACTTCTTCCAATGAAGTATCATCCGGACTGCCTGGGTGTAGTTTTCCCATTTTCTCACCCGTCCAAGAAGAGAAGTTAGGGCCGCGGTTTTCCCAAATATCTTGGCGAAAATGGAACCACGCTGCGACAATACGCGTCACCATATCATTCAGACGCTCCATAGGGACCGAGCTATTCAGCGCTGCGGCTGTCAATTGATGTCCCCAGAGGGCTTTGCCATCTGCCCAGGCGAGACCATCACCCGGCATACTCATGTCTAGACCGCTCAATGCACTTTGTACACCAGATCGCTGTGCCAGCCAATCGGATTGAACGAACCCTTGAAATCCTAACTCATCCTTGAGTATCCCATTTATAAGCTTGCTGTTTTCGCAAGAATAGCTGTTGTTGACCATTTGGTAGGCGCACATGACACTCGCGACATCAGCACGCACGCTCTCAGCAAAGGGCCAGACAAAGACCTCATGAAGCGCACGATCTCCGATATTAGATGAAATTGCATATTCCTTGCCTCCGTCGTTGGGCTGGCGGAAGTGCTCTTGCTCATTCAAAACAAAATGTTTCGCTGTTGCCATCACTCCAATTCGCTGGATTCCAAGGATAGTCTCCGCCGCTCCCACGGCTTGTAATACAGGATCTGACCCGAAGGACTCCCAATTGCGTCCGCCAGCTGGCATCATGCCCAGAGCGCCCATAGAAGGTCCCAGGATCACGTTGACACCTTTTGCGCGAGCTTCCCGCCCAAGAGATGTCCCACGAGCTCTCATGAGATCACGATTCCACGTCGCGCCTGTAGTTATTCCAGCAGGAAACGCGGTAATGTTATCTGCGAAACGAAGTCCGAGAGGACCATCTTGTAGGCATAGAGAGGGAAACCCGACAGAATCGACACTTTCTGTGTGTAATAATAAGTATCCTGCGACATGGGAGAGATAATAGTAGGTTTTTCTGCCATACCTGTGTTTCCAACACAAAGTCCCATCTGCCATCCGGTTCCAGTCGTAATGCCGACTTTCTCAACAAGATTCATCTTCTCGACCATCTCGTGCGCTTTCTTATAGCTCTCGGCCCAGGATGAATCAGTGCCACCCAGAGGAGCAGGATACCAGGGAACAGAGCGCTACAAAAGGTCAGTCACTTGCATTATGAAGGACGACTCTCGATGTGTCAACAGTCGAGGGGAAACTCACATATTCCTGCTCCGCGGCCTTATCACCACGAATCCAAACAAGTCCTTGCAATGCAAGCCACATCATGAGGATGGCAGCAACGAAGAAGAAGCAGATATGCCACCAAGTCCTCTTTCCAAAGACAACATTCCACCATAGTTTCCACCTCGGCTCTTCCTTGAGACGCGGCTTAATAGGAACTCCATAGTCATCCTCGTCATCACTCAGTATGAAATCCGTATTCGCATCCTCAATATCTGTTCGGAAAGACTCGGCCAGTAAAGTCCTCCGCTCTGTCTCAAGATAATTCTCAATGCGCTTTCCAACATCTTGTTGTTCCTTCAGGACGGAAATCTCGTTGTTCTCATCTTCGTCCCCATGTCCGTTATTGGGAAATAAACTGGAAGAGCTAGCCGAAGGGGTATCGAAAATTACAGCTCTGTGTGTGGAGCGCGCACTGGATGATGGGCCTCGTCGCGTATCTTCATTCTTCAGTGGTAGAAGCTTTACATCCGCTTCGTTGTCGGTCAATTCGTCGCCGCTGGAGAGCAGATCTGCGTCATCGGGTTTTCCACGTGAAGCAAGGCGCTGAGAGGATTGATAGGATTCGTTTTCGTTCGTAAGACCTGAGCTAGATTCATCGGCTGGGATATCGTTATCAAGTGATTCGTAGTTTCCGCGGGACGCGCCGCCGGCCTTGGGGCGAGACAATCGGGCCATCGCTTTGTGGCTGTGGTTCCGCTGGCATCTATCGTTGCAGGTGAACGGACATCGCGAAGCTCTGTAAATAGTGCGACGGTCCCTTTGCTAGGGTCAAGCTTGGGGCTGAATTGAGCGAGGGATGAGAAGTTGGTTGGGGATCAATTCATTGGAGGTCAGGTGACTCTCGAAGGGCCATGAAGTAAACACAGCACGTTGACTCAAAAGAGTTTACGTAGTATTTAGTATTGCTAAAAGTAGAGTTATCTATTCACTGTATCTAAAAAGTTGAAGCGAGTATTCGTAAATTGCGATGTAGCTGAGAAAATAAGATGGTTCAATGTCCAACGTGAGAATAAACAGAACTTTTGTTTCATGTTCGACAGTCATAAGGTTCTAACAAGATGCATATCTACTAGGAAGACAACATAAAAAAGCAAAGAAGTAGCCCAGAACGCCGTCTATCAAATCTTCCCATGCGAAATCCAAAGAAAAAAACCGAAGAAAGAGGCGAGGTATGCAAAAGGAAATACATCAGCAGGATATCCATTACGCATCATTCCTTCAATATATTTAGGCCTCGTCGTCAGTGTCAACGGGCTTGGGGGTACCCTTGGGGGAGTTGAGCTGTGAAAGTAAGTTAGTAAAATTTCAAAAAATAGATAACGGTGTGAAGGCTTACCCATTCAATGTGACGGAGACGACGGCGAGTCTCACGCTCCTTCAGCTGAGCGCGGGTCATCTTCTTCTTCTTCTTAGCGCGGAACTTCAGCTCTCCACCATCTTCAGCACCAGAGTTGACAGCCGAAGGAGCGGCACTGGTGCTAGCAGAGGCAGCAGCAGAGGCAGCGGCGGGAGTACCGGGGGCGGATGGGGAGTTGGTAGCGCTGTCCTCGAAACGGTCCAGGCTAATGGCGGTGTTGGTTCGGCTAACGACACGGCCATCGGCGATGTGCAGCTGCTCGGGGCAAAGCGCGCCGACGAACTCTTCGTTGTGAGAAATCATCACGACACCACCCTTGAAATCGCGGATAGCGACAGCAAGACCACCCAAAGAGTCACGGTCCAAGAAGTTAGTCGGCTCGTCCAGAACCAGCAAGTGAGGGTTGTTCCACATGGCACCTGCAAGCACGACCTTGACCTTTTGACCACCTGACAGACCGGAGATCTCGTTGTGGTTAGCAATCTCGGGGTCGAGACCAACGTCCTCAAAGTGCTTGGAGATAGTCTTGGGGTCGAGAATACGGTAACCAAGACCCTCGCGGGAAGCTTCGTGATCATCGAACTCCTGCACCATCTTGGTGAAGCCACGGGCGATAAGGGTCTCGCGAGAAATCATAGTATTGAACTTGGGGAGCAGTCCAACCCACTTGACCTCGTATTGGAATGTCTTCTTATACTTCTGACGACCGATCAGGGTGTCGATGCGACGAGGTCCACGGCCATCTCCCAAATCAATAGGGGTCTCCAGCTGCTTCTTGTCCTCTTCGGTCAAGATACGGGTCTGCTTCAGGAAAACCTCGCGATCGTCACCGTTGGCGTAACGCCACATGATGTACTGGCTGGGAGTCTTCTCGAGATGCATCTCAACGTGCTCCAGAGCGTGCTGC
This sequence comes from Penicillium sumatraense, assembly GCA_020086695.1. Classification (NCBI taxonomy): domain Eukaryota; kingdom Fungi; phylum Ascomycota; class Eurotiomycetes; order Eurotiales; family Aspergillaceae; genus Penicillium; species Penicillium sumatraense. Next base: position 1,748,546 of record JAGIKU010002025.1, on the reverse strand, counting down.
TTGATGTAACCGATACGAAGATTGGGGTGCTTCTCGACCTTACCACCCTGGGGAATAGTCTCACCAGTCAACATCTTAATGAATGTAGACTTTCCGGCACCGTTACCACCAATGATAGCGACACGAGACGAAAGGGTCAGGGAAAGGGAAGCATCCTGAAGGGAAGGTTTAGGGGCTCCCGGGTAGGTGTAGGAGCAGTTGGTCATGCGAAGAATAGCACGAGTGTTGGACTTGATACCAGACAGAATACCGGGAGGGGGGAACTTGAACTGCACGGTGGAGGCGGAGAGAGTGTAGTAACTCTTACCCTCGGGGTTGACCTTGACGAAATCGGCAAGGTTACCAGGGTAGCAAACCAGCTTCTTTTGCTCGTAGTGATAAATATCAGTGCAGACCTCGTCGAGGAAGCCAGAGTCGTGAGAAACGATCAAGCTGGTAATATCGGTGTGCTTCTTCAGATACTCCTGCAGCCACTTGACGTTGGCAACATCCAGATGGTTAGTAGGTTCGTCAAGAAGCAGAACATCGGCCTTCAGAAGCATGGCACGGGCCAGAGCGAGCTTCATCTTCCAACCACCGGAAAGGGAGCCGACAGGCTGAGACTGGCGACCCTCCGGACCATCGGTGAAACCGAACTCGAGGAGAACACTGCTGATGTGCTCCTTGCCCTCGCCAGCAACAGCGGGATCCTTGGAAACGTACTCCAAGATGCTGAGATCAGCGTCTTCACCCTGGTTGTGCTCGACAAAGCAGGTTCGGACTTCCTCTGGGGGAGGGAAACCCTCGAGCTTGTCGTTGGCGATACTGCGCATCAGAGTCGACTTTCCGGCACCATTACGACCGCAAAGACCATAGCGATGGCCCTTGACAAGACGAAGGTTGGTGTGAGACAGCAACAGCATACCACCATAGGCGAGAGAGAAGTTGGCGTTGACAATGACAACCTCGTTGGGGTCAGCCTGAACAGGCTTGCCGAATTTGCGCTCGTCTTCCTCGGTGAAGTGTGTCTGGACGGCGGTAGCGATAGCCTCGATGCCGTCTTCCGGGAGCAGACCGCGGAGGTAAGGGGCGATGTTGGAGGGGATGCGATCGAGCATGCGGGCGTTGACAGCCTCTCGGACCATACCAGCGACGAAGGTCTTGGTGAGGTCGTGGAACTTGGCATCACCGAAACCAATGAAGCCACCCTGCTCCTGAATCTTGGGGTTCAGGATGGCGAGGACATCCTCGGGGGTAGTTTTGGTAACTGAACCGGAAGCAACATCCTTGTCGGCCATAGCCTTTTCCATGACATCGAGGGCACGAGTGGCCAGCTCACGAACCTCGGGGAGGGAGGCACGCTCCTTGACACCCTTAACACCAGGTTGGAGCTTGGGCAGGAAAGTACGGGCCTCGGCGGGGTCGTGGACCAGCTTGGTCAAGTTCTCGACGACGACAACGGTCTGGCGGAGAGTTTCTTGGGGTGTAGTGGGGTCGTTGAGGGATCGCTCGAGCAGAGGAGTGAGAAGGGCGAGCACGGGCGAAGTAACAATGGCGACAAAGGTGGTCTGAGAAAGAGCGTGGATGGCCTTTTGGAGGGTCTGGGGCGATGGCTGCTCCATGGTCTTGATGAGCAGAGGGATACGGGGAGCGACATCGTCATTAGATAGCAGAGTGGTGAGGGCATTCATAGCCTTGGTCGATTTCTTGGCGACCTCGTTCTTCAAGTCGTGCATACCGTTCTCAACGATAGGAATCAGCTCCTTGAGAGTCTTTCCCAGAGCCTCACGCAGGATATCTTTTTCGCGCTCTTCCTCCATAGATCCGGTGCCCATTTGGGCATTGACGGCCATCTTCTCCAGGAGAGAGTAACCACCAACAAAACCTTGCCACTTTCCGCTGCCCTTGCTCAGATAGCTCTCGAGGGCTGGGACCAAGGCGTTGACCTTGGCCTCAGGAGTGAGGCAAGCGTACAGAGCGTCCACGGCATATTGTGCGGCGTCGCGCACAACGGCGCCCTTGTCGGCCAATGAGTCCAAGACGACACTAAGAAGGCCCTGATCCTGGAGGAGAAAGACGGCCTCACTGAGAGGAAATTCGCGAGGGAAGCGTTCAAAAAGAGCGCCGATGATCAACATGGCACTCTCACGCTTAGCGCCATTCTTTTTATCGGCAGCAGCCTTGCGGGCCTCGCTGATAACATTGTAGTTCAGCAGACCAGCGACACCGACGCTCTGGATAAGAAGGTTGGTCACGGCATATGCGCCGTCAAGGGACACTTGAGAGGTCTCGGCGTTGAAGATTGTGTTAAGGAGAGAAGAAATCTCTTCGGTGGTGGGGGGAACCCCGGAGGGGTTTTTGGCGACAACGGTCGGCATGGCGGGGGTCTCAGAAGGAGAGACGGTGTGTGGCATGATCTCCTAGGGGTCGCGACTCGAATAGATCGAGAAACTCGCGGGGGTATATAGGAGAAAGCGCGGAGGATGACCTTGGAAAAGTGTCGAGACACCCGCGATGGAGATGAATGGCGGGGCGGGGCAATCCGGGGCCCGAGGGCAAAGAGAGAAGCGAAGGAAAAAGAAGCCCTAAATGCGATTCGGTGGAAGAAGTAATAGGACAGTAACAGCGCAAGACCACGAAGACACCAAACCACCAAAAACGGCCAACTGTACAAAGAGGGGAGAGTTGAAGGGGAAGAGAAAGGAGATGCAAGCCCAGCGCTGCTTACAATTTTTTTTTGTTTGGGAGGCGACCGTAAGGCCCCGCTGCCCAATCAGGCGCCACCAGATTGCACGGGGGCGCTAACGGCATTGGGCTTATCAGTATGAGTAAGCAACATTTATGGAAGGCGGTGTATACCACGGCGATATTTTTATTTTGATCATGTATGCCTTGATGCCTTGCCCCTTACAGTCTTGGCGCTTTACCTTATGCCTTTATGCCTGTATGCCTGTATGCCTTGATACCTTGATACCTTGATACCTTGATACCTTGATACCTTGATACCTTGGCCAGATGGGCGATCCGCTGTCTTGGTCTACTTAGAGACTACGGAGTACCTCTAGCGGTATTCGAATATACCATTGGTAGATGTCATAAGATACCTCACTTGAAGTGTTATCTGACTTCTACTCTTTAGGAAGTACTTCGTGCTCAGCAGCACTACTGCTAGTTATAATTCTTTCAGGCAGTTATCATATTGACTACTACTTGATAAAGTAACTAGCAAGCACCTTACCTACTGTAGGTCGTGACAGCATAATTGACAGACTTGTACTTAGCGTCTACTGACTAAGTACTCTGTACTTTGTACTCCGATGTAGGATCAATTTACGTCATGCAGCAGTAAAGCGAGATTGTATCACACGCACGTGTTCGAGCACAGTCCCCTAGGGTACTGCCCCTAGTAGTTAGTACAGTAGCAGGTCCAAGGGTTGAACTCGGTCGGAATGCCGACTCTCAACAGTCCATTTTCACTCGTTTAAAATTAAACAAGTACAAAAGTACAGCCCTAGCAATACCTTAATTTTCTTTGGCTTTATCTTGTCCCTTCTATCCGAGTTTCGCTGCTTATTGTTCCGCTACCCCTCGGCCGAGGCTACAGGCGGATAATCGGTTAGCTTTATCTCCATGGGTGTATGATACTGTTCCCGCGGAGAGAGCGAAAGGGCCAGTAAATTGTATTAGCAGGCTTGTTTCAATCTACAGAAAGTCCAAATTGAAATGAATAATTCGATAAATTCATACATTGAGTAATAAAAGCAATTGATGATCACAGTCCATACCATCCCTTTATCCCCGAAGTCGCTGTCCGCATGCAGCCGCCCCGGGCCTCGGTAGAAATGGGCGTGGGAGCCCCGCGTCCAGCCGACTTTAATGCACGCTGGAAGTAGTTTGGTCGATCACAAGTTTACCTCTTTTTGGTGACCATCACGTTTTTTTATCTTAAACATCTCAATCTCACCTTCTCATCTTCTCCCTTCTCCCACCTTCTGAGTCTGTGATACTTCAGATTCTCTCTCGTCACCTCTCCTTCCCCCCGCAATTGACTCTCCCGCCCCCACACCGGTGGCACTTCTACCCACTCTACCCCGGACTCCATTTTTGATTCTCAACACTCAACAATGGCTCTGAGCTTCAGAACCACCCGCCACGCCACTCGCCTGGTCCAGGTATGTTACCGATGTCTAAATTAGCATGACCTGAAAAGCTTCGGCCTATGGTCAAAGATCCGATCGAACAGCACTAAGCTAACATATACTATCCAGGCCTCACGCCCTCTTTTGTCGGCCCGCACATATGCGACCGCCGAGCCAGACTTGAAAGCCACCCTGAAGGAAGTCATCCCCGCCAAGCGGGAGCTCCTCCAGAAGGTTAAGGCTCAAGGTGACGAAACCATTGGCGAAGTCAAAGTTAGCAATGTCATCGGTGGTATGCGCGGCCTCAAGGCTATGCTGTGGGAGGGTTCAGTACTCGACGCCGACGAGGGTATCCGTTTCCACGGCAAGACAATTAAGGATTGCCAAAAGGAATTGCCCAAGGGCACCTCTGGCACCGAGATGCTCCCCGAAGCCATGTTCTGGCTTCTCCTGACTGGCCAAGTCCCCTCCACCTCTCAAGTCCGTGCCTTTTCCCGCGAGTTGGCCGAAAAGTCCGAACTACCCACCCACATTCTGGACCTGATCAAGTCCTTCCCCAAGACCATGCACCCCATGACCCAGCTGTCCATCGCTGTTGCCGCACTGAACACCGAATCCAAGTTCGCTCAGGCCTACGAGAAGGGCCTCAACAAGGCCGAGTACTGGGAGCCTACCTTCGATGACTCCATCTCTCTGCTCGCCAAGATTCCCCGTGTTGCGGCGCTTGTCTTCCGCCCCAATGAGATTGACGCCGTTGGCACACAGAAGCTTGACCTCGCTCAGGATTGGTCATACAACTTTGCCGAGCTTCTCGGCAAGGGCGGCGAGAAGAACCAGGACTTCCACGACTTGCTCCGTCTTTACCTCGCTCTGCACGGTGACCACGAAGGTGGAAATGTTTCTGCCCACGCAACCCATCTCGTCGGCAGTGCTCTCAGTGATCCCTTCCTGAGTTACTCCGCCGGTCTGCTGGGTCTTGCTGGCCCTTTGCACGGTCTCGCTGCCCAGGAGGTTCTCCGCTGGATCCTGGCTATGCAAGACCACATCGGTACTAAGTTTACCGAGAGTGATGTTCGCACTTATCTCTGGGATACCCTTAAGTCTGGACGTGTTGTCCCCGGTTACGGACACGGTGTCCTGCGAAAGCCCGATCCTCGCTTCGAGGCCCTGATGGACTTCGCGGCTACCCGTCCCGATGTCCTCGCTAACCCTGTCTTCCAACTTGTGAAGAAGAACTCCGAGGTTGCCCCTGGTGTTCTGACCGAGCACGGAAAGGTACGTTGATTAATCCAGCCCATAGGACAGGAAGCTACTATGCTTCTGAATATTCTTCGTGATATTTTTTTATATAATCCCGCAATCCCAACTGACAATAAAACGCAGACCAAGAACCCTCACCCCAACGTCGATGCCGTTTCAGGTGTCCTGTTCCACCACTATGGCTTCCAGCAGCCCCTGTACTACACCGTGACATTCGGTGTTAGCCGAGCCCTTGGACCCCTGGTCCAGCTCATCTGGGACCGCGCTCTGGGTATGCCTATTGAGCGCCCCAAGAGCATCAACCTCCTCGGCCTCCTGAAAAAATAAATGAGACCTGTGAGGATATTTACCGATTCGGGTGTTTCGATTTCCATGCGTGGAGTTGGCGTGGAGTCAACTGAGTGATGAAAATGACCCTATAGCGATTTCTTTTTGTTCCTTTCTTTCTGTTACTAGACTGCTTTGTGTTCTGAATGCAGTCGGCCGGGTTCCGGCAAATGTTTATAGACTTGCCCAGCAATTCAATTTTCGTTGTCGATGTTGACAATACTTTACCTTCGAACTATCTTCGGTTAAAACAACCAGTCTCGAATAGCTAAGCACCACTGCACTAAGAGCAGGATCAGCAATCTCCAGTATTTGTAACGTTCTATCTTGACCGACGATCGGCTAGAAAACGCACAGAGCACAACTTGGGGTTTGGGTGGAAAGTCAAGCTCCGAAATTAAAACAGACCCAGTCGGGTCCAGTGCGTTAGTGCAAATCTTAAAAAAATATTCCCGACAGTATTATTCTATGGCCGCCTCAGCTCGTCTAAGGTGCATGACTAGCCACAGGGTTACTTCAAAAGTCTCATGCTGCACCATCTACGTGTGACTTACGAGCCACTTTGGGCTTGCGGGTGTTTACCCCACAATCTGGGCTAAGGTGTGGGGTATAGTACCCGGATTCCGGGTGCTGAAGTGCCACTTCACTAAGAGAAATGCATACATTATGCATTCCTCTTTTAGGAAAAGGCATCCGTAGAAGGGATAGTAATCTTTGATCAAATGATGGAAACACTAAAGTATGTATCTCAAATGCATACAAAAATCTTGCTGAAACAAGGACATAAATCATATCGTCCACCCCGACAAGGCAGAGAACTTCTACTCGTTATCACGTACATCGATAACTGTCTTCTTGAAGTCCCTAGCAGGAACCTTGCGGTTGAACAAAATGTCAATCTCACGGTAAGAACGGTGCTTAAGCTCAGGCAGACCGAAGAAAGCAAGAACCCAGCAAACCAGTGCGGTTCCAGCCCAGATATACCCGCACTTTCCAGCCAAGTTCCAGCCTGTTGTATTCAACATTTGGGAGGAGAGGTAGATCATAGGGATCTCAGCGACATAGTAGGCAGCACGTCCGACGCCAGTGCTCAACGCACGTAGACGCACGGAGGAGGTCTCAGCAATGATGGTGTAAGAGATGGGACCTAGAGTAAGAGCATAACCGAAGGAGATCAGGATTCCGAGGACGGCCTGTGCGTAATTTGTTGCGTTATTTTGTGCGATGGAGGCACAAACTCCGAGGATCACTAAGAGAAGAATGTTTGTTGCTGTGCCCCAGAGGTAGATTGTTCGGCGGCCGAACCAAGCTGTCAGGAACCATGAGAGGATGTTGGCAAAGAATTGTAGGCAAGAGTTGATGAGGTTGAGTTGAAAAGCTCTGTCAGTGGAAATTCCGGCTTCTATTGAACAGTTAGCTTATTTCCCTCTTTGCAACATTTGATTTTTGGCCTTTCATAGAAGCGAATTCATCGATCATATGTATACTCACGTTCAAAGAAATAGGTCGCCTGGTTGGCGATGAGGTTACCGGCGAAGTTCTGCGACGCATACATCAAACAGGTGATGATCGTTCGGCGCAAATCAGTACCCTTGATCAGATCGAGCAGCGTAGGAGAGCCACCCATATTTGCTTCAATTTCCACAGTACGCTCAATCATGGCCAATGATCGCTGGGCGTCAGCGGGGTCCTTAGTGCCGAGGCGCTTGATAGACCGGAGGGCCTCTTCCTTGCGTCCGCGACGAATAAGCCACCATGGTGACTCGGGGGCAAAGAAGACGAGAATCAAAAGAGGGGTCTAGATGGTCGGTTTCAGCTCAGAAATAGAAGAAAGCGAATGAGGGAAAAAGGCTCACAGGGAAAATCCATTGCAGGGCCAGAGGCACACGCCAGGCCCACTCATTATCCATCTTGTTATATCCGTATGTGGCACCTGCGACAATAATTGAACCAATGGACCAACTCATCTGCAGAGTGGCAGTACAGGCACCACGCAGGGAGATAGGCACAATCTCGGAGGCATAGGCGGGGGAGTTAGCGATGAAGAATCCCCATGGAACACCTTCCAGTGCCTGACCAACAGTCAAGACAGCAAGTGAATCGGCCTGGATGAGAACAGAAAAAGGGTTTCGGGTTAGTGGGCTAAGCTTTAGGGCTATGGAGAACGGACGACTCACAAAGAAGGAGACGAAAATGGTGGCGTTCATAAGAATCAATGCCAAGATGGTAGTCCAGCGATAGCCAAGATAATTTGTGACAGGCCCAGCTGCAAAGACACCCACGAAAGCGCCGCATTGGCCGGCCTGAAACAGAGCACTTTGCCAACGAGTTGGAATGACCCATCCATCTCCATGTCTGACACCATAACGTTCTTGGAAAGCGGGGAGTGCAACGAAGTTGCCATTCAAGAACATGTCGAAGGATTCCATGACCTATGATTTGATACCAGGTGAGATCAGCTGAGTGCTCGCACGGATGGGGGCCAGCATCTGCATTGTCATGCGGGGGGAAAACCTACGATGGTGAAGCACATCATGAAAGCCCAGAGACAAGCCCAAGGATGCTTCTTGGCAGCCTCCCAGCTACCCATTTGATGTTCGAGATTCTCACCCTCAAAGGCATCATTCATGAGATCTGGGTTATGAAGGACCTCATCCTGGTGTACTTCGACCTTCTCAACCTTGGAGTGATCATCATGATCGGCGTCATGCAACGCAGGGGAGTCCTTGGAGTCGGACATTTTGAATGCGCCGAGTTCGTGTTGAGGGTGCCGGAATGAAAAGTAGAAAGAGGGAAAGAAAAAGGAAGAAGAGATTGAGCGAAGAAGAGAGAAGAAAAGAAAAATAAAAAGTGCGGGGGAGGAAAGAAGAAGAGGAAGAAGAAGAAGAAAGCCTCAGGTTCAAAAGTGAAAGTTTCACTTTTCCAACCATCGCGGGCTGGCACTTTTTATTTTTATTTTTATTATTCATTTTTCAACTGTTCACCTCGAATGACACCTTGATCCCAGCACGTACCAATCACAAGGCCAGCTTAGGACTGGGGTTTGATCAGGCCTTAACCAGATTTAATTTCCATCTAGTGGACAGGGGTACTAAGCTTGTGCCGCTAGGCTTGTGCCTCCCGGAGCCAGGGCTTATACGATAGAATCACAATGGTTGGTGGGATCCGAGCGGGGTGACCATCCAATCCTCTACTATCCCCTTTGAGGAATCCGAATAACGCCTCATGGGACTGAAGGCATGGTCCTCCAAACGCCACTATTCTTGTTCGGAGTAAAGGACGAGGAGAGTTCAACAGAATATAGCCAAACTTCTGCCAAAGCACTATCTGAATGAATGATGCAGAAGGGGGTTTGAGCGATATCACAAGGGTGCTGACCTTTTCACTCCCGCTCATCTCACTCATCTCACTCATCCTTTATTCTGCGGGTCCGGGGGTAAACCCCAGACCCCAGAATCCAAAGATGAACAAGGCCCGGGAACCACTAAAAGTAGTCTAACCTGGAGACTGTTCAGTGGGGCCCGTCACCTTTGGCGTTGGAAATTGGGCATTGGGGGCCGAGCCATTGTTTTCTTCGGTGAGCCGACTCACTTAGTCCCTTTTTCCCGCGGTCTCGCCTGTTTCACGGCTACGGCGTGCATCCGATTAGAACGGTCTCGGTTCGTCTGGCTTTGTCGAAAAATTGTCCCAGTCCTTACTGAGCGCATCATCGCTCCCTAGGACAATCACCGAAACCCATAACCCAGCTCAGCTCCGCTCTATTCGGCCAGTCTAACTCGATGCAGTCTAGATGATAGTCGGTCGTGTAACCAGGCATGTGACGAATTAAAAGTTTGCCTGCGTGAAAGAAATGGAGATATCATACCCTGTACACGCGACAGACTAAACGGGTCATCTGTACGGAGTAAGTTCCAGCTTACTAGGGAACTCAGGGTTGAAAGCTTTTATTCTAGTCATTCCGGAATTCCCACGATCGGAACATGCAGTTCTCGAAATGACCGCACATCAATGCAAATATTGTGTAAAGTACTCGACGCTCATCTCAGCTGATTGCTTCCTTTCGGGGTCAGGAAAAGCCTGAATCATAAATCTTGGATGTTCTAGGTCAACACTAGCTAATGTAGCGCGCACCTGCATATAATCAATCTTGCGTATATTTGTCCAATCGCCTCGCTCGTTTTTAACCAAGCCATGGCGGCAATCGATGCTTTTGGAAACCACCACATCATACTGAATACTGGTAGTACCCGGTCTTCTTTATTGGTTGTCTCCGAAGACCGCTCTACGAGTGCTCGCGGCATTTTCATTCATACATTTAGTGTCTTTTCTACCAAATAGGATTTGTAGGATATGGCGTATTTCACTCCGCGGTATCATAATGCCTGCAAGATGTTTCATTTTACCAAAATGCTCAACATAGATTATTTCCGGTGTGAAATCTTTGAAAATATAATCATCAATAGATCAAACTTTCCCACGATCCTCTGTCTCAACTTCATCCCAGCGATCCCGATACTCCTGCATCAAGACATCGGCAGAAGGCCCTGTCCCCACAAAATATTGAACTGCAACAACTGGAAAAATCCAATGTAAAACACAGTAGACAGTCGCGCTTATTGCCAGACCGGATAGAAAACAAATGTAGTACAAACGTGTCAGACCGATTGGGACCTTTATCTCGGGGTTCACATAAGCCACGAAGCCGGGTAGCGAGGGCGCCGTGCCACATATCCATTATACATTGTTAGACTTGAAACTGAATAGCTCATGAAGATGCCAGTTCTTATACTAACCGCTATAGCGGCACGCCAGTTGATACCTGAATTGTACCAGTAGATACTGGAATTATTTCCAACAAACAAGTCTTCCACTTTAATCTTCCTCTTGTTGACAACGAAATAAGAAGATATCATCAGTCCAGTCATTGGGCCCAGGAAAACCGAATAACTGCTTAAAACAGCGAGGAAAACAGTAGCAGTATTTACCAACTTCCACGGGTTACAAGCAATTGAAATAAGCACAGTCAGATATGCGCCGCGGCGAATGTTGATGTACTGGGGGAAGGTAGCCGCCATGTCAAAGCCTATTACCATTTCAGCAGGATGTCCATTGATCATAGTCTAAGAGTTTTGCTGAATGAGAAGCAAATGACTCACCACCGGACAGGGCATTTCCTGGTACATTGACACCAATCTGCGAGACAACCAAGGCGGCACCGCCAAAGAATGCCGCTGCACGAGATCTCGATCCACCATTCTCGATGACCGCACTTAGCAGAGTGGGCAGATTCCACTTTGCCCCTCCGTAGCGCTCCTGTGTGGCAGCGGTGACCAGGATTCCAATGACAGAGCATGCAATAGCGTAAAATGGGAAACTAATCAATTGACCCCACACAGCATCCCGAGGCCGGCGGGCGAAACGTGCGTAGTCATTCTGGTTCAAAATTCCGGCTGCAATCGATCCGATTGTGCTGATGATTCCAAATGCGATGGTCCAACCAGACGCCTTGCTCGATGAAGTATCAGACATGGTTGATCCGAAGCCGTCATTGCCCATTGTTGCAAGTGACCAAATCAGGAGTACCAGTTCAAAAATGAGAATTGTTGCGGAGGAGCCGTAGAAAAGAGACTTTAGTTTGTGAGGTCGGATGTAAATAACGGGTAATGATAGGATCATGAAAATTATGTAGCTGAGGAAAGTTGCAGTTGTTGTTCCTGTTGATGACGAGAGATGATTGGGGATGCGCTGTTCAATATTGGGCCATATCGCTTGTAGGCAGACATAGACACATTCGCCCCCTATCCATGCCTGAAAACCGTCTGGAGAGGTCTTACTTTAGCTTTCACTGTGGCCGATATTATCCTGGTTGTATTTGCTTCGACTTACACCATACTGGTGAGCATCATCAGTTCTATATCTTTGTTTGGATGGTTTTGTTAATCAACATACCAATGGAGAGAAGAATCCGATTCAAAATCACGAATGTGCTCCCATACATCCCCCAAACATATCTATTGACCACAGGAAATCCCACTAGATGAGACTAATCAGTAAAGGGTCTGTTGAAAGAGCACTCAGTTAAGCTCACGATGGTAGTATGCTCCTGGAAGGGAGTTCAACACCACGAGGCCAGTCGCTATTAGCTGTCCCACGATAATGGAAATAATGGCTTGCCACCAAGTCAATCCCAATGCAATGAGGGAGCTTCCAGTCATATAAGACGAAATGTTTGAATTGATAAGTACCCCTGGTATAGTTGGTCGTTAGCCGAGAATAGCCCCAAGAAATCCAGGAAACAGAATTAAGCCAAGTAGTGGTCGTGCGACGACTGACAGTAGTTATGAAATGTCCAAAATCCCCAGGTCCGACGTGCGGCCTCAATGGGTTTAATATCATTGTTGATCCATCTATTCGGAGGCCCTGCTTCGTCGTCGATCTTGAACCTGTTCAGGAAAGCCTTCATCGTGTCAACAAGAGAGTTTGGGGGTCGTGGCAGAATCGTAACAGGATGATCTGCAGAAGAGTTGAAGAAGAAACTGGCAGAGTAAAAGGGAAAAAAAAGCAAATTGATCTTTGTATCACCGGTTGGTCACGAGGAAGAAACGGAAGGTGCGAGAGGGGAAAGTCCTTTCCAGGAGAATTCAACGGAGTACCTCTACCTCTCTGACTCTCTACATTAGGTACATTAGTGTGTACCTTAAGGTACCTTACACTTAGATTCCACCGCTGACAAGATAAGAAAGGTCAAAACTGATAGCATTCCTTCTTAAGGATTTTTTGCATTATTGAATAATATCCAGTAGATGGGAATTACTTTGCACCTCCGACTGGTGGTGAACAGGCTATCAGATATTATAGCATAGTCTGCGTCGTTCTATCCCATTTCACACGCCGTTACTCTCAATCAAAACAAAAAAAAAAAAAAAAAAAAAAAAAAAAAAAAAAAAAAAGATATTTATACATTGAAGAAGGGGTAGAAATAGCGAGGCAAATTTTGTAAACAGGGAGACAAGCTATTCGTTTCCTCTTCTGTTATCTTCGGGTGTCGGCTCTGAAATTTCCCCGCTCGGGGGTTGGAGAGTGAACGGTGACAGCTCTATCTGCAGACTAGATTTGGAAAATTTTGAAGATTCTATTGGCTGACCTGACGAACTTCTCCTCATTTCCAAGATAACAGGAAACTGAACTAGTCTCAACAAGGGGAAACGAAGCAGCGGAGTATTCATTTTGAGCAAGTCGAGCAGATATACTCCGCTTTGGCTCTGCTAATGTAGCATTTTTTGGGTCTGTGATTTTTGTATGTCCAGAAGTACTAATAAGTACATGTGGGCTATATTTACTAATCCTGATACTTTTAGATATTGCTACTAATTTAGTAGATACCGCTGGATATTGTTAGTACCTAAGGTAGGTACTGTTAAGTAGTACCCGGACTACCTCTAAGCCCTACATTCGAACTTGAACTTCAACTTCGCTTCGACAGCCCCTCTCTGTCATTTAAATAGACCTAACATCTGCCACATCTACCACAATGGTCCAAGCCGGCCCATATCGTATCGGTGTCGATGTAGGCGGAACAAACACTGATGCAGCAATTATCAACATCGCCGCCACCAACTCCGAATCCCGCGGAGTGTGCGCGTCAACCAAGACACCAACAACCGTCGATATCACATCCGGGATCTATACCGCAATCGACAATCTTCTATCCAAGTCTGATGTTAATCGCAAAGATGTTCTCAGTGTTGCCATCGGGACCACCCATTTCGTGAATGCCGTGGTTGAAGCAGATGCGCGACGATTGAGCAGAGTAGCCGTCATTCGGCTTTGTGGCCCATTCACGAGACAAGTACTTTCATTCGCCGATGTAAAATGCGATGTGTAATATATCCATCTAATTGTTGTTCCAGATCCCACCTTTCACAGATTTCCCGCCAGGCCTGAAAGAAATCATGGGTGGACCTGTATTTTACCTGGACGGAGGTCAGAAAAGTCACTTGAATCATGAAAAAGCTATCTATTAACCCTCATTTCCAACAGGCCTCGAGATTGATGGTCGTGAAATAACACCCCTTAACCCAGATCAAGTAAAAGACGCAGTCCACGCCATCCAGGCTGCAGGAATCAACAAGGTCGCCCTCGTGGGCGTCTTTTCCCCGCTCGACCACCAAGGTCTACATGAAGAAGCTTGCAAACGCCTGATACATCAGTCCGATCCATCACTATCTGTAGTGTGCTCGCATACCATCGGTGGCGTGGGCCTACTAGAGCGCGAAAACGCGACCATCCTGAATGCCTCGATTCTAGACCTGGCTCACCGTACCATTCATGCATTCTGCAATGCGATGAAAGATCTTCATCTCGACTGTCCTCTCTTTCTTACCCAGAATGATGGAACCCTCACAGATGCCACTACAGCTGCAGAGCTGCCTATCAAAACCTTTGCTTCTGGTCCGACAAATAGTATGACTGGGGCAGCTTATCTGGCATCTCTTGATCGTGACAGCAGCCTGGCTAAAGCTGATACCCAAGTCCTTGTTGTTGACGTAGGTGGGACGACAAGCGATGTTTGCGCATTACTCCCGTCTGGCTTTCCTCGGCAAGCACCAAACTTTGTCGAGGTTGGTGGTGTGAGAACTGCTTTCTCCATGCCTGAGGTTCTATCCGTGGGATTGGGAGGCGGCAGCATTGTGACTTATGACACTGAGTCAGATAGTGTACAAGTTGGCCCTAGCTCAGTAGGCCACTATCTCACTAGCAAGGCATTAGTCTTTGGAGGTGAAGTGATGACTACAACTGACATTGTCGTTGCGTCTGGCAAAGCAGACATCGGTGATGCCAGCATAGTCAACACGATACCCCCAAATGTCGTACAGAAGGCTCGGAAACAAATCAAGAAAATTCTGGAAGGTGTTGTTGAGAATATGAAAGTTTCGGATTTGCCCATCACCCTTCTCCTTGTCGGTGGAGGATCAATCATCCAAATGGATGATCTCAAAGGCGTTGCGCAATGCATTATCCCACCACATCATGACTCGGCAAATGCCGTTGGTGCAGCCATTGCGAAGGTTGCGGGGGAAGTTGACAGCATTGAAATATTAGCAGGTCGAGACGAAGAGGTTATCCTTGAGGGGGCCAAAGTCCAAGCAATTGAAGCTGCGGTTGCTCGTGGCGCAGAGAGATCCGACGTCAGGATTGTAGCCATCGACAAGATACCCCTGCAATATGTCACCAACAAAGCAACTCGCTTGGTAATCAAGGCTGTGGGAAGTCTGGCTTTTCCGGATCCCAGTCTTTTTACCTCCGCCGGTATAAGCACCAATCGACTCACCAACGGCAAAAACGAGGATAGTGGGACCGAAATCGAGAAGAATTTTGATCAGGTAGCTCCGTCACAAGGCCATTCACTTGTCAAATACTCTTCGTTTATCGACATCGCCGCATACAAACCTGATGTACGCAACGGTGTGTGGTACATCTCGCCAGTGGACCTTGAATTTATCGCCACGGGCACTGGCGTGCTTGGGACTGGCGGAGGCGGGCCATCATACCTGCAATACCTGGAATGTTTGGAGAGCCTAAGAAAACCTGGTGCCGTCGGAAAGATGAGAGTTGTGTCTCCCAATGCCCTAAATGATTCAGACGTCTGTGTTCTGGGGTCTTGGTATGGGGCCCCCAGTGTCTCGGGTGAACGAATGTCAGCAGGCACGGAGATCACAACTGCGATTGACTACTCAGTCAAGCTATCAGGGCATTCAAATTTTACAGCTGTCATTGCAGATGAAATTGGAGGGGGAAATGGTCTATCGACTTTTCCCACCAGCGTTCACTATGACATCCCTGTGGTAGATGGCGATTTGATGGGACGCGCATATCCCACTCTTGAACACGGTCAGTAATCTCGCCTGAAGACGCTTTATTCTGCTGATGGAAGATTCCAGGGACCCCATATGTATATGGAGAGGAAATTACCCCTTGCGCGATAGCAGACGGAAAGGGGAATGCGTCTGTTGTGTTGGTGAGAAGCTTTCAGTCCTAGAGTAGAATCTCATTCACTGACAGACAACAGAATGCCGAATCAAACAGAAGAATCGAGACCATGCTACGTGCACAATGTGTGGACCTCGGTGTAATGGTTGCTGTGGCATGCGCCCCATTGAGTGGCAGGGCCATCAAACAATACGCCATTCCAAATACGGTTTCACAGGCCTGGTATATCGGCCGTGCAGTACACCAAGCACGGCGTTCGAAGGCAAACCTCATGGATGCTATCGTAAGGAAATTTGTCACAATTTCTAGCCATTAAAAAGCTGATTAATCTCTCAGTTCGACACATCCCCGGGATGCCTTCTCTATTCCGGGAAGATTATCGATGTGAAGCGTGATGTTAGTCGGGGTTACACGATGGGCCAATGCACTATCGCACCCCTTAGTGAAGATGAAGAAGACCGTTCTTCGTCAGAATATCAGAGCCGTCCTCCTGGAAACCCGAAAGAAGATCGATGTCTAATCATTCCTTTCCAGAATGAGTTTCTATATGCCGCTTACGCTAACGCGAAAAGTCCGAACGATAAGTCACAACATGAGATTATTTGCACGGTTCCGGACCTCATTTCGATTCTTGGTCAGGATGGTGAAGCTATTGGCTCCCAAGAACTTCGATATGGCCTTAGGGTGGACGTGATTGGCATGGCAGCGCACCCATTGTGGACTGGGGACGAACGAGGGCTCAAAGTTGGTGGGCCAGCAGGCTTTGGATTGGATATGAAGTGGACAAGCTTAGGAGCATATCAAGCCCCAAGAAGTGTGTTGGATGAGTTTAACACAATTTCTTGATTGGTCTGTCGAGACTCGGAATCTATAGTTATATATCAACTTAAAGCACAGTGTGCTTTAGGTACCTTACCTTACCTAGGATACCAGCCTCGAGGGCATTTCTTACGCGATGAGCACATGCATATTCGAAGTAGTTTGATTCCATTAAATCTCAGAGAGTTTCTTCCGGCTATGCCATGAGTATTGGTATCTCTAGAGATGTGTGCACTGAAATTCCGATTTCAAATTCCTATCCGCTGTCATGAATAGTACGGCCTCAGAGTCTCGCTTGGCCAGCGCAGATCTTATCCCATTCCTCTTTTCCGAAAGAAGAATATTCCTTTTCTCCTGGAGCCATCCACAGGAACTGATCATCAGCACCATTGGTCACCTTTGTCCCTCGCAGAGTCGGATCAGCACCTTCATCGCGCAACGGCACCTTGTTCTGCTTATGATTATGGATGTGCGTGGAATTCTCCACCACACGCAGGAAGACAGGCACTGCATAGCGAGGCAGCTTAGCCTGAGCGAATCGCGCAAGTGCAGCATAGTCAAATGTCAGTTTGGCACCTGGAGTGATTTGTAGCGCTGCACAACCGGCTCGGCCTTCGTGATTCGGGAGTTTCACGC
Organism: Penicillium sumatraense; assembly: GCA_020086695.1. Classification (NCBI taxonomy): domain Eukaryota; kingdom Fungi; phylum Ascomycota; class Eurotiomycetes; order Eurotiales; family Aspergillaceae; genus Penicillium; species Penicillium sumatraense. The sequence goes on along the minus strand of JAGIKU010002025.1, from coordinate 1,731,396 downwards.
CGTAGACGTTGGCCTCTGCAACACCGGGGAATTTGCCAAGAACCTCAGCAACCTCAGCAGTCGCCCTAAATTGTAAAATAGAATTAGTTCAATGAATCAAGATTGTTTCCTCTCTCCATGAACTTACACATTCTCGCTCTTCCATCGGAAGGTGTCTCCAAGTCGGTCTAAGAAGTACCAGCGACCATCGCTTTGCCGGCGAAGAGCATCACCAGAACGATAATACAGATCGCCCGTCTTGAAAAGATCGCGAAGGAACTTTTTCTGCGTTGCACCATCATTGCGCCAGTAGCCTTGGAAGGCTTCCTTGTTAGGAATGTTGACCACAATTTCTCCTCCTTCTTCGTATGACGCGCGGACTGCGAATCCAGTCTTGGGATTCCGTAGAACATCACCAGTTTCAGGGTCAATGGCCACTGGCACAAACACGTTGTGTAAAAGACCTCGCATCAGTAGACCATGGTGTCCAACACTTCCGGCAGTGAATGGACCACGATTGTAATTGAATAGGCCAAAGATTCCCTCCGTGCTGTTGAAGAACTCGCCCACCTCTGCAACGCCGAATCGCTCACGGAACTGTTCCCAGACGTCTGGACGCAGTCCATTGCCATACATGCAGCGAACTTTATGATTCTTGTCTTGCGGAGACGGAGGGGGTGCGAGCAAATAGCGAGCGGTCTCGCCAACATAAACGAAGACGGTCGATTCCGACTCTCGAACATCCTTCCAGAAGTTGCGAACACTGAATTTCGGACCCAGTGCAATACTAATACCGTCCACCAGGCAGCTGATCAAAGAAATCGCGGCTGTGCCGTGGTATAGCGGCATGCAACTATACCAGCGATCACCTTTCGGGCCCACTGTGTCATTCATCGAACCACGACGAACGAACAGCATGGTATACAGCCGAGACATTGTGAAAGCGCAACCCTTTGGCATGCCAGTAGTACCAGATGTGTAGAGCAGAATAGCTGGAAACTCTCCTTTCATCCCAAGTGCAAGCTCCTTTGGCGGAAGTGTGTTTGGGAATGAGCGAATTTGGGCTTTCAGAGAGTCATCCAGGGTCGCAAGTGTCATTCCTAGTCCCCCGACGAGAGTGTCTTGGACTTCATCGATTCGCGCACGACAGGTTGCATCCTCATCAACGAGAGTCAGTTTTGCCCCGCTAATCTTCAGGCAGTGAATCAATGCATCTCCAGATAGGTTGTGGTTAATGGCAGCAGGGGCGCAGCCAATACTCCACAGAGCAACCCAACCGATTATGAATTCTGCGCGGTTCTGCAGATAAAAGGCCACTAGATCACCTTTCTTCACGCCTTGTGAGAGGAAGTAATGCGCGTACTGGCAAGCCTGTTCTAGTACGTCTCGGTATGTGTATGACCGGTCCCGAGTCCAGAGACAAGTCATATGGGGATATCGTTTTGCGGTCTGCAGTAGAACAAACCATGTATTTCCCCGATCTCGACTGACTGTGGATCATCAGCAAGGTTACACATGTCGATGTTGTGTTGGACACGAGAACCTACCTGCATTTGCATATTCACGCTCGCCCTTTCGGAGGGTCAACACGGCTGAGACATCTTTCTTGATGTGAAATTTGGCATCGAGATAGGCTGCGACTGTCGTCCCCCCTAGAAGGGCCGCTGCAGCAGTCCCTGGATTCAATGTTAGAATGAACTACATAGCCATTTCTCTTTTGGGGTGGTGACTAACCCAAATCCATCCTGAGGTTGAAGTGTGTCTAGATCGGCGTTGATGAGAAAGGTTGCCACGAATGAAATGGATAGAAATTTGTAATGGCGCTCAATTGTCAACGACTAGAGTGTCGATGACTGGATAGGTGAGGCGAAAAGTCAAAGAGAAAGAAATGTTCGAAAGGGAGTGGTAGGAGGGAGTGAGAGATGTCAAAGTAGTGAGGAGAAGTTGTAGATTGCCGCGAGCCGGACTCGCCAACAATGGATCCTCGGCACAATTGAGCACCCCCTCCGCACGGATGGTGAATGTCTGGTTAATCGAACGAATCCAAATGTATTTTCAGGCGGTATTCGATTATCCACTCTGAGTCCCACTGAAGCTCCATTTAGCGGGGGTGCGGGGAATAGTGCAAACCGGGCAATTGGTGCCCCTTTGCCAATTACATTTATGCCTTCGATTTATGAAGTCGATACCTCGGCTTCTTTTTTCCCCGCATAATGGGTCCACTGTGCAACCGCATAACTCATTCACCTACTCCGACTAATTACAGAGAGTGGAACTGTACATCCTACTGATCTGTTGGTAACTTGAAGATCTGACCAGGGCTTCTCTTGGTCTTCTGAGCCTCGATCTTGTTGCCTTGGCGCTTTGTTCCATCTGCCTTGCACCCCTTGTCGGACGGGGATTTTCATGCGCAGCTGGGGGCAGGGCTGCAGGAGACATGCGTGAAATTTAATGTGCCTACATACGAGCTAAATTTAAAGCTGGTAATTGGTTAATTTGACTAATGCCCTGCAGCTTCTACCTACCAACTATGGATCATAGGGGACTGTATTAGAAATAATTGAAAGCCATTTGGGCAATAACACACTACTAGTAGAGTCTACTAGAAGAAATTTAGTTGTGCATACTGGTAATTTTTGAAAATCTAGATTTGCAGCTTAACGAACCCCGTCACAGTTTTCTCCTTGAAGAAATATCAACAACTACATTGAATGTCACTATTACTGAACTCGATCAATCATCTCCATTCATCACACTAGTCAGACTCTGAGTAGAGTGATGAACGGGACACCCGTTCCTCGGAGTCAACCTCCGACATTTCCACATCATCGGAGACCGAGGAGATCACGACCTCTCGATTTCCGATGGTGTATACAGTTCCATGAGAACGCTTCTCATTGCCCTCATCCTGGCTATTATGATCCTTCTTGCTCGTCTCAGGAAACACTTTTCGTGGAATCGCCTTAGTCTCAGCTGCAGGGACTACCTGTACAACATTCTCACCCTTGTTTCCCTCACCACCCGGATACACCCACACACCATCAACATGAAGAATATCACGAAAGGCTGAAAACACGGGTTGGCCATCCTTCAGATCATAAACAGCGAAGACAATCATTTCGAACCACCCTCTGAACTCCTCCTCAGAGAGCACTTTGTGCCAAAGCTGAGCGACAGCTCTCGGGGGGTGACCAAATACTCCACATCCTAAAGCACCAAGGACTAGTCTGCGATGGTAGGCATTTGCGGCGACGCGGAGAATCAAACGCATCTTATTCGCCATAAGATCTCGGGATGTTTCGCTCGCATAGTCGTCCATGAGAGCATTCAATCTCGGGCTACGTTCTGCGGCCAAAGAGATCACGCCTATTTCGATATAATCCTTCGGATTGTCGAGAGACATGAGTTGATAACCCTTCCTATCATTCTCTCGGAATACCGTGACATTTGGAGAATATATGCATTCATTCTTTGCCATTGGATAGAAATGAGGGTGGAGGGCGTCAATAAGCGTAGTTCGGCGACAGATATCTTCTTCTTGCGCAATTGATCCGCTATAAAATCCCCCTCCTATGATACTTTGATTTGCGAAGTTGAGAATACAGGGGGGCTTGGTATCTGAAGTCCCCATGAGGTCCGGATTTTCTATGAGAGCAACCGCGGCGTCTACTGTATCGCTCAGAGTAACTTTAGTTTCGAGTTCCACTCCCGGGAAATAAGGATCAGTGGTCTTTAACTGAGGGCAGCTCTCTGGAGAATCACTATATAGGATACCGACTCGAGGAGATTCTCCCACTTCCTCTAGAGCTTTCACGACGTATGGAATCGTTGCCAATGTACTCTTGGTCACATAATTCTTCTCCCTTTTCGAAGGGGCCTTGGGTGCTGGGGCAAGGATGGTTTTATTTCCGTTGTTGAGGGTCGGCATGTTGGATTTTATTCTTTTGATATCCTTTTCTCGCTGTGGTTTATTCTTCCTGGGGTGGTTTCAAACTCAGAATTTTGATTCAGAATGGGTTTGAGTTTTCGGAAAAGCACGATTTTCTCCTATGCTGTAGCAGCCTTCACAGATGAGAGGCAGTGAAGTTATCTTTCTTCGTGAAGATTTTAGGAGTGAGGAATGACCTTGGCTTTAAAGAAATTACTTCCTGGGGTGTCCCGAAAAGTGAATTGGATATTCGATAGTTTCTTTGAGTCTTGATCCCAAAGTTGAATGAAAGAAACAGATGCTGGTGAAAGATCAATTATACTTGATGTAACAGCTAGTAAAGTACCAAACTTTCAAATCTTTCACTTTCAAAGAGTTCCCCCCAACTGTCTGCTATGCAATCTTCCTCTTCCTTTCATCAAAGAGAACCTTCTCTTCCGAAGGCTTAGAGAAGGGTTCCCTTTAGGGTAAAGAAATACGATTAGATCCAAATGGACCAATGAGAGTCGCTTCCTCCGGTGGGTCTTCTTCTCCTCCCAAAAAACCAAAGGCGGTCAGTGCTTATCGCCGATGTCGCCACCCAATCCGATCGGATGACAAAACAGCCTTCGCTGTTGGCTCGAGGTTTGCGCTGCTTTCATTTTCGACTCGTGCTTTCATCGCCCACTCTTTCTATTTCTTTTCTTTTTGGTAACACTCCCTTGTAAATAACTTACAGAGGAAGAGAGACAGCCATCAAAGACCTGGCCTGCTATTCTTTATATTCCACTTTTTCATTCCGAAGCTGCATCTCGCCCGCGGCAGTACCCCGCCACTATGAGCGCGATCCTGTCGGCGGACGATCTTAATGATTTTATTTCGCCTGGGGTCGCGTGTATCAAACCCGTGGAAACACTGCCACAGAAAAGCACAAAGGAGGAGGTTTGTAAAAATTCTGGTGATTCCCTCATATTCTGTTTGGTACTAACTGCCTTTCTTTTTCAAAGAATCCGTACGAAGTTACCACCGAAGACAAAGTCGAGCCCGAGAACCTTCCACCAGCCCAGATTTCTTTGACGGACTGCCTTGCATGTTCCGGTTGTGTGACATCCGCGGAAGCTGTCTTGATCTCATTACAGTCACATACGGAGGTCCTCAATACCCTGGATGCCCACCCCGAACTTCTTCCCCTAGGAACGGGAAATAATGCGGCGGTCTCGAAGGATGACGAAACGCCAGCCCATGGCAGAGTCTTTGTTGCCAGTGTGAGCCCGCAGGTACGAGCCAGCTTGGCGGCCACCTACGGTATTTCTGAGAAAGAAGCTGGATATATGATCGACCAGTTCCTACGCGGGCCGCAGGGATTGCGCAGTGGCGGCAAACATGGCAGCGGATTTACATGGGTTGTAGACACAAACACCATGCGCGATGCGGTCTTGGTTCTCACTGCCGATGAGGTTTCGGAATCAATGCAATCACAGGAGTCCGTCATGGCCAACAGTCAGGAATTTCCCCTTCCAAAGCGACCTATCCTATCTTCTGCGTGCCCCGGTTGGATTTGTTATGCCGAAAAGACTCATCCTTTCGTACTCCCTCATTTGTCAAGACTCAAATCTCCACAAGCTTTATCGGGAACCTTTTTCAAAACAGTTTTGAGCAAGTCTCTCGGAATCCCGCCGTCGCAAATTTGGCACCTGGCTGTCATGCCATGTTTCGATAAAAAGCTTGAAGCCAGCCGCGAAGAGCTCACCGATTTATCCTGGAGATTGGACACCAGTTCGAACGGACCAGAAACATCACAGCCTGTGCGCGACGTCGATTGTGTGATTACCACAAGAGAAATCCTCTCATTGGCATCTTCCCGAGGCATCTCCCTACCAAACATGCCTCTTCAGTCGGTTCCAGCATCTTTAAATGTCCCATTCCCAGAGAAGACTCTCGAATCTTTGATTTCTTCGAAGGGTTCGACTGTAGAGCAGTCTCTTGGAACCTCTACTTCCGGTGGTTATCTGCACCACGTACTGAAGACATTCCAAGCTCGAAACCCAGGCAGCGAGCTTGTCACGAATCGTGGGCGTAATGCCGATGTCGTTGAGTATATACTCAACTCTCAAGACGGGCAACAAATTATGAAAGCTGCCCGCTACTATGGTTTCCGAAACATCCAGAACCTGGTGCGAAAGCTGAAACCCGCGCGTGTCTCAAGACTCCCGGGAGCGAAGCCTTTGGCTGCAGGTCGTCGCCAACCAATGTCTCGCAATGCCGCTGCGGGAAACTCCGGCTCAGATTACTCTTACGTGGAAGTGATGGCGTGCCCAGGCGGCTGTACAAATGGCGGAGGGCAAATTCGAGTGGAGGATGCTCGAGAAATCACGCAGCCGACAGATAATTCCGGCTCATTAGAAGCTAGTGAAGTGTCTTCGAAGCCAACACCTCATGAACAACGAGCGTGGCTCGCCCGGGTGGACGAAGCATACTTCTCGATGGAATCCGATTCGGACATGGAGGTATCGGCCCCAAAACCTCCCGCCTCAATTGAGGAAAAGGAAAGAAGAATCCATGAAGGATTGGATAGTTGGTCAAAATTCATGGGAACTCCCTTGTCGAAGCTTGTTTATACAACGTATCGCAAGGTGGAAAGTGATGTCGGGAAAGACCAAGATGCATCCAATGACACCAGTCGAGTGGTTGAACTCGCCGGGAAGATCGGAGGTGGTTGGTAAAATATTGGGCTTTACCTCCTACTATACTATACAACTTTTTATTCATTGCATGGCGCTTGGGTGGCTATTTATTGCATTATATCGGGAGATACCATTCTTCGGTGCATTTTACATACACATGTTTTGGCGGTGGCTAGTGATGAATTTTCAAACATTGATAGAAATCCATTTTTTCTCTGAATCACATCTCCAGCAACTAGAATTTTCTTCCCTTTTCACCCTTTTAGAAAGGAATCCAAGTCAGCAAAAACGTACAATCCGTAACGCAGTCATTTAGAGTGGCAGTTGAGGCAATAGGTGTCGTCTAATTAGCAAAAAATAAAAATCCAAGTGTCTTCGCACATCCTACGAGCGCGAACGCCTTACAACTGTTTCATGAAGGCTTATTGAAAGTCAATTTATCAATCTAACCACTCTCTCGATATTTTCGTAGAGATAGGGAGGGCAAAGCTTCCCAAGCAGAAGGGTTCCTCTGGGTCCATGACTCAGTGGGTCCGCTGAGGTAATCATTCAGAAATCCCGCCGCGAAAAAAGAATCCCGCAGATATTCGACATCTCGACCACTCGACCACTTTTGTCCCTCACAGCACTATCATCAACGTCAAACGTTGAACCTTAGCCTCTCGCGCACTAGCTACCGAAACACAGTCATCTCCGAAAATGTCCCGCGAAGCATACCAGGTGCCCTCCATGGGCGGGCAGAATGCCTTCGGCACCGAAGGCGGATTCAGCGCCATGGCTGTCGATAGCCCCTCCGTCGTCTACCTCTGCGGCGAGTGCTCTGCTCGTGTTCCTCTGAAGCGCGGCGATCAGATCCGTTGCAAGGACTGCGGTCACCGTGTGCTTTACAAGGAGCGGACCAAGCGGTAAGACGAACTCTTCCACATGGAGTCGGGCTATTCAATAAAAGCACGGCACACATTGCCTCGCATTACACACACTAACCTGTCATGCTTCCCTTAGAATGGTTCAATTCGAGGCCCGGTAAATCCAAGGCCAACCCGATGGTTCGAATAATAGTCGTCCTCTGCCAAAGGGCTCTTGCGCTATCAAGGAGTTGACTGGATTTGCGATTCGCGACAAGCCCCCTCCAACTGTCACTTAGTCTTTGTTTCTCTTCTATTTCTCTCTTCGCTTGTGACGAATGATGCATTAGTTGGCGTTTCTGGAGTTCTCATCAGAGAACGAAATATCAATCACACGAGGCTACGATTACGTGGGCACCTCTTCTCTACACAATTTTGCCAGCTTTTTCGCTAGTGTTACTCTGCTTCTATCGATTGAAATAGACAGCCATTCCCGGAACAGTGTTGTAAACGAGTGGTAGTAGCATTGTGCTCATGAAGCCTTCCTGCAATCAATCCCGGAAATGACTTTTCTTTGTTTGTTTGTAAGGGGAATTAAAATTTACTAGTATTAGTCCGAGAGATATTATAACCTTGTTTCGAAAAAATATGTGTTGAAAATGAAACTTTGAAGACGTCATGCTCAAATGTTGGAATAAGAACAATATAGAAAGGAAGAACTCGGCCCAGCAAGTAGTCCGAGAGACCTAAATGAGAAAAGGATAATATACCTGCAGAAAGGCAGAATTCATGTGCACAGCACGCTCAAAGTTGGTTGGTAACTTCAATGAACTGTTCGAAACATTTCAAAGCCTGGCCGCTCTCGATTGCCCAGCGTGCGCGGCGCAGACCCTCCTTCCAGCGACCGCCGCCAGGGCCACGCTCGGTGATCACATTTCCATCATCTCCGTGTCCAAGATTGCTTGTCTCAGCCTCGCAGATACCAGAAGTGACGAGAAGGGCAGCAACGTTCATAAGCACAAATTCCAAGATAGGGTCCTCTCGTGGTAGCTCATTCCGCAGGATACTCATGAGCTTAGCGGCATTGTCCTTGGGCATCTTTCGTCCATAAACCTCAGTCAGAGGGTGAACGGGCAAGCCGAAATCTGAAGGGTGGAGCGAGAAAGTTTCAATCTTAACCAGGGTGCGCGGGCTTTCCTCGTCTTCACTCGAGTCACCATCCTCAGCATCGGGCGATTGCTTGTAGGCGGGATTGGGATATTCTGACAATCTCCAGCAGTTCGTGTTTCCGGCGCAGCTAATCTCATCCATATCCTCCGCTCCACAGACGACTAACGCTTTCTTGGCTCCGGCCTGTTTAAGGGCTTCGGCAAACACGGGACCAAGACTCTGGTAAGCGACACCAACGACACGAGCCTCAATAGCCCACTCAATTGGGTTCGCCAAAGGGCCCATGAGATTGAAAATTGTTCGAAGACCGAGACTTCGGCGAACAGCATTGGCGTACATCATTCCAGGGTGGAAGTTAGGCGCGAACAAGAATGAGTAGTTTGTCTTCTCGTAAACCTTAGCCACATTGTCCGCGTTCACGGCAGAGATGTTCGGAGGAATCGGTTGGACAGCATTGAGAACATCGGCAGATCCTGAGAAGGATGTCTGTGCACGGTTTCCATGCTTTGCAGTCATAATAAGTGGTGATGCGATAATCGAAGAGGTCGTTGATACATTGAAGGTGGAATGTGAGTCACCTCCAGTTCCAACAATGTCGCACTGGAAAAATAAAAAAGACTGTTAACTAGGTGAAGCTATTAATTCAATTCCGACATCTCTTACCAGTCCACCACGGTAATTGCCCTCCCGAATTCCCCGGGCCTTGACGACTTTCTTCAATGCAGCTTTGTCAATTTGGCATGCAGCTTCGCGCATGCGGTGGGAGCATTTGGCAATGACGTCAGCTTGCTTATCTTTTCCAGTCGAGTGGAGTAGAGTCAGCAAAGCTGCAGTTTGAATATCAGATAGTCGATCTTCGAATATAAGAGCAAATGCCGAAGCAATGTCGTCTGCGCTGACACGGATCTCAGTCGTGGCAGGATAGGCAAGACGTTGCAGAAGAGGGGAGATTGAAACAACCTCAGGCTTTTCAGCCTTCTGAGCTGGGCTGTTGGAGGTCATATTCACCTCAAATATGAATAATGCCCCAATTGACAATTTTTCTTCGTTAGAAGAAGTTCAATGGAAGGTGTGGCCTTTTGAAAAGGAAAATGGAGACGATGCGCCGGTACCTCCGCCGCCCCCCACGGGTGACTCAAAAAGCCCCTCGCGTCGCACAGAAACTGCCGGCAGAACCCGCTCTGCGCACCGCCTGCTACTTTTGGGCTCTCGAAAATTGTCGGCCGTCGGAGTTGATATTGTCGTTCTCGATCCACTTGCATCGTCAATTGCTTCCATCGCAATTCTCTCTCTTTTTTTTGCACAATTCGACACAATTCACAATGCCTCCCCGGCTACGCGTAACATCGTTCAGGCGACAGGCCCTGCAATGTCCCACCTCACTCCGCATTGCTGCCAGGAGCGCCAGCACTGCTGCGGCCGCAGCAACTACACCAGCTGCTCCGATTGAACAAATGACAAGGTCGGCGGCTCCAATTGCTCGAACTCCTCCATCCCAGCCTCCCTCGCACCGTAATCCGGAGTATCGTCGATCGCAACTCCTCCGCGCCTACACATCCCTCCTCCGCACATCTCCTCTCATGGTTATGTTCCAGCACAACAATCTGAAGTCCATGGAATGGGCTGCCATCCGCCGAGAACTCGCCAAGGCCCTGCAAAAGGTCGATGAAAAGATTGCTGCTGAGGGCAGAACCTCTCCGGCTCTGGCTCCCTATATCAAAGTTCAGACTGTTCAAACCAGTATCTTTGAGGTGGCCTTGCGTATTGTGGAATACTTCCGTCCCAACGACGCCGCCCAAGCTTCTGGAAAGCCCCCTAGCGCCGTCGACCCTATTACGCAGACCTCCGCCGAAATTCCCGCTATCTCCGGCTCCAAAGATGACCCTTCCCTGACTCACGACCTGTCTCGCGCGGCCCATGCTGCTGTCAAGCACATGAAAGGCAGACACGAACTTGCCGAGATTCTGGTTGGCCCTATTGCCGTTCTTTCTATTCCGACCGTTTCCCCCGAACACATGAAAGCTGCACTGTCAATTCTGACACCAAAGGAGGCTGGATTCCCCGCGCCCACTCGCAAGGGTAACCCTGATTACCATGACCCCATTGTCCAGGACGGTCTGCGAAAGATCAACCTTCTCGCAGCCCGTGTCGACGGCCAAGTCTTCGATATTGATCAGACCAAGTGGGTTGGTAGCATTGAAGGTGGTATGGATGGCCTGCGTTCCCAACTCGTTACCTCTCTGCAGAGCATGGGCTCCAGCCTTACCAGCACTTTGGAGGGCGCTGGAAAGAGTCTTTACTTCACTATGGAGAGCCGACGAAGTGTGTTGGAGGATGAGCAGAAGCCTAAGGATGAAGGCGAGAAGGGCGAATCGTCATAATCTGGCTTCGGTTCTGTGCATTGATTTTTGTATAATAGGTTATACTGTTGGTTTTGCATCCTAGAGGACCCGAGCCTTGTTTTTTTCTTTTTCCCTTTATATTATGTTTTCTATTTTATTATTTACCAGGATAGGTGTACACATATTGCGTGAGAATCAAAAATATCTTGGAATTATCCTCATCCCGGAATAGGGTTGCGTATCTCATTTACTCGTGAGGTGACATAGAACTGTCATAGATAATGACACCAAACATCCCGCGCATAGCACTATACAATATTGCCGGCATTTCGGAAATGCATAATTCTTCACTCATGTCTGAGACGCAGCTTGGCATTCATGCCAACGATACAGCGAACAAGATCCCAGTCACCATCCAAGCCAACCCAATCGGTCACCAGGATGCCAGTACCACAGTCCCCATCGCCTTGCTGCTGTTTGCGACAGATGTAATCCACTGCAGCTGGATTGACCTTGGCAGCAATCTTCTCGGGCCAAGTATCCGTTTTCCAGAAGTTACTTGCGCTCAAGAAATTGATGTAGAAGGGGAAATTCTTGGTTTCGTGCACGGTCTTCTGAATACCGAAGGGGTAGTGGCAGTGACCCGCACGATCTATCTGCTCAGTGACAAACTTGATCTTCTTCTCGATGTTGAGAGATTCCTGCACCTCATAGAAATCCTGAATGCAGAGTTGACCACTTGGACAGCTTGCGTGCGGGGTGTTATCGGCCCACGCTGCGGCATCAATACCCCATCCGGTGCCACCGTGCTCCTTCTGGAGGTCTTCAGGTAAGTTGAAGCGACGGAGAAGAATGACCTTGCCACGAGCTTCGCCCAGGGTTGGGATCTTAGGCCGCACCCACCAGCGGTCCGAGCCAGCATAATGCTTGGAAAGAATGTGGGCAAGCTGCTCATCCTTGGCATTACCAGGACCCTCACGCTTAACGGAGATGATAAGTGATTCAGAGGGATTCTGCTCGAGGAATTCATTCACTTCGCGCATCAAGTCGCGGAAGTACTTGTTGCCGGTGAGGGAGATAGGGAAGACACTGTGGACAAGGATGAGCTCATCCTTTTCCGGACGATCTGGATACTGTGGCTGAACGCGAATGTCGAAGAATCGCACACCGTTCTTCAGCTGCTCGCGCGGGCTGACAGCTTGACAGCGCACGGAGGGTGGGGCGATATGGCATGTCGGGGAGTTGTGCGTTCCTGGGATGGACAGAGCGGAGAGGAGGGTGTCGTCGCGGAGCTCGCGCATCCATGCGTGCAGATTGGCTGACGAGAAGATTGTCAGGTACGATTCTGGCGTGATGTAGACGCCAGTCAATCGATGCTTGGGGTTATCGGTAAGGGCTTTCATTGTCGCAGACTCAGTGGTTGGGACGGGCGTCTGGATCTGGTGTCGTTCGCCATCGACTTCGAACACCAGACGCATACGCTCTTTGTCGGAGTGAATAAAAGCCTTGCGCTCGGTCTTTTTGGTTGTAAACGGCTCAATGCGCAGATCAATGCCCTTTACCTCGTCGAATGGACGAGTATCATCGTTGATGGACTTGACCGGCTCGGCGGTGCGAGTCTGGTTGGTAAGGACGCGAGTGAAGTTCTTGGCCAGAGAGGTGATATCGTCGACACCTTTGCTTTGCTCTGGGGCAGCGAATCGCTCGATGCGTTTGAGAACGATCGGCGTGCTGGTGTTGTTGCGAATGGTGAGGTGCTCGGCAACCATGGTGCAGTGTATGCAGTGTACCAAGGGTCTGAAGAGCTCGAATTTGTGGGGAAGTATAGGATGGGATGGTTTGAGAGAGATTTGGTTCAAATTGCGGGAATGGTGATATCAGGAGAGAAGAAGAGAAGATGAGAGGAAAGGAAAGGAGAGAGAGCGAGTACTCCGAGGCAGCCCCTCCAGAGATCTGCGATCGAGTCCATTCGATAGCGTGGAGCGCATCTTCTTGGCAGCGCATGCTGATTCGAGCGGAGCACCAGTCGTGACGCCGCTATTTCAGGCACCAGAAATTAACAGATCTGAATTGATAAAATACTAAGATACCTTAAATTGAATAGTAAGGTACTATTCAATTCATGCTGATGCGAATATGAATATGAACTTGCCAAGTTATCACTGTTGCAACTAACATTGCGCTCCACTTAAACATCGTTTGGCAATCCCAATATAGGCCCGTACTAAAGTTATAGTATAACTTGAGTAAGTTGTCCCTCGAGAATATTTCAGCGGTATATAGGAGATAAATCGGATGTGAAAACGGGTCTCTTACTAGTAGTACATTCGTTGCAGATCAGTTGAAATCGGAGATGCTTTTCAGACATGCGGGGGACCGGGATTCAATCTCCGTCCCCGCAAATACTATAAGTTCTGTACCTTATTTATAGTAGCTCATCTACATAATTTCTCACTCTGTCTTTGATTAATGACAAGCACCGTTTACAAAATGACTTTCCCTCACAAATTGGCCATCAGCTCAATCTCCCTGGGTCAACACCCCTCCCACACCCTCGACCGAAAGATCCTGGCTGCGGCTCAAGCGGGATATTCGGGAGTTGAATTGGTCTTCTCAGACCTTGAGGCCTACTGCCAATCCAACAAATTCTCGATATTTGAGGGAGCTAAGAACATCAAGCAACTATGCTTCAAACACAAAGTTGACATCCTTGCTCTGGCACCCTTCGAAAATTACGAAGGAGATCGGTCTCCGCTGAAAGACCGTTTGCAAAAGGCTACTCTTTGGATACAGGTAGCCCGCATCATCGGAGCTCCATACCTTCAAGTGCCCTCTCAATTTAAACCAGATGCCGTCGGAGATGAGTCGATCGTCGTTTCGGAGCTACAACAGCTCGCTGATATAGGCTCTGCTGAGAGCCCAGTCGTTTCCATTGCATATGAAGCGCTCTCATGGGGTACCTATTATTCAACATGGGAGTCTACAGTACCTCTGGCTGAAAAGGTCAATCGATCGAATTTTGGCCTTTGTCTTGATACTTTCCATATTGACACAAAACTATGGGCCGATCCATTTACACCGTCGGGGAAGTTTCCCGATGCAGACAAAGCATTGCAAGATACACTCGATCGCTTTATCAAAGACTGTCCATTGGAAAAGGTCTTTTATATTCAGCTGTCTGATGGAGAGAAGTTCGATCCCCCTTTCTCCAAGGAACACCCTTGGTATCTGGAGGGTGAGGCCCACCAGTTTACCTGGTCCAAACATGGACGGCCATTTCCTGGTGAGACCAATCTAGGAGGATACATGCCCGTTAATGAGATTGTGCGAGCTTGGATCATCGAGAAGGGATACACAGGCTGGGTATCGATGGAAACCTTTGACCGTCGTATGCGCGATGCGAATAGCAAGCCGGAGGTAGCTGCCATTAGGGGCGTAGAGTCATGGAAAAGAATCCAGAAGGAACTTGGTGGGCCTGGGGCAATGCTGTGATACAAGGCTGTGGTATTCCCAGTGCCAAGGTCTTGTTGTGAAGCGATGAATAGAGGAGATGAATTATAATTGAAAATAAAATTCAAGGGAGAACCCTTACAAAGCCGCATTGGAATGGATCATTCCGATCTCTACTAGTATCCTTACACGAGGGAAAATAAGATCCCAACTTTTTTTAAGGTCCCATCTGAAAGTAACTACCTAGCAAACTAGTAGTTTGCTGTGATACAAGGCTGTGGTATTTGGGTAGGTACCCAGTTTAAAGTACTATTTTGGGATATCATCAGTCACTCAAGTTATGGATACTATCCATAGTATGTCCTGGGATCCCAGCGGCTTGATGCTAACCCTAAGCAAGCTATAGAGCACAGTATCAACACATGTGGATCCCCAAAATTGTCAGGCGTCTGCCTGAAAGTTCAGAAAGGGTAATAATGAAGTAGTCTGACTATTTTAATCGAACTTCCAATAGAAGTGTGGCCTTGGTTGGTTAAAAGAGCGCCAAGTATCGGCATGGAGTGCTCTGATTTGCCGGTTAGGCAGACCATATGCCTCTGATATCATTTTGGCCCCATTACGTGAGAATAAATAGAGCAGATTTCCCACTCTCTTAAGCTTCTATTTTCAACTCAAAGAAATAAAACAACTATTTGAGCTACTTGACTATTCATCATGATGCGCCATCTTGTCGTCGAAGCTGCCAATCAGTTTTCTTTAAAAGAGACTTCAAAGCCTACTATTCGATCTCCAACAGATGTCATTGTCAAAGTCACTGCAACAACCATCTGCGGATCCGACGTCCATCTAATACTGGGAGAAGTGAAAGCTCCCTGGGGATTTCCGCTGGGCCATGAATTTGTCGGAACTATAGACGAATTAGGGTCCGAGGTCCGAAGCCTCAAATTAGGAGATCGTGTCGCATCGTCACCGGGGGTATGGTGCAACAAGTGCGAGAAATGTCTCCAACACAAGTATCAGTATTGTGAGAAATTTGGAATTTTCGGACACGGTCAAAACATTGGTGATCTGGGTGGTGCCCAGGCTGAATTCGTGCGGGTCCCTTGCGCAGAAAACACGCTCTCCCCGATTCCCGATGGGGTTAGCGATGCACAGGCAGTCGCTGTGGGCGATATGCTCTGCACGGGCTGGACTGGAGTGGAGCGAGCTGTGACAGCTCCTGGCGCCACTTTGGTTGTTTTTGGGGCTGGTCCGGTCGGCTTATGTACGATTCATACTGCACGTTTGGAAAAGGTTTCCAAAATCATTGCAATTGATGTGATTGCCGAGCGGCTCGATACTGCTAAGCTAATGGGTGCTGATTATACGATCAATCCGACCTTAGAGAATGTTGGGGAAGTGGTGATGCGGCTGACTGACGGACGTGGCGCGGATGCTATTGTGGACGCCGCTGGAGTCAAAAGCTCGGTCGATTGCTGGCCATCAGTTATCGCGCTTGGGGGGAAAGTGTCTCTTATAGCGGTGCCAGCAGGACCCATTGAAATGCCATTGGCGCAATTGCAGGTAAAGAGTGTGACGATGTGGATGGGCTTGGCTGATCCCAGTCGACTTCGGAGAGATACTTTGCTGCAGGCAATCAAGAATGGAGGGCTTGATCCATCGACCATTTTCACTGAGACAGTTTCATTCAGCAAAATTGAAACGACTCTGCGGGAGTTCATGACAAGAAAGCCCGGATTGATCAAGCCATTGATTGTTCTTGATGGCCAGTAGCTAGTACTATGTGATCAGTGGTTAGTTATAGTAGTCATGGTGCTTCTGTCGTTATTCATTAGTTCCAATGTCAATCCAAAGCAAAGAATATCGTTCCACGAGTTGGTCTGTCATAATGAACAAGTGCATTAGATTGTTGTAGGAAGTAGAATTGGAATGTTTGTTGAATGTTTGTAAATGGCAGCTCGGAAGGTTCTTCTTTGGCGGGGACTTCCAGCCCCGCCATGACGCACTTGCCTCCAATCTTTCTCTCTCTTCAAGTTCTGCTCGACAACACTTGAGAAGTGAACTTGATCAGATCACTTGGTCCAGTCAACCACAGTGTCTAATTGGGAACATTAAATACATTCTTCAAAATTTCACGAGAATGTCTGTGCCACGTCAACTCGGTGTCGGCATTATTGGAGCTGGGGTACGTCGAACCAAGGAAGAGGGAAGCCTTGAGTATTTGAACTAACAACACTTCTCTAGGAAGTCTTCCAAGTGTGCCATGGTCCTTGTCTATTACTTCTATCTCATCTCTTCAAAATAGAATCGATTTGTGACCTGTCTCCCACAACAGTCGATCACTGCGCCACCAAGTTCTCTGTTCCACACAAGACCACCACACCACAGGAGGTAATCGACAATCCCAAGGTGGATGTTGTCTTTATCCTGACCTCCGATGAAAGCCATGCGCCACTCGCCATAGCTGGCCTTCAGGCAGGCAAGAATGTCTTCATCGAGAAACCTGTTTCTTTGTCCTTGCCCTCTATCCAGTCCATTATCGACGCCGAGAAGAAAGCCACCGGCGGCGCCCGTGTTTTTGTTGGCTACATGCGTCGATATGCCCCCAGCTACCTGAATGCATTTAAGCGGGAACTGTCAACCATTCCGAAAATCCTGTATGCTCGCGTCCGTGACTTCAGCGGTCCCAATGCCCAATTTGTCGATCAGAGTGGTACATTCCAAGTCAAGAACTCCGATTACCCGGCAAGTTCCACGGAAGAGCGTAACAAACGTCTAGAGGCTCTATTCAAGGAGGCCTTCCCCAGCCAGGAAATTACCGACGACAAGAGGAAGTACTGTCGGTTCCTTGGCAGTTTGGGATCCCACGATATCTCCCTAATGCGAGAGACACTTGGATTTCCCGAATCGGTGGATGGAGTATCTGCCAACGATCCTTTCTACAGTGCCATTATGACCTTCCGCAATCAAGATGGCTCAACTTTCTCTACTACCTACGAAAGTGGCATTGATCGAGTCCCTGTATTTGATGCCCATATTACGGTTTACGGTGACACTAAAAGGGTTACAATCAAGTATGATAGCCCCTATGTCAAGGGCCTACCTATCTACGTTGAGGTGGAGGAAGTCAACGAACAGGGTGAGATTCAGCGACGAAATGTGCTTTCCTCATATGAGGATGCCTATACGGCTGAACTGCAAGTCATGCACGATGCGTTTGCCAATGGCAAGAATATCAAAACGACAGTGGAGGATGCGAAGAAAGACCTTGAAATCTATGATATGATGTATAAGAAGTGGGGTGGCCATTAGGGCTGACGCTGATAGAGCTACTAGCCCAGCAGATATGCGAATCAGCTCATGAAATGTCGAGTTGAAGTAGTACATACAAAGGCGTTTCCATCCTGTGGAAAAGTTATCCACGAGCATAGACCAACCAAAAATCTGGTTTCCCTCTTTTGGAGTATAAATAAGAAAAGCTGTTTTCAAATTCCAGTTAGAATCTCTACACCCTGCCTCTTCAAGGCTTAGTGCTTAGTGCTTTTCTGATGCATCCCCTTGCTTGATTACCCCGTCAACCCCACAGAAAATAACCTTTGGTCGGCTTCTAGCCGAGACGGACATAGCTTTATCTTATTCTGGTCTTCGCAATAGCCGATCACCAGAGAAATGGATATTCATCAGGTAATAGAATCCTCCTCCGGATTTCCTCTCTCGGGGATTAGACTCCTTCCCCGCAAAACGAGCGAGGCTTGTGTACGGTGGTGCGGGGGTGCATTATCGCATGGTTGCAATCAAACATCACATTAGCCCCTAATGTAGACTACCCTAATCTACCTTGGGATAAGTCCGCCAGTCCGCATTGACCCGTCACCGCTAGATCGATGTCCCTGATGGCGATCAATGCGATATTGGGTTATCTCGACCCCCACGCACTCTCTAGATACGCACGCCATATCACTATCATGGGAAGGTAACCAAGGTGGTGTTGAGGGGATTTTATCTTATCTACTTCTGTCTGTTCCCCTAGGTTGAAGCTTATATGTGTGAGACATGCTCGGATTTTGGGCTCTCCCCTCATTTGGAGTGTTATTCCACTGTGCTTTAGATGCCTTCGTCCATCATGGCACAAAATAGAATGGAAACGGTGGACGATGGAATTTCCGGGATGCCTCCGGCTTATACGAGCCATGGAGATATTGAAAAGGAGCCATATGGCAAAGATGGAGCTGAAGCTCCAGAGCTTGCAGAAACAAAGGAATTGAGGTAAATTTCTCTCCTCTTTTCTCTTTTCGTTTTGCGTTCACTGAAACCACCTAACATATAATACTTTATGCTAGACGAGGTTTACAACAGCGCCATATTCAAATGATTGCACTGGCGGGAACAATTGGAACAGGTCTTTTTCTGGGTTCTGGCAGGGCTCTCGCTCAAGCTGGACCTGCTGGAATATTCATGGGGTACACCATCATGGGTCTATTAATCTCAGGTGTAACACTCTCCATTGGAGAACTGAGTGCCCTTGTCCCCCTCAGCGGAGGCATCATTCGACCTGCTGCTTATTTTGTGGACCCTGCATTTTCATTTGCACAGGGATGGAACGTCACATATCAGTATCTCATATCTATTCCGGCCGAGATATCAGCGGCTGCAGTAATTGTGCAATTCTGGGTCACAATCAACAATGCAATTTGGGTCACAGTTTTTAGTGCCGTCCTCTTTGCTACGAATGCTTTTCTCGTGAAGATCTATGGAGAGGTTGAGTTTCATCTCGCCCTTTTGAAAGTCTTCCTGATTGTGGGGATGAATATCATGGTACGCATCTGGCAGATTTCTTCCTATGCTAATGTGCGATGTTAACCAAACTACAGGGTCTTGTGATTACCGCCGGTGGTGGACCGAACCACGAGTCAGTTGGGTTTAGATATTGGCATGACCCCGGCCCATTCGTACAATATCTTGGTGTCCCGGGCTCCCTGGGTCGCTTTATGGGATTTTGGACTGTCTTTGCCAACGCGGCATATGCATATTCTTCAGTGGAAACCATTTCTATGGCTGCTGCCGAAACATACGCTCCTCGAAGAAATATTCCGAAGGCAGCAAAGAGAGTATTTGTTCGCGTTCTTCTATTTTATGGTCCGTATCTCCAATTACGCTTTGATTAATTCGACAATCTACTAACTCGATTGTCAACTAGTCATCTCAATTCTCATGATTACTCTTTTGATTCCATCTGATGATCCTATGTTACTGAGAAGTACCGGAACTGCAGCCCAGTCGCCATTTCTTATTGCCGCAAACAGAGCCGGTATCAAAGTAGTTCCGCATATAATCAACGCAATAGTGCTGACTAGCGCTTGGAGCTCGGGAAACTCAAGTTTGTCATCCAACTGATATCCACTTATACACTGAGAGCTAACCATTTTAGCTTTACTGAGCGGCTCGCGCATCTTATTCGGTCTCGCACGAGAAGGGCAGGTCCCGAAGTTCCTCGCGCGCACCAACCGTTGGGGGGTTCCATATATGGGTGTTCTTGCGATAGGGGTGTGGATGGCCCTTGGCTATATGTCTGTTAGTGCCACTGCTGCAATGGTTTTCACATGGCTGCAAGATCTCGTGGCGTGTGCTCAGATTATGGGATGGCTCGTTATCTGTACCACTTATTTGAGGTTCTACTACGCCATGAAAAAGCAGGGTATCTCTCGTCGTAGACTGCCCTGGAAAGCACCTTTCCAGCCGTATGCAGCCTGGATAACATTGATATCACTTATTATCATTCTTCTCACTGGTGGATATACAACCTTTATCCATGGACAGTAAGTCTTTGATATCCTTCGTGCAGATGCTACGGCCATGACTACGATAAGTATTGTACTAACGAACTTCGTACAGTTGGTCAACGGAGACATTTATATCGGCCTATCTCGATATTGGAATCTTTGCAGCCCTCTACTTCGGATACAAAATTTGGTACCGAACTAAGATTATCCCCTTGGACGAATCGCCCGTGGCTCGTTTCGTCGAGATCGCTGAGAATGACCCTGATCCACCTGAAGAGCCGAAGTCAACATGGTCCAAAATCAACATCCTATGGAGCTGAGAGGGATTCCAAGCGTACTTTGAAATTGGTATAGCAAGGAGTGCATAGGGTATTGTAGAAGATTTATTCAAGTTTGTTCATAGATTCTCCGCTATGCGGGGGAGGTCACGTGACTGTCGGTTACCGTCGGCGCGGAGGCGCGGAGGAGCTACGCTCAGAAAATAGATAAAGTGCAATACATCGTTCCTTATTACTTTGACTTCCCCACGGATGTGATCTAAACTAATTCATCTTTGTCTTCTTTCTTTTATCTTATACGTTGTTTGCACCATGAACGTGTTGCGCAGCGGGATTAGCATCCCCCGGGTTTTGAGACCCTCTCGACCCCAGACTCTTCTCCGCACTCGATACCCCATACCGCCCGCCTTAAACCGAGGATTCCATGCCACCTCGTTATTGATGGGATCGAGGTCCCAGATCTTAAAGGATGTCGGTGAAGGTCAGTAAATGCATCTCAAAGACTGGTTCCTGCTATATCGGACGAATTGATTGCTAAGCTTTCTTACAGGCATCACCGAGGTCCAGATCATTCAATGGTATGTGGAGGAGGGAGCACACATTGAGGAATGGGCACCTTTATGTCAATATCAGTCGGACAAGGCAGTTGACGACGTGAGTTTAATCTCTGATATGGAAAATTATCATTTCTATTCGAGGTCCATGAAGCAACTCACACTGTGATATTCCAGATTACATCGAGATATGAAGGTGTCATTAAGAAGCTCCATTTCGAGGCTGATGATACCATCCCGACCGGAAAGGTATATTTGAGCAATCATTCAAATAAATAAGGAATATTTTTGACTAACATGGCTATGTGTACTAGGCACTCTGTGATATCGAGGTTGATGACGCAAAATACCCCGACGACAACCCCCCACCCGCCGAACCCAGAGCAGACTCAGAGCCCGCCAATCCCCTTGCCACATCTGAGGTGAAAGCAGAGTCATCTGAAGCTAGCATCTCAACATCTGAAATCACCCTCGAAGCCCCTACACAAGTACCCGAAGTCCCCAAATCAAAGCATGCATCCCTTGCAACACCCGCAGTGCGGGGTTTGTTGAAAACACATGATATCAGTATCCTCGAAGTGAATGGGACGGGCAAGGGCGGACGTGTTCTAAAAGAAGACGTCCTGAGATTTGTCGAAACCAAAGCCTCACCTTCCGCGTCCTCATTGACACCCACCACCGACAACTCAACTATGATACCAAGCACACGACAAGTCGAGTCGGCAGTCAAACTATCCCCAATTCAATCTGCCATGTTCAAAACCATGACCAAATCCCTCAACACCCCTCATCTACTCTTCGCCGACGAACTGAAGGTTGGAGATATCACATCCATTCGAAAGAAACTTGCCAATGACGCTCGTGATCCCAAAAAGATCACATTCCTTCCCTTCGTCGTCAAAGCCGTATCACTCGCTCTTAACGAATTCCCCATCCTGAACGCTCGCGTGGACACCACAACCGATTCCAACAAGCCCCAATTAATCATGCGTGCCAAACACAATATCGGCATTGCAATGGATACACCAAACGGGCTTATAGTGCCCAATATCAAAGATGTCGCAAACCGATCAGTCTACGATATCGCAGCTGAAATTGCACGCCTCAGTGCCCTGGGCAAAGAGGGTAAATTGACACCGGCCGATCTCAATGGTGGAACTATCACCGTGTCGAATATCGGTAATATCGGTGGCACCTATGTGGCGCCTGTTATTGTACCGACAGAGGTAGCTATCCTCGGGGTTGGGCGGACTCGGACCGTGCCCGTATTTGATGAGCAGGGCCAAGTTGCTCGTGGAGAGTTGGTTAACTTTAGCTGGAGTGCGGATCATCGAGTCATTGATGGAGCGACAATGGCACGAATGGGCAATCGGGTGCGCGAATTTATTGAAGCGCCAGAGTTGATGCTTCTGAACTTGAGGTGAATACTAGTAGATAGCAAAATAAATTCAGACCTAGGCTTAAGAATAAAAACATATGATAGAGGATCTTCTCATAGTTGTCTTTCCTTTCGTCTTAAAAATTGAATTTCATGATATTTTTCTTGCCCGATCAAATATGTTCATTTATGGGATGGCCATATACAAGATGTGTATGCCATGCGCCCCGGAGCATTTGGGGGGGTATCAAAAGACGAGTCCAGCAGACTCGTACCAAGCACGCCAAAAACGAAACAAAAAAAAGCAGATGGTAAATGCGATCAAACAACAGTCATATAACGCCACATCGTCAAGGGTTTCCTGGCTTCTAGGCATCGATCATAGACAAGTCAGTCACCGGCCATTCCAATATGACCATTTCAGATAATAAAAAGTAAAACTCCGGAGACACCACGTGGGAAACAATCAATTTCCCAATGCAAGTTCACAGCACTCTTATATAAAGAGACCTATTGTGGCTTCCTCACTTCAATTCGGGGCAAGTTCCGCGTGAACCGCCTTGAGCACGTTCTCTTCTACCTGGGCCTGCGAGCCCTCAACATTGATTGTGATAGCGTCCCATTCTTCCTTTGGCTCCTCGAGCGCCTGCAGCTGAGAGCGAACCATATCGCTCTTCATGTAATGGCCCTGTCGCTGGGCGGTACGCTGCATGAGCACTTCCTCGCTCAGTTTCAGGTAAACAAAGTGGATCTGGACGGAGGGCGAGCCATAGGCTGCAACGCGCATGACATCGCGGTATTTTTTCTTGAGTGCGGAACAGGCAACGACAACGCCGGCAGGAGGGTGGAAGTTGTTTGATTCGGATGGGGAGAGGGCTTCGATGGCTGCTTGGCGGAGGGAAATGAGCCAGTCCCAGCGGTCTGCGTCGGTGAGAGGGATTCCGTTGCCCATTTTGTCTTTATTGGATTTAGGGTGGTACTGTTGTATAAATCATGTTAGCTTTTTTTTATTTTCGCTTTAAATTCTGCAGCCGAAAACGTCACGGGGTTGTTCCATACATCATCGCCTTCTAGGAAGGACACGCCCAGCTCCTTGCGCAGCGCCTGACCAACGGTGCTCTTTCCGCAGCCTGCGGGTCCAGTGACAATCCAAATATGTTGAGTAGGGGTTGATTGGGATGAATCATGGGAATCAAGGGCAGGTGCGGCAGAAGACCCCGAATTAGACTCGATAGGCATGATGTGTACGGTGTTCCGAGACACCTGAGATGAAGAAAGGACGGCGGGCGTAACCGGTGGTTGAGGGCGCTCGCCTGCGGAAAGCATTGTGCTGAAGTAGAGAAGAAGAGTTGTGAAATTGGAAAACAGGAGCAGAAGTTGAAACCCTTGGGTCTTGGGTGTGTTCTTAGGGTAGTTCCAAGGAAATTACCCGGGGTTGAGTGAATGACGATATGACGCGGTGATACACAGATTCCGGTAGTCGGCGGGGTCTCGAGAGAAGGTATTTAAAGAAATCGGTGATTCACAGAGAGTTGATCAAGTAGACCTTGAATGCAAAGACGAAGGGAAAATTCAAGGGGCAGAGAGAGAAAAAGGAGGCGCGCGACCCTGGAGGAGTCGCTCGTTTTTAAGTATGAGGGTGGGTCGGGGAGAAAGGAAGAAAAGGAAGAAAGCAGAAGCCGAGTGGGGGAGACCCGCGTGATTGGTCGGTCAATACCCGAGTGGAGGATCGTGTGGGATGAGTCTCCAGCCTGTCGGGAGTGATCGATCTGTTGCAGTCCTCGATGATTTGGTTTGGTTTGGTTTGTACTAACCGGAGTTGACTTGTGTAACTTATTTTTCTCTGAGTAGACTAATTTTACAATTGAGTGTTGAATGTCTGCTCTAATATATCGATGAGGTAGTACAACATTCTAACATCATAGGATGGTAATTGTTCTCCTGTACCGACAGTACCAAAATGACATCACATACCTGTTCCGTATGGTAAACAACCCCCACGCTATCTTTTTTTGGCTCTCCACCGTTGCGGCAGCGGTGTTCAAGGATTATTGACTCGGCCCGTTTCATACCCTCGCCAATTTGCATTTACTCCACGGAGTATGCATTACTACGGAGTGGACGGGATTTCATTACGGAGATTTCCTCGTCTATGATATCCAAACCCCTTACCGAGATGGTAAATCAAAGCTGGAAACTAAACGAGTCTCCTTTAAAATACGGTGAGGCTGACACGCTCCACGTTTGGAACCCCCGTGATAAGGCATAGCCAGCCCAAAGTGAGGCATCGAGGCATCGAGGCACATCAAAGGGCTTCGGCTGAACAATACGGGCGTTCAAAAGTCCTGGAAACAACAGGGGTTATCTGCAGTCGAGTCACACCGACTCGGGCCCATCCTCCGGTAAACAATGCGCATGAGCCTTTTTGAGATGGATCATTGATTACGGGTGACGGATGACAGATTCCAAGGTTTCGCCCCCTCACCGCATAGTGTTGCATCAAAAACAAGAATCCGGGGAAGCCCTGCGGGGGTTTGTGAATGGCTGCAAAAGAGATGTCAGATCCTGGTTTAAACCAAATCAGCCACGCTTGTCGGAAATCAAAACCCGGTCTAATAAATATTACTTCTTCTAGTAAGTCAGCCCGCGTACCATTCCTATGAATTGTCTCATCCATGACATTGATAAAATCGCGAGCCAATCAAGTTAAAAGCTTGAAGTTTGCGGGAGTCCTGAAAAAAGCACCAAGCCCGGGACATTTCATTGGATACTGTAGACGAAGTTGTAAAAAAGCATATATAATATGTAAACCACTGGAGTAGTTATGCATCGTAGAGTACTTGTTTATCTTGGGAATCAGCAGAGCTTGGGAGGCAATTTATACGGACAGCATAGCCCTGCGACTGTGACCCTTGTTATTCCCTGGGCATTTCTTCTCACGGTTTAATCTATCCCTTATTATCATTCCGATCAGATAAAGTAAAGCAATTATCGCAACTCAAAGAATTGTACATCATGGTCTCGACTGTATGGAGACAAACAGCCTGCGGGGGATGACTAAGCAGCGAGGCCACGTTCTTCGAGCTTAGCTGCCTGGACATCCCATCTACGTCCCCGACACACCATGGCTTCGCTTTTCTTTTCCACCCCGGTCGACATCGATGTCGTCCTCGACGACCTCGATGATCGCCAGACAGTTGATGTCAAGCTCGACAAGGGCCGCCGGGAGCGGGTCCCCTTGTACATGGACGGCGAGTCCGTCAAGGGTGCCGTGACCATTCGGCCAAAGGACGGAAAGCGTTTGGAGCACACAGGCATCAAAGTGCAATTCATTGGTACAATTGGTACGTTGGATATCTTTTTGCGCTTGCAGATGGGCGATGGCGAGAGCGACAAGAGATAGATACTAACTGTCGGTCAGAAATGTTCTACGATCGAGGCAACCACTACGAATTCCTGTCACTGGTCCAAGAGCTCGCCGCACCTGGCGAGTTGCTACACCCTCAAACCTTCCCATTCAATTTCAAGAACGTCGAGAAACAATACGAATCGTATAATGGTATCAATGTGAAACTGCGATATTTCGTGCGCGTGACGGTCTCACGGCGCATGGCCGACGTCATCCGCGAAAAGGACCTCTGGGTATATTCGTACCGCATGCCCCCTGAGACGAACAGCCCTATCAAGATGGATGTCGGAATCGAAGATTGCCTGCATATTGAGTTCGAATACTCCAAATCCAAATATCATCTTAAGGACGTGATCGTGGGTCGGATCTACTTCTTGCTCGTGCGACTGAAGATTAAACATATGGAACTTTCCATCATTCGACGAGAAACCACTGGATCCCCTCCAAACCAATACAATGAAAGTGAAACGCTTGTGCGATTCGAGGTATGTGTTTGAACCTCACTCAGTTGCGGACTACAGGTGCCCCGTATGACATGGCTAACTTTGCGACCAGATAATGGATGGCTCACCTTCTCGAGGTAATTCTTCAATATACCCCTATCCGGAGCTATCAGTTGTGGCCGCGCCCGGTTCGGCTCCGCTCTGGCCGATCATTATTGTAGTGACGCATTGTTGGAACTGTCAAGATGCTAACTTGTCACAGGTGAAA
Source organism: Penicillium sumatraense (assembly GCA_020086695.1). NCBI lineage: Eukaryota > Fungi > Ascomycota > Eurotiomycetes > Eurotiales > Aspergillaceae > Penicillium > Penicillium sumatraense. The sequence continues at coordinate 1,704,909 of JAGIKU010002025.1, read as the reverse complement.
CCATTCCAATTCGCCTGTTCCTCGGTGGATTTGATCTGACACCAACCTTCCGCGATGTGAACAAGAAATACTCGACGCGATATTACCTCAGCCTGGTGCTGATTGATGAAGGTACGTTGCCAGGTCTCGATATTTGCCCAGCACCATTCAATGGATTTGGCTATGATGCACCCAATGACGGTGTGGAGCAACCAAGTGCCAATGATATCTTCTCAAACCCCGTCGGTAATTGGGGCGAGTCGGTCGGCCCGGCTTGCATATCCCACGGACAAAATTCCCAGTTTCCGTGCCGCGGCGTGCCGACCCCCACGCTAGACCCGGTCTTGGCATCCCACGCCTCCACAAGTCCACTGGGGCGTTGAATCGTTGTATTCACATTTCGGTTGAGGTAACGAGTATCAATAACTAACGCATTAATCCTTTTCACAGATGCTCGTCGTTACTTTAAGCAATCTGAGATCGCCCTTTACCGCCAAGCGCCCGAGATTGCCGCGACTCCCCAGATCGCCCAGCAGCAGCAAATCCAACAGCAAGTTCTCCTCCAGCAACAGCAGCAGGCTCTGCCACCGGGATCTGCTACCGCAGGTCCTGGCCGTGAGGTAACTCCCATTCAACCGGCTCAGCCAGCTCAGCAGCCGCAGCAGCCAGTTTCAACACCTGCGGCATAATCGCACCGCCAACTCCTCGGGTGATGATTTAACCTCTCGCTTCTTATCTATACCCATATCACTCTTCTCCGGCACTCGCAAGCACATTATCTCACTCGACTCTGATTACCTTCTTCGCGTGCCCATACTACCCTGTTCTTCTCACGGTCATGTCACGATATACTCTGTAGCCTACCGTTCTCGTTTTCGTTCTACTGTCTACACATCTCAATAAACTAGGTCAAAAGGAATTGCAATTATTGGGAAGCGCGTGGGAGATTCTCTCTCAAAGGCGCCTGACCATGTAAACAATATCAAACATCTATTATTAAATACATGGAAGAGAGACAGGGCATTCTCATTATCCCACAGAGCCCAGGTGGTCGTCCAGAAAAGTGTCCGCCTCTTGACACCATTTGATCGTTCTCTTCTATTCAAAACGGCCAATTTCATGTAGTACTTTTCCGAGGGCTTCAAGGACCTGTCCATCATCACGTTCTTTTCCTGCAACCTGGATTGCATTAGCGACCAACGGGTATAACCACTCAAGATGCTTGCGATGATGAGATGGATTCCCATTTGGTTCCGCCGTCACCGTCACCGTCTTGATTGATGGCGGATCCGGAATCGCTGAGGGCTCACTCCGAAGCTTAACAGCATGGTCCAACAAATGGAGCAATGCTTTGCGTGCTGGGGTTGGCTGCGGCATTAAACCACGCAGAGGCTGGTCGGCGATATAGCACTTCAGTGCCACGGCGCATCTGAGGAGAAGATAAGGAGAGATGGATCGTGCCAGCAGAATCTGTGGGTTGGAGGCAGCTGAAGTGTCTTCGGAGTCCGGGTTTGCCGCAAGCTCAAAGAATGTATCCATGAGGACGTAGGCAATCCTCGGGCGCAGTGTTGGGGGCGGGTCAAAAGTGCGGCCGTCGCGAATTTTGTAGAATTCCTTCAGAGGATCCTGCTCAATAGAACAACTGGGGAGATCGAATCTCTGTGGTGGGTATATAAATGACGAATGGAAAAGGGCGCACGCAAAGTCGCGGCGAACGGCCTCGGGGATGGCAGATGCCCCCAGTGAAGGGAGAACTAGCGTCTTCAGGCGGGTCAACGCTGCGATGTCGAATGTCTCATCGGCTAGAATACGTGCATTGGGTAATTGTTGGGTCTGGAAGCCCCGAGCAGAGACAATTCCATGAGTTATGTCCACGACGCATTGCCAGAAACGGGTAACATTCTTTTCGCTTGCTCCTGAATAGTGCCGTTCGACATACGGAACTGCAGCTTCAAGAACATTAAGTGACGTGGTAACAGCTTTCTGCCAGAGGAATGGCTCGCGATCTTTGCCCTGCCATCTGTACTTTTGCGTGATTAACGTGCTGAGATGCTCAAGGGAGCTTGCCAGGGCACCATTCGTGAAAATATCCTGCTTAATACCAAAACTGGCGATATACCAGCTGATTAGATCAATGATATTCTTTGAGAAAGCCACAAATGTTGGCTTGCGTGAATCGTCCCCAGGAGACCACTTAGCCAATGCCGAGTCGGAAAGATCGGCAAGAGTTGAAAGGATTGCTGCTTGCGATTCATCTTTCTCCAAGCAAAGAGTCTTGAGGCAAGTGGTGGTCAGCTCCTGGACTGCAGAAGCACGATCGACATCTGGGGAGTAGGGTGGAGACACAGAGTTCCACACAAGCAGACGCAGATGCTCAAGGACTTTTTCGATCTGTCCCGCAGTCAGGGTGTCTTTGTATAATCTATAGATCTGCTGTAAAGACTGAATATACGCAAGCGCTGCGTCTTGGTTGGGCTTATCGAGATCAAGAGCGCTTTCATCTGCAGCTGGATGCCCATTGGCCCAAAGATCCCAGGCGCACTGAAGCGCTTCCTTGCTGAGACCAGCGGGAGATTGTACGCGAAGAAGGATAGACGAAAGGCTGACAAAGGTGGCAGCGCTGAATTCCAGAATGCGCATGTCAACCAGCGTTTGTAGGTACTTCAAGAATCGTTTCCAAGACTGGTCGAACTCCTCATCACTCACAATGGCATCAAAGAAACTTGTAATCAAATTCGAGACACCATTGATCATCACGACAGTTGTTGCTACCCGAGTTTTCATGTCGTCAGTATCACCGCCCTGTTTTGATTTGGGGAGAAGTAGCTTGTTTTCAATGCCATCGACCATCTGGAAGAGAACCCTATTCATACACAGACGCCACGCCTTTGGGGAAAGCTGCTGTCCATATGCATCAAAAATTCTGAGTAGGGTATGCACTGCACTGTTTCGGATTTCAGATCTCGGGTCTGTTGTGATGTCAACAATCCGGAGCAGGAGTAAAAGCCAAAGCGAGTTTCTCGACACAGAGGGATCAATGTCACTGGCGAGATTGCCAAGCTTCTCTTCGCTGACGGAAGCGTCCACATGGCTCTCAATGCAAAATTTATCGATTTGCCCTTGGAGAAAATCCGAGACGTTCCAAAAAAACGAAGTTGTGGTGAGGGAAATATTAAAGTCTTGCGTTTGAGAAGCGAAGCTAGACAGAGAGTTGACAAGGCTTAACAGACATGATGCGGGCAGCAGAGACAGAAAATCCGATGCCACAAGATGCAAAGACTTGTACGCAGCGCGGACCAAGCGAGGTCCAGCAGGAAGACCCGATGCTCTACGCTCGGTCGTGGTATTCAGTTGATCTCCACTTTCTACCTTGGCGACTCCTTGGAAAACGCCGGTTATCAGGTCGAATATGAGGCTCCAACCATCCACGAATGTCTCGGCGTATTGCTCAAGTATATTTTGAAGAATTTCCAGACATTGTTCATGGATCTCTGTCACGGTAATGGGCAATGATTTTGAAGATACCATGTCCGACGAATATAGAGAGGCGACTTGATCTTTGAGAGTTTGGAGATTTCGGGTTTGCACCTTGTTTCGCACATTCTCATCGTCGACATTCCCCGGTTGCATCGTCAGAAAGACCAAGGAATTCAGTGTCCCACTAGCTTGTAGACGAAGATTGGGGCTGACGGCAGCGTTTGTGGACGTGGAGATCAGACTCTGGGTCAAAAGCTGCCAAGCAATGTCGTCCTCATCGTTGAGGGAAGATAGCCTTTCTAGGTTCGATTTGGCCAAATCATTTCCTTTTTCTAGTACGAACTTCAGCTCTTCATCTTGCATCCTAGATTTACCGACAGTATGAGACACTCGGCGGGCATTTTGATTGAGAGTTCCAGGACGTCGCGAGCTTTGTGGCGAGTTAGGCGTTTCCGATACCTCTTGTGCTAATTCCTTTTGGGACTCTTGCTCGGTAAAAGTGGAAAGGTTGAGTAGAGCGAGGAGAATCTCTCGGAAAGAGGAGCTCGGGTAGTCGCCAGTACTTTCAAACAATTTGGTCGAAGCTGCCTGCACTGCGATGACTTCAGTTCCGAGATTTGCTGTTGGAACATCATTTCCAGAAACTGATGTTGCTTCTGCTGATCCGCTGGTTGATTTGGCCATTGCACTCGAGGATGCACCAATCACCAGACCAGTATACTGTAGGGTTTCAAGAAGAATGGACCAGGCCGGCTGATCCAATGTTGGTCCCAGTGCAATTCCAAGGTTCAGCAAAGCTCTTAGACAAAGTAAATTTCTTGTGCTCAAAGAAACTGGGGTAGACTCTGCACTCGGGGTGGCAGATGGATCGGAAGACAGGGGGTTTATGCGAGGCGCTTCCGAGCTTTTGCGCTTATTCTTAGGCGAATCATGAGGCTGGGAACTACCTGCACTAGAATGGGCAGGAGTTTGCGATTTAGATCCAGTTGCACTCGCAGGCATAGCAGCCTTTCCAAGTGTCGTAAGGAATGCATCCCGAGGCACAGACAAACGCAAAAGACCTGCAACGTGGGCCAGCTTTTGAAACGCCCGTACAAGGTTATGATAGAACTCATCATCCAAAGAGGCCCGGAGGAAGGTAGAACATGTCGCCAGAACAGCAGGCCAACAGTTCTCAACGATGTCAGCACAAGTCTTGATTGCAGTATACTGAACATGAGACTGTAAATCTAAAGGATTGATAGGAACTGCAGATTTTTTCAGCGGTGACGAGGACTGTATCATTCTTGGCTCGTGTGGTTGGATATCAGACGATGATCTAGCTGAATCGGGGCCTTGCTCTTGATTTACCAAGCGATTTTTTCGCTTGCTCTTCAAGTCCGGAACTGTGAGTGGAAGGATGAATTTCGCCAATCCTTCAGCAAAGCTGCTGATACAGTTGAGAACAAGGCTGTATATGTATGTCTCCGGAGGAAACGGTGGATCCGACTTATCGAGAAGATCGAGGTAGGGTGTTCTAACAAGACTCCACTGAGTGCTGATGCCTGGAACCTTGAGTTCCGTCTGCGGAACCGATGATCCTATAACACCTGTAACTCCACCTGTTTCGAGCGCGATTTGGTCATCTGTAGCGGACCTTGAATGCTCTGCTCGTAGTGGTATTGTTGATTGGTTGCTGACACCAATCAGCGATGGCTTTTCTGAGGCCAGCTTGACAAGAGACGCCATATGATCCCGTAAAATATTTTTTCTGCCTTCTTCTCCGTCGTAAAGAGAGTAGATCTGCCGTACAACGCCAGGTTCGGAGTATAGACCCCGAAAAACTTCCATGCACAATACTCGCTTCCAGGGTGCTGTACCGTCTGGCTCCAGCAGATGAGTTAATAGACCGAATGCCATTTCACACTCGGCGGGCAAAAGAGACATGTGACGCTTCAAGAGAATAAGAAGGATTCTAGTGACTCGGACAGTTTCGGAAAACGAATGACGCTCTGACAAATATCGTACAGTCAAGGGCATGAGGCGAACTCGAAGAACTTGCGATAACTCAGGATGCCCCACAAAGAGACGACCACTGTTCAGTATGATGCTTTCGATCAATTCAAGAACGAATGCGGAGGACAAAGTCTTGGTGCGTAGAAACTGCAATTGTTCGCCATCAATGATTCGACAGAGGTCATCCAGAACCTAAGGTTCATGTCAGCATTCTGGGTATCTAGAGGGGGGTTTTCAAGAAATACCTGTAAAGCATCATATGCGAACTGTGCCACTTCCACAGAATGGCCATCAACTGTAACATGTGTTATAGATTTGGCGTCATTGGGTAGCTCTGCGGGTATCGTTAGCCACAATTCTAATCGAACTTTCCTTTTTCTGAAGAAAAAGAATCACATACTGTCTTCGCTCGAGACACGCTCAAATGTTGAAACAACGAGCTGCTGAAGAGTAGCAGCCGCCGTACTACTGACAGCGATCGTCTTGCTGGCTTGCAAAGTCGCACATATTTCTAATGTGCTCGCGAGCAACTCGCCGCTGAGGTCATTCGAATAGTACTGCAGAAGTGATGGCAAGGATTGCAAAATCTTAAGCTGGATATCAAGGCCTGTAAAATATTAATATTCTCTTGTCGGGATCTCAAAGCTCTGATCAAGAACATACTCAGACTCGTTGTCTCCTTCAGGCCGGTGAGAACATCCTTCAATCTATGAGATGGCAGTGACTTGGATGCAATCAATCTTTGGAGGCAAATAACACCAATACCCGCAAGTTTTGCATGTCGAGTATGGCATGCGATAATGAATGGTTCCACGAATGTGGGTTTACGGACAAGATCTATGACGCATTAGTTATTTCCGAGGTCAGTTCTCAGCTTTTCACTCGAAAATTGAGGAAATACCTGCTGATATCTGAGCTTCAGAAGTTGATGGCAGCGCTTTCAGTTCATTGAGCGATTGCTCTGCAGCCTATATTGACAAGATTAGTGGCCACGTTGGAGACATGATGGATAAGCTAAGGGGTCGACCAACATTACGCAAATCGGCATTTTTCCGTCTGGACTCTTGAATAAGGTTGGCAAGTTCGGTCTGCAGGAATTGGGAGGACATTTCCAAAGAAGAATGGATCCATCAACGCATGGCCAATCCCCCCGTATACCGTTAGCCGGAGGTCCCAGGTGCCGACAATCCCGGGTGTTTTTGCACGTATTCACGCGTATTAAGACCCTTGAAGAATTTCAAAAAGCCAGTTAATCGGAAATAGCGTTCGGTCACACGATAATTCGAGTCGTTGAGTCCCGTGCAGTGAAATGAAATTGCGGAGCAGTCAACAATGTCCCCGGCGTGGCATCTCCAGTCTCGGGAAACGCCAAGAACTCCCGATAAGACAGTATCACACGTGACCTCTCGGGCGGCCAGCCAGCAGAAAGTGGGCGGTTTGCCCCTCCTACCCTCTTCACGGCTCCTCGACTTTTGGGTCCTTGTTGGTTTTAGTTGGTCTCTTCATACATCAACACCACTGAACATGTCTGGTGCTAAAGTTCCGCGGAACTTCCGCCTCCTCGAAGAGTTGGAAAAGGGTGAAAAGGGCCTAGGCGCAGGTATGATCCGTCCGACTCCCGATAACAATAGACCACATAACTGATCAATGGGGTTCTCTCAATTGTAGAGGCATGCTCTTATGGTCTCGCTGATGGGGGAGACATGATGATGAGCAACTGGAATGGTACCATCCTTGGGCCACCTCATGTTTGTGACCCCCTCTCTGCAATGGGCTACTGATGATACATCTGCTTACTTCGATATCTCTAAATTAGAGTGTGCATGAGAACCGGATATACAGTGTCAATATCCATTGCGGACCCGACTATCCCGATAACCCTCCCACTATTCAGTTCACCTCACGAGTGAACATTCCCTGTGTCGACCAAAAGTCCGGAAAGGTAGGAACCTGAATATCAACCGTGATATCGACATAATAACTGAATGTGATTGAAATTATTAGGTGGATCCTACCAAGCTTCCTTGTCTGGCTCAGTGGAAACGGGACTACACTATGGAGACCGTTCTGATTGAGCTTCGAAGGTCAGATATTTTACTTCTACAGAACGATGTGCTAGAAGCTAATCAATGATTTCTACAGATACATGGCCTTGCCCCAGCACAAGAAACTTCCACAGCCCCCGGAGAACTCGACTTTCTAATGCTCTCGTATCATCTATAAGATTCAGAAATCCGGAGCATCACGGCCATCCTCTTTTACGTTTCTCTGCTTCTACTATTTCCCTTGATGATTCTCTTAGAGCGTGTATAGTCTCTCTGCATGGCAGCATCGGCGCGGTTCCTTTCGCAGCCCAATTTATTTTATGAAGTTCCTGTGAGATGACGTATTACGCTTTGCAGAGTTGCGCGAATGCAACACACCTATATACTGGTAGTGCCCCCTTAAGAGTCCATATACCCATCCTAAATATTAATACCATCAACAATGAGTAATTCTTATCAAACATTCTTCCAGTATTTTCTCTGAAATTTACATAAAATTCCCCATTGCTGGGCTTTCTTCGGCAACTGACGTCACGTGTTCCTATGTATTCTCGGAAGCGGAGCCTTTACCGTCGCCGCATGCTGAAGCTTTTACAGAATGCGTGTCCCGAAATTTTCTGGGGTACATCGCTTTGCTTGTAAGTTGCAGGCCTCTGTATGGGCTTGTAGATTTTGCATTGACTTGACTTTTGAAATATAGGCTTATCCCTCTACCGAGCTCTCCTGCGACAATGTTCCCCCTCGACCAGTAATCCGCCATGGCTCGGCGAGACAAGGGCCCTCGTCAAGCAAAGGTTTCGAAAATACAGAAAACTGGATAGTCCTACTCAGATTGCAAACGCTCTCAATGCCGGTTATAAGGTGCGCGCTTCCCACACTCATCGCCATGCTTCACACCTAATGAAATTGTTGGAAACAGACCGTCGACTTGTTGAGCTCCGCGTCGAATGGCAACAGCCAAAACGTCAACAAACTCAGCGAAATCCTCAAAAGGTTTCAGGATGCGAAATCGGAACGAGCGGCCAAACAAAAACAATTGAGGGAGCAGAAGGCTCCGAAGCCGATGTCTGCCAAAAAGGCACGAAAGCAGGAATCCATGCAATTCGAAGAAAAGACCCGAACACGCCATCCAGACACACCCTCAATTCTGGCTCGTCCACGACCTGTTGCAGGAATACGCAAAGTGCCGACTTTGGTTAATGCACGAGGCTTGCCGTTCTTGCGCATCAAAAAGCCGCAACCGAGAAACCTCAGTGGTGTCATACGGAATAAGCTGGAAAAAAGGTGGAAGCGCATACTGCGCCGTGACAGATTAACAATTGATCTCCTCTTTGCTAAAGATGAAGATGATTGGGATCGTTTGACGAATCGTCAAGAGACATCTACTTGGTTTCGGCATTACCAAATGGCTCTTGATGAGGTCAATTACCAGATCCGCGAGGCGGATGATGCTGCTTCTGAACTGGCTCAAAAGATGTGGAATATCGTGCTCAAAGAGCGCCTATTGGCGGAGGAAGAAGAAAAGCAGAGGCGTTCAGATGCACAATCCCTTGCTGGTCGAGACTGAAATTAATGTACAATTCGTATTTGTATGCCACTTACGTTATGTCGATAGCTGCTCTCTTCTCACTTTTGCAATGATACCCCATGCTTTGATGTGATACTTCTTCCATTTCACATCGCAGAATTACTGGTAATCTATGTATCAGAGGGACTGATTTGAAGTTTAGAATTTATGCTTTATAAGGGCCTGACAGGCCGGGCTAAATATGACTGACCACTGCAGTATGTCGCAGCTCATGCAGTAACCTTAAGCTTATCAACAGCTGGAAGAGCATCATCACCCTCATCGTCATAATCCCCCCTGCCTGCCAAACCACGCTCCCACAACTGCCGACCAGTGAGCTTCTTCTCTTCCTTGTTAGACTTTTTCTTCTTGTCCTCTGCTTCCTTCTCTTCTTTTTGCCGGAGCTCCTCATCCTGTATCTCCTTTTGAAATTTCGCATGCCACTCCAAAAATGTCTCTCGGTTGACGGGTGTGCCCTGGAACTTCTTGTTCTCTTCTTCCTCAGCCTTCGCAGCTACCTTATCCTTCTCGGCCTGGACAGCATTCGCACGCTCGATCATCAATTCCTCGGCATTTTCCTTGAGTGCGCTAACGAGAGTAAAAACCATTGCCATCCCCATATTTTCCTCAATCGTAGGCTGAAGAGACTCGAGGAGCTGATCTTTATCTTCTTGGATATCCAGTTGTGGGTGCTTCGGGGCATTGGGCGGTGATGAAATGCTGAGTTCGGGCGCAACATCTGGATAGTCTTCCGGGTATGAGACTTCCAAGAGGATTACCGGCTGTTCAAGTTCTTCATCTCCGTTTTCGGGGGCATCGAGATTTATGGATACTCTGTAGGAAGTTTCGGATATGTCTGAAAGGCGGGGTTCCAGGTCAATGCCATTTCTTCGTCGTAAGTCGATCCCAATTCAACACTCACCTGTGATTTCCTCAGGAAAAATAGAATCGAGAACCTCGCGCTCCTCTGTTTGGTCTTCGCGGCCCATTATGTCTGCTCCGCCTGCGGATCGGAGGGGTACTTGGTTGGAGAGAGTCGATCGAGTGGGCGGGAAAGAGGATGCTCAAATGGAAGGCAACTAGCGAGGCGGAGAATGAGGAGAAAGGGAGAGTAAAATTTCGAGGATGGCCTCCAGAAACAACAGTTAAGACAGAAGGCGACTTTCTGAATTATATTCTGCGGATTTATCGCATCGTCGCAAACCCGGCGAGGATGTGCAATCCATTGGATCTTGCGGTCCCACATGCAAACCGGTCAAACAGCCAATTTTTGGAGCTTCAACTTTTTTTTTAATTCCCACCCCGCGTTCCGCTAACTCGACATTAAACTATCCCAGTAACTTCCCTTTTTTCCTTGCTTTTTATTGTTTGGGACAGTACTGCCATGGGTAAACCCAGACCTCAAAAGAAGAAATCCAAGAAGTCCTCCAAATCCTCCCAAAAATCCGTCCTCGGCCCCGGCGGCTCCGTCTCGAAACACAGCATGGCTCAAGACCCTTCCACATTACTCGACCAAGCCACCGTCCTTCTGCAAACAGGTCGGGCTGATGAGGCGCTCCCAACTGCACAGCAAGCACTAGAGCTGGCCGGCGATAATGGGCCAGCTCAACTACCAGCATTGAACCTGCTAGGAGAAATCAATGTTGAATTGGGCGATATCGATACCGCAAGGGAATGCTTTGCTCATGCCGTAGAGCTGGACCCAAATGGCTCGGTATCAGAGGCTGAGGGTGGAGGCTCTGAGAAATTCTTGTGGCTCGCTCAATTGAGTGAGCAAGGTGGTGCGGAGAGTGTTCACTGGTTTGAAAAAGGTGTATCATCCCTTCGACAGGTTTTGCAGTCCTTGGAAGGAAAATCCACCAAAGAAGATATCGAAAATGCTACAGAGAAGAAGACCAAATTGGCAAATGCACTTTGTGCTGTTGCTGAGATTTATATGACTGACCTTTCGTGAGTTCTTTCTTCCACATCTTTCAACTCAATCCGTACGCAATGCTTACATTTTTTCCGCCGTTTCCAGTTGGGAAGAAGATGCAGAGGCCCGATGTGACTCTTTGATTACAGAGGCTCTTACAGTCACACCAGACTCTCCTGAAGTATTGCAAACCCTCGCCTCTATCCGTATATCACAGCTGCGCACCGACGACGCCCAAGCAGCACTCAGAAAGAGTCTGGGTCTTTGGAAAGATCTTCCTCCAGAAGACCTCAGTATTCCCGATTTTGCGGTGCGCATTAGTCTTGTACGTCTCCTGATGGAGGTTTCTCTAGAATTCGAGGCTCTGGAAGTACTTGAGCGATTGATCCTGGAGGATGATCAAAGTGTGGAGGCATGGTATCTCGGAGGCTGGTGTCTCTATCTACTGGCGGAAAAGCAACAGGCCCCCAAAGATGTTACAGAAGAAGACCCGAACGAATCCCCGCGACACGCATCGCTGGTGGCCAGTCGGGAATGGCTCAAGCAGAGTTTGAAACTCTACGAATTATTAGAATATGAAGATGTGCGACTTCGCGATCACGCCCAGGAGCTGGTTCAGGGTATGAACCAAGAGATCGGGGAGGACCTGGATGATGATGATAGTGAGGGCGAAGGAGAGGGCGAGTGGGATGGTGAGATTGAAGCGGATTCAGACGATGACCACGAAATGGCCGATTCATAGAACAAAAGTCACGACATGTACATGCTTTCTTTTCTTTTCTTTCTTGTTCTTGTCTTGCTTCTTTGTTGAGGTCAACGTACTTTATAATAGTAGCAGGGCACTACTCTTAGTTATCTAAATATTCTCGGACCCCTTTGTGTCCCTCCTCTGACTCTCTCGCCCACGGTTGTCCTTTGCCACTTACCTCGGCGCCGGATAAACTCCCCTCCGGCATATACCATATTTTTTTTTGGTTGACGCTCACGGCATACTCGAGACGTTGAGGCTGCCAAAACTCCTGCAGGATGGACTTGGTACCAGCGCCTAGCGGGGAGACCCCGGTGAAGGTCCCTGTGGTCGGGGTGGAGGCTGTCGACGTCGCGGACCCGGTCAACGGCGAGCCGGTCGCGCTAGAGGAGGTCACCTCCGAGTATGAAACGGATAGCGATGATTCAGATGCTCATGGAGATGACGCGATCCAGATGCTGCGCGATGAACAGCTACGTGATGGACTTGGTACGTGGTTTCCGATTTTCTGATACTCACCCCCCCCCCCCCCCCTTTGCCCCGGACATCCCCGCTATCGGAATCCACCTTAAACTCAAGCTCATACTGCGCATTTTCACATAGTTCCCGGTGCCTGTACTCTAGAAGAAGCCGTTGCTTTCCGAAATCGTCTTCATGCGATCGGTAAGGCTGCGTTTGTGGAAGAGACCATCGTGCGCGAGACCATCACGGCGAAGAAGCTCTGCACAGCATTCGGCATCGTTCCCCCGGTATTCCTCGAAGGTGAACCGGATGAGTCCTTCCATCCTCTCCTCGCGATTGCTATTTCGCGCGAGTTCTCTCGCCGTCGAAAACTGCCCCAGTATAATACCATCGATGATGCTGTGCGACTCTTGCGAGAGTCCAAAAACATCATCGTGTTGACCGGCGCGGGTGTAAGTTCTCTGCTATATAACTATCTCACATAAGAAACTAATGTTCTTTTTGTTTTAATTTCTAGATCTCGACGAGTCTCGGAATCCCTGACTTTCGTTCCAAAGATACTGGTCTTTATTCAAAGCTGGAACACCTCGGTTTAAGTGATCCGCAGGAGGTTTTTGACATCCATGTCTTCCAGGAAGACCCAGGGATCTTCTTCTCCATCGCAAAGGATATTCTTCCTACAGAAAAGAAATACTCTCCGACGCATGGGTTCATCAAACTTCTTCAAGACAAGGGCAAGCTGTTGACCAACTATACCCAAAACATCGACAATATCGAGGCCAATGCGGGCGTTCTGCCGGAGAAGATTGTGCAATGTCATGGATCCTTTGCCACGGCTACTTGTGTAAAATGCAAGTACCAGGTCACTGGTGATGCTATTTTTGGCGACATTAAGGAGGGAAATATTCCTGAATGCAGCGCTTGCCGAAAGAAAATCGAGGAGGAGGCCTTGAAGTCACAAGGGCTGAAGCGAAAGCGAAGCTCAAATGGGTACCAAAAGGATCGGAAAGTTTCTGAAGATAGTTCGGACGAGGAGGACTACGAAATACCGACCCCCGGCGTGATGAAGGTTCGTCCGCTACATTTCCTTCCAGATGTTCAGACTGATTTACTCATTACTACAGCCCGATATCACGTTTTTCGGTGAAAATCTTCCAGACGAGTTCCGTCAACGTCTTGCTCATCATGATAGGGGCCTAGCAGACCTAGTTATTGTTATTGGAACTTCACTCAAGGTGGCCCCCGTGGCAGAAGTGCCGGGGATTTTGCCGCGCGACATCCCGCAGATCTATATTTCCCGAACAGTGAGTCACATTGACAAGTCTTTCAACTTTGTTCATCTTACTCATATTCCCTTGTAGCCTGTGTCACACACTGGTTTCGATATTGATCTTTTGGGTGATTGCGACGTGGTTGTGTCAGAACTTTGCCGACGAGCCGGCTGGGATCTACAACACCATATGATACCCGTTGATGAGAAGGTAGATATTAATCCCGTCGAGGGATACGAGTCACGACATGTATTTCGAGTGGTTGGCGCATAGCGGCGGAGTTCCGGGAATGGCTTCTCTATGAAGGATGGCGTCTTCATGCATGATCTTATTTTCAAATGCGGATGTGGTTATTTTCTCGGCATTGTGATTTTCTGCCCCGGTGGCTCATGGTATTACGGTTCTCTTGATAGATATGGCTTTAGTTCTTTTCGATTATCATCGTTAAATTTTTAGCAGCCCGGACAGCTTGCTATTCTAAATTTGAATCCCTGGAAAAATGCCCTTTAATGGCCTCAATACTACTAGCCTAGTAGTTAGTGGTACCTACTAGGTAGTAGTACTACTACCTTAGGTACATATATATACGATTACTATATTAGTAGTGGTAACAAAAGTCAAATACCTATTTGATATAATTATTAAAGATACGGATGTTTTTTTGGAACCTTCAAGAGTAATGCACTACATTGTAGTGTAGTACACTACCTATTAAATACTTATATATATAAACCTATATGTATATGTATGTAAATTGCATGTGGTAGTATACTTATATTCAAAACTTTTGAATAATGAATTACTGATTAGTAATCAACAATAATCTCATTAAGTTGAATTTCAAGCTTAATTCAAGCAACGCAGCATTCATTTACATTCCCAATACCAAGACTCTTAGTTAGTTTGTATTATCTAGGACGAATAAATTTTTACTACTTGAGTTGAAAAGAGTGTTTAGCCCTGTAAAGTGGCAGCGCGGAGTCCAAAGGGTGAAGAACCCCAAAAAAAAAAAAAAAAAAAAAAAAAAATTCAGGCCGATCCCGCAGTAACACCCCACCATCAGTGCCCACGGATTGGCTCCATGAGACAATCCTCCATCGCCCAGAGACTTCCAGACAAAAATTGAATAGGTAACTACTATCTCAAGATGGAGTACCTGATTCGGCTTTCTCAATCTCATGAGACATTCCGACAACCAGAGATTGAAGCTCTTGCCACACTGGCTGGTGTCGACATAGAAATTATTTCTTATAACCACCATGTAAGTGTCAAGGCCCATCCAGCATCAAAAGCAAACTCGAAGACCAGAATCGAAGCCTACAGTCTTACATCTGGCCACACACAATCTTAATCTTTTGGTCATGGTCGATGCCAAATACAACAAGAGTTATCTAACCTCTTCACAGTCACCCTATTGCGTGGTAAAGTTGCCAGACAACGCGGCCGCGCGAGCGGTGGTCTCACGAAGTGTTCTCGCAAAGGACGTCTGTGAGCTATGGGGCCATGGCACAAACTATGAAGAACTCCATGCCTCTGTTCGCCAACGATCAGAGCACTTATGGGCAGAGCACCGCCATGCCTCGTTTTCCTTCTCGGTGGATACATTCGCCGGAAAACGCAGCCATAGCCAGAAGTCTGAGATTATTGAATCGTTCAGATACCTAGGTTTTGAGGGACCCATTCGCATGAAGAACTCCGATGAACAGTTCTTTGTGATGGAAGAGTATGTTTCGGACCGCGAAGAAAGCCTGATCGGCACGAAGAGGATAACAGAGCCTCGAAAGATTTACATGGGACGCTTTATTGTCAAAAGCAATCGAGATATAATTAACAAACATGATCTCAAAAAACGTCGGTACATCAGTACTACTTCCATGGACGCAGAACTCAGCCTGGTCACGGCTAACATGGCTCTCGCGGCCCCTGGAAAGGTCTTCTATGATCCCTTTGTTGGAACAGGAAGCTTTTCGGTGGCTGCGGCGCACTTCGGCGCACTCACTCTTGGTTCGGATATTGACCCGCGCAGCTTTCGGGGAAAAGATGAAGAGCGCGAGAAAGGCGAAATTGCTGCCATGCGAAACTTCAAACAATATGATCTTGAAAGCAAGGTGATGGATTTCTTTACCTCAGATCTCACTAATACGCCGCTACGAGACTGTGGACTACTGGATGGAATTACCTGCGATCCGCCATATGGTGTACGCGAAGGCCTGCGGGTTCTAGGGACACGGGATGGTGTCTTGAAGGAGCCCGTCTTTATTGATGGGGTTGCTGCTCACACGTATGTGGACTTTGCATTTTGATACCTTTGACAACGATGGCTAAGCATTATTCATAGTCGACCTGATTACATTGCACCAAAGAAGCCTTATGGGTTCGAGGCGCTTCAGAGAGATATTCTTGACTTTGCAGCTCGCAAACTCGTTCCTAACGGGCGTTTGGCCTTGTGGATGCCAACATCGGACGATGAAGCCATCACGTTCCCAGTTCCCATGCACTTGAACCTCGAGGTTGTTAATGTTTCGGTTCAACACTTCCAGAGATGTAAGCAATGACGTGCCACGAGTGCTTTAATTCCAAGTTACTGATTGCTATGAATCAAAGGGTCTCGGCGGTTGATCACATATCGACGTCTCCCTGACGGACAGGTATCCGACATCACGGAAGGGAGGAAAGTTGCTGATGCCCAAGGTGTCAAGGCAGATGAGCTAAACGCATTTCGCCGAAAGGTAGATACAGACAACCACGAGCCTAATGAAGCATACCAAGAAGCTAACTCTTCGCATAGTACATGACTAGACATGGGCCTAAACCAGAACCAAGCATATCTGAAGCTAAATAAGAGCAACTCAAAATTTATTTATCATCTAGAGGAGGCAAAGCTTCTAGCCCCAAACCTTCACATAAATCGCCGACAACGAGACAGTGAAAAAGGTGGCGGACACCGGGAGAGCAATACATGGCGTTTCATGATTTAGAGCTTCCCTCGTTGTTTCAAGTCTGAGGGAGTCAGACTTAGAGAAACACCTTCATCGAGCTCGACCCGTTTGATCTCATTCGCCAACTCGATTCTCATTGAGTGAGCTAGTTTTTCACCCTCTTCGTCATCCAGTTCGTCACGCTGACCGCGACCGAACATAGTGAAGCTTGGTGGTCCAGACTTGTCCGTAGATGGACGGGGAATGATGTGGAAATGAACGTGGGGAACCTGCTGGGCAGCCCTGGCCCCTGTTTAGTTCAATTAGCGCTGGCTTTATGTAACCTGCTGTACAAGACAAGATAGGAAATCCAAAATATGATAGCCGCTTTAAAGACGTTGAAACAACGTCTTGCATGCGAATACAGCATCCTTGGTATATGGAATGTGTGCACGCCTTGCAGGATGGAGAAAAACTCCTCGGAAGGGATACTATATGGTAAGGGTGGAAGAAGTTACATACCATTATTCTGCACCACATTCCAATGTCTATCCTGGTCGTCTCCGAATACAGTCTTTGTCACAACCCTGGAAAGAATTGGAAGCCATTTACCGACCTACAGAGAATCTTGCTTTAGTCAAAAGTAGAAAGGCGTTGGAAAAATTTTGTCAAAGAGTATGATGGAAACTTGGTAACGAAACGCAAAATGAAAAAGTAATTTAAAATACCTCTTGGCTGGCTTGCACGCCCATATCCCCTAGCATTTCAAAATGCCGCCTCGGCGCAACGAGGACATGGCCTCTTGTGAGAGGCATAATATCCAGAAAGGCGAGAACATGCTCTGTAGAGAGAATGAGATGGGCTGTTGGACCTGAATCCTGGGTTGGTAAATTTGCGCCCGATTCCGGATCATGAAATAAGCTAGGTGGATTGTTGACCGCAATGTTGCAAAAGGGACATGCCTCCGTCATAATATAACGATGGTAAACCCGCGAGGGAGTTGGATATCAGGCCTGTATTTAGATCGAATATATGACCTCCGAGTTTTGGCAGCAGAGGAATTAAAGAGAGGGCAGGTGTCGTAAGTTGTCAGGGTCAGATGATTGCGGATATGATTGAGTCACGAAATAATTAAACCGAGATCTATTAACTGGCTGGCTGATGTTGGATGTGATGGGTTGCGGAGGTTAGAAGGATGTGGGTTGTTATGAGGTCAACGGCGGGCGCAACAAGCAGGTGAACCTCGGCTACGGAAGCTCTCAAAGCGTGGCGGGAGTAAACAACTGCTCAACACATTTGGTTCCTAGTTCAAAAGAAAACAATTTTGATAAGGGATTTGAGAGAAATATCAGGATCAGAATTGTATGCATCTTAGTCACACCTTGCACCCGGCACAGGAGCTAGCTAATCTAATAAGACTTAACCATTGGACCCTAATACATTATCCTGACCGGCCATACCCAACTGTCCAAGATCCACAGGCCAAGGGGAAGTGAATAAAGACAGACTCAGCTCCTCCACAAAATTAATGAACAACTATTCGGCCTTGTGAATGTTTTTTGCGCTCCATGGGCGGATGCCACCTCAGTCGCGGAAGATCGACGAGGAAGGACAGGGATAAGCAAAGGAAGCATCCCGGATTTTTGCCATGGAGGAACGTGAAAAACAAACATGAAATAAATCAATGGAGGCAATAAGTTAAAATTCCGATCTGAAAAGAAGAGAAATAGAGAGAAAAAGATAGAATCCGACGCCGGTCACGCGAACCGATAACAAGAATAGAAAGGTATCAGGGTAGGCAAGAGAACATACACCCCATGCAAGAAAGAACAAAACATCCTGAGCAAAACCACAAGGCTCATTAAGCGCCGAACACCCCCCGTCACAGAAGACAAAATGCCGAAGCGCACAAATTCAATCAAGTTATCGTTAAGAATATGCAAAAAGGTATTTGATACCAGCACAATGAAATGCCAACATATGGAGGAACTGAGATCCCTGGTCGGATAATAGCAGCAGCCTTGGGATCGTCATGAAGGACAGTGACATGGGCGACACAGGGTTAGCATAACATCGTTCAGGGTATCATTACTGTTCGCTGTCCTTGATATATGTGTACGGCTCCGAGAGCGAGCTGTCAATGTACATGCTGTGATACTTCTTGGCCCATTGGCGAGTCAAGATCGAGGCTAGGCAAGTTAGCATGATACTAGTGGAAGAGAGTGGAAAGTTCAACATACCCTTCAAGAACTTCTTGCTGGCATATTTCTTGAAGAAAGCCTCGTGGGAGACAGGGCGGTGAAGATAGTCAATCATCAGTCGGAAGACCGGGTCAATTTCAGCCTCGGTGTATCCTGCATAGTGGGAAAGAGTGGCATCCTGTGGAGGGACTGGTCAGCTATAGCTCGAAATCACAAAAATGGGATGAAACTAACCCATGGGCCCCGCTCAAGGATTAGACGAGCCAGGTACATAGAAGCCGCAGCGATCTGGCTTTGGGGGAAACCCATGAACCGATGATCGAGAAGGCTGATTTCCATAAGATATTTGCCGAGAGTACGGGTTTGAATGTCGTAATTGTCGGCCTTGGAAATACGACGCAAGAAGTTCATAGGGTTGGGGAAGCTCATGTTGTACTCCAAAGTAGCGAGAACGTGACGTTCGGCATCGAGGATCTCCTTGTCCGAAAAGGTTTCATCCGCAACATGGCTGAAGTTGGCGACGTGAGGTGAAAGAACCTCCTCGTATTTGGAGGCAATGAACATGGCAGTGACACCGACAAGTTGAAGACGATCGAGAGCAACGACCTCGGCAGACAAGAAACGGTCGATGATGTTGACAGCCAGGAAGAGGGTTTCGGGAAGGAGACGGAAACGAGTGTGGACCTCGATCAGCCAATCGACCAAGATGCCACGCATCTTCCATTCCAAGTCCGGCTGGTGGTCAATATACTCGGGGTTGGGCAAAGTTGCCACCTCGAGATCCTTGAGATAGTCGAAAATCTCGATAACGTATTCGGCAGCCATCAATGGATCATCCAAGTCCTCAGTATCCAAGTCGAGGGGCTTGTCCCCTGACAGTGTTTCAATAACCTCTGCACTAATCTTCTCCTCAACTTCCACCACTTTCTTTTGTCTGTTTGGCTTCTTAAGGGGAGGTTCTTCTTGGAGAGCTTCGGTTTTCTTCTCGGAAGGGCGCTTGTTGCTGGCAACACCACCTGATCCGCTTCCTGGCCGTTGCTTGACTTCAGGCTTCTTTGCAACATTGGGGCGAGGGCCGGAAGCAGGTGCTCGAACATCCTTGTTGCGTGTGGGCTTTTGGACACCACCTTGAGTGGTTTTCGTACCGACGCGAGGCTTCCCTGCGGTCATTTTCTTTCCATCCTTGCCGTCACCATCGGTCTTGTTGAAGTTACTGACATCGCCTAGAGCAGCTCGGGGAGCTCGAGCAGCGGCAGCCGTAGTCCGCTTAGTCTGCATTGGCTTCTTCACGGCATCGGCAGCACCATCTGTGCTCAGAGCGGCGACCTTGGCCCGCGTAACGCGCGCGGCGGGCCCGTTCTCATCGTTCTCATTCATCGCGCCTCGAGTGCGGAGACTAGTACGCGTCTATGTCGATGGTTAGCTTTTGCAGGCAGCCTGGACCAAAGCACGCGTTGGTTCCTTTGCTGGAGTCTGATATGCAGCACTAAACACGAGCTATCAAGGATCTGTTCAGCTTACCATAGGCATCGCGCTAGACTCAAGAAAGAGGAGAGAAGGACGGGGGGCACGACGGAAGAAAAGGAATGGGGGACGAAGGTGATTCTTCTTGTCCTGTTCGGCTCAGGTCAGCATTCCGTAGGACATAATTGCCCCAGTGGAGACCAAATACCAGACGGTCGTCGAGGTCAAGATGCACGTACCACGCGTGAAAATGTAGTCACTGGAGAGATACTACACTTGCCTTGAGGCAGATGCAGTAGTCAAGTCGATATCGAGTAGAATAAGTCGCGGTATACGCTGCATACAAGATGATATTGATGATGAGTAAACTCGCGTTGACCCTGGTCCTGCCGTTCGAATAAACGCGTGCTGATCTGGGATTGAAGGGTGTCGAGGTATTCAAGTTCACACGTGGAATCCCGAGGATAGGATTCGTGTAAGATAAATGGGGTTGAGGAGGAGAGGGGGGGTATCTTGAAGTGGAATGATGATGAGGGAAAAGGAAGAACCTGAGAGGGCCAAGCGATGTTTGGGCCCTACTGTGCTAGCGTGGAAAACCGGTCAAAACTGACTGACGCCCCACCTGCAAGTCGCGCAGAGCTCGCTATACACTGCTCAAAGTGATGAAAATAAAGCCTTTTTTGTCTCAACAAACTCCGTTTTTTTCTCTCTTTTTTTCTGAAATTAAGAATTGAGGATCAAGCACCAAAAAGGTAAATGGAATTCGCGATTCGGTCCAGATGGGAGAGTAGATCCAGCAATGAAGGGGAGGTGGCAGGGCGGTATTGGCTGTAATTACGCGTATGTATCGACTTCCTCGCGTGCGGGTGCGTGTGCACGTGACAACAAACAATTCGGTTGCTGGGCAACAGGGTGTCCAAGTCACGTGCCATATTCACCAAGCCACAAGTGCTGCTCCTTTCGATGACTAGTGGCGGTGCTATCACGTGATCTCTAGAACTTTTTGTTGGCGTCGGGAAGTGAAGCAGGACCGGGGTGGGCGAGAAACACTCCATCAATCACTGTTGCCATTGCACATTCCCAGTTGCTTGGTTCCTTTGTGCCATGCTCCTCCAGCCTCGAATTGCCCTTCGGGCAATTCAATTACCTCTACGATGCCTACCAGCTCTGCCGGCTCGCCGATTTGCATCAACAGAAACCACATCCTCCGATAAACCTTCGACCTCGTCTTTTGATCCTAGCGTGACATTCGCTCCTCCGCCAACCCGAGATGACTCCGGTGTCAAGCTTCGCACATACACTCCTCGTACCCCCGGTGTCCGACACTTGCGCCGCCCAGTCAACGACCACCTGTTTAAAGGCCGCCCCGTCCACAGATTGACCTTCCCCAAGCGTGGCCATGCCAAGGGTGGCCGTAACAATAGTGGTCGAGTTACCGTTCGTCACCATGGTGGTGGCGCAAAGCGCCGTATCCGAACGGTAGACTTTTTGCGAATGGCAGCTGGACCTCACCTGGTTGAGCGCATCGAATATGACCCTGGACGTACTGCACACATTGCTTTGGTCCGCAGCAAAGAGAACAAGCAGCTGAGCTATATCCTGGCCCCTGATGGCATGCGAGCAGGCGAAACCGTGCAAAGTTATATGTCTGGAATTCCTGAAGATTTGTGGATGAGTATGGGTGGTACAGTTGATCCCGGTGTGTTGGCGGCTCGGACCGCGTGGAGAGGAAACTGTCTCCCCCTACACATGATCCCAGTCGGAACATCGATTTTCAATGTCGGACTCCGTCCAGGCAAAGGTGGCCAGCTTTGCCGCAGTGCTGGCACCTACGCGACTGTGGTGGCCAAGGGCAGTGACTCGAGACAGCAGGAACTCGAGGCCGATTCAACGGACCAGCCCGAAACCGAGAAGAAGACTCTGTCTCTGCGCGAAAGACAAAAGCAAGAACGTCTGGCTCAGCACATCACTGTCCGCCTGTCGAGTGGTGAAAGTCGACTCATTCACAAGGATTGCTGTGCTACCATTGGTATTGCCAGCAACCCCAACTATCAATACACTCAGTTGGGTAAGGCCGGTCGATCGCGATGGCTGAACATTCGTCCCACTGTCCGTGGTCTCGCGATGAACGCAATGGACCATCCTCACGGTGGTGGTCGTGGTAAGTCTAAGGGTAACGTCGACCCAAAGAGTCCTTGGGGTATTCCGGTATGTACATTGTTTCTTCATGTTCACCCTCTGTCCCCCTCTCACGCTAGAGATATACGGCTTCCCAAATCTATACTAACTCTCCCTTTTCTCTGTACAGACCAAATCTGGTTACAAGACCCGTCCCAAGTGGAAGATCAACAAGGCCGTCGTGCACCCCAGACCTCGCAACCAGGGCCAACGCCGCCGTGGATACAACTAAACTCAGTTTACGAATTGTGTCTTTAGTCATGAGCATGGGCTTTTTTGCTTCGCAATCAATGCTTTTCCCTCTCCTATACCTCATCCCCATCATATCAGGGATTCCTGTACGATATGTTACTTCCATGTTTCTTCACAATACTTTGGCTTTTTTGGGGGAAAATATTGTTTTATGCTACCAGTGGTTGGAGCCCAGACAGAAGGGGCACTGTATAGTATGATGGCCTTAAGGCCAGATCCACATCACATGGAAGCAAATAGATCGATTTCCTTTTCCATTTTTTTTAAAAAACCGAATATAGTCATCATAAACATAAAAGCCATGATGTCCTCATGATATTTTATACGAGACAGCCAAGTACTCCGTAGATACTTTAAATCGTGGGATGTGCGGGTCCCCCGTTGAGCCGCCCAGACCTCCAGGCAGCGCTGTCGTGCGTAGACACCGCCGATCCTTGGGACTGTGGGAACTTCTGGCACTCTTGGTACTCTTCCCTTTTTCTTACTCCATAGTTGTCTTTCGAACCTCGTCGAATCAGATAAACTTTAATAATTAGATAAAGGGAAAAAAAAGCTAGAACAATAATAAAGGAGGTACAATCCAGAGATAAATAAGTTGGGACTCAGGCATTCATTCATTCGTAAAGTGAGTGGTCAGGTCTTCATTGGACAGCCAGTCTGCTCTCTCGGGACTGATACGAAGCCTTGTCCCAAACTTCTTGTTCCTGCTTATATCTCCCTCTTCTTTCACTATTTCTCCCCACCTACTCAGCCTCCCCCAAATCCCCACCTCCATCAAATTATGACCTGATCGCAAAGGTGTCTCCCAGACCTGCCCACCTC
Source organism: Penicillium sumatraense (assembly GCA_020086695.1). Lineage (NCBI taxonomy): Eukaryota > Fungi > Ascomycota > Eurotiomycetes > Eurotiales > Aspergillaceae > Penicillium > Penicillium sumatraense. Next base: position 1,681,615 of record JAGIKU010002025.1, on the reverse strand, counting down.
GCATCATCCTGAAGGAGCCCTCGCGAGTCATTCATTTTGATTAGCGGTGGGCTGTCTCTTTCGTCATCGCTTTGAAATCCGAAATCCGATCCGACTTCAGAGTATCCTGAACAGCCACCTCACCACTGGCGATCCCGCCCGCCATGGATAATTTCCCCCCATCCGCGTTTTCGCAGGCCTCCTCGCAATATCCTTCGAGCTCCAATATCTCCAGAACCGACTACTCGATCGCAGATAACGGTGCCTCCGCTGATGGTGCGGCACCCGGGGACAGCAACTATGTACCGCGTCCAAAGCGCATAGCCTGTGTGGTCTGTAGGCGGAGGAAGCTCCGATGCGATGGCAAACGCCCAAGCTGTGGGACTTGCTCGCGCCTGGGCCATGAATGCGCGTATGATGAAGTGCGTAAAAAGAGTGGCCCCAAGCGGGGATACGTCAAGCAATTGGAGGCGCGATTAGGTATGGCCTCTTCAGACGTCACGATCGTCGCAGGATTGAAAGAGAGCATCTGCGCTAACGGTTATCCGTTCAATAAATAGCCCAGGTTGAAACGCTGCTCAAAGGTCAAGATGCTGACCCAGCTCCAAGACCCTCGCCTCCCCAGCTGCAGGAAAATACATTCACGGCTCCCCTCCAAGATGACACCATCCTTGCCCTGCCAGAGATCTCGGGTCTAGGTACTGACCTGGGCAACACAATGCCTTCATCCTCTGGTAATGAAGGTGCTGCGTCTGAACCCAACCCAATGCTATTCCCTAGCGACTCACAGTGGGACATGATCGGTCTGGGGTTAGAGGAACCTCTTCCGACCCAAGATGTTGTTGATGAACTGTAGGACCAAATCCATACATCCTCAACTAGCGCTTACCAGTGCTAACAATACTATTTACAGAGAAACAATCTATTTCGAAAAGATCCAACCAATGCTTCCCCTCTTGCATCGTCCTCGATACTTCACCAACCTCAATCTCGCTCCACATATGCGTCCGCCCATATGCCTGCGGTATATGATCTGGTGCCATGCAGCATCAGTCAGTGATAAATACTACGACTTGCATAACCACTTTTACCACCGAGCCCGCAAATATGCAGAAATGGATGAAATGAAAGGGTTCGGGGAGAATATTATTACTCTGTCACATTGTCAGACTTGGATCCTCATTGGCGCATACGAGTTTCGCATGATCTACTTTCCTCGAGCTTGGCTGAGTGTCGGAAAGGCTACCAGACTGGCACTTATGATGGGCCTCAACCGACTGGATGGCGTTGGCCTTGATGTGAAGCAATCCATGTTCCCACCAAAGGACTGGACTGAGCGTGAGGAGCGCCGGCGAACGTTTTGGATGGCCTTCTGCACTGACCGTTATGCCAGTATTGGAACTGGGTGGCCCATGGTGATTGATGAAAACGACGTCAGTTGTCTTCGTGACAACCCTTCTCTTGAAGCTTGACTACAATTGCTGACTGGAACTAGATCATGACCAATCTTCCTGCTTCCGAAGAAGCATTTTTGAAAAGTAAACCCCAACGCACACTTCGTCTTTCTGAGATAATTGCTGGCGAAGGAATCTCGACATTGTCACCTTTTGCTTGTGTTTGTGTGTTAGCAAACCTTTTCGGCCGGAACCTCAACCACATCCACCGACCGCAGCCCCAAGACAATGATCATGATCTCAATGGGGAGTTTTGGAAACGGCACAGAAGTCATGACAACATTCTCCTTCACATCGCACTCTCATTACCTGACCACCTTCGCCTTCCCGGTGGTATGGACGATGTGAATGTCATATTTGCCAATATGAACATCCACACATCCACCATCTGCCTTCACCAAGCAGCAATATTCAAGGCCGAAAAGAACAAAATGTCTAACCAGATTGTTACGGAGAGTAAGCGCAGATGTCTTGTTGCAGCAAATCAAATATCAAGCATCATGAAAATGGTCAGCCATGTTGACTTGACGATTGTAAGTTTAAGCCGGAATCTTCACCTATTGGGGTTCCCGAGATTAGGACTAACTGTTTCCAGCTGAACCCCTTTATGTCATTCTGCCTTTATATTTCAGCCAGGGTGTTTGTACAATACCTCAAATCGCGACCCGACGACTCGACCGTTCACTCTTCGCTTCAATTTGTGATTTCCGCACTGAACGCGATGAAAAACAAGAATCCATTAACCGAGTCATTCCTTGTCCAGCTAGATGTTGACCTCGAAGGCACCGGGATCAAGGCTATGGAAAATGCAAAATCTAGCTTTGCTTATACTGCCTCGATAATTGTGAGCTCGATTACTTATTGGTTCTCTATTTTCTGAATATTCTGTCTAACATTCCCGGGGTGTTTTAGCAATCGTATTGTCCAAGTCAAATGGAGTGTCCCTCTATCTACGATGTCCGAGACTCGAATCGCCCTAGGAAACCCAACGAATCAAAACATAATACTGCAAATGAACTTAGTGCGCCCACACGAGCTTTTTCAGATCGCAAGACTACAACATTGCCAAGCCGCTATCGAGATCCAGGAACTGTTGATTCTGAACTTGGGAACGCTGGTGGCAATGCACAACAACAGTTTCATCCGTTTAGTCGACATTCGACTATCAATTCTGAAGTTACTGGCCAAGGGGGCATTGTGGACATGGATATGGACTTTTCCCCTGATTTTGGCGGGCTTGGTGACAGAAACCCGCCGTCTGACCACCCTACACCTTCAACATTGAACTCATCCTCGAATACCTCCTATTCAATGTCCGGAGTTGACAACCCATCACCTGGAAAGAAGCAGCAGAATTCTTTCCCTGGCCAACAGAGTCAATCTTCTGTGACGTCTTTTGATAATATTCACTCCGTTCATATCTCCCCTGTCAGCAGCGAATCACCGGCAATTGGCGATCTAAACACATTTACTGGCCAGATGTACCCCAACAGAACTAACAATCCTCTTGGGGAGACCGGGACCGCTAGAGCCTATCCCGAGACCCCGAGTTGGGATATCCCACCTCCGAACCCTAGTCTGAGCAATGTGGACCTGGGAAGTCTCAACGTGGATGCGTTAAGTGAGGCCCAATGGGCCCAAATATTGGACAACAACGGCAGTGGGCCTGGATGGGAGAATTGGCGTTCATCATAATCACGGAAACAAAGTTTTTCTGATTATGCATTCCCCTGGTCCTGTAAATCGAAAACCATGCCATCCATATGGAATTCCCTACAGCCGGAAAACTCAGGATCTACTGCCACTCCGAAAGTTCCATTCACAATGCACATGTGACCAACTGTGTATCAACCTTATGGTGTCAATTTGGCTATGATTGATACCTTGGCTGAAAACCCAAACCACTTCCCCGGAATTTCACGAGATCGATCATCGGAAATTCCAATCGCTATTCGAAGCAGATAATCAAACCGAGAAACTGCGTCCCATCTCGCCTCCATTCTGTCGCAAGAGAAGTACACGCTTCCCGCGATCGAGGTTCACGAGCCTCAAACAACGAACGCTGAGAATATACATCTCATTCCACTCTAATTGAACAGCTACCCTTGATAAAATGGTTTAGGGGCGGATTAAACGACTTGACGATGACGAATTATCTTGTTCTATGTACATTTAATTATTCTCCGCTCTCGGACTTGGTTTCTACATTGGTAGGCATACATCATGCCTAGAAGATACTCTATCTTCCAGAAATAGCTGCTATGATATGATCTCTACCACGATAATGAAATAAATCTCAATACGAGCCACAGATTTAGGCTCCAAATTTTGGAGTTAAATTTGATGTATAGTAGAAATCCACTTGGGCATGTTGTAGATTGAAAAGACTCATTCTGACAAAATGGAGTCAACTCTATTGGTACACCCATTCTGCTTTTGGCCATTTATCAGATTTCTTTGGAATTGTAGTAAGTTAATTATACTGCATAAATCATACAAAAATGCCCAGCACTCATTCCACCTATTGAAGGTAGACATTATCCAATCGTTAGATTCAATACAATTTCTTCTTGGTGGCATGTTCACGGATTACCTTCGAATTTGGCCGAAGGCAGAGAACGCCATAGTCGTGAGATATCACAGATGGCTCCTATATAAGTCTTGTTATGGTTTACAGTCCACAAAAGACCTTCTCAGAGGCTACCACCGCCAGCACCGACAATCTTTAAGCCGCCAGGGCCACCGCTACCAGGACCGTCATTGGTAGTCGAATAAGCTAGCCAATACCGAGACGGGTGCCAGGCAACGGCAGGAACTCCGGCATTCATACCAGTTAAGGGTATAGTATAGACACTTTCACCTGTTTCAGCGTGGAAAATCTCAAGGCCATTTCCACCGCAGCCGAGCTCATCACAAGCACCGCAAAGGAAACGGCCATCAAAGCTCCAACTGACTCCGCGAATCCCACCACCATTCTCACTGGAAAGCGTGCGGCGACAGATCCAGTCTGTCGTATCCCACAGTGAGATGAGGGCATCGCTGCCGCCAATCGCGAGATATCGGCCTGTGGGGGCGAGAGAGACGGCCATACAGGCCGAAGTGTGTGCATTGAGGGTATGGAGGATATCGAAAGAAGGGTATGACATTATTTTTACGGTTCCATCGCCGGTTGTCGCGAAGAGGTGCAAGTCGGGAGAGGAAGGTGTTGCAACATGGTGAGAGAAAGTGGTAGCATTTGTCTGGATGGGTTGGGGGTGAGGTGCGAGAGGAGTGTAGGTTGTTGCGCCGGGCTTGGAGATAGAGGACCCGTTGGTACCGTTGTTTCCATCGCCGATTATATGGGGAGACGAGGGAGATTGAACAGATATTGGTATTAAAGTGTCGTCCTGGGGAAGTGCGGGGAGTGAGCTCTCAAAGTTTGATGGTTTTGCAAATGGTGATTGCTACTGCATGGAGAGACGTATAGACTCACCTTTTTTCCGACGACCATTGTGCTACCATCTTGTGACCAAGACAAGGTGAAAGCCTCGCCGCCAACGTCGAGACGGCTGACGCATGTCTTTGAGCGCACATCCCAAAAGCGCACTGTTCCGTCCGTTGAGCAACTAGCCAATTCTGCATCGCGGACCGGATTGAAAAGAACTTTTTCTATACCCGCTGAATGACCGCGTAGCTCGGTTGAGTATCGCGGCGCAGCGCGTTCAGGGTTCCAAATGCGCAAGGTGCGATCTGCAGAGCCAGTCGCAATCAACTGGCCGGTGGGATTCCATGCTAAGGTACGGATGCTTTAAATGGGGAAAGGATTGTGGTAATCAGTGATGGGTTGCTAGCGGGCAAGTAAAATCCAAGACTCACGTGTGTGACCCAGGTCCCTTTGCTGCAGGGTCATGGTAGTGCTGGGTCTTAACACTACCAAAGACGAAAGCGAAGTGTTCCTTGGCCAGGAGATCACGACGCGGAGCGGGGGCCATTGCCGGCAGCTCCTTGAGGAAATTGGGTTGCTTCTGCTGCCAGAGCAATCAACCGAGCTTCAGATATGCCGCAGAAGTACAAACAGGATAATTTCGGAGTGCGGAGTGCGGAATCGCATCAAATATGAGACGTTTGATGCTTGACAGCCGGAGATCGTCAGGCGGAGAGGACATCCTGCCTCAGGCAGCACTTGTAGCTGTCAGTTGCAGGAAGTGATGCAAGAAAAGACACTTCTCTTTGATAAAATTGGTAATATTTCTATTTGAGCTGGATAATAGAATACCTCTTATGATTATCCATCATTGTTTAAAAAACAAAGTCCTCTAGTAATAGTGTAAATGTATAACAAATGTTGATGCACCTCACAGGTTTTAGAGGACTGTCGGCTTATCGATAAGCCATCAACTTCTCCAATTTCTCGCAGTGAACCCTCACTCCCGCAAATTCCTCGTTCCTCCTGCTGGATATCATCGTGGCTCTCTCTTCAACGTATCTTCCATCGCGTTGATCAGAAACCATTGACTTCTGACGGCATGTTTGATTTCGAAGATGGCGCGTCCGAGCGCGAAAAATGCTTCACCACGGTCGCTCGGCTTCCTATCTTTATCGATCCCAAGCAGATCCCAAGCAAGAAATCACCTTTCTCAGCCTTCCTGAATCACCCTCTAACACACACGGTAAGTAAAAACTCTGAATCATCTTTGAAGATTCTGCTAGAAATCCATGTCTGTTTCTACTCTTTAAAATATACCAACTAATGCTTGGGCTAGGTCGAGATCATCCTTCCAGAAACAGTCTATACCAACATCCAAACGTCATTGGATGCAAAACTGACGAGACCTCGATATGCTCGAGTGTTCATGTCCCCTTCTGATATACTGGAACATGAATTTTTTAACACATATATCAAATCTGGTGTGTACTTTCTATTTCTGTCTTGTGATGCCTTCTAAATGACGTTACCATTGCCATTGCCATTGCCTTGTCTGTCATGATTAGAGCTGAAAGGCTAATATAATTATCAGGGAATATTATTATGATATCTGAAGGTCGCTTGGGGTCAGATACTGTGTTCATTCTACGAGATGGTGAGTTGTTCTATTCAGCTCACAGCAGAATGAAAATACCGCAAGCCCCAAGAGATTAACCTCTTGTTTGCTGAACCAGGGATCTGCAAAATCGAAATGGGAAAAGAAGTGTATGAGCGAACGGGGCTTAACGGAAATCCCATACGAAGTGGTGGCAGAAAGCATGAAAAAGAAAGATTTGGTATGATATTCATCAGCCGCGGACCCTGATAATAAAGGAAGAGAAAGAAGATGTATTAACCTCGTTATTAGTTGTTGAGTTGAATTTCCGGCTACCATCTATGCTGCATGGCAAGAAAGGGTTCGAACGAATTGTGTGGGCGTTCAAAAATGTTCTCAACCATTCCCTAGCCTGGCTGTTCTCTGATCTGGATCCCGCAAGCCAAGATAATGGTATAGAGCTACCCACCCTCATATGTGATTGGACCAATAGACGAAATGCTAATGGTAACTTATTAACAGAAAACAGACCTATTCGAAAATTTCAACCACAGCTTTTAGAGTCTTCGCCAGTTCAAACTAAACTTGGGGGTATTCTGACCCCCTCTCTGCAAGAAGTAGTATCAAATGATATGCAGGAGAGGGAATGTCAGGATCAATATGGAGCCCTTGAAGAATGGATTGCCATGGTTCAGCTTGGATCGCCCCGTGTTTCTAGTGGCGATTCCATCGATCCATATCTGAGTCGATACAGTGTACCAGAGTTGGGAGGAATCGATACCGTCGATCTTATTAGCCTAAAATGGCATGGCTTCATCTCATCGACTTGGATCATGCAGCTTTTCTTAAGTCTCCTGTGAGTTACCATGGTCTCGGCCTGTACCTGAAGCCTGAAACACTGTTTCATTATTCTTATCTCCCATTCAACTCAATCAAACCCGTGGAACATTGAAGCATTCGAGCATTCGAAAGGCTAACCTTGGGATTCAAAACAGTACTTCTACATCAAAGGGATCTTCGGTCGAGCCTTCCACTGGCTGGTTTGTTCTTTCCTCCGCGGCGCTGGGAAGTCAGGCTGTAGAAGGAAAAAATGGGTTCACCATCGCAGTTACCCCAGTCAGTCCAGACAAGGATTCATCGACTGCAGGAAACAAATCCAAAAGCGAAGTCTCCCCTTCAAACACTCGGCATGCAATCTGCTGGGAATATGTCGGGGCGACTTCTTCCATTTCCACTTCCTGAGAAAAACGGTTCCAGGGTACTTCGATACTCCGATCTAATTTCAGTGGCGGCGATGCTATCATACTTCGATGTTTTTTTTCAGTGACGACGATATTTCATAGTTCGATCTCATTTTGGTCACGGCGATGAACGACTCATCGAATACTTAATTGAGCCTCTTCTTTCGCCCAGTCCTTCTTTCACTTCTTTTTTGCATCCTCTCTAGAAAACGACAACTGTCTATAGCATACAAACCAGCATCTCGCTATAAGCTTGCATTCGCTCTCAACTCTCACTCAACCCTCACAGCTACAAGTCCCATTCCATCATTACTACTACATCCAACTTACGCCATTCGCTCTTTCCAGAAGCCCACCATGTGTGACAATATTTTCAGTGGGCTCAACAGCCAGCCATTCACTCTTGATACATACGAACTCCCGCTCATGACACAAAGCGATATTGATACAGCAGACGCTCTTTTCGCCGAGTTCATCAATCTTAAAGAGCTATATGGAGAGACGGACACAGAAAATCAGTCAACTTTCGAAGATATTACCGTTTCGCCCGCCGACCTAATGAAGGATTTCGACTTAATTTTGAACTCACCAGCAAGTGTGCTCCGCTCTAGTCCGGAGTCTTCCCATTCATCGTCTCCTAGACCGATTCCTGTGCTGGTTTCTAGCCCATCTCCCACATTAACCGATATGTCTATTCCGACTCCCATGCCCATGTCGAATCTCATGCCCATGTCGAATCAACTGCCCATGTCGACTCAACTGCCTATGTCGACTCAACTGCCCATGCCTGTACTTGGGCGTCTAGGGCCAAACTGCTCTGGGCCAAAGTACCTTCCACCACTATGCCAGCCGGTGCACATGTCTCAACAGCAGTCGGGGTTTCAGCAGCCATACTATTTGCCGAAGCCATATATGCCCCAGGGCATGCTGCCTCCCCAGGGCATGCTGCCTCCCCATGCCTTCGGCTCTTGGGCTGCTTATCAAATGGCCAAATACGGGCCCTTCCAACCCTCATGCCGACCGCCTCCCATCTTGCCGCCTCCTATCTTGCCGCCTCCAAATCTTGGGTCTGCTCCTATATCTGCACCTTTCCCCTATGCTGCTTCAGCACAGCCCATTCCCATTCCCATGCCGAAGGCGAAGCCCAAACCCAAACAAGGGAATAAGAAATTTCAATTTCTGGAACCCCAGGTCCCAGAGGGATTCGTCGCCAACCCTAAAAATCACGCCCGGTGGTGCATCGACGAGAAGGGCAACCGCATCTATATGAATGCTCCCAAGAATAAAAAGTCTAAATCGTCGGCGTGTCCCAAGATCCCCAACGAGGACATAATCGATTCCAGCTCGAATTAATTCTCGGGTTGTCTTTCTTTGTCATTCTTCTTGGATTATCCTATTACTCCTGTCTTCTCTGCCGTGTATTTCTTATGATTCTTTTTTTCTGTTTTCGAACTTGTGATTGTTAAGAATTGCGAGGAGTTTGGGGGCAGACGCCCGGTTGTTTATGATTTTCCAAAGATGGTTTTTTTTTCTCTTTTCTTTCTTTTCTTTTTTGTGGATACCTTGTTCGTCTCTCTGATGTCTCGATTGGAACGAGAGAGCTCGGAGTGAAGCGGCGATAACTTGTCGCCGCTTCAGTCTATGAAATCCTGTACAACGGAGGAGAAACTTGCTCATAACAAAACTGTTTGACTTGGAATTAAATTTCTTTGCGGCTTCCAGTTCTTTCTTATTGTAATGAAGGTGCTGCGCACCCATTTTCTCCCTTCACTAGATCTTCCCTAATAAAAGAACATAGCACCATTTCACACCATATTTACCATACTGCGCTAATTCAGCGTATTTTCATCTAACTAGACTCTTTGAACTATTTAAACACTTTTTTGATCTTAGAGGACTATTAGCATACTATGCTAATCGAAAGTGACGTATGCCACGACAGATAGTACTGCTATACCTAACTTGGAGCCGAAGCCCAAGTGTTCTCGTCACCATATTCTCATCGATATACATCAGTACTACTGCCGTGCAATGATGCTATTCTTGTATCTATTAGATATCATATATTTGGTATTCATCATGGGCGGCTTACCTATGGTACTGCCATAGGTAAGCAGTAGCCTACTAAGCACCCTGAGGGTGCTGCTAATATATATCGCAGAGGGGATTTTTTTTATTGCTGTGTAATTAATGTAGTAGTACTACTAATATCCAAAATAATATTAATTAAGTACTTTTTACTACTAGTACATTACTAACTTATTAAACTTCTATATCATATCCAGATCGTATCTAAATCGTATCCAAATCGTATTCTATTTAGCAATTAGCGACTAAAGATATCGAATACTAGAAAGATGCTACCTACTGAATACTAAATAATGTAATAGATCACATACCATATGGATGCAGTCGCAGAAAAGGTATTTTGACCATACAGTATATGATAGAAAGATTATTTCAAAGTAGGGTGTTGGCGGCAAGGAGACATTTTAATTAGAGCCTTCTTTCCACAAAAGAGAAGTTTGAAGAGTGACTAGTAGATATGCTAGATAGTAATTGCGCCAGTTGATGATCCCGTATGAATAATCCAGTGTAAACAAGTAAGCCCAAATCCCTTTTGTTTGGTGGCTACCCAAGCAAAGTACAAAAAAGCCTCGTCCAAATGAGGCAAGAAGCAAGAAGAAGGGGGGGGGATTAGATCCCTTTATGATGATGATGATGATGATGATGATGATGATGATGATGATGATGATGATACTAGCCAGAAATATCATTCACCAGGTCCTGCAGAATAGGTCTGTTACCCACTACAGAACTCCCGTTGAATATCTTAGTGCCTTTCTTTTCAGGCTTGCGCAAACTTGAAGGCTGTCGAGAGCCCAATGGGCTGAGTGGCTCTCGTGACGGCGACTTCTTCGTACCGGAAATTTTCTTCTTTTCAGAGACCGGAGACTGAAGCGGTAGCTGTGTGGAGCTTGATGCAGCGGATTGGAAAATATGATTCTCGGCGGCACCCGGTGGCAGGTTATAGACCCAGTCTTTGCCCTCAACCAGGCGAACATACTTGCAAAGAAGCTCGTTGCCATCACGAAGGGTCGATCTGCTGCCCACAACAAGAAGCTTTGTGCGTGCACGCGTAAATGCGACGTTAACACGTCGCCAATCGCGAAGAAGATCACCGACGTGATTCTCAGAGTTGTTGCGGACGCAGCTGAGAATGATGACCTCCTTATCGCGACCTTGGAATTTGTCCGCAGTGTGCATCTCAAGGTCTGGGGAATAGTGTCGAAGAGCCTGGCGGAGAATGGCGAGCTGGCTGCGGTAGAATGTGATGACACCGATATTCTGGGGTGAGATTCCACAGGCAACGAATGATTCTACAAGTTGAGAGCATAACATGGCCTCCATGTGATTAACAACACGTTGCCCTTGTGCAGTTTCAAGAGCCGCAGCCCCAAGAGGATCCGTATTAACAAGGAGTGTTTTGGCTGATGGGCGCACCAAATCTTGGAGCCAGCAATTTCCATGGTTCGTACCCATACACATCCCTTGCTGGGGCTGTGAATAATTGAAGCCAGACGAGTGGAATTTATCGAGCGCATCGATGTTCGGTATCTCCAGCGAGCGAGCTGCTACCTGTGGGGTGCCACATTTGAGACGACCGGAATAGATAAGCGTGTTGGAGAGCAACATTACGTCTTCGCACATGCGGTATTGATGTTCCAGGTTGACAACAGATTCGGGTTGCGCATCGGAAAGCAGCTTGAACAGACTCACGTCTAGCCCTCCCTCCTGAGCCGCCTTGTTTTGCACCAATGGCGGAAGCTGATAGTGATCACCAACAAGGATGAATGTCCTTGCCATGCGGATTGGTCCTAAGCAGACCGGGAGCGTGATTTGTGACGCCTCGTCGACAATGCAGTAGTCAAAGATGCGCTGGTTGAAAATAGGGTGGTTTACACCAAGACAAGTTGTTGCTACCACCTGTGGCTTTTCGTACGAATCCTTTAACTCCTCCATGGTTTTCTTTGGGATTGCCGCCAGATCCGCGAAATCTTGTACATCTGGATGGATCTTGGTTATGGCACCGATCCGAAGGATGCGAATGTCATCATCTCGTATTTTTAGCAAGATGTTGTCGACTGCGGTGTGAGTGTAGGAAGTAAGCAAAACACTCTTTCCCTGTGCAACCAGAGCCCGAATTATATGGGCGATGGTGGTTGTCTTTCCAGTTCCAGGCATTCCAAGAACCAAGGCGTAGTCTTTGGCACCCATGACTTTATCAATGGCTTGCTTTTGATCAACATTGAGGCTATCAGATCCGGAAATGGTATACGCCGTAGATGACGATTTGAACTGAGGAGCCTGCCCTTCGACAATGAGCCGCCTGAGATGTCTTGCTTGGAACAAATCCTTGTCCATCATACAAATAAGATTGTTGCGAACAGTAGCCATGCCATTACTGAATTCATCCTTGTCAATCCGGTAGACGATTTGTTCATTGGGGTCTTCCAAGGCCGATGATCCAGCATTTCCGATTTCCATGATGCCTTTGAAAGACTGATTTGTATTGGCATCGAATCCGGCTGTTTTTGATCGCGCATTGTGTAGTTTCCGATCCACAGCTGCAGTAATATGTGACGAGCTCACATGGACCAAGTAGCCATTCGCAAGGGCGAAATGTCCCTTCTCATCTGAAACAACAACTGGTTCACCGACGGAGATCTGTGACTCAGCAAAGGAAAAGTTCGGTAATTTTTGTTTTTTGACAAATGTGTAGCGATAGCGATTGATTTTCGAGCCATTCTTCTCCTCAGATGCTGAACGAGGATCGATGACCACATCGCCAAAACAACGACCGAGGGGCTCCCGTTCATTGCTGAGCAATGTCCACAGCTCTCTTCGGAACTTCACTAGATTTCCCTCCTCTCTAGTGAGAAGTTCGTCCCATTTACTGAAAAACTCACGGTCTGCCTGACCCAAATGCTGTGTTGCAGTCTCAAAATCTTCACCGAGGGCACTTGTTTCGCTGTTGCCATTCTCTGAAAGCTTATGATATATGAGGCAAGGGGTTTTGGCGTAGCACCGATTGCACATACGTGCCTTCTTGAGCATGGGGGGCAGCTGCATTCTCTCACGAATGAATCCTGCCAATTGATTGCGCACTTGTAACATTTGGACCAGCTCGTGCCGAATACCTCGAATACTGAGCGTTCTGGATGTTTCGAGGTAATACAGAAGACCGAAAGTGACATCAATATCTTGCAGAATGTTAGTAACAGCCTATGGAGGCAGGATGAAAATTGAAGCATACCGTATCGATCAGAGAGAAGAAGTGTATATAGAGCTGTCTGGGCTCTATGACCTTGATTGGTATCTCGCTTGCCCGTTTTCAGCTCTAATGGAACGACCAAGTTCTTGGTTCCCTCGTTATCGCGGCAAGCAACTTGAACTGTGGCATCGATGTTTCCTTTCAGCCCATACATTGGTGACCACACATGCTCTTCAACCTCAAGCAACTTGTTAATACTCAAGTTCAACTTTGCACTGTTGCGATCCTCCACAGTGGAATTGGCCTATTGATGTGATTAGGGTAAAGTTGAAAGCTTTCGATCAATACCAAACTTACCTGGGGGCTCGCATGCAGGAAAGTCTCTGCCCATGTAAGAACTGTTGGAATCTTCCCCATAATTTCCTCGACTGCTTCCTGAACACTCATGTTGATAGCATAGAGTTCTTCAATGTGACCTAGGAGCACTCGCTCAACTAAAGATCTCAGAGAAACCATATCCCATTGATTGGCTTTCAAGGCTTCTTGGAAGACCTCGTGGAAGAACACACCAAAAGCCTGCGGTTTCTCAAGCTGTGCAAAAGCTTTGACCCGATCTTGTAGAACAGCACGGCGTTGACAGTCAATCGAATCTGCCACAACAGTTGCGGATATAAGATGATCAGGGTGGAGAATAATCATATGTCTGCTGCTATCCACCACGCAGCAACCAGAGGAGTCATAATCTCCTATTAAATGAAGATACGAGTCCTTGGTACAAGGAGTATCATACCATGACTCTCTAAGAACTATGACTTTTCGAGCCTTGGTCCTTTCATCTTCAACAGAGAGTACCTACTAGCTCGTCAGCCAGTGAGCTCATTTATCAGGAGTGGAAATGGAAATAAACGGACCTGCTCAGGTTGTGTACGTCCTTTTGGGGTCACATATGTACTCTGCGCAATTTCCACGACCCGGTAACGCTTGATAGCTTGTCGATCCTTCAGTTTCTATTGCGGGGCTGTCTTAGCATATAACTAGGGGGTATAACTAAAGGGGGATCCACTAAGAGAAACAAACATGATCCTCATCCTGACCTGCCTGCTTCATGGTCTGTTCTATAGCATCCAAATCGAAATCATCATCAAATTCATCATCGGAAGATGCAGCTCCAGATTTTTGAGTTGGCAGATTCGATGGTTTCCTTTGTGTGCTATCAGCTGCAGCTGATCCATTCGCATTTTCCAAAACCGGCTGTTGAACGGAGCCAGATTTAGACGGATCGCTATGCTCCTGCTTCTCGTCACACTCTGCAAGGATATCTTGAATGTTGTCGAAGTCCCCATATTCGTCGTCAAAGTCATCTGAGTCATCAGGCTTGGTGTCGTTATTCATGAGTTTATTAACAGTTGGCGGTTTACTGTTCATTATAGGCTGTTCAGGGTGTTTTGGTTGTTTCTCTGCAGCAAAGCTTGACCAGGCGGAGGATCCAAAGGAGTCAAATTCAGTCCGATTTACGGTTGAATCGACGAACGGATCTGTCGAGACATCCGCTAAGTCCATCAGGTCTTGATCGAGATCGTCGTCTCCAAACTCCGAGGAGTCATCTCCGAAATCAGTATTCTTGGTAGCTCGTCGGTTATTATCATTAGGTGGAATAGAATGAGATTGTTGCATCCCAGTAGCCCCAAGTCCTTTCCGATCTATAATAGGAGAAGATGACCGACATCGCTGGGCATCAACGCGCTGTCGAAGCGGAGAAGAGCCAGGCGGGCCCATATCGGACGTTTGAGGTGGGTGGAGGCTCTTCTCAATGGTCTCAAGTAGGACATTGATTCGCGATGGCTGCTTTCTTCCAGAGTCCAAAACATTGCTACTTGTACGAGAGAATATGCCTCGTCCTGGGCCTGGCTCTTGTCGATGAAACCGTCTTCTCTTTGCTCGAGATGTCGGCCATTCAGCGGCACAACTGATAGATCGCCTCAAGCCCGACGAATCCCTGCTCGTGCGCCCCGAAATGGGTGTCTGTGGAGAAGAAGAAAGAAGATTCGCAAGACGAGTCGGGGGTAGATCGTCAGCTCCGCCGCCTACATTTTTATCCATATAATTGTTCCAAAGCTCTGCTGCAAGGTCATGCTGTGGTGTTTTGAAAAGAGCCTGTATAGATTGTAGGTCGAGAGGTTCTTTCGTCTTCTTCGCAAGACCGTGCGACGGCGACTCTGTAGGGGATGAACTATGGCGCCGTCTCTTTCGGCGACCACCGCCGGGTGTCTGGGTCGAAGCATCGGGATTTGAGCTTGCAGGTATATGTTGCCATACGACATGATCCACGGGCGTCACCTCCGGGCCTGGCGCCGGGTCAAACGAGTCCTCGGCATTGCTTATTAGGTCTGCTAGCGGGATTCGATTTCCCGGTGTTTGTGGACACTCTTTGACGGGTCGAGGTTCCGTGGAAGACGCTTCTGTTGTTGTATGGTCGTTGCTGGGGGATACGTGCATCGGTTCCACGACACCGTTCAGCCATGAACTCTGGTTCTCTTTATTCCCATGCACAGGTTTCGCCCTGTCTTTGAAGGTCGTTTGGTCGGATCCTATCTCTTCTTCTTGATAGCGAAATGCATTCAATTTTGTACGTGAGCCGGAGGAGATCGGGTATGAGTTGTTATCTGTCGCCATGATGGTGGCACGACGGTCTCCACGAAATTCCAATAATCGTCTTAAAGTGGATAATGATACATTCTCGAGGCCTCGGCCCTGGGCGAATAATGTGAGCAATGGAACGCGAGTAAACTTTCGACAATTAGATGAGAAGACATACAAAGCGGAGGGAGATTTATATTCCAATAGCAGCCTTTATGCTGAATACAACGAGGAGATTGAAGATTGGAGTTGACAGTGTTGACAATTCGGGGAAGTTCCCACCTGCTGCGAATGGGGGGATGCGATAAGAAACGCGTCGGGGAGGCGCGTCGCGAGGTTCCGCCAGATCTGTCAGGCACTAGTAACTTCAATGCCTTAATGCCTTGCTGCCTTATGTTTTTCAACGTCACCTGATTATTCAGGCCTCAAAGGCGGACAAGAAAAATCGCCCAGACGGGACTAGCGCGCGTCTGGTCAGCTCCCCCAGCGGCCTTTTGCGGCTTCAACATCAATTCGCCCCTCCCACTCATCGCTACCACAGTACCAATCCCCATTGCGATTGTTGTTGTCATATAGGCAAGGCGATTGACTGTCGGCCTTGTTTCCCATCCAGAAATCTCTCCACTCCGCCTTTTCCGACCTCTCCTACCTCCGACCCCCTTCGTTTTCAAGATGTCCGCTCGACCTGTATCGCAACTCCTCCGCTCGCGCTGCCTGCTGCGCCGGCCGCAAAATGTCCAGGGCTTCTCGACCCGAAGCGCTCTCCGTGGTGGCGATCACGGTAGCCACTACGATCCCCCGACTGGCTGGTTGTTCGGTGTCCGGCCCGGCCAGAAGTACGAGAAGGAAGGCTGGGAGGGTATCTGGTACTACGGTTTCATTGGCAGCTTCCTCGTTGCCGGCATCGCATATGTTTTCAAGCCTGACACTTCGTACGTGATCAATCATTTCTTTTCACATGGCTATTCCCAAATGGGTTCCACATTTCAACCCTCCATCCCCGAAGGCCATCATGCTTTGTCACCTTGGATCATATTCACTGACTCTGAATACAGTATACAAACCTGGGCTCTTGAGGAGGCCCGTCGGCGACTGGAGGCAGAGGGTATCCTCGAAGACCCTGAGAAGGCCAAGAACTAATTGGACCGGTTTCCGGGCCTATTCTGTACAATGTACATAAAGAGATCGGAAAAGGACAATCCCGGTTTACACCTGTACCACCTGTGGTGGCAGATATGATGTTCCGTTCCTTTTCTTAGATGGGGTTTTCGCATTTCTTTCCATTTCCATTACCTGTTGTACTACTTGATATTCCGTTGAGTCTCCTCTCCATCACATGAATAAAGATGGATCAAAACAATGATATTCATCATTCTCATTTTTCAAAATCGCCCAACCCCGCTAATACTTAGCGGAATAAAAATATACATATATTGTTTCATTCAATGAGCCTAAGTACTTGGTCATGAGTTTCACTATGGTTGCTTGAATGGATTGCCACTGGCAAGTGGCATTTACTAAATGACTATCTACCTAGATGTAATCTTAGACCTCCGGGTAGAGATCTGTGCGTCTCAGTAACGGCATCTCTCGCCTGATTTTGGACACCAGATCAAGGTCTATCTCTGCCGTGGCAATCTCCGGCTCCTGATATTCGTCACCAAGCTGTGCTACCACTTCACCCCAAGGGTTGACGATCATGGAATGACCATAGCTTCTTCTTTTCTCATTATGTGGGCCAGCCTGTGCAGAGGCAATTACATATGACTGAGTCTCAATAGCGCGCGCTCGAAGTAAAGCCTCCCAGTGAGCCTTTCCGGTGGGGACTGTAAATGCCGATGGATAAGTGATGATCTCGGCATTCTGGCGTCTCAGTGCAAGACTAATTTCTGGGAATCGTAACTATATGGAGGTGGTATATATCAATACAAGAGAACTGGAATCGAATCTATACTTTTCAGTATTTCGCACTTACATCAAAGCAAATTGCCAACCCGACACGTCCAACAGGGGTTTCAAAGGGAGGGAGAATGGTCTGTCCAGGCTGAACATTCCTAGTAGCAGTAGCAGTATCAGTAAATTTGAGAGTGGGAGACTTGATGGCTTCAGAACTCAATAAATGACTCACGTGCTCTCTTTTAGAACCGGACCTCCTTTAATGTCAACATCGAACAAATGGACTTTTTGATAATTCTGAGTAATAACGCCTTGATCATCAATCCAAACCAGGCAGTTCTTGAGCCGGTTCTCGGAAGCAACACTATGGATTCCAACATTAATGTGCATTTGAGATAAGCTGGCCGCTTTTTGGAGCTCAGAAACAAAGTCTCCCTGCTCTGATGATCGGGCCAAGGAGAGGGATTCCTCCGCCGACGATGCAATATAGTCTGCAGCTTCAGGAAGAAACAGCACCTATAGTATCAACATTAACTACCGCCGGTTACATTGTAAGAAATTCAAGGATATAAATTAGCCTACCTTAGCGCCAGCAGCGGCAGCTTTTCGAACCAATGTTTGACATTGAGTTAAATTAGAGGTTATGCTTGCTGTTGCGCATAGTTGTCCCACGGCCTATATTGGAAGTTAGTAGGTCAACAATCTGCCTCGTCCTTGCAAATATAAGACACCTACAGCAATAACCATCTTGAAATAAGCCTCCGATGAGGTTCAATTAATTCCTCCGGCAGAAATGTGTAGATGGTGGGGGGGTTGCTCAATTACTCCTCCGATGAGGACATCGATATGCGCTTAGTCAGCTATCGCTGGTGCGATAACCTCGCCCGCAAAGAATCCTCTCGTCAAGCAGTTCTCACTCACAACCCGTGTCTTGCAAGTGGCTAGCGGCTTCTTTTAGGCATATACCTAACGTCACAATGAAAAGTCTGAGGAGAGACCTCTCGTCCAACCCGCAGGCCTCTAATGTCGCCAGCAAGGTCTTTGTGAGATCTACCAAAAGTGGAAAGGTGCAAAAGATTGTTCGCGAGCTCTATCTAAGACAAGACATTCCTTGCTCCTCGAAGCTCTGCTCATCATGCCCGTCGATTGCTCCTTCGGATGCCAATGGAAACAGTGAGAGCTCTATGAACCATATATCCGGTATGATCGCTAACCGCAGCAAGTTGCGCCATTTATTCTCTCCGATCGTCCCGCCGGCACCAAAGCATTCCCTCGGGGACATTATCTTGTTCCTGATACAAATGCGCTACTGAATGGTATGGATCTTTTCGAGCATACCGGTGCTTTCTACGATGTCATCATCCTACAAACCGTCCTCGAAGAACTACGTAACCAGTCGTTGCCACTCTACAATCGTCTACTCTCCCTTATCAAGACCGACGAGAAGCGTTTCTATCTTTTCTTTAACGAATTTCGCCTTGAGACACATGTTCGCCGAGGCCCAGATGAGTCAATCAATGACAGGAATGATCGTGCTGTACGTGCAGTGGCTAGTTGGTACGAAGAACATCTGCGAGCATCCTCGAAAAAGGGCAGGAAGGAAACTTCCATTCCTGCTATAGTCGTTATTACCGATGACAAGGATAGTATCAGGAAAGCAAAGAAAGAAAACGTCACTGCTTTATCATTGTCAGAATACGTCTCTGGTCTCGAGGACTCGGAGAAGTTGCTGGATATGATTAGCGAAGCACGGGAAGCCCGAGACTCCAAGGGCCCGGTTGGACAGCTCTTCTATCCGGAGTATCTTTCCATGTCGAAACTTATGACAGGATTGCGGGCCGGAAATTACCATCAAGGAATCTTTAACGTCTCACCTTACAATTATCTGGAAGCATCTGTCAAAGTCCCGGCATTTAACAGACCCCTCCTTATCCTCGGACGTGATAACAGCAATCGCGCAATCTCGGGGGATGTGGTAGTCATTGAAATTCTGCCACAAGACCAATGGAAATCTCCGTCTACCAAGATTGTTGATGAAGAGGCGGTTACTCGGAACGACAACCCTGATTCCGAAGAGACGGAAGCCGTTGTTTCACAAAACGAGCTCAAGGCTCTGCAAGAGGAGGTGAAGAAGGCACATGGCAAGAATTCAGAGGGTAAACCTCAGCCAACTGCCCGAGTTGTTGGTATGATCAAGCGTGGCTGGCGCCAGTATGTTGGCCACGTCGACTCTGGCTCGACCAGCTCCCAAGCCGCTTCGGGTCGCCGCCAACAGACTGTCTTTGTATTGCCTATGGACAAGAAAGTACCTAAGATTCGGGTGAGGACGAGACAAGCTGGCGATCTTATCGGCCAGCGCATCCTTGTTACGATTGATAGTTGGGAACGGGACTCTCGTTATCCTAGCGGTCACTTCATCCGATCTTTAGGTGAACTGGAAACTAAAGGCGCAGAAACAGAAGCGCTTCTTTTGGAGTACGACGTGCAATACAAACCCTTCCCCAAGTCTGTCCTGGACTGCCTTCCCTCTGAGGGACACGATTGGAAGGTCCCCGTCTCCAAGGAGGACAAAGGCTGGAATGGTCGCCGAGATCTCCGTGATCTCCTCATTTGCAGTATCGATCCCCCTGGGTGTCAAGATATTGACGATGCGCTCCACGCTCGTAAGCTCCCCAATGGAAATTTTGAAGTCGGTGTCCACATCGCAGATGTGTCGCACTTTGTCAAGCCCAACAATGCCATGGACCTTGAAGCCAGTGTTCGTGGTACCACTGTATACTTGGTCGACAAGCGCATTGACATGCTGCCTTCACTTCTTGGAACGGACTTGTGTTCTCTTAAGCCTTATGTCGAGCGTTACGCGTTCTCCGTCCTTTGGGAGATGACTCCCGATGCCGAAATTGTGTCTTCGGATTTCACCAAATCCGTTATTCGCTCGCGTGAGGCCTTTAGTTACGAACAGGCACAACTGCGAATTGATGATCCATCCCAGAAGGACGAACTCACTGAGAGCATGCGTAATCTTCTGCATTTCTCTAAGATTCTCCGCCAGAAGCGCTATGATGCTGGCGCTTTGAACCTTGCATCGCCTGAAGTCCGAATCGAAGCCGACAGCGATGAAGTGGGCGACCCTCTCACGGACGTTAAAACCAAGGCCATGCTGGCGACCAACAGCTTGGTTGAGGAATTTATGCTTCTCGCCAACATTACCGTTGCTTCTAAGGTTTTCGACTCGTTTTCGCAAACAGCTCTTTTACGACGCCACGCAACTCCCCCGCCTCAAAATTTCGAAGATTTGATCAACCAATTGTCGAAGAAGCGAGGCATGGAACTCGACGTCTCAAGCTCTGGTGCACTTGCCAGTTCTCTGGATCGCTGCGTCGATCCTCAGAATCCATTTTTCAACACCCTTGTCCGCATTCTGGCGACCCGTTGCATGACCTCTGCTGAGTATTTCTGTGCCGGTGCTCATGCTGAGCCTGAATTCCGCCACTACGGTTTGGCCTCTCCTATCTATACTCACTTCACCTCGCCCATTCGACGATACGCCGATCTACTCGTTCACCGACAGCTCGCCTCGGCTATCGGCTATGAAGGCGAAGATGGCCATGCGGTCATTGAAGGTGTCAACACCCGTGGAAAGCTCGAGGACATCTGCCGAAACATCAACTTCCGCCACCGCAATGCTCAGTTCGCCGGTAGGGCTAGCATTGAATACTATGTTGGTCAGGCGCTTAAGGCTCGTGGCGAGAAGATGGCTGCCGGTGGCACAGACACTGGTATTGACGAGGAGGGATACGTAATGCGTGTGTTCGAGAACGGTGTTGTGGTATTCGTTCCACGTTTCGGTATCGAAGGTGTTGTACGGCTTGAGGACTTTGTGCTCCCTGGCGAGTCAGGTTCCTGGTCCGTCTCGGAGCGTCGTGAACTGGCAGTCCATCGAACCACTCATTTCGATCCCGAGGAGTACACCCTTCGTGTTGAAGAAAAGGGACATTCCGAGAAAGAGCGAGGTGTCGATGTAGAACTCTTCCAGAGGGTGAAGGTGAATGTCAGCTCTGTCAAGGAAGAGGGCCGAGGCGCCGGCAAGAGACGTGTGCGGATCCTGATCACGGGATAATGAGATGATTCTTTTATGTAGTTCATAGATACAAAAAACGGCGCTTAGAGTACCCGGTTTCTTTCTGGATTATTGCGAATAAATCATACATATGATATAATTTCTTCCATTGTTCTTCTAGAAAACACTTATACAAATCGAGCTCACCTATGCTCGATACTATTTACTGCCTGCCGGTTGCCTCGCCTATAATATTCCCGCTTCACACACGCTTCAGCGCAATCATCCTACGAAGCAAGGCAAAGGGCGCCCAGATCTGGGTATCCGGCAAGTCTGCTGATGGGGCCGAAGACGCAACAGTCGTAGGCCGGTCATGCTTCTCACCCTCGGTGAGGTTGGACTGAGGCAGTTCTACTACAGATTCTCGACGTTGCTGAGCTCGTTCTAGCTCGCCGACCTTCCAACCCCGAACGATCCACAGACACAAAGAAGCGCCAATGTAGACAAACCCTGTGAATAGTTGAACTCGAAGATAGCTTGTTCCGCCATTCGAGGTTCCGCTGCGAAGCTGCAGCGCAATAGCTTCGGATACAGTGCAAGGTGCAACGAGAGTAAGCCAAGTGATACTCAGGCCAGACGGTAGATCTCGGAGACCGATAATCTCGGCCAAAACTGGGGAGACGGTGGCCCAGTATGTTCCCGCGACTGTTCCAACCAGAACAGCAAAGAAGCAGACGACACCCATACTATCTGCAAAAGTCCAGATCACAAGACAGAACAATCCGCAAATAAATGTGAGGAATGTGGCGATGTTAATGCGACCAAGCCGATCACTGAACATACCCACAAAGGGACGCCCAAGGCCTTGTCCCAGGTTCAAAAGAGCCGAAACGATGCTACCCTGGTGCGATGTTAGGCCAACAGATAGGGCGAAGTTGGCCACGCTGAACAATAAAGCAACATATCCCAGCATGCTAAAGATTCCCCACCCCAAAAAGAGCAAAAACTCAGGTCGACGTAATAGCGGGAGATGAAATGCCGTAAAGCGACTGCCGACAAGTTTATTACGGTCACGAAGCAGATTTCCACAAACCAGGTTCACGACACATGAAATAATGCCCAGAATGCGAAAGGCCCACCCCAACCCAAAACGGGGGATGATGGCACCCACGGCCAGAGAGTATATCAAGCCACCAAGTCCGGACCCAGCGGCAGTGATACCTTG
This sequence comes from Penicillium sumatraense, assembly GCA_020086695.1. Classification (NCBI taxonomy): domain Eukaryota; kingdom Fungi; phylum Ascomycota; class Eurotiomycetes; order Eurotiales; family Aspergillaceae; genus Penicillium; species Penicillium sumatraense. The sequence goes on along the minus strand of JAGIKU010002025.1, from coordinate 1,658,848 downwards.
TGCAACACTCCGACGTTTATGAAACCATTGCGGAGCGATACCAACACTTCCCACGAAGAGAAAGCCCATGCCCCAACCAAAGCAAACACCTTGACTGAGGAAAATGTGCCATTTCTGAGATGCAAAGGAGGAGCCGATGAGGGAAAGTGTTTCGAAGAAAATCCCCAAGTTCAGTACGAAGCGTGTGCCAAATAGATGGATAAAATGAGTGGCTAATGGAGCCACGAGCAGTGCACATGAGATACTGAGTCCGCCTGTGAAGGCATAGGAAAGGGCTGATGTGTTCGGAAAGACGTCATGGGAGAGGTAGTAGCTGAGGAAGACGCCGTAGCTCTGTGGTATTTTCTGTTGTTAGTATAATGTGGGCTTTTTATACCAAATTCCGAGGATAGAAAAGACCTTGGGCTCACACTATTGATCCCCCATGTATGGGCATTGATCCAGAAGACACAAGCAACACAAACCCAGCCGTATCCTCCATCTGGCGGGACATCTCGATCATATTTTTCGTCTGGATCTACCGGCGGTGGTGACTGAGTCTGTGTCTGCGGTGTTTCCCGCTCGCGGCGGGAGCTGTGGATTGAATCGTCATCATCCCGGTGGGATCGAATGACTTCTATCGGTTCATTGTCATTCATTGCTGTGGGCAAGGAGCAAATGGGAGTACTATAGTGGCCGGTGGCGATGTATATGTGCAACCGGAGCTTAATTATTTTCTTACCGTTTTCGGCGACACATAGAGATCGTTATTTCCGAGTGACAGGTAGTCAAATGTTTGTTGCGATGAGAAGACAAAGGAATAATTACAGACTATTTAGTGTCAATTTTTTTTGACTAGCGCATAGCTAGTCCGTAATTGGGGTTGCTTGGATCGGACTTGGGGCCGACAATTTTTACGAGGTTTGGCATAAAAGGGAAGATGTCCGCCGGGGATTTTGTAGGGGTGCATCCACCTACAACCCGCAGTCAGTATACAGTGCATTACATACGGGACATCATAGGCTGTCGGCGAAAATAAACCAATGGCGGGGCTTCCATTGCAGCCCTGTGAGCTGTGAGTGCAAAAAGTAAGTTCCATGCTATGTAAGTAGATGTCGGCAGCATGTCTGGGCCGAGGGTTTGCAGAGGAGGGGGTTGCTCCAAGTGTGGAGACGAACCAGCCCCAGTCAGTGCGGAGAAGATCGATGGGGCGGTGAGACCTGATGATACTCCTACTACCATGTCTACAACAGATACCTAGGTAGGATGGGACTAGAGCACATAAGGTACTACATACCTAAGGCATGTTAATAATTACTGATACAAGTATGGAAAGCTATACTAGTAGTGTATAGGTCATCATTGCTGTATGATGTCCCGGTCTTGTCTATCCTGAACAATCTGTCCGTATATACCTCTATTCAACTCACTCTGCCTCTTTCTTCCCTTATTTTCCCAATTACTCTACATGCTTTTGAATATTTGAATATCCGTATATTCTAGATTTTAGCCTCGTTTCACTAGGTAGCAGACAATTGAACTATGCACATTGGATCTTCTGAGACTGTTTGTTGTAGATTAAAGTGATCATGTGATATCATATACTAGCCCTAAGCCCTACCCCAATCGGGCGGTTGCCCTGGCGGTGTTTGTTTGGGCTCCGATCTTCTCCACCTTTCCATCTTCTACTCCACCTACTGGGCAGCCATGCTTCTTTAAGCTGTCGAGCTCATCATTACAGTACAGGGCATTCCGGCATTCTAGCATCCTGACGTCGCATTTATCCCTAGATTGTTGGATTGTTGGGGACTCAACTTTATTTGATCTCCACTCGGATCCTATAACCACTTCTATCATGTACAAAAATACCAAGCCCGCCGGTCATGGCCAACGCAAGGTCTCTCCGCCTGGTCCCTCCTACATGTCAAACGACCAAGTCGGTGAGTCATGAGTCAATAATTCATTCCATACAATCTTTTCTTGGATCTTGCTTCCGTATCTTGAATGACATCGCCTCGTGGGGGAAACAGAGCAAGACGAAAGATATCCGCTACATGACTCCAGAACTCTAGCTAAATGGCCCTTCATCTTAAAACAGCAAACTATCTGAAAGACCTGAGGACAAATCGACCAGCACGTCCCACTGGATCTCGTCCCCTCCCTGGGAAAGCAAACTCGTCAACAACTGATCACCAAGATGGACTACCACCTCGGGCGGCCTCTGCCTTTTCCATGTATCGACAGAATAGTCCCCCGGAGGAAGAACCACGCGCCGGCAGCGCCTTATCACATCGTCGAACTACCTCTCACTTTAACGACAGTAGCCCCGTTGGGCGACCCCTCGCCCAAGAACCACAAACGACGTCGGTCAGAAAACACGTCTTTCCTTCCCAAATATTTTCGCGCCCGGTTGCCGCATCTCCTGTGCCCTCTTATCGGGAGAGCGGCCATCGTCGCCATGAGAAAGAGGAAGCGCGTGATTTACGCGACGCGCTCCAAGATATGAGTGTAGATGATGATGTTCGCGTTCACCAAGCTGCCCAAGATGAGGCCACTGAACTCGTATGGATGCACCAGAACCCTAGCTTGGCCTATAAGAATCCATACGCCCCGTATCAGAATCCCGATGCCGGATCTCGAGCCTCCATTCGAAGTCAGTCTCGAAGAAGCTCCGGTAGTTTGACCAACAAGTTCCGTCATTCCATTGGTTCTAGCGGTTCATCGAGCAATCCCTCCAGTCCTGAGTTCGCTGATGCTACACTGAATACATCTGCGCACAGACGCTCATCTCTAAGCACCACTTCAAAGAAAAACCGCAGGGTTAACTTTGCACTACCCGGAGAAGAGCCGCCAAAAGTTGCCGAAGCTAGTGGCGCCTCCGAACGTACTCGGCAAGTTAGTGGTGATTCCTCCAAGGGGGTATTCAGGAACCCCGATGATCACATTTATGAGGAACCAGTCGATTTGGCCAAGGAAGTCGCTGAACCGGCCCCTGACTTCAGTAATTCTGACTCCTCAGCCTTGCGAAATAAGCCTCGGAATGCTTTACCGCGTGCAAACAAACCTCTCCCCTGGCTTCGGGACCGGAAAACAGGACAGGGCTCGGTGCGAGATAGGATTTCTCAATTCGATATTCACAAGAACCCGCCGACACAATCTCGCAACCCCACATATATGGAGAACGACCCTCTGCCTCCGACACCTCCAAGCTCCCGGGAAGAAGAAGTCCCTACTAAAGATGGCAAAGAAATCCGCAGCGACGATATACGTGCGGCGACGAGCAAGAGACTCAAGGATCGGAGCGAGAACCTACCGATGCCTTCAGCTGTCAGTGATCGCATGGGCCGACCGATTGTGAGCTTTGATCCGAAGTGGCAGCCAAGTGACCGACCCAAGCAGGATGAGCAGAGTCCTACAGCTCGGGGCTCAGCGCCCCCGGCTCCTCCAATTCCCACTATCGAGGTAGCTCCAAGCATTGAGGTCACACCTACCGTTGAAGTGACACCTAGCATCGAGGTGTCCCAGCCTCCTCCGGTACCGGTGATTAACGTGCCTGATATTCAAGAGCCCACCATCTCTGAAATGACCGAGCCACCTCAACCCAATAAATGGTCTTCCGGGTCAAATCAACAGCCCACGGCTAGCCACAATTACCGGGTTCCACCTGCAAGACAGTCATCGGAGCCACAAAACCGCTGGCGCACTCCATATTCCCGATCTGGTGTTCCAACTGCTCGGTGTGAATCCTGCTCTCATTCTATTTCTGGCAAAATAGTGACGGCTGGAGGATCTCGCTTTCACCCAGAATGTTTTATTTGTTTCCACTGTCATACTGCTCTAGAATGTGTCGCTTTTTATGAAGAGCCACTTGCCAGTCGAGCTGAAAGACTTGAGAACAACCCGAACGAATCACATGTGCCTCGATTTTACTGCCACCTGGACTTCCACGAGTTGTTTAGTCCACGTTGCAAGAGTTGCAAAACGCCTATTGAAGGAGAAGTGGTCGTTGCCTGTGGCGCGGAATGGCATGTCGGCCACTTCTTCTGCGCCGAATGTGGTGATGTGAGTTCCCCCTTGCGCTCTTTTTCTCGAGGCCTGTTCCAGTATTCTGACCATTTTGATAGCCCTTTGACTCAAAGACTCCTTTCGTGGAGAAAGACGGCTTTGCTTGGTGTCTCAAGTGCCATGGTCGTCGTACGGCCTCTCGGTGCTTGGGCTGTAAGCAGCACGTTCTAGATGATGTTGTCATCACTGCTATTGGTGGACAATGGCACGATAAATGCTTTGTCTGTCATGAATGTGGTGACGGGTTCGGGGCTGATGGTCGCTTCTTCGTTCGTGAAGGCGAGCCTAAGCGTACAGCCAAAGGCCGCATCATCGGTGGGCCCGTGCAACTCGCCATCTGTGAACGTTGTGAAGGTTTACGTCTGAAATCACACGGAATGTGCTGAGAGTTGAGAGCAACGATACGTTCTCGTAATATTTTTTCGCTTTTTGAACGCCCTTTGATGGATTTACTGCGTGATGACTTATTGACCTTTTTTTCGGATGATTCTCGTGATGAACTGCATTTCTTTCCTTTCGATAATTGTGTTAACCGCTTTTTTGGGGTGATTTGATGAGAGTTTTTTTTTTTTTATTCCATTGGGGTTCTGTCAGCAAGTGCCAGATTGTTTAGCGTGATTTTTTTTCTTGCCAGTGCATTGCGATAGAGAGTTCGGTTAGACATCTAGACACCGGGTTTCTTTTTTCTTTGCAGGATACAATATCAAGGTTTAAATGTAAAGGTCGCAAGAAATGTAGGATATATATATTTAGTATGCTCGCTTTTTTTTCGCATTAAGTGGACCACTCAGGATCAGCCTTTCGCCGGAAAACGGCGACATATTTATTGCCATTGTTGCGCGTGACCTTCTTCGACTCCTCAGTCTCGCAGCTCATCACCTGCACGCAAGGATCAGCAGCCAACTCCTCATCAGAGAGACGCTCCCATAGATCTTTGATTCCCCCGCGAGCCCTCTCCTCTTCAGACTGATATTCGAAATGCCGCAGAACCCAGTAGTGGTACTCTTCCACATCAGTGATGGTATACATAAGACCACCAGGTCGGAGGACATATGCGTATTCTGCATTCAGAGATTCCGAAACAATACGGGCTTTGTGCTTGCGTGCTTTGAAATGCGGGTCTGGAAAGCAAACGAAGATCTTTGAGAGTTGGTGTTGAGCGAAGAAGTTAGGGAGGAATTTCATCGTGTTGGCGCGGATCCCGCTGATATTCTGATAATTGCCCGGAACGACAGTTGTCGTGCTGCCAACTTCGTCTTCAATCGGGGCCTCCACGGCGGCGGAATTGGAGTCTTGCGTAGTGTTTTCGGCAATAGCACCGCTCTTCAGCTTTTGCTGCTGGATGCGCAGGGCTTGGATGCGCGAGTCGACGTATTCAAGGACCGAAGTGCGAATTTCCATTCCTGTGAAGGAATTAGAATTAGAATTATGGGTTTGCGGGGGAAATTTTATATCTTCTGGTCAACGTACCAACCATCAATGTCTCCGGCAAAAGAGGTGCTAATCCAACTAGCAGTCCACCGAATCCACAGCCAATATCCACCACCTCGACATCTTTTATCAACTTGCGCGCACCGCTGAGGGTTGTTTTCGATGTATCTGGATCTAGAAAGGCGGGATAATGTGAAGACCAATCCATATGCGCTGGGCTCAGGGGGCTATTCAAGATCAGTTAGCCTTCAGTCATGCTCCAGTCTAGCGGGTTGAGGAGCAATCGCTACAAGGACGCAATGGCCTCTTGCAAATTCCTCCATGTTAGAGAGAAGGTCTGAGATTGAACATACTATTCAAGTCTGTGATCGGAGAAGGGATTTGCGTGCGCGCGCTGCCGGAAGAATTTCTTCTGCGGCATCTTGACCGGGGCAGCCTCGACATTGGAGGACTGGTCCTGGTGGGCTTCATATTGGGTTTGGAGTTCGCGACGATATTCCTCGCGCCTTTGGCGCTTATGAGGCGTTAATGTCATATTGTGCTGTGATTTGTGAGGAGTCAAAGAGTGTAGAAGAGTTCAAAATGGTCGAATGGCGGGACGGCGGAATATTTCACGGTCTTTCCCCACTCCGCCCGAGCTCTCTCCAACTTGACCTCCGCCCAACTCCTCCAACTCCGTACGATCTGTTAATACACGACATAAACCTTTTAATCCCTCTTATTTCTACTATTCTCTTCTATAGTATTTGACTTCCTTACGCTGTATCACCCACCATGACAGCGACAGCACCGTTCCCTTTTCCCCCGACATATAATTTCCCTCCATTCTTCACCCCGCAGCCCAATAGCAACACTCGCCTGTCACAACTTGAAAAATGGTCTTCGCTGATCCAAGCTTGGTGTCGGCATCATGGCCAATACCGTCTCTCTTTAATCGATGCTATTGATACTCCACTTTTTCACAATGCCACCTTGCGCAAACGTCTCGATCTTGCAGCAGCCCGCGACGTGTTGGAATGGATGACCAAGAGTGAACAGGATGGTGGGGGTGGCCGACGGGCCGAGTGGATAGATACGGGTGTATCAGGGAATGCGGCTCCTAAGACCATTGCTTACATATGGTGGAGAAGGCCGGAAGAGTGGGCAGATGTTATTGCAGACTGGGTTGAGAATACTGGGCAGCGCGGGGCTGTCTTGACGGTCTATGAGTTGGCCCATGGAGAAGCAACAGTATCACAAGGTAAGAATTCCCCCTCCTTCGACTGGCGCATAGCCCAGTCGCGATGCAATGCAATACAGTCCTGATTATGTACAGATTTTCATGGAATGGATACCGATGTCATGATAAAAACACTCAACATTCTCGTCCAGAGGGGCAAGATTCAGATCTTTGGCAACGAGGGCGAGGAAGGTGTTAAGTTCTTCTAAGAAAGATACAAGATGATTATTCCTATGGATCATGGCTATTCGTGACAAAAACGCTCAAAACCGGGGTAGCCTCCAATACCGGCTGTCGATATTCCTTAACATGTACATGTCCAGGTTACGTCAGGCCTAACACAACAATAGATACCCTGAATACCTGATCCCTCTCGCCAGCTTTAATCGTCTGCATCCTGTATCATGTCTTCGGTGACTTCATAATCCCCCGCCGTACGCAGCTCCTGCGACATGGCCATGTCGAGAAGCCAGTCCACACGGACGATTCGGGGGGTCTTCTTAATATCACCAGCAACTTGACGGAATCGAGGCCAAAGGCGAGCGTGCTTTGGCTCGACAGAACTCAGCAGAAATACTTCATTCTGGGCGGGCTCATCGCCTTGCTCGGTCTCACTTTCATCATCGTCACTCTCCTCATTCCGAGAATTGTTTGCCAGGGCGAGTCGACCTCGGAACAGCAAGCATTCTCCTCCATTCGCGTCCACAATGGACTTGAATGCATCGAATCCACCGCGAATGTCGTCAACGCAATAGATGCGATAGCCCCTGAGGAGCTTGTTCTTGTTCTTCTTGGCGTTGCCTGCCGCTTTGCTGAGAGAAATGCCGAACTTCTTCTCATTCGCCTTGTCGACAAGCGGATAGTCTTTTGGGTCAAGAAGTTTGTCTTGCTGTAAACAGTCTGTGATAAAATCCGTACTCAGGATTACTGGGGCATATGCCAGTGCATTCACAAACTTGGTAGTTCGCAGAATTGTGGGCGCCGCGAGATGTGTGCATTTGCCAGCATCTTGCACAAGCATGATGCCAAGATCCCTAAGGTGACGCTATTGATTTTGTGAGCATACTTTTCTTCCGACGTGTCTTTAACCATCTTCTATGGCATTTCCATACCTTATCTGTATCAATCTTCTTATCATTTCCCTTTCCAACCCATTTCTGGTAGCCTGTGACCAGAAGACGCATGCTGATAGGTGGTCGGCTTTTCTTCTGTCGCTTTGTATCTGTCACCTGCTCGCTATCGCTTTCATCCTGTGGCTCCGCAGAGCGACGCTTCTTGGGGTTGTTCGTTAATTTTATACGGTCCTCGTCAGACACGCGTCTGCCTCCATAAATAACACCACCGACTCGCTTTCTCTCCTTTTCGTAGAGAGCAAGATCCGGAGCATAGCCATGGAGGCGTGCCGTTGCTGCATCTTTGGATTTCCGACTACTGGTGGAGGAAGGTGTTTCATTCTCCTTGTTTTCAGGAATGAGACGTGATCGCGCAGGCGTCTGTAGTGGTGCCCGACGAGAGGATTTTCCAGCTGTCTGTGGTGTAGTGTGCGTCGCCTCGGGTTCATCCTTCTCATCGTCCAGGGGTTCTTCATCAGGGGACTGTGTGGGTGCATTTTGATCCTTGATCTGCATCGGCCGCACCGGTACAGCATGCTCTTCATCTGTGGAATAAAACACCTGCTTCAGAACAGCGGGATCCAGCATCTTTTGTCCCACAATGTCACTAAGGTTGGTGCGTGAAGGGAAATGACTGTAGCGTGGATCAGAGACGGGCTGTTCTTTCCATTTCGCATAGCTGTCCTCTAGCCACAGGTGGTTGACGACCTGAAGTCCCCATTCCCGGGCCGCATTGCACTTTTCGCTCGTTCCGTGAGCTGTGATCAAGTGCGTGTTATCCTGTCTCAGAGTTTTCGTACACTCGGCACCAGACGCGGCAATCAGATTTTCGAGATAGATTCTTGCCTCGCCAACATAATTAGAAAGGCTGATTCTGAGCCCTTGAAACCCTGGAATCGGCTCAGAGGACACTGGATAGTGCAAAGGTCGGCTTAAAGGGCGCGTATATGTATTAAATGTCATCAGATAGTAGAGCCAAGCAAGATTACCAACGACTTTGTCAAGACGAGAGGCGATTCGGTATACAACTCCTTTCCGGAACTTGCACACAACCCAATCCGCCTCTTCAACTTGGCTTGTCACAGTGGCACCACTCTTTTCGAGCACAGCTTCAATGGATTGTCGCAAATGTTGTCCAATCTCTAGATCCTCCGACATCATAACGCATTTCCCCTCAAAGACTTTCAGCTCCTTTGTAGTGGTTGAAAAATTCATTTCACGTGGCGCGGGCGTCGAGGCACCCGCAACATCCTTATTTTCGTTCCATCGGATGGGGTCATTGGGTCCTGCGCGTAGAATCTCGGGATCTGGGAGAATATATGGCTTTTCGTCAATGCGCTGACCAAGCTTTAAGCAGTCATCAAACCTGCGCAGGTTAGTAACATTTTCAAACCAAAACCAAGGTGTAGTACACCTGCGTCAGAACTGACCAGTGCGGTAAAACAATTTTGATATGGGTGGCTTTGCTTTTAACCAGGCGCGCTTTATCGGAGTCGGCCGTCAAATCTACAAGGTGGGTGACCATGCCGCTAACCTTGGGGCTATACAAGCCACCCTTGGCCAGTACCCCGCCGATGATAGCATCTTTGTCACCTTCCGGGATGTCTCCGCAAGTCACGACCACATTATTCAGAAATAGTCGTGGATCAGGGTTATACTGGCGCGGGTTTGCGAGTTTCCGTTTCAGAATTGAAGTGTGGACCCAGGCGGGTTTGACAACCGGGATCAAGGCGTTAGAAAAGTAATCGTAGGATTGAAAGTTGATCGTGCTGGAAACAATATGGGTACATTCGATGAGGCTTGTTTGCTCGGGGCTATTTTCGTGGATCGAAGGCTCGCCACCATATTCCTCAATCAGTGCTGCAAGCTGTAGAAAATTGGTTGGTTAACTCTGGAACTTGACGCGCTCGCATGCGAATAGAAAGTAAGCGTACCTGCTCAGCTGTTTCGCGACTAACGTCTTGAGAGCACACTATAAAAATACGGCATTGCTCGAAGAGATTAGGCGCTTTGTTCGTCGCCATGGTGGCCAACAGGCGTTTCACGGTGATAAAGGAACAACGATGAGATGATTTTGAAGGAGCTGGAGGGATTGGAGGGACGAGAACGCGACCTTTCGGCGCGTGCCAGAAACGCCAAGTCACGTGAGTCAGTGGGGAGAGTAGCAAAACGGAAAGTGGCGAGTGAAGAGACCTGAATATTACATGAAATAGGATAGAGTAGGTTTAAAATGTGACTGGGATACACATAATCTAATATGAATACTATTTAGAAATGAAGCCTCCAAAAAACTACAAGTTGAAAGAATAATAACCAAAGACACTCTCGGGGTATAGATCTGAACTAGTACAAGTCTGGCTGGATTCACTAGTTAACATATCAGTAAGAGAATTAGACATAGATCTCTCAATTGTGTCAACTTTCTCTTTTATTTGCCTTATATATATGTAGTAACTGCCAGTAGTAACTGGAAGTAACTAACTAACTATTGTACTCGTGGGGGCCGGCAGTTGGGGAAATGCGGAGTGCCACTTTAAGCTGATCAAAAAGGGCCTCGGCTCACCCGCAGCCGTCGGCAAGTAAACTCCGTTCAATATTCCGGGGCAACCCTTGAACTTTTGAGGACTCTGCAGGCTATCTGAAGCTACTTTCACTTGTCACCTTCTCTCTCCAGAAAAACAAAAACAAAAACAAAACAAAACAAAACAAGTCCTTTCGCGAACACCATGTCCTCTCCGTTCCGCATCGTGGAGCATGTGGTGCCTGGTCAGCATATCCGCGAATACCCTGGCGCCACAGCAAACAGCCAGGAAGAACCATTGAATTTGGCTGTGAAACAGTACATCCCACTCGACAATCCTAATCCACAACCAGGCGATGTGACCATTCTAGCAGCCCATGCAAACGGCTTTCCCAAGGTATGACAGGCAAACGGGATGCGATGTCTCTGCGCGCAAACCCCGACTGGAGATTAGTCGCAACTTGGAGCCGAACAAACGATTGGTTTATTATAGAGCTAATTCATATGGATCTAGGAACTGTACGAACCTCTTTGGGAGGAAATCCATAAAAGAGCCAAAGAATCTGGATTCCGCATTCGCAGCATCTGGATGGCCGATGTCGCATGGGAAGGCGAGAGCAGCGTGCTGAACGAGGATATTCTGGGGAACGATCGTATGTAACCCTTGGGTCTGCGATCTACCTCATACATTCAAATACTTACGAACTATCAACAGCGAGCTGGTTTGATCATCCCAGAGACCTGCTCCACCTAGTCAACGTCAAACGAGCTGAGATGCCACGACCTATCATCGGTCTTGGACACAGCTTCGGCGGTGCACACCTGTGAGTACCCGGTCTTGACTGAAACCTTGTCTTCACCATTTTCTGAATATTGACAATGCATCTCCTGTAGCACACAATTAAGCTTGATGCATCCCCGACTCTTCCATTCTCTGGTGCTACTTGACCCGGTCGTTCAGCGACAAACCACCCAACTCGACGGGTTCAGCCTCGAGGAAAGGAAGCGAATTATCGCGAAGACGACACAGCTTTCCACTTACCGGCGGGACCTCTGGCCTTCACGACGGGCCGCAGAAGAAGGATTCAAACGAAGCCCATTCTATCAAGCATGGGACCCTCGGGTACTTGAGCGCTGGGTCAAATATGGTCTGCGCGATCTTCCCACTCCTCACCACCCTTTAAATGACAAGACTGTCACCGGCAAAAATGAAACCCCAGTTACACTGCGCACTCCACTCCACCAAGAGGTGTTCACATTTTCACGACCGAACTACCACCACATACCAGGAAGCGGTAAGCCTGTGAATCGAGTGACACACCCAGATCTAGAGGAAAATAACACCGAAACGTATCCATTTTACCGGCCCGAACCGGCGCGCATTTTCGCGCAACTGCCGCATCTTCGCCCAAGTGTACTCTACATATTTGGCGGCAAGTCTGATATGTGCCTCCCATGGATGATGGCTGAAAAGCTCGCCAACACTGGTGTTGGCCTCGGTGGGAGTGGCGGTGTTGCTGCCGGACGCGTACGCGATGTCCTACTCAAAGACAAGGGCCATCTGCTCGCCCAGGAAGCAGTTAATGAGTGTGCTGATGCCGCTGTATGCTGGATGGCGCCAGAGCTCCGCCGCTGGAAAGACGAAGAAGAAAGCTTCTGGTCGGAGTGGAACAAGAAGACCAAGCTACAAAAGATGAGTGTCGATGCAGAGTGGAAGAAGAACGTCCCTGCACCGCCTCGTCGACCAAAGAAGGCCGATGCTTCTAAGACAAACTCAAAGCTTTGAGTACGAAAAGAGCATGATGTACATACAAGACCAACCTGGTCATATAGAGCCTCTTTTAGATCATCAATAAACAGATCTCAGAATTAGCTAGCGGATACAACCCAAGTAGTACCCACTAATAGATGAAATGAAGAGCTCATCGTTTAGAACTCATCACTACACTGAAGCGGGTATACTCCGAATAATACGAAGTATAGAGCCTACCACATGGGATTTGATTCTTTCTATTCAATTTGTATCATAAGAATGTGAATAATACAGTAGAACCAAGGAAGCCGGTCAAAGTCAGATCGGAGAGAGCAGCAACCAGAAACCAAGAGCCCTACTCCTGTCTATAGCAACACCCACGCGCCACTTTGCCTCCTGCGCAATTGGCGAGGTTTATCTAAGATCAAAGAGCTTTTCGTCTCCAGGACGTAGGATATCGCACAACCTCAATGGGGAATCAAGCACCCTTCAGCCAGGAATGGTGGTAACAAAGTAAAGAAAGCCATGGTCAAAAACAACAGAAGGAAAGGCTCATTGCATGTGTTTTTTTCTTCTTCTTCTTTTTCTCGTAATGGCACGGCAATTGCAGAAGACACCCCCTCTGTAAGAGCTGATGGCATGAATAAGCCGTGTTTTGGGAGGTCTAGGTGGACTTCTTATTCCGGGCCACCCCATCTTCGGACACCGGGGTGGTACGAATCACCTCAGGAATGTGCCAAGTCCGCGCCCAGCGCAGATGGTATTCGTCTTGTTTGTTGTTGAGGCAGTGTCGCAGCCAGATACCCCAGATGATGTACATGTATGCACCGATGCCGGTCATAATGTGCCTGGAAGATGAGTTAATTCGATGGACAGATCAAAGCAAGAAAGGCTTAAAATAAAACATGCTTGTACGTACCACCAACCATGCCCCTCCAAGAAGATACCCCAGGGCAAACCCACCGAATGGCGCCACCGGCGGATCTGGGGACAGAATTCATTGTCAAGGGTCCAAATGAAGAATCCACCAAGGAACATACTAAGGCCATAAACCACCATAAGCCACATGGTCTTCAAGGTCTTCAAATCGCGCACATTCTCGTAGTGCTGGTGCTCCTTCGAGGGTACCGGTAGGCCCTTCTTCTGGCGTTCGAGACGATCTTCCTCGCGCGAGTGGCGCCATCTCGGGCGGAGGGTAGTTTCCATAGTGTGCATGCTGCGGAAAACGACGACGGTGGTGAGAATTGCATAGGCATTCTGGTGGAAGACTGGATCTTGGAGATAGTGGTAATAAAGGGTGATAAAAACGGCAAGACTAGCAAGCGAAGTGGCGAGAAAGATGCGCAGACCTAGAGAACGTCGGTACGAAAAAGATGCGTATGCCATCAGACAGGTCGTATAGATCATAGAAAGCTCATCAACTAGTTGCATGGGATCTGCAAGAAATTCGCGGTTAGTTATCTGTTTGCGGTAGGAGATAAACACAGCTTCATTCAGATATCCACGAGCCAAGTTGCAGACTGCTCTGCCAAAAATGCATTTCGTCGAGAAGCAAAGGGACGTACATTTCAGGGTGGAGTGGAAAAGGAAGCTACCAGTTCCGACCACCAGATAACCCCAAAGGGCGACCGAGAAGATCTGATCATGTTGATTGCGACGACAGCTAAGAAGGCCCTTGATACCTAGCCACATAAACAGCAGGTTGGTGACGGCGTTGACTATTTCAGCGGAGTATACGGTCACATAGTAGTCCTAGAACAAGAAATGAGAATTAATATTTTTGAACAGGGTAGTCCGGATACTCCGGTAGATATTAGGCAGTGAGAAATAAAAAGTACCTCTTCGCACCAGTTCAGAGTCGAAGTAACGGGACTCCAGAACCCGGGCTTTGCAGGTGGATACGGGAAATGAGGCAAAGGCCACCGCATCATGGAAATCACCTTTTGGGTGGTGGGGATGGATGAGTGAAAGAGTTGGAGAACACACACGGAGAGAGAGAGAGAGATAGACAGATAGAGGAAGAGTCGCATTCGCAAGAGCCACCGACGAGTGGTCATTTCGGCCATGACGTCGCATCCCACTGAGTCAATTGGCCGTCGCTGATTGGTGACATCCGCCCTCCGCGAGTTGCCGGTTGCGGTGTGCTTGAGACACGATCACGCGGTAAACAGATAGAATGAGTATTTATTTGTGAGTATACAGATATGTGAGCATATATACTCTGGAAGATGCACTATACTAGTAGTATACCTATACTATAATCCTGACTAGTTCCATAGAATACCTTCAAGGTATTTTTACTAACTTAGTTGAAGTATACTCCAGAGTATACTCTCGGCTTATTAGCGGTGCCAACCTGCATGCAACTAGTATCCTAGCATGCAGGTCTAACTGAATTACTGTATATCGTTTTACTATATACATACCTATATATTTAATAATATACATTTAATAGAGTATTCGAATTATACCGAAGAATATTTATGGCCTTGAGGCTTGATGGTAAACATGTGAGAAATGTACTAGCTTATCGATAGGCGAGCCGACCCGATGACTTCACCAAACTCGACTTCCCCATCCCCGAGGATCTGCGTCCAACCGTCAACTGTCAACTGTCAACCTCAAGGGTTAGGTTCAGCAGGCTCAGCACCGGTCGTGAACCTGGACCACCGGGCCATTCCTACATACCCCCTCCACATCATCTCGTCTTGAACCTACCTTATCTCAATCCCGAGGTTTCTTCCCTATCTCGCCCGATGCGGTGATCCGGAAAACTTCAACCTGTACGCCCGAAGCTCCCACTCCAATACCAGTCAATCCGCAATCCGGTCGCTGACAAGCCAGTTATACCCACTTCTCTCACACCCCAGCCGCCTGGCGACTCCATAACATCCCGCTGTCGAAGCAATGTCGAATAACAGCGCGTTGGTGCCGCAGGTCAAGACCGGTACCTCCCAATGTATGTCCGCTGCAAGCCCTCGCCCTTGCGCATTACCATATGCAAAACAGCGCCCAGGAAACCCATCCCCATGCTAATACCGAACTTCTCCTCTGGTCTCTAGCATCAAAAACTGTCTTTCACTTTGCAGCCGGTCTCTGCTCTGGCCTCACATCTTCCATCCTCCTCCAACCCGCCGACCTACTCAAAACTCGAGTCCAGCAGTCCGGACACGGCGCCACTCTCCTCCCAACCCTCAAGACAATCCTTTCCTCTCCACATCCCATCCGCTCATTATGGCGCGGTACACTCCCCTCCGCCCTCCGAACAGGATTCGGTTCAGCCCTCTACTTCACTAGCCTTAACGCCCTTCGCCAAACAATCGCCCAAGCCAATACTCCTTTCGTCCTCGCCAACTCAGATGCCACAAAAGCTAGATCATCATCCTCCGCTCTCCCCAAACTCTCCAACACCGCCAATCTCGCCACAGGAGCTATCGCTCGGGTCGCAGCCGGCTTTGTGATGATGCCCGTTACGGTTCTCAAAGTACGCTACGAATCCGACTACTACGCTTACCGCAGCCTCGTAGGTGCGGGCCGCGACATAGTTCGCACAGAAGGAATCCGTGGCCTATTCGCTGGACTTGGAGCAACGGCAGCTCGAGATGCTCCCTACGCCGGCCTTTACGTGCTCTTTTACGAGCAATTGAAACGACGCCTTGCGAACATGTCCTCGAAAGAATCACATGGCGGCGACGGACTACATAGCACGGCCCAAGCATCATCTTCCCCGTCTATCAATTTCGTCTCTGGCGCATTCGCGGCTGGTCTCGCGACTGCCATCACGAATCCTTTCGACGCAGTCAAGACCCGGCTTCAGTTAATGCCTGCCAAGTATGGCAACATGGTTCGAGCCACTCGTTTAATGATCCATGAAGATGGTATGCGCAGTCTTTTTGGTGGTCTTGGACTACGTATGGCTCGGAAGGCACTTAGCTCGGCTCTAGCGTGGACCGTTTATGAAGAACTCATTCTCCGGGCGGAGAAGCGATGGGCAGCAAATCACGAGATGAGCTTATAATATCTTGTGACTGCTACTTTGTGATATCATTTCTACTCCTTTGTATTAACAGTTTCAAGTCTCAACTCCAGCCCTGCGGGTGTATACTATTATCAAATAACTGCGCGCATATTGCATTCGGCGTTGATGCGAGGGGGCTCTCCTCTACTTTTTCTTTGTGTTTGGTGATTCATTTTCAAGCTGGAAGTGTATTCACTATATGTTTTGCTTATTAACGCCTGGCTTCAATTTGAAGTTGTCCGGAATCTACAACGCGAGGAATATCTTGGAACATATGGTGGAAGATAGATGTTTGAATACATAGAACGGAGCGGCGTATGATGCGATTGACATGACACACAAAAATAACCAGCAGAAAGAATATAGAGAAAAAAAAATCAACAGGTCATCAACTCATGTCTCGTTATCGAAACCACAGTAATGACAGCCTCAAGAATCTCGACTTAAATAACAAACAGAAAGCAGCATAAAAGATTCAAAAAGCAGTTTGTCTGGGTCTCGTAAAGGAAAACGGCGAAAGATAAATGCGAAGAAAATAACGAACGGCAGCGGAACCACAAATCAGCTTCTTAAAAAGGGAAATATAGAGGAAAGACGTATTGGGGACCGAGTCACGAATTGGGACGAAGAAAGTCGAAGATGAAAAAGCCAGACGGGCGCGATGTGCAAGATTTAGGCAAAGATGCGCAAACGCCGGCCGGGACTCTTCTTTCGCACCAGATACATCTTGTCCTTATTGCGGTCGTTGACCTTGAGTTCGGTCGTGGAGCTAGATGTTTGGGCAATGACCTTGCCCTCACGAATACGGCGGGAGTGTGCGAAGAGTTGCTCCTGGAAATCTTCTGTCACCCACTTCTTGATGATGATATAGTTGGTGTCATGCTATGAATGGTTAGTATTGACAAAGACAAATGCTTTTTTATATGGAGAGAGTTTGCTTACCTCGTCCCAGTCCCATGGAAGATTGTACGCCATTAGGGTTTCGGGCAGCAGGTGCTTGCGGTGGACCTAATTAAAATATTTGGGTTAGCCAACATGCCAGTGGACATATTGAGAGGCTGACAATTTCTGATCATACCTTGATCCATGTGGTTTTCGTTTCCTCCACGTGCTTGTGCTCTTCGAGCTTCTTATGTTCGTCGTGTTTCTCGTGTTTCTTGTGCTCCTCCTTCTTCTCCTTATTGAGCATCTTCTCAATTTCCTCCTCGCTATATCCGAACTCATGGCGTAGACGGTCACGGAATTCCTTGTCCTTCTTCTCTTGCTCTTCCTTGGCCTTTTGTTTGGCCTTTTCCTGTTCGATTTGCCACTCTTCAACAGCGGCCTTCTTCATGGCGATCTCCTTCGCCCGTTTTTCCTGTGCTGCGCGCGCTGCACGAGCCTCTTCCTCGATAATTTCCTGCTTAAGCTTATCACGCTCTTCGCGTTCCTCCTTTTCTCGAGCCATCTCTTTGAGCTTCTGCTCTTCCATCTTTTGCTTCAGCTCCTTGCGATCAGCAGCTTCCTTTTCGGCCTCCTCGAATCTCTTAAGGCGCCATTCATGCTCGGCCTTGCGGCGCTCTTCAGCATTGTGAGTTTCCTCCTCGAACTTCTTCAGACGCCACTGGGCATCTGCCTTGCGTCGCTCTTCTTCAAGGCGAGTATCTTCCTCGAATTTCTTCAAGCGCCACTGAGCATTTGCCTTGCGTTGTTCTTCCTCATTGCGTGACTTGCGCTCCTGTCGCTCCAGCTTGCGCAGTCGCTCACTGATCTCTTCCTCATACCACTCCTCTTCGTCGCGCAGGTGTCGTAGTTCCCGCGAGTCTCGTGGGGGTTCGGCGCGCTCACGGTGCTTTTCCAGTTCACGCTCCAGGCGTTCGATCTCTTGCTGTTGCTTAAACAGCTCCAGATCCTGGCGGTTATCGTTGCGCTCGAGGAGACGTTGTCCCATGACTAATTCATAGTCCCGGTGGAAAGGAGAGGCCTCACGAGAGACACCGCTAGCAGCGCGACGACGGGACCGGTGGAAATCTTCTTCTTCGAAGTCATCATTTTCGACGACCTTGGACTGCTTCATCTTCGGTTTGTTGCTGTTGCTGTTGCTGGTGCGCTGGGCTTGTTCATTCACAATCATGACGGCGGGGGTTGATTCACGCTCACGACGACGGCCTCCGCCGGTTGAGGCCGAGCGGTATACTCGGGTGGATTGTGTCGTAGGCTGAAGGAAGGCAGCCTGGGGAATCTCCGGGCGTCGATGACGGGACATGGAGCGCCGGTGAAATGAGGTGCGACCTTTGCGGCCGACGAGAGAGACATCAGTCTCAGAGTAGTCCGACTCGTCGTCGGTATCGAAGATGATCTCCTGAGGCATTTTTGAGGTTGTAAATTAGGGCAGATTGGAAGGGGAGGGGGAGGGGGAGGTGGCGGTAGTGCAGGTTGCTGATGGTGACTATCAGTCTTGGTTGAGCGGCCCAAGCACCTGAGCACGCGGGGGTACTGTGTGGGAGAGAGAGAGTGGGTGAAAGAGGGAGTGAGGGAGGGAGGAAGTAAAAATATAATAGTGATAACACGAAGTTTCGAAAAAATCTGCTAGCACGCAGGAATACGAAGTGCTTATTGAGGATCGGCGGCGGGGGGAAGAAGAGGCAGACGAGAAGAAGAGAGGCGGGGGGCTGGAAAAAGGAACAAAGTGCGAAAAGTGCAGGAGACGGGTATTTATTTGGGACGAGAATAATTTACGGAGACACTTCTAGTCACACCCAATCATCAGCAGGGTTCAATAGGAATCAACTTGGAGTTGTGTGGTTCAGCCTCATCTGGTCTTTCTTCTGTCAGATCGGAGTGTCCTGCATTCTTCTTGTTCTTATGCTTCCATGCCCCGCTTCTCCTTGCTTGAGCCTCGTGCTGTCTGCAATCTTTTATAGTATAGATCGAGGGAGTTGAGGGTCTACTTGATTACTCTGATACTATCTACTTCCTACTACCTAATCACACAACAGAAATAATTTCAATAAGTACAATTTTAGGTACTATCCCCAGTCCCCTACTACAAGTTACCAAGATTTTGGGCATAACATCATCCTCCTCCGCCACTGCAGCGCCGCGGGGCTCCACTTTTGGGCCCAGGTCGTACATTAGGGCGTTACAGAATCTCAGCCTTCTCAAGTACTTCGTAGACTACCTGAGTATAGGAATATTCTATACTCCACTCTATGGGATATTCAATACATTATTTGTACACTCATAGGTAGGGAGTAGCCCTTCATAGGCTCAGAATAGTCGGTCGCAGATTCCTGGCGTCAAGCCTTTCCACCCGGCGCTTCTAGCCCTAGTGAGCGCCTCTTCAGTGCAGTCTGACATCCTTGGCTCTACTACCCACCTTACTGTGAAACTCAGCCTTATGGTTGAGGTTGGGCAGATGAGATAAATAAGGTAGTTAATTACTACTACTCCTACTATATTTTTAGTAAACATCAAAATAAAGAATGAAGAACCAAGGTTAAGTGGTGGGTGGTCCCGGTCGACCCAAGGCACCGTCCTTCGTGGCGGTCACGAACAAAGAGATTACAGAGCATGCGGTATACAGAATGCATAGATACTATCTACTGTAGGTACTCTGACTCTGTACATATAGCATATATTTGTATACTCCGTATAATACTCTTGTCCTATTCTACTCTACTCTACTGGCATTCCCCGCTGCATCCACTGCGCACCCGACCAGTTCAGCCCCCACAGCTGACCAGCGTTGGCCCCACGGCTGTCCATCCGGACTGGCTGCCCGTCGCCACTCCATCAGGTACGGCAACGACTGCACCAACTGTGAGACTCCGCGTAGAGGCAACACTTGCGTAGTCTGGTCGTTCACGCTCAACGCAAGCTGCAGAAGATCGCGTCGATCCTGATCCCACCGCACTATCCCATTCGGAATCAGAATCCGCCCTTTGCTGCACGGCGCTTCTCGCGCAGCTGGTTCAAGCACAGCTGTGCCGAAGTCGATCGCCTCGCTCACATATACAATATGAAAATATTGTCCACTGTACGCAAGTACTACCAGTTCTGGTCGATAGAGTGAATGTCCAGCATCACAGATCCCGTCGAGATGTGTGCGTGGGAATCCAACCCAGAGAGAGACATCGGGATCCGACTCGTGAACCTGGATAAAGTTGGTACCACCACGCATCTCGCCCCTGACTCCATCGGTACGTTTCTGGTTGGAGTTATGGCTGAGGTTAAGGACCCTTGAATCGGGGAGTTTTTGCTGAAAAGACCAATCGCAGTGGCCATGGCGAAGATGACAACGCAAAATTCGGAGAGGCTCCAAGCTGTACACAAAGCTGAGATGATGGCTGGGTTGACGAAACAAGAACGATTCAGAGTGAAAAAACGGGGCCCAGTTCTTTTCCTCTTGTCTTTGAACTTCACCCCGGATTGTCAACGGTTTGGTGAAATTCGTAAATGGACGATGAATCCACATCGCTCGCCGCCCATTTACTTGTTCGGAGAGCATATTGAAAATAATCACTGGCTCAGCGCCTGGTACCCCATCTTCAAGGATGACCCGTGGATCTTCAGGCCCGATAAATGTCCCACCTTCATTCCAGACAACCGGAATATCAAGGATGCGGGGGAAAGTAAAGGGCTCCTCATCCCAGTCTAGTGTATAGTTGTCCAGGTGGTTCCACAACGCATCGAAGATACGCGCACGTAGGAAACTAATCGTTGGCTCTGCCAAATTTCCCGAGGGATAGTAAATCACACGAGTGACGACGAAGTAAACTTCATGCTCCGGAAGCCAAACCCCTGAGCCAGCCAATTCCGCCCAATTCTTTTCAACGAACTCTTCAAGAGGTAAGCCCTGACTCTGCAATGCATAGTCCAATTGTGGATACCCTGTCAAACTCTCCACTGCCTGCGTCAGATTGTCCTGCAACATCAGACTAGGCAATACGCCCAACTGAGCCGTGTGCCGACGCCCCTGGCAATCGGCCGTGGGTTTGGGTATCCCATTATTATGGAATCCCGGAATAGCCAGTCTCTCAAAATCCGGCTTTGCCGTCAGGGCCTTGACGGCAGCTAGATAGCGGTCCACAGAGCCCGGTGTCACAGTAGGGACCTGGGTGGGTGAATGAATCAGTTGAGTGCTTCGACGTCATTTTTAATACCAGGTGATCGCCGCCATACCTGAACGGGTGATAGGTGCAGATACATCTCCAGCAGCCAAAACGCAAGGATGACGCCAATGGCGCTGGCCAGAATATGGCGTAGAGACCGGGGTTTATGCCACATCTTCCAATTAGGCCTTTTCCTCAAGGTAGAGCTGACTTTAGTACATCTCGTGATGTGGCTGGATTGAGATTATGATCGTTATGTGCTAGAAGTAGCATGAAATGGCCACGCATCTGGGCGATCCACTAGTTCAAATAATTGAGAGGTAGAGAGATTCCACATGGGATGTTCTCTTCATGTTCTCTTCATTCCTGTGGTATGTTTATCATGCCTGAAATAGCTAGGTAGGCCTTCCAGAACTGGTTCTTACTGACCGGTTATGGAAGCTTCTCAGCGAAAGATTAGGATAATTTCTGTTTGCTGGTCACTTTGCATTCTTCGGAATGGTCTGATCCCCATTCGCGGCGGTTGGAATGTGTCAAAGCTGCCTGCTGCGTGCGGGCATTCCATTCCGCCCAGCTCGCCCCACCGTCGAGATCGGCGGCTTACTGACACTAATTTACTTAATTTATTTGATTCATTTAGGTTACTATAACTACCTCTTGAGAGCCAGATTCTGAAATACAGGCAAAAGATACCTATATGTATAGATATACAAGATTCCAGAATGAGCCGACTCTGGGAAGCGCTGGCCTTGAGTAATCTTTATTCATTGTGCTACCATTCAATTAGGAAACTCCTGGGTATCCAAGTCGCCAGTATGGAGTAGTAGAGGCTATACCGTTGCTATCTAGCAAGCAGATAAATCGAATCAGGGAAAGTATATGTCATCCTTCTTCATCCTTCCTCATCGTGTCTTCATCAGCCATTGTTTCTGCTTTTTTATGTGTGCTCTTGCTGAGCCCATCGAAGCCTTTTCGAAAAAATCTTCATCTGCCGACAAACAGCATCATATAAAGGACTTCTAACATATACCGCCTCTACCGTTTGTGTTCAGGTTCTTTGTTTGAGTAGACGCTTCCATTACAGCGTAAAGGTACTGAAAAGCATTGTTATCGAATTTTGTGGTTCCTTCACGCCCGGCCAGACTTAAGGATCTGTTCCAGGTTTTCCCGGCTATTTTTGTGCGTAGTCTCGTGGTATTGCAACTTCTTCTCTAGATTGGTGATCTCCGTCGATGCCTCGGAGCTCTCACGGGTAAGACGCTTGTTGACGGCATTAATGGGGACATTGACAAACCTGAGCAAGAGAACATTAGCTTCATCCCAAAAATGGTGAGATCATGGGTGAGGGGGAAGGGTGGATGAAATTGAAAATGATTGGAACCAAGGAATTGATTTGCAGTAAGATTGAGAAGCAGAATTGGCAAACGTACATCTTCCCCACACCTTCGTATACCCTCGTTTCCGAGGGCAACTCTGACAACTCCTTGGAGGTCAGCTGCAACATGCGAATATCTCGTTGCTTAGCTGTCATCTGTGCTTTGGTGATACCCATTTGCTGTTGTGAAGCAAGGGCGCGTGTCTCGATCTCTTGCAGAAGCTGCGGGCGCGTTTGTTAGCCAACTCGATTAGTCGAAGGCCGTTCATTCGACGCCATGCGTGCCCATTGAACTCTAGAATGGCTCTGTATGATCCATGACTTACCTTCTGCAGAGCCTCGTTTGGAATCGACATATTGTTTAATGAAAAGGAGGTAGGTTGGTGACCGATAGCTTTTGAATTCGTGGAGGGGGGAGGTGCGGGGCAAGATTCCGGAGAGGGATAGGAGGGCTGTTTCGCAGGACCGGTGTTTGTCACTCCCTGAGTTTGTGCGGTTTAATGGGAATTGGAATCGAATGAAATGGGATTGCAGTAAGCCAAGGTCCGAGAGAATGAATTGTCGATGATGGCATCCCAGTCCAAGTAATCGCTTTGGCCTGTGGGCGGTGGGACGAAAGGCGGTGAGGATCTACAGGCTGAGACTTAGGGCAAGCTGCAGAAGAAGCCTGTTGTGCTACAAGTTGTCGATCTCGTGCATTATCGTGTTTGCTTCAGTTTGTTGTTTTTGTTTTTGTTGTCGTTGTCTTTGTCTTCGTTATTTTTGTTTTATTTTTTACTTCTGCAGTTGAATTCTTTGGTAACTATGTCAGGAATTCTGAATTTCAACTCATATTTCGATATAGATCACCAAGTCCATCGGTGTATCCAACACAAGCAAAGGCATGCCATATGATGGTTGTCTTATCCAATAAGACAACCATAAGTTGAACTCCGCTAGATAGTTCCAACGATATTTAGATGGGAGCAGAGCTCTTCTTATCAACTCTGAGAGTTTTTTGTTACCAAGGCATGACAAAAAGAACTTCTTTTACTTGAAATATAATTTTACTTTGAGATCTACTTTCCACAAAATTTCATTACTACATTAGTAATAAGTATAATGTATACTATGTGGTACATAGTTCTTAGTTGTAAGGGGTTCCAAGGTGCTGCTGCTACCAGGCTCATGTATGAAAAACCCGCTGCTAGCCATTCTATTGATAAAAGAAAATATGGTGAATCCATGAACTCACATATTCAATAGCATCAGGCTAATGGCCGAGTTGATGCTTGGACCTTGGTTAAAAACTTTATCTTGACAAAGAAAGGACACGCTCAATCCGGAAAAAATAGTTTCTTTAAGATGACTAGATAGACCTTCCAATCGTGCCTGACGATTCTTTGTTGCAGATTCAAAGAAGACTACCAGGTAAGGCAAGGGATTGACAAAGTCAAATTTATTTTTATTTTGATGCGACCCTTCTGTTCTTTTTTTTGTTCTTTCTCTTCAGGAAATGAACCAGATCCAACAATCTCAATATTCAATACTAAAGTTGCAATAACAAAGGAAAACCAAAATGAAGGACAAAATCAGATTGCATGTGCATTGAGTAGAAGAGAGATACACTATTCCGCCTGCCCTTTGAAGTACCAACAGTCTAAAACGCAGAAGCATAAACGTTCATGCCTACCCAAGAATCTAAATACCGCGCCCAGCACTCCAAACAGATACAGATTGACATAGTGCCTCACCAAAAGCAAAGTAAGTTGGAAAAAGGGATACAAGGAAAAAGGGAAATAAGCAAAGTAAGAAAGAAATAAAGAACCCATACTCGTGGCAAACAACACAATCAAATAGACGACGGAGACAAGGGGAATAAAGAAATCGGATATGAAAAAAGCAAAATAGTATGACCCAAACAAATGAAGATCCAATTGTCCAGGACACCCAAGCACCCAAGCACCCAAAACTCCCGTATTCATTTTGGGCTTCGTTCTACGAAGCCCATCGGCGTAACCAACATCCCAAGCAAATTGACTAAAGTCAGGAGGTAGAGTCGGCCAGCCTCATTAAATTTCCAGTTTAATGAATGCATGCAATTCGTTGTCATGAATCGTCCTCAATGAATGTCACCAGTCTCTGTAATACTCTAGGAGGACGAAGATGGTGGTGTATCCATGTAGTCCCACGATGACTCTCCCAATTCCAAACCATGGTAAGGCATCGGGCTGTTGTGTCCAGAGGGCATCGATGTGGAGATGTAATTGGCCTCGTCAAAGCCCATCTGGTAGAGATGAGATGAAGGCATATCAGTATGGTCATGGGGAACTTGGTGATCCTGGTTGTACTGCAACAACTGCGGATCCATGTGCCCACTGCCGACGGGGACCGGGAAAGGCTGAGTATTTTGACAGAGATCTTCGTGGCTGCCACCAGGAATTCCATTAATGCCACTAGGCATATCGTGGGAGATTGGGTGGGCCCCATGGATACCATACTTCATTTCATCCATGTCGGTGGCATGTAGCATGCCGGGCTGGATGGAAGACAGGTTTGTTGGGAGACTCTGTGAAGGGAAGCTCGTGTTCCATGCCGGATCAAAGCTTGAGGTGAGGGTCGACTGATAGCCATCAAATGGACTCGAAGCTCGGCTGGATATCTCAAAGCTCTGTGTGCGACGGTGCATAGTCGGAGGCAGTGAGAAGTCAGGGTCTCCGAGGTCGTCCCAGTCATTAGGACTTCCCATATCTCCAGCTGAGACTGAGCGGGGAGGGGTGAACTCTGGTCGTCGTACAACTGCAGAGTCCTTCTTTGGTTGGAATTTGTAGCCAGGAAATGCAATTGCATGGTTCGCGGACTCAATTTTGGCTAAGTCTTTGAATGTGTCTTGGAGTTGCTTGGTCTCCATATGCCAACTGGCTCCGATTACCCTGGAGATATCTTGGTGGTTTTCTACACCTAGATACTCCTTGCAACGAGCTGTATAGGCAGATCGATAAAGTAAAAAGCCATTCATAGGACGGGTAACTTCCTTCTTTTGGCCGCTTTTCCTCTTTCTCACTTCCTCAAGCCTGGCTGCTATCGGTCGATTCACATAGGTCTCCATATCTCTAACAGGCACGTGCTTGAAATGAGCAGTGATCTCAGAGAGAGGTCCCGCGATATTGACCTTCGTTCTGGCACTTGCACTATTTCTCTGACTTCGGCCACGTCTCTCTCTTGGGGAGCGACTGGCCTTGGCCTTACTTTTGGTCGAAACTTTCTGGTTGGGTGACTGCGGATAAGAGGGTGAAGCAGATTCCATCCTCATGGGAAGATCTGCTGGCATCATTGCGGGAGTAGTAGCGTTATGGCCAGGAATAATTGAATTCTTGATTTTTTTCATCTTCATCAGTATTTCCCAGATTCCTTTGGGTAAGAGAAGGATAAAAGACATACCGGGTGTGAAGTTGGAACAGCGGCGTAATATGATGAGGGAGAGCCGTAAATCTAGGAATAATAAGAGAATGTTCGACGGGGCCTATGAAAGAAAGCAAAAGCTGGAACTGACCATCTGGGGAGGTGGAGTGCCGGGATTGAACTCGCCAGCCATTTGTAATTGGTCCAAGCTGCTGTCAATCAGGCCGTAGGTAGGTGGATAGTTAGAGTGAAGCTCAAAAGAATGATCCGAGCAGAATTCCCCTTCCGAGGAATTTGGTGGTGAGGGAGGAAGAAGGTTCCCTTCAATTTTGTGAATGGTCATGGCCTAGTGTGTGGGAGAAGGGCGAGTGATGATAATTCAGGACTAGAATGGGAATTTGATGGAGATATCCAGGAACCTGATGCTTGAATGATCCACAGGAAAGCTCTGTCAGGTAGAAGAGAGGAGAGAAGAATGGCAGAGGAAAGCTTCCAGAAATAGAAAAGAAGGAGAAGAGGAAGAGGAAGAAGAGGGAAGAAGGAAGATTGTATTGGTGTTGTCCGACCCAGAGAGGCGGTCTCGCATTTGATGTAAAAGGAGACAACACTTTTTCAAGACAATCCGGGAAGGTGAAGGGCCAAGTGAGACAAGCAGGAGAGTCAGAGACCCAACAATGAGCGGGAAGATACCCGAGGGGACTGACAAGAGGAGAGATAGTGGAGGTGAAGAGGGATGAAGAATATTCAAAGAGAACAAGCAAGAAACAGGTATAGTTCGAGAGTAAAGAGGTCCACCGAGCGGGGCTGGTGAATAAATAAGAAAATCAAGGATATCAGACAAAGTTAGAGAGAAGAAAAAAAAGGTGGAGAGTAGGCGAGGAAGAGGAGGAAGAGGAGGGGTGTTTAATGGGAGCAGCCGACAGAGAGGCAGAGGCCCGTTGATGCTTGCAAACACCCGCGAGAGAGGCTGAAACGATGAGTGAACTGGGGATATAATACGATGGCGTGAATCTATTTTGTCTGGGCGTATCCTAGCGTCGTTCATGTAATTATATTTCTTTTTTGTCTTCCTTTTTTTTTGCTTGCCTATTTTATTTTATTTTCTCTATCAATTTTCGCCTCTTTATTTCTAGTTTCGCCCTTGTCCCAATCTGGCGATCGGGGGGTCGGGGCAAGTTGTATCGCCCATGGGGTGGACACTTCTTTGACTGGAAAAATAACCATTCAGCCGTCTCTTCCATTGGTCTATTTTCTCCTTCTTTTTTCTTATTCGCTGTGTCATTCTTATTTTGATACATTGGACCTTTTTTCTTTTTCTTTTCTTTTTTCTTATTCCATTCTCCCCCCGATCAAGATGGCTCAGCCCTTCTAATGCTTCCCTACAGCTTTGTGCTAATTATGGACAGCATAGATGGCATTGCCTCAATTGTGGGGGCTTTCGGGCACCTTCATAGAAGTAAAAAGAAATGTGAACAGAGAATTGTTGCTTGTAAAGGGAATAACAGAATCAGACAACTCTTGGGTCTATCCAACAAGTATACCAGGTAGCTAGCATGAATGACCGTGGGAAGCTTTTCTTTTCTTTTTCATTTTTAGAAAAGGAAAGAGAAAAAAGAAAAAAGAAAAAAGATGCCTCCCAGAACTTGTTCCACAGCTTCAGGGAATATAATAGGTCAGATAGGAATACAAGAGAGGGGCAGAGACCGGGGTCGTTCAGATTAGCGAAATATTCGGAAGCTTCCCCAGTCATATTGACATAACCAAGTCTTGAATTTTGACCGGGGGGGTAACTAAGTAAGCGAGGGGACTTCCATACTTGAAGGTGGTGATGGCGTCTACGCTCCTATTTGGTAAGTACCATCAAAAAAGCAATCATATGGTGAACAGCAAGCGACAGGATGATGCAAGTTTCCTGATGAGGTTTATGCATCATTTGGCAATTCGCCATCCAGACCTCTCCATCATGACCTATTCTATGTATTAGTTTTTTTTTCTAATTTATCTTACTTTATTCTATCAAATTGTCTTTTTCATACGACGAGATGATCTTGTTTAGGGTAAAAAATGTAATTACCTTCTGCCCTGATTTGGAATTTAACCCGTAGTTCCTCATCTCTGCCGCAGCCCTAGTCGATGGGGCAGCGTTGGAATCACCGAGAAGCGCTAAGGAATGCACCAATGGGGGCAACCATAGAGCGAATGTTGGACCCCTCTCATCCTGCAAGACATTGGAACGAATGTCATTTTTTTTTCTTGGAAGATACTGGTAATTCGGTACAGTATCGGGGCTCGGATCTACCAGCAGGACTCCGTAGTGCCTGGAGGCGCGCGTTGACGATGGTGCCCTGTTTTCGAGGCACGGGTGATCATGGGGATCTCCTCTCCAGGGATTGGAACCATAGATCAACGAGTTTCCTATGATCGACTCCTTCACAAGGCCAAGTCTCCACGACCCCAGGAAAACGTTCCAGATCACCGTTGAGTGATAGGTGACATTTGGACGGGCTTGTCCGTCTGGCATGTCAACCACGGTTCCTCATCTAAAGCGGTTGGTGACGGGGCAAAAATCCATACTGGACCGAAGAATGAAGGCAAAGGAGAGGGGGAGTATCTGGCCCGGCCGTGTGAAGCAGAAGGTGACAGCAACAGTGAGAGCGACAGTTAGCCTATTCGGGGACCTATGGAAGTCCCCGCGAGTGGGGGCGAGCATGGGCCGTGTATATCTCGGTTGACTCTAGCTTGAATATGGAGACGATCCCTCCTGATCGACGTGGGTCGTGGGTCGGGTTCAGCCCGGTCACGATCATTTCGTAGCCAGCGCCACCAGCAATATGATTGGGCAACACGGCGGATGGCTGATGACTCCGGCGGGTCTGGACTGGCCACTCGCCATACGCTTAGCCTTTTTCGGCCATGGGTGGATTACCCGTTTGCCTATCCCAGACCAAACAGGACGAACGATGTTGGATCAATGTTGGACGATGTTGGATCGATGTTGGGGATTGAAGCGAAGATCGCCGAGCCTGCAATACGTCCTGACGTCCATGGAATCCCCAAGCGTATATCCAGCAATATGACAGCTCCTTCTTCTGCATCTTCCGGAGCAGCTTCTTCGGCCTCCGGTTTCCAGTCTCGGAGGAAGTAATGCCCACTAATACTCCATATGCACATCTGTACTATGGATAGAACATAACTAGCAGGCAGCTCATGACTTGCGGCGTCAAGCACAGCAGTAGGATGAATGTTGATCGCCGCATCCGGTCTGGCCTGCGCCTTGAGCCTGAGCCAAATTAAACCTTGTCGACAACCCCTGCACCACCGAGCCCCGAAGGCTAGCTCATTACTCTGTCTGGATATCTTTATGGTTTAATTTTTTTTCTTTTTGGCCTCGAATAAGTCATGAAAATCGATTATTTACGGAGTATTGTTGTTAACTCCGTATTGATGAACAGCAAGGATTGCGGTGAGTTTGCAAAATCGGTGGACGAACCTCTGGAGTCAATTTGGGCTCAACCATGTTCATACCCCCTTGCCCATCCCCTCTAGTGGCGTACGCACCTACGCCCGGCCACGTTTTTGATCCTTGTGATGCATCGCCGCTTTTGATTTCTTTGTCTACCTGGCATTCATTGAGGGCAATGATAGACGTTGCTGCCATGTGGCCCTACAAGGATGGGAGGCACAGTGTGGCCCCTGCAGCAAAGGACTCAAGTGGCCACAGTAGGCTGGAAGACTGGTTCCATTTTCCACGCTTCTGCACTTCTACTGGGGAAGGAATCCTGCTCGTTGAGCTTATCTGACGTTCCTCTCCGGGTACCTTTTTTCAAAGTGAGAACTCTACCACATACACCCCGGGAACCTGCAGTGGTCCGACAAAATGTCACGAACCATTTGCTAGGCACTTGCTATATCGTGTACCGGCTAGCCTCGACTGAATACCACGCCCTCATACCTTCCAAATAGATAGATACACCTTCTCTTTGGTCCATCCTATCCCGGAAGATTCCAAATCATATTTCTTAAGCCAGTAAGAGGCTCTCGGGGAGCATTTTGTGGTGAGCTCAGACCTTTCGACCCAGAAGTCAGTATCTATAACCCTGTAGGTTCCCCTCTCACTAGAAAGAAAGTCGATTGACAGCAAGGATTTACTGCCCCACAAGTCCCGTAAACATGTATCTTGGCCTCCATCGATCTTACCGTGACCGATGAAGACTGGCCCGGGCAAGAGAACACATTGAATTAGTACAGATTAGGGTCTAGTACTTCGTATAGAGAACTGAGTATCAAAACCAGCATCTTTCAGATTTGATTTTGAAAGACCCCAGCATATCATCCCTACCACAGCCACCACAATCATCTGACCTTCTAATTTAGGAGTGGGGTTGATTTACTCTCACTCATTGTCCAAACACTCTCAACGCCCGTTTCGGGATAGACTCAGTTACTCAGGGCATTACATTGCTGAATTTAGAAAAAAAAAAGAACTCTTACCATCCTCGCTCTGACTCTGCCACACATGAAGATCTTCAGAGGAAAGTGGATCAGTCGGGGAGCAGCCGTCGACCTTGCGGGTCTTTCACGGGATGGCTCCATATGAAGGACCCGCTGCATCGTGCCCATCAGTTTGGTCGGTTCATCTACTCTTGAGATGACATTCTTACCTTTTTTGATCCGAGTTTGCGAATCTCTATTACCATGTTAGGACCCCGCTAGCTCTAAAGGCACCCATCTTTGTCACTTGAGAGGGGAGCGAGAGGCCTTACCGTCTAAACAGTGGGCGAACCACTCGGAGAGCAGAGCCTAGTTAACATCCTTGCATCTAGAGAGCACTCTAGAATACTCTCAACATTATAAGTGCACCGCTCGGGTACTATTGCTCGTGCGCTAGGTCAACAGACCCCTTGCTCAGCGATGAACCATCGTTCGCATTCATGAATCCTACTAGGATTCATACTCTCGAGCCCTGCCGTAGTCTTCGGGATATGACCCCTCCCTGTCATATTTCATTGATATCCCGGGCGTCTGGCAGTGGGAACTCGCCAAGAAATTCAGTTCAGTCCTCTTTTCGCTATTGTTGGTCAGCCTTGCATCTTCTTCCCTGTCAGACCTGTGCATCAATGAGATTCAGGGAGCGGAATGGAGTCGAGTAGGCACCATGAGGATCCAGTCTTTACACTCTGACCGCCTCTTTTTTTTGTGAAAGATTTCTTTGACTACATAATCGGCAGTCGCGGGTACTACATCTTTTAGTGAAGGCAGAATATCATGAAGGGAACCAAAAGCACGCCGTTTCCCATAATTCGAATCCTCCATATCAACACTTCAGCCATCATATACTTCGATTCTTGTGAGTTAGTACCTACGTTTGTTAACTAGTCCGACTAGTTACACCGTACTAGTCAGTACAATAAGATACCCATCCGTCTGCTCCTCTTCTGTTCTCTTCCTTCTTTTTTTTTTTTTTTTTTTTTTTTTTTTTTTTTTTTTTTTTTTTTTTTTTTTTTTTTTTGCTTGTTTTCTAACTATCTGGCATATGCACGCCGAAAGCAAATGCACTTTGCTCTGTACGTTCAGTTGAAAATCGCATGGCTGCAGATCTACACTCTATACCCTGTCTTCTTCTTCCCTGGAGAGCCACCACGTGTAATACAATGTGAGTTGAAGTCACCAACAGTGAAACTCGTCACACAATTGGTTCTGGAGGCGACGATTGCCCGTCATCTGGCACAGTCAATCTACACTAGAGCGGCTAGCGCGTTTCTTCGTCACCTGGCTTCTGATTGACTGGGTTTCAGATCAGTCGGTGTGTTCCGCCCTGCTACGAGCTAGTAGACCGTTGACGCTGCTTCTCATTGCTCTTAGTGGATCACTCTCACGATCTTACAGGCAAACCGTGGCAATATTCTGCCTAACGACTGTCGATCCTCATGACAGAAACCAGGGCCGTTTTTGGGAGTCCTCAGGGTGCTCCCCGCATGAGAAGCCATACTTATCCCCTTTCTCTAGCTCAGTGCTTTATCTCCGTATTCCGTATCCAACATGATAATTCATAGGCTCGTCGGTAACAACTTCCCCAGATAACCCCTATTTTTCGGTCCCAGATCTTTCCACTTGCAACGTTAATGTGAGATTCTATTACGCAGTACGGAGTACTCCATGTACCAATCAACAGGTCCTGGGAGAATGCCTCATGCTCCGTAAAGTGTACGCCAAGATCAGTGGCAGCCCCGGAGAGGTGTTCTCACTCCGGGCTTGAACTATAGAAGAACCACAAAAATGACAGATTCATGGACTGTACGGATCTAGATCACCGTTATGAAACTCTGACTCGTAAAAGTCAAAAAATGTCTGAAGTCTGGACGAGAAACGGCTCCTGAATCGTCTTCTCACCTCCCCACCTACGCACGAGAGAACAACTGACACAAGAAAAGGAGAGAAAAAGACGCATCATCTCTCCAGCGCGGAGCACTGTGTCCCAAAAGAGCTTAGACTCAAAAGTATTATCGTGTCGGCACAGTCAAATTTCCCCTTTCGTCCCCAGCGTGGCGTTAGTTTTTGCTTGGCCGCAGGTCACGCAGGTCATATGAACCGGAGATGCCGAAGCCTTAGGCTCTCAGTGGAGCCCAAGGATATATTGGAAAGCAAATGCGGCTTCCATAAGCACTCGGCCGTGATTGTCAAACAGATTTCCCCGGATCGCCCAAGCTCTGACCTTTTGACCCTGTGTGAACCTTCTTGAGAGGGCAACGATCGTGGAGCATGTAGTAAAGTTTGATACCATGGAGATAACTCGTGGATAGTCTCGCAGCCCTCTGGCTCTATGGGTTATCTCCATTATCCCCGAACTCCCCCGAGCGGCACAAGATCTCGAATCGTCGAGCGGGACGGCGATCCACTACGTGAGGGGGGCGGGAAGGTATGTAACCTCTCGGATGAGCCGCCTCGTCGCGGCTTCGGGTGATAGACTGGTTCACTGATGCTCAATTCATGCCTTTCCTGTCTTGGCGGCGAGGCTTGGACTATCGGAGAGCCCTCTTGCGCTTCGGGGTCTGCTTGGATGCTGTCTCCTGTGCCAACGCTAATTTGGCCTAAACCGGTTGCCTTCCCTGTCCAGGATGATCAATGATGATCTAGACGATCTGGAGGCATCAAGATAGGGGGTTTTCGTCATATGTCGTAGGCAAGGTAAAATGTAGATTTTTAGCAGCCCATTGCGTATAATACTTAGAACTCGAATGTATGGACGTAGCTAAAGTCCGTAATCTCAACGTAACTTGTTATAAATATCATGTCTAGGAGGTCCTCGTATTAACATCTGTGGATTAATTCAAATCTAACCAATACTGCTTACTCCGCATTCGTACCTAGTTTTAAGGCAGCCTCAAATAAGGAACGAGAGTGAATGCGATTGTCCCTAATCCACATTCTGTAATAGTTCGCCAAACTAATCCCTAACAAGTGCCCGATATGGTTCTTGCAGCGGCCGGTGTTGAGATTGACAAATACTTTCCTAAGGCCCCCTTAGCCTGGCTTTCATACCATACCTAATTACTACGCATCTCCCCAATACTATCATTGTGGAGTGGTCGGTAATATTAAAACAAGATCAATTGCCGCCCAACCTCGCGCTAAGAGACGTTGGTTAGGGTTGAGAATCGCAGTACTGTTAGCCAGATGCGTCGGGCAGCATTCCAGCACCATTCTACTCCGCTGGCAGAGCAGTGCACGGTTTCCTTGCGTCAACGAAATGCCTAATCGCGATCTTCCCGTGGGACCGTACGCGCCCTAACACCTCGTGAATGGACGGGCTAATAGCCGGACCCACTGATCAAGATGAGCTGCATGAGAGGAGGACAGAGTGGAGTCTGTGGGGAATGGTGTTAGTATAGGAAGGAGAAAGGGGGGAGGGACTAGCGAGAGGGAATTCCCTGATCGTCCTAAACGGTTTTTGAAACTCTAGGATCCATACGTATCACGCAGTAGCTACATATGGGTATCAAGAAAAGAAAAAGGGGGGGTGGCTGATGACGGACTTGCTGCAAGTAGTAAAGTGCCACGCTGATCGCACGATCTGTCAAACCTTTATCCTGAGGGTGCTTTATTGTTGTACTGACTTTCGTCAAGTCAAGAGACAGGCATTCATGCATCCAATTTGGAACCTTGATGCAGAAACTCGCCAATCTTCATCTCTGAGTGGGCAGACCAGTTAGTATCATCCCTTTTACCTTTCCCTTTAACTCCTTCCCTTTTTCTCTCTGCCCGTGTCCATTAAGCAGGGAATGTCGAACGATTCGAATGACAAAAGTACCATTTTTGCACAGACTTAGGCTCAATTTACGGGGTGATCTATGGATGTGATAGCCATCCTCATGGCGATAGTGGCCAATAGGAGTTATGATGGATCGAGATGAGATCCACCACCTAGTAATCCCCGATCCTCCGCGGAGTATTGAAACTGTCCCCTCACAGCTGAATTCTCACAAGCCAGAAATATTCGTCCAAGTTTCCCTCCCTTTTCAAGCTGAAATTTCTCATCCTTCTATTCCCGGCCTCAAACTTTATAGACAGTTATACTATGTAGTGAGTCATTCATATATGCGGATCTAGTCTCCAGCCTACAGGATATTGGGGAGGTATTATCAAACCCCGGACTGGACTTAAGGACGGCTAGTCGTAAAGAGATCGGCACGCCTAGTGTACTTTTTCGTCTAGATCCTGAGATTAACTCTTTCCTGATTGCGAAGGACGGGGGAATCTATCAAGGAGCGAGTCAAGCTAGACGGAAGAAGTTTAGTCAATTGGAATATTAAAGAGCCAAAAAAAGGAATCACTCAATCGGCCCTCGGAAAGACTATTTTTGAATTGAAGCCCAACTAGCTACACTATCGACCCATCATTTCTCCTTGACAGACAACGGGCAATGTAGCCCGACTGACGTGCAGGCCATCCAAACTACTCTGAATATATGGCAGACCCCGACAGATGTGGAATAATACAAGGTATACGGTGTACCTATAGGTATACATAATACATCATATTACGGAGTATTCTATACTCCATACTCTATTTCCACATGCTAGCCAGGGTTGGGGGGGGGGGCACGGGGGCCGCAAAAGGACGGTTCACAGCTCGGACCAGGTGCAGTGTAGATCGCGCGCTTAGTTAGTACCATCTCTTGCGCGTACTGCGTGCTTAGTTCGTGCCGGTCGATCGCCCTAGTTCCGTAACTGCGCCCGAAGGATCTTGGAGGCCCCCAAACGATGTGGGTGATTTTTCTAAGCCAGTCCGCGCCGTCTTAGACTAGTTCATCTGCCAAGTGGATCTCGAACCTAGGATGGAGGCGCCGTTTTTTAGAGCCATTTCTCTTCTCTTCTCTTTTCTGCTGCCTTTTCTCGCCTGCCGTACTTCTCCGGGGATCCACCTTGATAGGATGCGAGGCTTTTAGGGCGTGATATGATATTATCGTGCATGATTAGTTTGGCGGCAAAATGGCTCCGGAACCCGATGGCGAATGGAATTCGCGCTTCGGTTCAATCGTCGGAGATGAGAAATGTGATGCACGGAGACATGTTCACTTCGATATTTTTTATTTTGATTTTATTTTATTTTCGTTTTCTGTCAATCTAAAAGCCAAGACAATAATAAGTCTTGTATTCTGGTAATACTCTAGTAGTTGTATCTTCCCTTGTATTAACTGAATGCGTACGTATTGCTTAGCCTAAACAAGTAACAATAGTATACTGTTAGTACCTACTGGATAGTGCTGTCACTATCAACAGTCCTTTGAGGCATATCAAACAGTCTACAGGTTGAACTACAGAATCAAGCAAATATATGAAAATCGAAATTTCTATTAGAATACACAAGCTTAGCTCTCAGCTGCGAAGATCACCAAACACCGCATCCGGGGCCATCTCAAAACGCCCAATTTCCCAACCATCTTAATGCATCTCTTGAACAAAAGAAAAAAATACTAAAAAGATAAGAGAAGGGAAACAAGAAAAAAAGATACAAACGCCGATAGACCATAAATCCCAGGTATCCTGTAGACAGTAAGAAACTAACCACGTGTAAAGGACCATCAACACCCTGCTTCTCAACAAAAGCGACAATGATATCCATTGAAACTTGTCACCAGGGTGTAGATTGAGCTCTTCTTTAACACATGGTGATCTTGAAACAAATGAAATAGTGTTGGGCACTATCAATCGCATTGTCATGAAACTAAATGGGGAAATGATCCATCAATCGAGGGGTCCGCTGGATAATGACTCCGGACCTTGACCATTCGCCCATTCGAATCGCAACGTCTTTTTGTGTCGAAACTTAAATGAGACGTCAGGCGGTATCCATGCCACTGCAAGGATATTTGACAGTTGCTTGATAAAACCGCAAAGTAACATTGAGATGCATGGAAAGCAGCCGGAATAAAACCTGGCTACGCCCACTCCTTCCAGCTTTGATTATCCAAGGATCGATTATCCCCCTTAAATCACGCCGCGCTGTTACTGCCGATGATCTTGGCCTCCATGTTGAGGAGATGGCACTGGATCTGGTAATTGAGAAGTCGCTGCAGGTCCCAAGGGGGGAATTCGGTTGATGGACGGGGACGACATAGGATGTCCTCCGCCATTTGATTGGTAATTATGCCGGAACGAAGCGTTCTCCCGCTGCCGGCGTTCCTCTTGTTCAGGAGTCATGCACTTCACTGGAGGTGGAATTGGTGCATCTGGTGAACTGCGGCCCATAAGCTTGGGGCTAGGGTCTAACCTGTGTAGTGGTGGA
The DNA here is from genome assembly GCA_020086695.1 of Penicillium sumatraense. NCBI lineage: Eukaryota > Fungi > Ascomycota > Eurotiomycetes > Eurotiales > Aspergillaceae > Penicillium > Penicillium sumatraense. The sequence continues at coordinate 1,622,116 of JAGIKU010002025.1, read as the reverse complement.
AGAACTGGGGCGCCTGCCATGCCACCGGAAGTGAGAGGACGAGGGGACTGTTTTGTAGGACTGATGCCAGACATTCCCATTCCATGAGAGCTGTGAGGGGGCGAGGGTTGGTTATGGTTGCCATTGGGAGTTGCAGCTGCAGAGAATGAGGGATAATTGCTGGACATGGCAAACGTGCTGCCGCTGCCAGAATTGGGGCGCGGAGTTGTGTAGTTTTGACTCTGGAATGGAGACCAGGCACCAGATCCATTGGCGGGGAGCTGAGAGGGCGGAAACCCGGCTAGAGGACCAACTTCGTGGTTTCCTTGAGTAGGCGACATAGATGGTCGGTTTTGAATCGCACCATGGCCGGAGTGAGAAGATGAAGGACGGGCTGAATTGAATGACCCAAAGGATGGAATATGGGGCCCTGGCTGCATTGGCGGTAGAGACACGCCATTATGAGCAGTTCCAGGCAATGAGGCCATAGAGGGATATGCTGGTGCTTCCATGCCTTTCGAGGGGGAGAAAGGAGGTCGAGAAGGGCTGGAAGACTGAAAATAAGGCTGGTTTGTGGGTTGTTGACGGCGCTCAGGCGAAGGGGGGACGTAAAGCTGGCCGTGTGCAGTGAGAGAAGGAAGAGGCTGTGTCGGAGGTTGTGTAGCTGCAGGTCCGTTTTGAATGCTAGAAAGAGCAGTATGGGTCTTCTTCACAGGGGACGGAGGAGTAATGTTATCTTCCGCCGCACGCTTCGTTCCCGAGGGAGGGGCTGATGAGGGCGATGCGGATGCGCTGAGTCGGAATTTCAGAGGTGGTATTTTAGGCTTGTTGGCTTCTTCTTCCTTGCGCTTGCAGTCATGGCAGACAAAGTGGAAATCTTCCTTCTCAGCGGCTTCCTTTGAGATACTAAGACAGCTACTGTGTTGCCAAACATTGCATTTTTCGCATGCGACGCTATGGCTACCATCGTCCTAGTCGAGATGTTAGATGACAGATGTTATACGACAAAATGAGTTGCAACTTACCAGATTCTCCCCATACACCCCACAGCCAGAGCAGTCAAAGACCCACTCATCTTCTTGAGATAGATCGGCCAAATTCTTTTGCATCTTCTCTCGCTCGGCTTTGAGGTTCCGTGCAGAGATTCGGCCCTCCCCGCGCTCCATTCGATCCTCTTCTTCTTTGATGCGGTCCATCTCCTCTTGGTGAAGAATGCGCTTCTGCTCTCGGTCTTTGGTGCGCTGCTCTCTAGTCATCATACGAGACTGCCTGTCATTCTCAAGCTGTTGCTTCCGAGCTTGTTCCCGACGAGCCTCGACAAGCGCGATCTCATGCTTACGAGCAGCCTCTGCAGCATCACGATCTGATCGTTCCTTCTCTTCCTTGGCGGCAAGTCGGCTTGATCGCTTGGCGCCGGCAAGAAGCTGCATGTTGTGAAGTTCCTTTTCACGCTTTTGACGCTTGCGCTGCTGCGCCTCTTCTGCCTTCTCTAGAATGGGCAGAACGTGTTCCTCGAGACGATCACGTAGCTGTTTTTCATCGGCATCCTTGCTCTTGCGTATTGTGTCAAGAAACTCTTGATACTCAGGAAGAGTAACGGCCACGCATTCCCATTTATAGTCCCAGGTAGGCTCATTGGCACTTTGGCCCTGTCCCTCGTTGTCAGAGTCGTTCTCTGCTGCAGCGGTTGAGGTGCGCTTCGAAGTACGAGATGTGCGAGAGGATCTGCTCTTTGGCTTCTTCTTGGGTCGTTGAGGTGCAGGAATGTCAGGATCGGTTCGACGGTAGAGGCGGTTATCATCGAGGACGTAGTAGGATCGGCCATCCCGGTCCCAGCCGAATTCTTCAATGCGCTTGAAAATTTGTTAGAGAATCACTTCGCATTTAGACTGATATCGTCATCCAATATAATCCAGCAAGTTATTACTCACCCACTGCAGCTGTTCGCTCTCCTTCTTCTCAGGCATTTTGTCACGAATGCGGTCTTGGTTCCAAAAGGTCCACACAGATAGCTGATGGAGAACACGGAGCTTCAGGAAGACATCGAAATCGAGGAATCGTAACGGGATTTCATCTTCGCCAAAGGGATTGGGCGTATTCAAGGCCTTTGCATTATATTGACGTCGTGTATACTCGTCGAAGTTGTCGAACCTGCGTTGTGAGGTCAGCATTCAACACCTACATCGATATTGCGTGGTGAAACATACGTGAGGCCACGATGCGAAGATATCCATTTCAAAAGGCACAGTCCAATCTCAAGCAACTTGTATGAAGGTTCGGGTTTAAGGCATTCTTCCTCTAAATCCTACATAATTCCAAAAAAGACCATGGTCAGCATCATACCACTTCGCACAAGACATTTTTTCAAGGACAACTTCATTAATTTTGGCCATGCGACGCATTGCGCGCCAAGCATAGAAATTCTTGGGGTAGCGATTGGACTGACCTCGATTTCAAATTCGTTATCGATCTTCATGATTCCCCCAAAGATGGCGATGTACTGCATGAGGCTGGCGAATTCCCAGCTGCTACGGATGCGCTGGAGCAATCCAAGTTCCTCCGGAGGTTGTTTGTCGGTGGTAGCGACCGCCTCAGAACGGCTGCGCTTTCGCGTTACCATTGCGGCGGGATGAGGCCGTGAAGGCCGGGATGATCAAGAAGGATTCAGAGAAGGGGGTGGTATTTGGTTTGTGAACGGAAAAGAGTCCCGCCAGATATGGCTGAACAAAATTAAAGATGAAAATTCAGTTTTTCACTCAATGATGGAGTGGCCGTGGTTTCTTCTTTTTTCCCTGCCTTTGACGTGAGAGGCGACGGGAAATGAGTTCACAAGGGCGGCGGCGCGTCGTGACGGAATCACGTGAGGGGTGGTCAGGAGTGGCGATGGAATTGATATCCTGCCAGGCTGCATTCAGGGTGAGTGAATGGCACTGATAACCGACTTAGGATGAGTTGCGATCTCTTATCTTACCAAAGGATTGATTGGATTGTTTAGTACTAGATATTCATAGGCATATGTTTGATCGATAATAGGGTAAATTGCACGAAAACGCCTAGTAGTTACAGCAAAATCAACCCGTCATGCGAAGTAAACTTTTGCACAAATGTACATAAAAAGCCAGACATGAAACACAAGCCATAAAAATAGAAAGAAAAAGGAGAAATTGACGACCGAATCGTAGTATCTGGCTCAGAAGTCTATATAATAGAGCAATAGAGGGTCGTTGACAACAAGGGTAATATGTAAACGACAGCGCCAACCAGAAAACCCACGCTACCAACTGTGAGCACCACAAAAGCCCAGGAAGACAAATAGAAAGGGGGAGGCAGAATCGAAATGATATCTCTCGCGAGCAAGATGCAAGAAAAAAAAATCACAGCAGGAAAAATAGGACATAGGAATACATTAGACCCCTCCCATTCGATATGAAATATCACCGAAGTCCCGATAACTGTTACCATGTAAATGTTGCGATAAAAACCCAGATAAAACGAAGAGACGGCAGATGATAAAATTCGGGTGCCGTCAATATAAAATATGACGGTCAAGGGTCGTGCGAATTCACCAAATGCTTGCCCATAACTTTTGCGCCTTTGACCGAAACTCGCCAGAAACCTGTCCATGCATATCATAAGATGGGGAAAAATATACCCCGCAAGAAAAGAAATGCGTTTTCGTATTTTACATGGCCGCCTGGGCTCCATCGGAAACGTTATCCGATAAGTTGATCAAAAGCTGAGCCAGGCAGCGCTTGGTGGCTGCATCGTCGCGTAGAACAGATGAGAATGTAGCGTCTCGGAGCGGCTCCGGCAGGCATTGCCGGAGTGCCTCACGGGCCCGGCTATTGTCGCTCAGTCTGCACAGGCAATTAGAGACTTGAATGAACAGGCGGAGAAGGGATAGAACTTACCGAAGGAAACATCGAACGACGTGCTTGAGAAGTCGGACCGTCTGCTGCTCCACCAACTGGGTCACCATATTACTAAGTACTGTGCCCACGGCATAGAACCGTTCATAAGTGGCGCATATATATGCCAAACCGATATCGTCGAGGAGTATCTTCTGCACGATGAAAATTGCGACAGTCTTGCTCAGTTCCGATCCGGTTTCCATAATCCGCAGACAAAGGGGAATGATTTCGGTGGTGAGGAGGAAGTTAATCACATCTGACGAGTCATTCTTCACCAATGCTCCGATGACGCCCAGCGAGGTAAGACGCAGATATTCAAATGGGCGCGATTTTGAGGTTGTGTTGAGGAAGGGGTAGAGGAATAGGGGGATGTGAGCTGCACACGGCGAGGACAGATTAGCATGAATGAAGCCTAATAGTAGCTAGAGGGCCGCCCGTACCATTCAGAAAAAGAGTCCGAGTTTCGTTGTGCGATGCGACACACTGTAAGAGCGCCAGCGCATTGCAGACACGATTTGAGGCGGCGGCTGTTAACTGAGAGGGGTTCAAGAGGGGATAAACGGAGATGATCTCCTGAAGTAGGGCAGTCATGACACCTAGAAGTTGTCGATGGTTAGTCTGTTGGTCGGCACAGTCGGGGCATCCCACGATGCGATTGGGGGCAGATTAATACCGAAAGAATGCCAGATTACCAGTGCCAGTTCGGGAACCTGTTCGCGCTTCTTACTTAGCTCCATGAGAGCAGCCTCTCTGCGAGCCGGGTCGAGGAGCTCAGCAACCCAAATGAAGACCTTGCGGTTCTCCTCACTGATACCCCCGTCCATAACGGAGACCGCATTGGCCAGACCCTCTCCTCCAACCCCAGAGGCGGCCCCAGCACCTTGCGCCGGGTTTGCTGTGCCATTACCACCCATTGCAAGGCGGCCATAGTGTTGCTGCTGCGCGGCAGCGGCAGCAGCCTGGACATGAGCATGCTGCTGAGCGACTAAGGAGGCATGCTGTTGGTGCTGGGGGTGTGGCTGGGCTTGGTGCTGCTGCTGCTGCTGTTGTTGTTGCTGTTGTTGTTGTTGTTGATGCTGCTGGTGTTGCTGGTGCTGCAGCCACGAGGGATCAGCCTGCGGGTACTGCTGCTGATGGGAAAAGACGTGCTGGCTCTGCGCTTGGAGCATGGCGAGCGATGATGACTCGGTTCGGGATCTCGTAATGCTCCCACAGTAGGGTGTGCTGAGGTTGGCTAGGTGGCACGATAGAGGTGAAAAAAATGTCGCGTATTTAATTGGAATGATTAACGGGTCACCAAACTTGAATCGGGGTGCGATTCATGGATGAATTGACGCTGGGATGGGGGGAGTTGCCTGAAGGGAGAGAAGAGAGAAGTTCGGGTCCGAAGGCGGGGAGGGGAGACCGGCAGTCCACTAAGCCTTTGTGCCTTTGTGTGTGCCCTGGCCGCCTTAGCCTTACCCTGCGATCTTCTCTTCTTGCGCTCTTGAATCTGTTCTTTTTGGCTCTCAATCAAGACGCCCGGTGGGCAACGCACAAGTTTTGCATGGCATTTTACTTGAGTAGTGAGAGAGCCTCTGATCTTTGATACTTTTTTTTCGCTCTCATCGAGGCTCGATCCTGTGATTATTGGCCATTGTGCACTGTGCAGCCGACCGGAGGATCATCCTTGCGGTCATAGCCAGCCCCGAACACAGTTTGTTGCTTCTGTGCAACCATCAGCTTTTTAATTGACTGGTATTCTTTTTTTACAGTAGTGCAAGCTGGTAGGATTCGTTGTACATCTCCATACATTGGTGGACATGTGAGATATGAAACCATTCATCACCCTGTGAGCCTCCTTGCAGAAGTCAATTTGCCTCACCACTACGAGTCTTCAAATTTCATATTTGATATGGGATATCCGTGCCAACAAGAACAGTTCATTATCTTCAATATTCATATTTTGCTCGTGTCCGTATGTCATATTTTCATATGTACATCATATCAATAGAATCATCTGCAATCCATGCCAGACCCAATCACACCATTGGATTGGAGGCATTCATTCTCATATCAACATTCGAGGCATGCGTCATCAGAAGCCAAAAGAAAAGAAAAGAAAGAGAAAAGAAAAGGTAAATCAAAGTATCCAACGCAAAATTCGTAGTCTTACATGAGTCGTTAGAAGGGAGATAGGCGCCAGGAAATGCATAAAAAAAGTAAGGTCAATCGAGTTGCCGAGAAAGTTGTCGATGTTTTTTTGCGAGACCAGAATCGGAACTTCAGGCCAGAAATGTTCTCAAGAGCGACGAGAAGTTCCGCGCGATCGTCGGCTACGTCTTGTGTCTCGAGTCCGTCTATCAGAGCTTTCGCTGCCTGTGAAGAAGCTTGTTAGCACCCTGTCCGATTGCCATATTCCATAGGTTCAATGGGAAAGAACTTACTGCCAGAATATGTGTATGTATCTGAGTAGTAGTAAGAGCTTGGGTAGGTATAAGAAGACCTATCATCATCGTGCTCCTGATCTCTGTGCCTCTTCAGTCCCAAACAAAGAGCAAGGGCACCAAGTATAATAGCAACTGTGCCCCAACCACTCCATTTGGACTTTTTCTTCTCACTCAGTTCACTGTCTGACCCTGCAGGTGGTCTGGTCCCGAACCAGGTCCTGCCGCCCGAGGGTCGAGGTCGAGGCCGACTGCCAGAATGGTGAGAGTAGCGTTCTTCGACATAAGTTGTCTCGTTCCTGCGACGCTTCCGAATACCTAGAGCTGCGAGAAGTCCATCGAGAGCACCCTTAAAGCAAAGGCAACCGCACAAGAGTAGCAGCAGAACAACACCTGCAATTGTACCAATGACAATGCCCGCAATAGCACCACCACTAAGTCCTCCTTTATGTTCGGCTGCTTTGGCTCCGATCAAATCGGCACCATTTGTTCCTACCGGTGCAGTGAACCCTTCAGTAGTAGTAGGGGCCGAAGTCTCCGTCACAGTCGATGCGCTGGTTCCCCGTACTCCAGGTGTAGCTTCTCCGGTAGCCTCCGTTCCGGTAGCAATAGCCGAAGAGCTTTCTGCAACACATTCACCATCTTGACATTCCTGGGCTGCGTCGCAACAAGTAGTGCCGCACTTGCTTTCGCCCAAATCGATTCTGCAAGTTCCACTCGAGGAACCAGTAGCAGCGTGGGCACGGCTGCTCCAAACGGAGGTGATTGTAGACTTGTCGGTTTCAGTCACCACATATGTTGTTGTGTAATATTCCCATTCATCGCTTGAGCCAGAGGAATCAGAGGAGCCGGAGACGCATTTCGCCTGGCCGCCGCTTGTTGTGGTGCAAGTCTCACCGGTGTTGCAGCAAAGTTGGGAATAATAGCCACAAGGATTCGAACATTCCCGTTTATCCAGTATACCGGATTGTTCATCTTCTAATGACAGCGGGGTTGCGAACACAATCGATCCAAGGTTGAGCAAGACGAGCAGCCACGAGATTATCGGAATGGAGGAGAAAGGCCGCATCGCGAACGAGGAGCGGCGAATCCCCGCAATACTGGGATTATTGTCTAGTGGTGATATTCTGGGAATGTTCTTTCGGAATTCGAAATTCGAAATTGGGAGCGCACGTTGTTGACAAGGAATGCTCGCAATGCTCGGCAGCAATGTCGGGTGTGGAGAGTGTTGTATACTCGATCTATCCGGGCCAATAACAGTCGTCACTCCCTGGTAGTAATGTGGTATGTCGGACGTGAATTTTGAGAGACCAAACTCTGAGTGAGGACGGGGGAGGATTCGAGAGTTGATCGTATGGGAGGAAAAGAAGAGAAGGGAATGAGTGAGAAATGATGTGGTGGTGGTGCTGGTGGAGGAGGACTTGAGTACATCCCCAGCCTCCCGTCGTAAACCCAACCACCCGATTTCTTGCGACTCACCAATCCACCCGTCCCATCCAAACAAGTTAGAGAGAGGGCTGGGTTTCAAATTGAAACAGTTTTCTTTTTTACATCTTTTCATTCATTCTTTCAAGCTTCCAATTCTTTACTCCGTGTCATTGTTGGGATTAACATTGCATACAGGTACATCCAGGTCCAACCCGCCCCGCATTGGGTTGTGTCTGCATTGGCCACTGCTTTGCATTTTTAGCCGACGGGATTTGCTCGGAACAATTCTGTCTGTCTCACCGACTGTCCCATCGCTGCCCAAGGAGTACGAAGTACGGAGTACAGTAGGTAATAGGAAATATGGAATAGGGTAACCAAGAACATCTTGAGGAAACAAGCAAGTGGGTTGTTGACTCACCGTACGTACCTTACTAAGGTAGTCCATCTCGATCCGACGACCCACAACCAGCCTGACGTGGTTAAGTTGATCTTCAATTAAAGTGGGCTAGCGGTCTGATTCACTTCGGAAATTTTGGTATGATCGATAAAAGCCACACGAATCATGACAAGCAGTTCTTGGGCGGAATCACTCCCTACAGTACTCCAGTCCTTACGGTATGTAAGAAGTAGATACTCAGCCATCCAAAGCTCTTAGCTTTTCTGTATTCTTGAAGTCGGGGTCCTCAAGATGCTCGAGTTGTATCGCACGGACTGATTGATAAGAAAACTCTCCGTTCTAGTAGAATTCCAGTAGGTATTCATGATCAAGTACTACTTAATACACTCGGCCAAATCCATCTCATCGGGTCAGGAAATCAGATCGCTTCATGGGGAACTTATGTTTCTTTCAGAAATAGAATTAGGTAATTCACGATGGACTTACTGTTCCTGTCACAGTGCAATCTTTGTAACCCTACTTCTGCCATGATCGTAGCCAGGATATCCTTCTTACTAGTAGTATGGACACAGACTAATTTAAGTGTGGTTCGTATTAATGCACAGCCTCCGATTGCCCGAGGCAGATCCCATTCGACGATACGAGCTCATCTCTCGAACTATCCCATAGTTCGATAGGATCCTTTGGAGACGGCAAAAAGACACCAAGCGGTCCTATGTGATTATCACGAGTATAAACACCAATAGCTAGTAGCTATATGGTAATACTCAGTAGCATGATTCAATAATAATGGGGTTTCCCTTGACTAAAATTTACAGCAGTAGTAGTAATACTATTGCGATTGGTAAGAATGAAAGTAGACTCCGATAAGCTTGTAAAAATATATGCGCGTCAACATGGTGAGATCGATAGGCTCTCTGCTCATTATTTGCTGCTTTGTTCCGGGTCACGGAAACTGTCGGCGAAATCAAGAGATGAAATGCTATGTCCTGTTTTGCTGGGCTGGGCTTTCATGTCAAAGCCATGTTTGCTGACATTCGATAGGCAACCAGGTCGCCAAGTGTCCAAGTGTCAAGGCAGAATGTACACATTGTACATGCATCTTCGATCAAAGTACTGATATGATATGACTATACGGAATGTACATCTGCTAGTTTCAACGCCAGCCAGACCCAACAGGAAATAAGAAATGGTTCGTCACGATCAATAATGACAACATAGCCCGCGTGAGCCTCACCTTCCGAGCATGGATCCACCCGGGCACCCTCGGCGTAACGAAAACGAGGAAAATTAAACGAATGCCGCGCCAGGGCAGATCCAAAAAACCACATCCAGAGTATTGTTCCCAGATTTTATTCATTCAGTGAAGGAATTCGTCACTGGCCCTGCATAGCCTCGCCCGGGCAACATCTTGTTCAAAGCGTCACCGTGACGCTTTGCCAATCTTGTAAATGTTGTCTTGGAAGATGCTATATATTCCAGTAACTAGACTGCCATATAAGCCGCTATTCAGAATACCTATTTTGTCTACCGAGTATATTATACTTACTAAAATACTGAATATAATCAGGCAATAGTATTTGCTAGAACTTGCAATCGAACATCTATATTGTGGATATAAGATAAGGTACGAGCAAATGGTACCGGGACAAGACTCCCCGTCTCACTAATATTTCCTACAGCAACATGGGCTGCTTCGGATTTCGCTCTAAGAAGAAGAAGGCTGCCGCAAGAGCAGAAGAAGATCGAATAAGGAGAATTGAAGATGAAAAACGACGCAAACTCCAGGAGGAAGAGGCTGAGCGAAAACGCCTTCAAGCAAACGTCCAACAACCTGCCGTAACCAGCTCTACGATAAAACCTACCGCGATACCTGCATATAAAGCTGTCCCGCCACCCCGCACATACGGTCGGTCAAACCGTGGCTATTCTGGGGGATATGCTGGAGGTGGAGGTGGATACTATAGCGGTGGTGACTATGGAGGATCTAGCTCTGGCGGCGGCGGAGATTCGGGTGGATGCAGTGGAGGCGACGGCGGTGGTGGTGGAGGGGGTGGAGGGGGAGATGGTGGTAGTTAAACCATGCTTCTTGTATTTGAATGTTGCTCCTTTCGTGGTTGATTATGTGAATTTTCATTTTATATTCCAATAGGTTTCAATGTCAAGTACTACTTCGTCAACATGTGCTGGACTTGTAAGCTTACTCTACCACGAACATAAATGGGACCCCCATTATCTAGATGGCTAGCTAGCTACGACACGATACCAGGAAAACGGTCAAGTTTCAAATGAACGTTGTCCAAAATCTCATTCAGTCCATTCGCGGTACTTCAAACTATGTATTTCATATTCAAGGGGTCATCAATCACTGGTAAAAATTTACATCAAAGTAGGAGGAGCTTAAAGATATCCAATTGCCCGCCCAGAGTCATATCACATCAAACAAACATGCCCGCAATCGCAACAACGAAGCCAAAAGTTAGGTCGTGCAAACTAGATGTCCGTCGTGGGCTAGCTGCATTTCCACTGGTCTCGTGGCCAGTCTCTGTCGCAGCCGCAGCGCAGTTCTTAAGCTGGAGACCATGACAGGCCTGCGAGCTCAGACTAGAACAAATTGAGGTTGCTTGTGCGGATCCAGTGATGGCCTCCACGGTCTTTCCCCCTCCATTCCCGCCAATTGTTACACCGTATCGGCCCATTAAGTCTCCTGTGCACTGGGTGTACTCCGATTGGCAAAGCGAGTAGTAAGAAGAGCATTTTGATTCGTTCTCAATCTTTGTTGGTACATATACGAATGGGTATGCCCCCTCAATTGTCCCATCAGTGACCGAGGGAGCTGCACCATCGGCTGTCGTTGTTGCAGATGTACCCGCAGGGTGTAAGAAGCTGCTTCCCGTTTGTGTAGAGCCTGTAGAAGTTCCGGTCAAGCTGCCTGTACAGCTCGCGCCGGTCCGACAGCAGGCGATGTTATCCGCAGCATCTGTCGTGCACCGTGTCCCACTCTTACAGCAAGCATCTGAGTTGCCCAAATCTGAGCATGGGTTGTAGCCGCTAGGGCAATTGTCGTCATCTCGCCTCAAAAGTCGGAGCACCTCGAGGGCTCTTTTATTGGATTTGCCTTGTTCCGGAGATGAGAAGGGCTCTGTGTCTACCGATAAGACGGCCGTGGGTATGGCGAAGGCCCAGATTCCGATCCACCGTGATGCCCGCATTCTTGTTGTCTAGGGAGGGGAATAAGGACAATGCGACCGGAAGATTCAAGATCGGCGATTTTAATATCAGACTTTTCGATTTAATCGGCGCCAAATCGCATAGTTGAGAGGTAGTTGTGAGGCTTATCGAGATTGGTTCTGGGATGTCAACAAACTACTCAAAGCAGTAAGATTAGCATGAGAAGAGGCGCAAAAACGGAGACAGGTTCATGCACTATGAAGTGGAATGATTGAGGAGTATAGATGCATACCGGCAATAGCAGAGACAAAGCCTTTGAGAACTCAAAATCGGTAGAGTCGGGAGAGGTGGGATTGATGGAGGATGGGTGATGGATGATGTACGATTCTCCACCCGCCCTGCCACAGCAACCAGTCGCACGATGCCCAACCAGCGCCGCCAGGCTTCCAGCCATCCCGAATTCAATTAATTAACCAGGGTCGTTCATTGAAAATTGAAATCAATTCCACAAATCTCGAAACGATATTGAAATCAACTTAATCAATTGATCAGGCTATTCTCGACAAATAAATACTCAAATACTCTTCCTCTCACGCTGCCTAACTACCCTAGTTGGTAGTCATCAAGTGCCGTATTTCTGTATTCGCAGTACTTCGTATCAGTGCACACCGCACTTGCACAACAGAAAATTGTTTCATCTCTCCACCACAACAGGCCGATCACCCACCGACATGACCTCGACCTCGAAACAAGTGATCCCTGTCGTGGATTTTGCCAAGTGGACTGCTGGTGGGCCGAGTCGTCTGCAAATCGCGCAAGAAATCGTTGCCGCTTGTAAGAAAGTGGGGTTCGTCTATATTGTCAATCACTCCCTGCCTGACTCTCTTCTTGACGAGGCATTCAACTGGTCTCGACTTTTCTTCGACCTCCCGCAGCAGGATAAGCTCAAGGCGCCTCACCCTGAGGGATGGGCCATCCACAGAGGCTATTCATGGCCGGGATTGGAAAAAGTCTCGCAGACAATCAGTACAACTGATACTCAAGAACAGGCTCAGCAGTTAAGGGAGACACCAGACATCAAGGTGAGTACAATATAAAATGGGACAGGAATTCAAGGCTAGATGTACTATTTTGGATATAGTGACCACCACATAGCACTCTTCCTGCTAACTGCCAGCAGGAGAGTTATGACATTGGGAGCGAGCAGAATGCATCGCAGCCCAACCAATGGATACCAGATGAAGTGCTCCCGGGCTTCCGAGAATTTATGATGAATTTCTATTGGGAATGTTTTGGCCTTGGAGGCGATATTTTACGTGCCCTCGCCATTGGCCTGGGCTTGGAAAATGAAGCTCATCTGTTGGAGAAGCATTCTGGCCACAACAACCAACTACGTCTTCTCAACTACCCTCCAGTTCCCGCTGAAGCGCTAGAAACAGAAAAGGCAGCTCGTTGTCCTGCTCATACGGACTGGAGCTCGATTACTCTGCTCTTCCAGGATGACTGTGGCGGATTGGAAGTTGAGGATGTGAACAATCCGGGCAAATTCGTTCCAGCAACGCCCATAAAAAATGCTGTTATCATGAACGTCGGCGACTTGATGCAGAGATGGAGCAACGGTTCGTGGGCTGCACGGCTCGTCGATCTATATGTACTAACAAACACAGATCATCTCCGATCAACCAGCCATCGTGTTACTCTACCGCCTCTGTCGGACCGTTTTGAAGGTGAACAACGAATGACCCGTAGACGATTTTCTATCCCGTACTTTCTCTCACCGGACCCCGACTCTGTTGTTGCGTGTATCCCTTCTTGTATGGGGATTGATGAGCCCGCTAAGTATGAGCCGATCACACCGGCTGAGTATAATGCGATGCGTGCATCGATGCAGTATTGACGATTGAAGTATCCAATTCATATTTACTCATATCATTCACTGAAATATACACTCTTACATACTCTCTTAGTGCTTTTATCTACTACTAGTAGATAAAACATCTAGTAGATGAGTAGTTAACCAGTGGTAGTTAGATGAATATAAGGTACCTTACCTTATATTAACTATATATACCAGTGCCTATGGGAGTCCTAGGTAATTACCTACCCAAAGTAGAAACATGGCCAACTTTCATTTCTCGGTCCTGCTACAACCTCACCAGAGTCCAACGGAGATCTCTAATCAATCCACCTACTTTGACTTTTTCTCAAAATACTTCATTTTTTCGTCGCCTGGCATTCCTTGCCAGCTCAATGCTATTGGACTTGTCTCATACTCCCATTCTGTCGATCCCCACCCCACTTACTAAGACCGCTTGGCATCCGGGCGCGATGGATCCACGACCAGCGCGCGTCCCTCATTTCTCCTGCGACCCCGATCGCGTGGTCACCATGTACGGCGAACTTGGGAACAAATTGGTACGCGAAAAAAAGACATATCTACAAGATGGCGCCCAAAAAACCAGATATTAATGATACTATCTAGGTTCAACATGCGAAGCGCACCCAAGCCCTCGCCCACCTCCCACCCTATCAGACCGAGATCGTCCGCGCCGTGACTCGCGAAGTGCGCGACCTAGACCGAGATGTAGCTCGTCTACTCGATCCCTTCGAGGGCGCATTTAACCCCTCCGCTGACCCGGCTGTTGCATGCGCGCTACTGGTGGATCATTTGTGCATGCGCCGGAATAAACGCTGTCTCCTAGCGTATCACCGTGTGCGAACCGAGAAATTGGAAGAGCTCTGTTGGAATGGAGTGGACATCCTGGAGCAGCAACAGCCCAGTGAATCACCTGAAGATCGGGGTCAAATGCAAGGTGCGGGCGGACACAGTTCACTTAGCCCGGAAGAGGAAGAGTACTTTCGTCAGTATGGAGATATGCTCGCGGCGTATAAGGGACAATGGACAGATGTCGACCTGACGGGTACCTTGGAGCCACCAAGAGATCTTTTTATTGATGTACGCGTGTTAAAGGATGCGGGGGAAATCCAGACGGAATACGGGTAAGTTCAATGGGACTTCCTTTTGGGGAGACAAAGTGCCGCGCAACCAATGGCTGATTGATATTGCGACACAGGGTGATCAACTTGACCAAAAATAGTCAGCTTTACGTTCGACAGGGAGATGTTGAGCGGCTGATCGCTCAAGGTTTTCTTGAGCGATTGACTTGAAAGGTGGCACGATGCGAGGAGTTACTAGTTCTTTGGGACCTTTTAAGATACCCCGCCATTGGGATGGCGCTGAAAACCGTGATTGTGATGCATTATGACTTGATTTCTTATTATTATTATTACGACAGAAAAATTTGTCTGTCGATCGTGTCCAGCGTTATTCCTCGTGAATGGCTGTGAGGCATGGAGGATGTGTGGCTTGGCTAACGCAATCTACTGCGGAGAAGACCGATCTCGGCCTGATCACTATAAATTATACGGAGTAATACTATTACTACTTATGTTATGAACTACCTGTATATGAATCAACGAGTCATGTAGTACTGATGAGTAGCGGGCCATAGGACTCGTGGCCTGAGATAGAGGTAGCTTCGACTAGTAGTAGAACTTCATAGTAGTCAAGCTTTTGTGTAAAATATTTGAACTTGATGCATCGAGTGGGTATCGATGGCTGCAGGGGCCAGGGATCCAATCCTGAATTGGACGAGGGGCCGACTATTTTCGCCAGAAAATCAAAAGGTGTAAATCTACAAATCTGTAGCTAAGGTGAGGCTAAGGCTGGCCAGACTTAGCGTGTTGATAAGTACAGAAAAGTAGAAAAGTAGACCGAAGGTACCTTTGTCTTTTCTGATGGCTCTGACAGGTCAAAATCTTCCTTATGGACCCTCCGTACATGTACGGAGTAGGTACTTGCATTCCCAAAGTGGAGGGGTTAACCGCAAGCGGGTTAGTGGGAGATAACGGCGGGAGTGTGCCTACCAGAGGTAAGCAGAGGTACGGGTAAGTTAGGTAGCGTACCCAAGGGAAAGGTGGAAAGGTGGGACTTTCCTCTTATCACCGAGAATTATTTCTTGCTTTCTTGCTTTCTTGGATTCCCATTGCCTTTGATCCTTAGTCAACCCTCCCCCTCCCCTTCCCCATTGTCAATTCTCCTGATAATCACATCTAATCGGATTATATACTTCCCCCCTTCTCCTCATCCCAGCAGCGAACGCTGCCTCAAATTATCCTCAATGGCCCGTTGATCGGCCATTCTCGATCGCCCCGTTGCGTCATTATTCCTAGTCGCCTCTAACGCCGCTGCATGCACTAGCGGGCCCGATAATCCGTCAACTTGCCTCTTGGCCTCAACCCGTCTGCGCCGTTTGCACGACTGCTACAATGGGTGTGCTACAGCCACGAGCTCGTCGCGACTCCCGCGCATCTGCCCTATCACATCGCAATTGGGGTTTTGATCGCGATGCAGACATCTCTGTTCACTCTTCCTCACTGGTGGAGCACGCAAACGCAAATCTGGGCAGCTCCCCCGGTGCCGGCATCGAACCATCAAGCTATAACAGCTCCGGTTTACGCACTCCAAGCCGCTCTTTTCACCATCGCTCCTTTAATACAACTACTGGTATGTCTTTGAATCATTATATTTTCTTTTTTTTTCCCCCCCTATGTGTATCTTTGAATTAATTTCCATTTGACTTCCCCCCGTCTCCTCCACACGAGCGATTTACTGACCACTTACATCTTTCCAGACCCGGCGCACTATGCTACTGATAGTCTCCGTGAACAGACTGCGGAGCTTGCTACCTACGGTCTATCCTTGAACAAAAAACCCTCGCGCGGGCGGACAAGCTTACCTCCCAGTCTTGATATATTTCGGGAACAGAATAGGCTTCATCCGCCTGGCCCCAGTGTCTCACAGGATGCCATCGCCAGTTCGTATCCGACAATAGGAGAAGCTTCTATCGATTCGGATGTCGCTCCAGCGGC
This sequence comes from Penicillium sumatraense, assembly GCA_020086695.1. Lineage (NCBI taxonomy): Eukaryota > Fungi > Ascomycota > Eurotiomycetes > Eurotiales > Aspergillaceae > Penicillium > Penicillium sumatraense. Next base: position 1,605,872 of record JAGIKU010002025.1, on the reverse strand, counting down.
CGCTTCTTCTTCAACTTCGGCCCTCACAGATATGATGCGGGATCCATACCAAGATGTGGCAGAGGAAAATGCCAAACCAATCGAAGAGACACCGTTTCCACCACTACCAACTATCCTAGATGAGCCGGAACCCCGGGATTCGGAAAGGACCTCCCTCTTGCCCAAGACTCGTTCCAAGTCTCCTCATGGCTATGGATCAGTCGACGATATTGAGAATCAGGGCACTGTCCTCCGCAAGCCCCCCAATTTTTTCACTCAAGGCACTGTTACAGTTGCCAAATGGTCCAGGATAGTATCAAATCCGAAGTCCTGGGATAGACGTGCGATTTGGCAAGAAGGAGTTGTCAACCCAGTCAGTCTGCTACCTGCAGTTCTGCTCGGCCTTCTCCTCAACATCCTGGATGCCTTATCCTACGGAATGATCTTGTTCCCGTTAGGAGAGCCGCTCTTTGCCAATCTTGGCTCGGATGGTATCTCAATGTTTTACGTGAGTACCATCATTTCACAAGTTGTATTCTCGTGTGGAGGCTCGATCTTCAAGGGTGGAATTGGAAGCGAGATGATTGAGGTTGTGCCATTCTTTCATCAGATGGCGTTTACCATCCTTGCCCGGATTGGTGATGACAACCCTAAATCAGTGCTGGCGACGACTATTTTAGCTTTCTCGGTCAGTTCAGTCCTGACTGGATTAGTATTTTTCCTGATGGGTGTTTGTGGGCTTGGTTCTCTCATTGGATTCTTTCCTCGTCATATTTTGATTGGCTGCATTGGTGGTGTCGGTTATTTTCTCCTTCAAACCGGAGTGGAGGTTTCGGCACGTCTGTCTGGCTCTCTTGAATACAACCTCGATACCTTGCAGAAGCTATTTCACCTCGACACTTTCCCTCTTTGGATGATACCCTTGTCTCTTGCGGTCGGCCTTCTCATTCTGAAGCGTTTTCTTCGATCTAACTTTCTTGTTGGTACTTATTTCATGGCAGTTGCCGTTTTGTTTTATGTTGTTGTTCTTTGTGCCAGCATTTCCATGGATACTTTACATCAGAAGGGATGGGTCTTCGATGCCCCATCGTCCAATAATCCGTGGTACCATTTCTATAGCCTTTATGGTGAGTCAACCCTATTTTTCTTCTCTCCCTTCTCAATTACGAGTTCAATTTGACTGACCGGGCTTCACCAGACTTGTCTGCCGTCAATTGGACTGCCTTCGCCGATACAATCCCTGCAATGTTTGCTCTGACCTTCTTTGGGGTTCTTCATGTGCCTATAAATGTACCAGCACTCGGAATTTCGACAGGGGAAGACAATCTAAATGTGGACCGAGAGCTTATGGCACACGGTGTAACCAATGCACTCTCTGGATTTGCGGGGAGCATCCAAGTAGGTTACCCTAAGTGGCTTAAATCAATTGCACCTGTATACTAACATGGATAGAACTATCTCGTGTACACAAATAGCTTGCTGTTTATTGCGAGCGGTGGAACCTCTCGTCTGGCTGGGCTCATGCTCGCTGCAGCCACCGCAGGTATCCTGGTCGTTGGTCCGGTGATCATCGGGTTTATTCCTGTCATGGTCGTTGGTGCTCTTATTTTCCTCTTAGGTATTGAATTGCTGGAAGAGGCACTGGGGGATACATGGGGCAAGCTTTCACGTCTTGAGTACCTGACAGTATGTTCCTTGGACCCACTCGTTTGTAGAATTAACTAACGGGTATAGGTGGTTATTATCGTTCTCACTATGGGAGTTTGGGATTTCGTGATGGGAATCTTGGTTGGAATCATATTGGCGTGCGTCAACTTTGTGGTTCAGACATCTCGCAAGTCCGCCATTCGAGCAACTTTCTCTGGGGAAATTGCAGGCTCAACCGTCAGACGCCCCCCAATCCAGCAACAATTCCTGCATGAAGCTGGACAGCAGACCCTCATCATGAAACTGGGCGGTTATCTATTCTTTGGCACGATTGTCAATGTGGAGAACACCATGCGGGGATTAATAGAAGAGGAGGCATTCCAGCAACAACCGATCCGTTTCTTGATTCTAGATTTCTCCCGGGTCTATGGCTTGGATTTCTCAGCCGCCGAAGCATTCACACGCATCAACCGCATTTTGCGCAAACGCAATGTTCAGACGACCATCTCCGGCCTTAACATTGATGGCGACGTTGGCAAGAGTCTACAAAATGTAGGACTTTTTGAACCCGACTCGGGCGTGCCGATCTTCGAAGATCTCAATTCAGCCCTCGAGTTCTGTGAAAATGATTACTTGAAAGTCTTTTACAGTCACCAGGAAACCCTCCTCAGTACACCAACAGGGACTCCAAATCCAGAGAACGATAACCACCTCCAAGTTCCCATCCCCGTATCTGTCCCATCACTCTCCCGGCCCAGCATTGCAGATAACATCGTCAGCTCCCCCCGAGGACAATATCTCCAACGAGTCGCAACAACCACGCTTCGTGAGCACGAATCAGAAGCAACACTCATGGCCGCCCCAGCCTGGTCCGCAATGCGCCAACCCCTCCCACTCCTCCTCCAAACATTCCAGGGTCTCTCGAACCAGAACGAAGACTTCTGGTTCCCCGCCTGCGCCTACTTCAAATGCGAGTCCTTCCCTACCGGCTCAATTTTGTACCACGAAGGCGAAATTCCACGTGCCTTCTATCTCCTTGAATCGGGCATGTTGCGCTGCGAGTATGAACTCCCGCAAGGCCGATACTTTGAACTTGTCGTCGCGGGCAGGCCCTGCGGTGAACTACCGTTTTTCAGTGATACACGTCGCACAGCAACTGTCAAGGCGGAACATGAGAGTATCGCTTGGTCGCTGAGTGATGAGCGATGGAAGGCGTTACAGGAGAACGAGCCACGAATTGCACGGGAGCTACTTACCGTCAGTCTAAAACTGACGACAGAGAGGATGGATTGTATCACCTCGTGAGTTGGACTCTATCTCTTTTTTTCTTTGAAATTCAAACTAATTCGCTTTTACAGATACGTGCTCACAATGGCGGCTTGAGATCTCTTGATATTAGACTTTGGATTTAGTCAACCCTGTACATTGGTTTTTTTGGTTCTCTTTTCTTACTTTTTTGGGTCTGGGGCGGAAATTTGAGCGATATCAGTTCCGGTGGTCCATTTGCATTTCTAATGATTCAACCTTGTATATCCCCATAGCAGTTACATACATAGTGCATGATAAATAACGCCAATTACGGCCGATCTTGAAACCTTCCAGGGATTACATTGTATTCATAGGAGCTTATATGTTAAAGAAAGTCGTAAATTCTCGTTAAAAAGAACTAGTAGGGATGTCCGAAAAAAAAAAAAATAAGTGCCACGTCGCTAGAATGGGCGGATATGCAAAGCTAGGTTGGGGGAAACTATGGTAGTTGTCTTCCCGGGGAGAATCGCGATTGAAAAAGGCTTTTCAATCATACGAGTTAGATAGGGAATCTCCGAAAGGGATTAGGAACAAAGGAAAAGAAGTGCTACGACATGCCAATAAGAATCATGAACATTCCCAATACTCGGTTCCCGAGAGTATTTTGAAAGGGGTTCATTGAGGCACTCCATTTTATATACTACTCTGTGCTAAGAGCAAGACATGCATCAACAGCTAGACCAACTCTGGTAAAGGTTAGTAATGAGTAACTATAGCATGTATGAAATGGTAGAGCGTGGTAGTGAACTCACCTTCCCTCCTTTATCTTCACCACGTCATCAATGACATCGCGATCTAGATTGGGGAACATGTTTGACAGCGTCTCGACGACATTATTATGTTCGGCACGCTGGATACGTCGTGCCTCGGCATCCTCTGCGCTGGCTTGGCGAGCTGCTGCATCTTGGGCGTCTAGGACGCGCGTCAAGTTCTTTTTCGCCCCTTCTTGCGGGGCTACAGGTTCTTCGCCGGACCGTCTTCTGCCTTCAGTGCTGGATCGTGGAGGCTGGTACACATTCGGTGTCAGACGGGGCGGTGCCGGGGCGGGCTGAGGGGTAGCGGCTGGCTGAAGTGGGCGGTCCTGAGGTGCGTCGGCGTCTGTTTCGTCGGAGAACATGCGACCGATTGTGGTGAGAGGTTTTTGTATGGTTCTCAATAGTCCGGCAACTGGCGCAAGGGTGTCATCATCGCTTGATTGGGACGTATCTTTGCGACTTGGGCCAGAGTTGGATGAACTGGTCTGTGAGGACCCACGAGGGTTTGTGGGATGATTCAGGGGCTTTTCATGCATCGATTCATGCTCGCGATTCTTCTCCGCGATTGCGAGGACCGCTGCTTCGACGTGGCGTTCGAATTCTTCATCGCTAACAGTGAGACTTGTGCGGTCTAAGGTTTCAATAAACTGGACTGCTCCAGACTGTGAGGAAATTTTAGCTACTGCTTCAGCCAGAAATAAATGGAAGGAAGACACTGCACTTACCAGGGAGGATAGATAGTATCCAGCCTCGCCGCCCAGTTTCTCTTGATTGCGGAATCGCAAGATATATTGAATATTAGAGACGAGGTGGTCAGGATTTGCGTGCAACACCACATATATAAGGAGCGGAATGAATGAATCAGCGGAGGTGTCTGCCTTTTTAGAGTTCTTCAAAAGACCAAAAATAACCTTGCAGCAGTTCAAAATGCAGATCACTTTGTCCCGAGGTGCTCGGTAGCCATTGATTTTTAGTAGTTCTAGGGACATTGAATTAGAGATCGTAAGAGACTAGGCCGGGCAAGAGTTAATACGACATACCTTGTTGAGCCAAGTTCAAAAATCGACGCCCACTGCCGCTCACAGGGGGAATATCCAGGTGCTCTTCGCTAACCCAACTGTATATACGAATCTTTTGTGCCAAAATATCATCTCGCTCAATATCCTCCTGGTGTTGGCCACGTCGCCAGGGACCATGAGCTCTCTCGATCTCTCTTCGTCGGCTGCGACTGGCACTTCTAGGGATAACAGGTGGGGCCGGGATCGCCGGTGCAAATGTTTGGGAGTATAAGCGGTTCATGACCAGCTTTTCCATGCCCTCCTTGGCGTTATCAAACTCGCTATCGGACACTTCACGCCAAACTTCGCACATAGCCATTTTATTTGTAATGAAAGCCAAAAAATCGCTGATAATCTTGACTTGCTCATGGACCATCCACTGCCTCTTTCCAAATTCCATGAGAAATGATCGTAGGAACTTGGCCACGGGATCAGCTGTCCGGTGACGTAGTTGCTCTAAAAAGCGATGGAAGTCAAAACGTTGATCTGGCTCAGGCTCGGGTGGAGGTGGAACGGTTGAAGAAGATGATTGTCGTCTCAACGCGGGCGGCTCATCGTGACCACGGGGGTGATGATGTTTAGATACGGGCGAGGAGTGCTGATGGTTTGGTGGTGAAGCAGCCGCGGATCCAGTCGACGTGGGCTGCCCAGGTTCTAGACTTGACTTGCGCGGCGGAAAGTAGGGTTGGTGACCACGAAATTGCTCAGCGAACTCGAGCCGAGGCGACATTATCTCTTGTTGATCGGTGGTTCGCGCAGGGTCCTGGAACTGGCCCATGATGCTCTGGATTTCCGGCTGGGAATCATTATCAACATCTCGAGACTCGTCACTTTTTCCAGCTCTCTTCGACTCCGGGTCACTATCTCCAGGTACATCTGGTAACTCTTTCTCGGAGTTTTGGGTGGAGCTCGGGTCACTGGCTGGCGGGATCGCGAGAGCAAGAGGGGTAGTCGAGCTCACGTAGGCGTCATCTTTCTCGGGAGGTGTAGGGGGAGGAGGAGTATTTGCTTGAGATACAGATGACGACTCCAGCCCATTCTTTGCTGAGACTGATAGCCCTTCCATCTGTCCCGCCAGCGGGTCCAGCTGAGACGGGACTGGGTCGGGTGAGTCTATAGGTTTTGTTGAGTCGTCCTTCGGTTCATTGGTTTTGCGAGAAGTTTCGGGATCGTTGGGCATGTCCGTGTTCTCGTCGCTATGTTGTGGGCTCTCCTTCGAGGGGTCAGGTTGTGCCACGGGGAGGTCGGTTGGAGGCATGGTGGATTGGGGCGCATCTTGGGCAGGTTGGTCGTCCCCCTTGCCAGATGGCGGGGAGGCCGAGGGCTCTATGGTCGACATAAGCTATATTTCGGCATGCAGACCTCGACAACAGGTTCAGTCCGATCTCGCAGGGCGGCGTGGGGGAGGTTGAGGCTCTGAGGCTCGCATGTTGATGGGCGGATCATTATTGGGCCGAGGCCAGGACATTGTGATCGATCAGTAGTTAACTACAGTCAACTACAATAGTATGATATAACTACCTACATGGGGACTATAATTCTTCCAAATCATCACAAGTCATGCTTGAGATTTCCTCTGCTCTTCTATTAGATATTGCCTATCTATTGTAAATTATCAACTCTCAGATATCATCTTGTCAATGCTGCATGCATTGTTTTGTTCTGTATGGGATGACTAAGAATTCCCCCGGGCGGCATCAAATGCAAAAAAGGCAAAAAGTCCTCCACGCCGTAAACAGATCACCTTCTTCTCCTCTCCCACCACAGGGCGCTTTCCCGACAATGTGCGGGATCTTTTTCTCTATATCTACAAATTCTACACTGCCGACTGCAGAAGCTAATGCCTTGCTCCAAAAGCGAGGACCCGACAGCTATCAAAAACATACGGTGCACAAGGGTATCCCGGCACAAGATGGAGTGTCGCAACCCCTGTCTCACCATCTCACATTCATATCAACGGTTCTCTCATTACGAGGAGACCATATCTTCAACCAGCCACTCGTAGACCCTGCTACGGAATCAGTATTATGCTGGAATGGGGAAGCATGGAAGATTTCAGGTGAACGTGTCCGAGGCAATGATACGTCACAGGTCTTCAAATTATTCTTGGATGCCGTGAGTTGCGATCGTAATAAGGCCATCGATGGGCTGTCTCATGCTGTTGCAAGTATTACAGGGCCCTTTGCTTTTGTGTTTTATGATGCGATCAATTCACGAGTCTTCTTTAGCAGAGATTGCCTTGGTCGGAGGTCTCTCCTACAGGGCTTGGATGAAGATGGAGCTTTCAAGATTTGCAGCTTGTGTGATGGATCTTCATCAAGCACATTATTTGAAGAGGTCAATACTAGAGGCGTATCTATGATCGACCTTGAAATACAGCAAGATTCTTCATCTTCCGCCAATGGAAGATATAAGATCGAAACCCTGCCTTGGAGCTCTGACTCTTCACCCCCAGAAAGGCATATCGTGAGCGCTCAAATGACTACACTGAAAACTCCCCAAGTGCTAACGGAGATTTTAGAAAAGCCCAATACCGCCAATGAACATGTCCATTCCAGAGACACAGCCTCCTCCGTTGACCATGGATAGTGAAGTCATTAAAGAACTCCAGTTGAGGCTTCGTCAATCGATCGCGCTTCGGGTTGAAAATATACCTGAGCCGCCAAGCTATGTCAAAGGCCAGAGTGCTAAAATAGCAGTTCTGTTCTCTGGTGGTCTCGACTGCACCTTACTCGCAAGGCTCTCACATGACATTCTGCCAACCGATGAACCCATCGATCTTCTTAACGTTGCTTTTGAAAACCCACGAGTAGCTGCCGCCGCTGCTGCTGCCGCTATCTCAAGCTCGAATGGACAAAACTCATATTCATCCCTTCCAAACCCCACTTCCATTTACGAGGCATGCCCCGACCGGATGACCGGCCGTTCAGCGTTTGCCGAGCTCCAAAAAACCTGTCCAGGGCGCACCTGGCGCTTCATCGCAGTTAACGTCCCTTATAGCGAAACTCTCGCACACAGAGACCAAGTGAAACGTCTCATGAGACCTCATAACACGGAAATGGATCTCTCAATCGCATGTGCTTTATACTTTGCATCACGCGGCCAAGGCATCTGCTACAACTCAGCATCAGACCCCACCATAGCATTAGAAGACATCTACACAACCTCTGCTCGCGTTCTACTCTCTGGCCTCGGTGCTGATGAGCTCTTTGCAGGATATGGTCGACACGGTGTGTCCTTCAACCGCAGTGGGTTTGAGGGTTTGATCGCAGAGATCCATCTCGACGTCAGCAGACTTGGACAGCGTAATCTCGGCCGCGATGACCGGGTTCTATCGCACTGGGGCCGGGAAACTCGTTTTCCATTCCTCGATGAAGACTTCGTTGCATGGACCCTCGGTGTACCCGTCTGGGAGAAGTGCGGATTTGGTCTTGCAAAGCCTGTTGCAAGCAATGATCAAAACCAGATGGCGACCACAAATGGGCTCGACGCTGAGAAGATGTCCCTACGTCTTGTAGCACTGCAATTGGGTTTAGAGAATACTGCATATGAGAAAAAGAGAGCCATCCAGTTCGGTGCGAGGACAGCGAAGATGGAGAAAGGAAGTTCGAAGGGGACTGATGCGCTAAGTTGAATCCACTTTGGCCAAAATGGTACATATGGTTACTTTTTTTCTTGATCCCCCCTTTCCTTAACGACCCTCTCGCTTTTTGCGCATGTCCTTGAGCCAGTCTTGGTGCATTATGAGACCATCCCAGCAATGATGACAAACCATGGATTCAGATACTTCTGAGACCCCATCTCCTCGCTTGCTCTCTCTCTCGTCTGCATTTTGTTCTAGTGGGACCTGCGGTCTCCTAGTTTGTTCTTTTGCGCTCTCCAGGGCAACAGCAGTTCCATGACGGCGTGTAGCTCGGAGTGACACGCATATAGACTGGAATAGAATGCTGTACGGGAGAGAGAGAATTGAACGGAGATGACGGTTCATGAGGGTGCAAAAGGCAAGTCTGAGCTGGTACATTTGATGGTTCTATTGTGCAATAGTAAGTTCAAATGAGGGCATGCTGAATCTGTTCATATTCAAATAGACCAGCATAAGAATAGTTGGGTAGTTACTTTATTCCATGCATTATTGATGATAGAGTAGGGCCTGTAAGCAGATCTTCGTTGCGTGATCTGGGTCTACTTTTACTTGGGTAAAAGTTATGCAATTATTTGATTGATAGTCAAGTCAGATGGCCAAGGTGACCATCAATGTAATACAACCGGGTGAAGCGGCGACATGCTAATAGTAGACCATCACGCCCCGATCAATATGCGTGGCAAAAGCTACCAGTATCCCCAGATCAGACTTCAAAAAGAGCTACGAAAAAGTTTAGACTGGAAAATTACTACAAGAGGATGATGTGAAAGAGAAATTCTCAATTTCAAATTAAAGCAACAGATAATAGCAAGAGCCACGAGTCAATCCCATCACACTAGTGAGGGAGACAATCAGAACCGGCCGCGAAGAATAAAACATTAAAGAAAACATATTAGGAGAGAAGCGAACTTAAAACAAAACCATGACGTCTCAAAGTCATGTCGAACTTTTGAGGGATCCAGGTACGAACTCTGGTATCCCAATGAGACGTCGGGGTCTAGGCTTTACCCATTACCCCCGCGTCCATCAAACCAATACAGCCGGAAAGAACATAAAAACAAAACATCACGAAACAAACGCATATTCGGATGAAAGAAAATGGCAAAGGGCTTTTAAAATGTCCGTGATCTTCACTGGAACTTCTCCTGGATCCGGAGCTGGGCCTGCAACTTGGCAATAGTCTCGTCGCGGTCAGCGATCTGCTTACGCAAGTCACTGATGGTGCGTTCGGCGGAAGCCTGACGTTCCAGCTTCTTGGCACGAGACTTGCGAGCAGCCTCAGTGTTACGAGCACGCTTCGCGGCGACCGGGTCAGCGGGGTCGAAATCAATGGGCGACAATTCCTTGCGTGAGCGGCTGATTCCAGAAACACTAGAGTGCTTGGCATGGCCAGTTGCTGGAATAGGCGATGCTTTGACGGAGCTCATGCGCTTGGGCGCAGGCGACATAGGCTCGGGCTTGGGCTGGGTCTCAGCAAGCGCAGCAGCAACATCGAACTGAGCGTCAAAAACATTGCCCGCAGTCGAAGCATCGTGGAAGAGTGGAGCCCAATCCTCCTGGCCCATGTAGTCCACATCAGTGAACAATGGAGAAGGGTTTTGGCTGAAAGTAGCAGGTGAATCGTAGGGAGGTGTGCTCAGATCAGTGAAGGTTCCCGAAGGAGGCACAGATGCGTCAAACATCAGGTCCTTGGGTGAAATAGTGCCCGTGGGTGCAACGGGAGAGAAGGCATCAGCCTCGGAGCCCATTGGGAGCTGGCCGAGGTCGAGAGGAGAACCCATGCCGGTGTTAAGACCGGTAGAGGGGAGGCCGAAGAGATCGGCGTCGGTATCTGAAGGGGAGGTGTGAGCAACGAGCGCGGAATGATAAGCGCCAGAGGCAGAATTACCTGTGAAGTTCGGAGCGGACATATTGCGGCGAGATGCCAGGATGCGTTGTTTCTCGATTGTAGAAAGATCGGGTGTTCCGGCGTGGAATGTAGGGACGGAAAGGTGGTTATTATGCGTGTATGAAGGCACGGAAGCCGCGTGGTGATGCGGGGAGCGCTTCAAGTTGGGGTGAGACCAGTAGGAAGGAGACCGGGCAAGCTTGGTCACTCTGGGGTCTGAAGGAGAACCAGAGAACTGTTGTTGCTGGAGATGACGATGCAACTGCAGACTGAAGGAGTGTCTTCGAGGGTTGTTCTGCGCCAGGAAGGGCTGAAGGGCAGACGGCTTAAGGGCAGTACTCGAGGGAGCTGGCGCACGCGAATCTCTGGGTCGAGGTTGCGGACGAGAAGCTGGAGTTTGTGGAGCGGGATAGAGTACGAAGTCCTCTAGCGCACTGTTGTTGTTGCTGTTGTTGTTGTTCGAACTGGAGGCCTGTGGCAGATGGGGCGGGGGCGTGGGAAGCCATGATTGCTGGAAGGTATCCGTGGTGAACGACGTTAAGTCGATCGGGAAAGAGTTGGGTTGGGGAGAACTTGAGCTAGCGGGGATGCTGCTGAAGTTCAGAGGTCCTTGAAAAGGAGGCTCTGAAGTAGGTTGTTGAGGGGAGAAAGAAGAGGTGTTTCCCGTGGGATTAATGATGCCTGTCTCTTGAGAGAAAGACGGAGACTGTCGAGACGAGTCGCTTAGAAAGCGTCCATTTTGGATCAGTGGAGATTCAAAAGGTAGTTCAAATGTAGGCAGAATGGTGATAAAGATATGATATCAAAGTGGGTGTGTTTTTGTTTGATAGAATGGATAGATGTAAATCACGAAGGATGGAAGGAAAAAGAAAAAAGGCATCAACGGGAGGGGGGACTCAGGCACTTCTTAAGCGGGCGACCAATTTGGCTGTGTGCGCCGAGGAACCCCTTGACCAATCAAAATTCTCCATTTGTTGGGGCTGAGGCCTGGTACAGGTCACGGGGTGTGAGTCACACTTGATCCCAGGGATTTTATTGGTTAACTCCCTTTCAAAGTGGACCCCCGAGACCCACACGAGGCTACCCTGCAGTACTCGCAGGTACTTGCAGATACATCAGATCGCCGTTCTTTAAAAGGGTTATAGAGTGGATTACAGTGTGACTTGTTACCTTTCCCCACGAGTAAGTACCTGCAAGTACCTCCCGTACCTCTCCACCGAGCCTCTCTTTGCCCCCCTTCAATTGTCCAATCTCCTGCGGAGGACGGAGTACGAAATACTTAAACGGAATATTGGCTTACGCCCTTTGCCTGGCATGTGTCCCAGGCATCCGCACATCCGCACCTTTTTTCACAATCAAAAACTGGAAATTCTGGCCTGGACTCAATCTCAAGGCAGAGGCAGATCTACTGTGCTCCTCCTCTGCGGGTCCCATTATGCATGACGTCTGTCCTGGCCGTCTCTTTTGTGATTGACAGTACTTTTTATTTACTCCGTATTCTTTGTCTCATTCAATCAATGCGTGCTTCGTACCCCGTACTCCGTACTCGTCTTTCTTTACTCCAGACTCTCTGTATCAGGGAATCTCGTATTGAACCACATTATTAATCCAACCAACTTTCTTGAAACGCCTATTCCGTATGGAGCACAGTAAAACTTAGGCGGATGACCCTCGGAAGAAAAGCCTCCTCTCCGACTGCCAGGCCCCACCGATCCTTTCCCAATTCTGTCCCCGCGCCGGGCTGTGTCCGTGGCCTGTGTGTCCCTTCGATTTCTACTTTGATCTTAGCCTTGCCGAAGGGCGTGAAAAATTGACTTTGTTCCAACCCACTACAGAGATCGTCCTGATAAAATGTGCATATGAAATGATCAAGGGTTGCATTCATCTTCACCGTTTTAAACCACAATATTATAGGCTGGATGTGTATTCCTTTCTTTAATATTTGATTCATCTATGTAATGTTCGCTTCGTACCTACCATGCGGTGTATGGAGTACCTACAGAAGAGACTGAATAGACTTACCATCGGTTCTGGCTCTGTACATCCACTAATCTATCTAGTGCCCACTATCCAGGTGGATCTTACACCGTAATCACCATCATCCTCTCGTTCAAGCCTTCCAAGCCTGGAGGCTCAGGCCAACTGCAGGATAATGTATCCGACACACCAGGCAGAAAGAATAAACTTACAGACTTCCCTGGGCTATCATACCTCGACCTGGAAACTCCGAGTTTTGATGTGTCGGAGGACTCCTCCGACACATCAACCTTGACATACTACATTAGTATGATTATAATGTATAATCATATCATGAGCATAGTATACTATGATAGTACTACTTCGTAGTACGAGGCTACAATAGCAGTTGAAAAATCGCACGCCGAATAACCAACAGTTGGAGTTTCAAATGAGTTCAAAGTTTGAATTCAGGCCTATCGATTATTGGGAACTAGTTTATAGCATAGAAAAGATAGATGTGGATTAGAAAAAAATGGGAGGGGGAACACTCCACGCCACAACCTTCCGATTACGTCTAAAACTTAGATGCTCTAGCCAATTGAGCTAATAGAGCGGTGAACGACAAAATATCAGTTTCGAGTCAGCTGCCACTTTAAAAGACATACACTACTAATGTAGTAGTGGTGTTTCGGTAGTTTCAAATATTCTACTTACTGCCTTTTACCACTGCCTACTAGGTAGTACTGTTTCAGGCTCTCTAGCCTCTCTCTGCTCACACTAGTAGCTCTACTAGTTATATTTTACACAAGTTGTTATTAGAATTTACCTATATTATAGGTATAATAATTTTTCTTATTAAGTTTTCGTGTTTCCCCCGGGTTTTGGTCAGCAGAGAAAAAGATGTTTTGCCAGTGCGTCCTTTCTACAAAAAAGAGGTCTTTCAATAGCAGTGCCCTTTACAATTAATGTATAGATACTTTAATAGCTGTATGAGAACCTTCTCATTGGAATGAATACTCTTGCGTGGAAAGTAGGGTAGTTAATGGTTCTTTGTCGGGTTGAAGTAAGATAGGGTCAAGCTTCTCAATGTCATATTTGTAGAGGATTTTCGAGAAAGGGCCAGACATCGTCGACTGTATCGCTCATCATATCTAGCTGAGCTTTTGTTCTGTGTTTTTATAATAATAATGGATAATTCTAAAAGAGTAGAGATACAAATGTTGTATCACTCATACTAGGTAGCAATGTACCGTACATACTATGTGAGTAACTCCACTGGAGTACTGCCAGTATCCTATATATAGTGTATACGGTATACATTCATAATGTTCAACATTATGAGTTGAGAGCTGAAATCCATTTCAGATCCCTATCTTAGTAGCTACTATCTGCCTAGGTACTACCTACAATGTAGTACATTAAGTACCAATGTAGGTATTGAAGGGCCTTCGTTGCGTGGAAGTAGGACTCTGAACATTTCAGGTTTATGAAAATACACATTATACATTACGACCTGAAAATAAGGTATTTCCAGGTCATACTATGCCCTGGGATGATAGTTACCTAACTATAGGTATAGTATATCACCTACTATTACGATAGTACCTACTACACCTAATGTAGGTAGTACCATGCTAACCTTAGGTTGTAATGCAATGAGAGAGCTCGGGAGGAGGAAGAAGAAGAAGAAGAAGAAGAAGAAGAAGAAGAAGAAGAAGAAGAAGAAGAAGAAGAAGAAGAAGAAGAAGAAGAAGGAAGAACAGGATAAGAGTGCCTGGATACTAGCATTAGTACCTACATTAGGGTATCTATAATTTCAATCATCTGCGGACCTGGATCTTCCAAGATTATCTAGATATTGGTCTTACATTTGCTTTCAAACAAACCCGAATTCCGCAGCGCAACGCAATGCAACCAACGATTTCCGGAAGAGCTCCTCAATTTCACTATCATGTTAACGAGTGAATTTGGTATCCATACACTCCCTACTACATAGTATGGACTAAGGTATAGGCGGATCCGAAGACAAGTGTGTTTGCCTTTCCCTCTGACGAGTACTAACCTTGAAGGATCACGCGGGCAGACGTTAATAGTATCGATCGGATTTAATATATCGAACTAGAATTTTATAGTTGAACTGATTGATAGTTTTAGCCCTGTGGCAGAGAATACCGCTGGGACGTGCGGGAGATGTCTGAGCTGGAGGTCATGTTGAACGCGACTTAGCACGAGGCTAATTAGTCGAGGGCGATGTGCAGACCCCTTTCAACGGGAAATTTTCTGAATAAATGGCAGAATGGGAATGAATACGCTTACGTAGAAAGTGGAGTAGACTAAATCGAAGGTTCGATGTACCCCGGATAACGCATGTTGATGGAGACCGTGTCGTGCATAATGTTTTGCAGCGGTGAGGTCCACCACTCCACGTACTGTAAGTAGGTTGACCCATCGACGCCAAGATAGTCGGAGTGACTACAAGGTTCAGAATTCGATTGAATTACCAAGGCTACGTATGATGGGATAAAGTATTAAAAGCAAAGTAGATTCTATTAAGTATTACCTATCGCAATATGTGCCCACATCCCCGAAGTATAAAGAAACCCCGGAAAACGGGAACAACGGTAGACGACAAGTCCAGGCGCAATTTGGGAGCAGCAAGAAACCAGAAGTATGCCGGAATCTGAAACTGTCGCAAAAAATAACAGCACCCTTCCTCCCCACAGGGTATCGAACACGAATATCAAAAGCGCACAAAACCAGAAAGGACAAAGTGGTATCAATCTAGTCGGGTGACGCACCACATAACGCATCAACAAGTCGTGAATCGAAGCTCGATTGCGGTACACACGTCGTAAAGGAATGAACGGCGTTGGTGGAGACGCCGAGTCGGATTATCGAGGGGCTTTTTTTGGTATAAGGGGAAAAATTAAAAGGAAAACTAAATAAAAAAACGGCGACAGCGGGTATCTCATTGACACCCTTCATAACACAAAGCTCAAGAGACTGTAAGGCGATGCTGATAGGAAGGATGACAGTGGCGAGGAACAAAAAAAGGACTAGACAAGGAACTGTAAGGACAATTGGTATAAAGCCGTATTTGCACCTTCAAGACGTGACATGATGAGGTCCATCAGGATTATTGTGAGTTGGCGATGAGTAAGTCATATCCCACCATCGCTCAAACTCGACGTGTCGCGGGAACGTAGTTCAAGCAGCAGCCTGAACAGGAGTGGCAGCAGCGACGTTGACGTTCTTGGTCTCCTCGGCGGTGGGCTCAGCGGCCTGGGTAGCTTCGGTAGCAGCAGGAGTCTCCTCGGTGGCAGCGGGAGCAGCAGGGGTCTCCTCAGTAGCCTCCTTGGCCTCCTCAGCCTTGGCCTCAGTCTCAGCAGCGGGAGTCTCCTCCTTGTCGAGCTTCACAGCTTTGCTAGGCTTGCGGAACAGACCACCGAGCTTGTTGGACTTCTCCTTCTTGGTCTCCTTGGCCTCGCCATCAGTTCCCTCGTTGTCAGAGATGTCTGCCTTCTTCTCCTTCTTGCCGAAGGCACCGAAGAAAGAGGTGCGGCGCTTGTCCTTGGGAGTGGTGGCAGTCTCGGCAGGAGTCTCGGGGGCAGCAGCGGCGTCCTTGGAAGCCTCACCCTCAGCGGGGGCAGTCACAGCCTCGGGCTCAATGGGCTTGACAGCAGCCTCCTCGACGGGATTCTCGAGCTGGGGAGCAGTGCTGGCAACAGCGTTGTCCTCAGCAGGAGCGGTGGCCTCCTTCTCGGACTTCTCCTGGGAGGGGGAAGCGACCTTGTTGAAGAAGCTGCCGAAGATGGAAGCGCGCTTAGCCTTCTTCTCTTCCTTCTTCTCATCCTTCTTCTCCTCAACGGGCTTGGTCTCCTCGGGCTTGGCCTCGTCCTTAGCAGGGACCTCAGGAGCGGCCTCGGTGGTCTCGGTTGCCTCAGCAGCGGCAGCGGGCTCAGCAACAGGCTCAGCAGTAGCATCGGCGGCAGGCTCAGCGGCCTTAGCCTCCTCAGCAGATTCCTCCTTAGTCTCCTCGGTCTTGTTCTCCTCCTTGGCGGGGGCCTCCTCCTTCTTACCCAGAAGAGAGCCGAAGATGCTGGAGCGCTTGCGAGACTGGGAGCGGCTCTTGGTGGCAGCCTTCTCCTCCTTCTTCTCTTCCTTCTTCTCCTCAGCGGGCTTGGCCTCCTCGGCGGGAGTCTCTTCCTCCTTCTTCTCTTCCTTCTTCTCCTCGGTGGGCTTCTTGGCAGCAGCGACAGCGGCGGCGGGCTTGGTCAGCTTCTCAAGCTCGGCCTTGTAGCCTTCGCTGGAAGTGATGGTCTCCTTCTCGGCCTTAGCCTCGGTGCTCTTGGACTCAAGGGCAAGGACCCAGCTGTCACGCTCAGCGGTGCTGGCGGCCTGGAAAGTGTGCTTCTGACCGGCAACCTTGAAGATGAACTCGTTGGAGCTCTCCTTGGTAATGTCGGAGACTTCGGCCAGGCTGAAGATACCGGCGGGGGTGGCCTTGTCCTCGGCGCGCTTAGTGAAAAACAGGAGACCCTTGCCGGTCTGGGTGGCCCAGGCGACGATGGGGTTGGCGACGGCGGCCTTCTCGTTCTGCTGGAAGACGGAAAGGTTCTTGGCCTCAGTGGCCTCCTCGGTGAAGTAGAAGAAACGCTTGGAGAAGCGGAAACCCCTACGCAAGTAAAATCTGGTTAGTCGCAAGCTCTCGCGCGCGCAATCGCAAAGTAAACAAAGGTCATTGTAGCTTACTTGACGAGACCAGGGGCCTTGTGGCCGAGAGTACCCTCAGTTGCGGGCTTCACTTCCTCTTTAGCCTCCTCCTTAGCGGGCTCAGCAGCCTCAGCGGGCTTCTCAGCATCGGCAGCAGCAGCAGCGGTCTCCTCAGCGGCGGGAGCAGCAGCGGGAGTTTCCTCAGTAGTCTCCTTGGGAGCCTCAACGGCGGTCTCAGCAGCGGGAGTCTCAACAGCGGGGACGACCGCGGGGGTCTCCTCGACAGGCTTCTGAACGTCAGACATGATTAAAAAAGTATTAAACCAAAGTGGTTGGGGGTATCGATTAAAGAAGCAGAGCTTCGAAGAAACGGCGAGTTTGGGGGTATCTGGGTATCTGGAAAGCAAAGAAATAAGAGCTACAAAAGAGCCCGGGTATCACAAAAGACGTAGGAAAAAGGGGGGGTATTCTGCTTTGGAGGAGGAGAGAAAAAGAAGAAGGAAAAAGGGAGGGAAGGGCGAAAAAAAAGAGCGACGGGGGAGGGGAGCCACCAAAGGGGAAAGGAGCTGCAGGGAGCCCAGACCAGTGGGTCGCTTAGTCACCAGGGGGAGTACCTTAAGAGTACCAATACAGTACAGAGTACCCAGTAAAGGTACCTTACCCTGGTACCATATGGTATGTCGTACGGACTAGATTAGTTGGTTCTACAGGTATATCCAGAATAACAGATAATATGGGTTAAGAATATGGTATTCTATTATTTTGTCATTTGTTACAGATATCCTGACAGTATCCCTGTACTCTTTACTTTCATAACCTATGAGGGTAGTATATATCATTCTCTCTACTCTGCAGGGTAGAGCAAAAGTAGAATACTGTACGGAGCACTCAGTACTCAGTACCTCTCCTAGCCTCCCAGCACCCCCGGCATCACACCACTGAGAGCTCAAGAGATCGGCCATGCATTGAGCGCTTCCCCCCCTAATTTACCCGTGCATCTCGGGTCCCATCCGTACAAATTAACGGGCTTTCTTTCCAACAAGCAAATCAAATGAGAATCAACAATTTTTTTTGTTTTCTTTTTCTTTTCTGATTTTCTGGACATTCCCGAAATTGATTAATTATGATGACACTCCGTATAGTAAGAAGTAATTTCTTTGTACTCCCTACTCCCCACTCCCTACAGAGTAACTTGTCTTTCGATGTTTTCTTTATTCTTCCTCCCTCTCACTTTTACTTTCGGCCTGACCCCCCGATTGAAGTGTGGACCACCGTTGGCCTTTGCTTCTCCAAGTTACACAGTTCCAGGGGGTGGATTTACTTTGTTACATACTAGGTACTTCAATACGATCGACTGGTAATTCATACCACTGAGTACTTCGTACATGCGAGGTACATATTCCGTATCTCCAAGGCAGCATGACCTTCGTTCCTCAAGGAGGGGAGGCAAAATAGAGGAACTTATCCCGGGCGCTGGGCCTACTCCAACCCTGGTCCAGCGGGTTTGCCTTTCTGCTGCTGCATGTTGATCAGCTAGGGTGAAGGCCGTCCACCTGTCGGATTCGTTCTCGTGCCGATCCAGCCCTGACGGAACTGGGATACTAGACTGGTGCCCGCATTCAACTGGCTGTCACTTCCCTTCCGATTCCCCGATATCGAAACTGCGACAAAAAAAGGTGTAATCCTCAACCCCATGACCAACCGCTCTACCAGTGGCGTGCGAACCCTCGTGGCCAACCAGCACTGGTTGCACAACCCCCTCCTTCTTTCGTGCGCGTCATCACTCCATGTCGTGCCTTCTCAAGGACGTATCATGATCCAACTCGCATTGGAGCCCATCATACACTCCCGTACGGAGTACGGATTATTGGCGCTCAGGATCCCATGATGCATTTTCTCTAACGGTCCTATCTTTTCGCATGGCTCTGGCACCATTGGCACACCAAGAATTCTTCTTGACGTGATACGAGGAGGGGCTTATCAGCGTATGAAGCACGGAGGTACATACATTGTATCCCTTCTTCTCCAGATCAACTCTCTCCTATTCGTATCATTGTTTACATCAACAGTATGTACTTCGTACTGTACGCACTACTTACAGGAAAGGTCCCCACAGTCAATACCATACTATACTCTCTCGTAAAAAGTAAACAAGTTAAAACATTAAATTGCCCCTAATTAACGGCCCCCTTTTCTCTCCCTCCATCGCGGCTACGGAGTGCACACCATTTATTTTTCTTCTAGATGTTCGGTCTAACGCTCAAAGTACGGTTATGCCCCACTTGGTGGTCCCGTGTCTTAAGCCATCGACCATCGGTGGCTGGCCAGCCCTACTCCTATACGACCTATGCTTCATCTAGCGCCTTGCAAATTCCATTTGTTTTGTCCCTTTTCCATGGTTCTACCTTTGTCGCAGAATTATGAGAAGCCGCCCAGCAGATTCTGCGCTGTTTGAGATATCTGACTCACACAGGTCGATCAGGGTGATCAGGAGACGGGTCCTGCCAAAATGCACCCGGAACCATTCCAGTAATGATAGCCCACACGACCGATCCACTTCGCGTCGCGCCGTCCAATTGCTTCGCCAGTCTGCCCCTTTTCTACCCGTTGGGGCCAAGACTTGAATTTGCCAATCCTGCCCTTTTCGCCCTGTCGTTGTTGCTGTCTCTCAAGAGTCACGCATTGCCGACCCCGGGACTGAGGTCGATGAATGGCCAGTGCCCGTCGATCTCTTCGGCTGGCGGTTTCGGTGTCAGGTTTTCTGGCCCTGCAGCTGCCATGCGACGTGAACCGGGATGCTTATCCAATCGTCATAGCGGTTAGCCTGTTTAAGTAGTATCAAGTCTACAGGTTACAGATGGAATACAAGTACTTGTTGATATACGGAATACCATACCTAGCGAATGCTTCGAACGGAGTACACATAGGGCGGAATTGCCCGCAGGACCACCAACTAAAGTAGTCCCGAAGGCCCCATCCATGGGAACAGAACCGGATCAATCGCAACATAGTATGAAGATCCCGTCCTCCAGGCTACGGAAATCGCTTGCCAAGCATACGAAAACGGACACCAGACAAGAATTTGTTCTTGCGGTGTGCCCTAGGACCCCGACTACGCTTCCTGGTCGAAACTCTCTCCCAATCTTAGCTATCCTCCGAGGCCGTCTCTCCCTTCTAGCGTTTACTAGACCGGTTATCGAACCTTTACCTAACCATGGCACACTTTGATGAGGATGCGCACACTATCGCTACATGAGACCGCGGTGGATTCAACTGAATCGCGTATGGAAAAGCCTTCCCCCTAATACTTATAACAAGACGACGGTCCATGTCGACATATTGCCGCGCTCACAGGAACGGCATAGAAAAGGAGAACAAGTTAGTAAAAAAAAGGAAAAAAAAGTATCGAATTACCATGGCTGCGCGAGGACCACTATACAGAGTTGGGTATCCATCCATGGAAAATAATAGGGGAGGCTCCACACGAGCTTTGTAGAATCCACTTTGAACGGGTAAACAAGGAGGCCCAATTATTGAAGTCTCAACACACCTTCCAATAAATGCTGGATACCACACGTGGATCTGATCGCCCAAATCTACTCCGTATAGATTTCAGGATGCAAGGCACAGACACTATCCAATCTCCCACCTGCCCTTCTCTTGAAGCAATGAATGACAGCTCACAGGACGGAGCAGTGCACAGTGTAATTACCTACGGAGGTAGTCAGTACTTCGAGAGAAGTCAGGTGATCCATGTAAGGGAGAGTCACATGATCCGCACCTTCCTCGCTTAGTATTTGGCATGTGACCAAGCGGTATTTAATGAGCTCGCCGCCCGCGATCTTCCTCCTCTTTTTCTTTTCTTCTTCATACTTACCTTGTTTGGGTGGCTGCGATCATGAAGGCGGCCCACCACAGATTGGTCCCTGCATTGCACAGCGCGGCGGAACAGTTTGTTCAACGGCCTACTGGGTCATTGACAGGCGCATTCTTTGGCACTTTCCACTTGTTGGATCCTATTTCTTTTCATCAATCCTCGAGTCAATGACTCGGCCTTGGAGAAGAGATTCCCTTTGTAGCTTTGTAGCTTCAGTCAACAGCTGTCAGTGAGCGAGATGGCTATCTGAATAGTTGTTGAGCAAAGTTCTATCAGTCAAGTGACAAGCTTCTCTTGTCCATGAGTTCCATTTCCCTTATCCCGCAGTGTACAAAACAAACAATAATGAGCCCTCGCCCAATTTCTAACAATGATGACATCCTACGAGTTAAATTTAAATCCCACTTGCTCCAGAAGGGTTTTATTGTACAGGAGAGCAAAGAACTGGTCGACTAGCCGGAAGCGCACTGGTTGTCGTATTAGCTGACTGCCAAATACGACCGATTTGATGACGATTACGCTCACAGATACGCTTACTGGCATCCCATGGGATGTCCCAGCAAGAAAAGACTCCGCCACAGACAGCAAATTACGCTTTCAAAGGCGAGCCTCCAGACCATGGCACTGCCTGTGTTTGTATAAGCCTGTATAATTCCAAATAGTAGTTGACCAAGGAGGCAATATCCAAATCCAGAAGTCCAACCTAACCACGGGAATGACTGGCTTACGGTGATGCTTTACCTTCTCAAAGTCTGCAAAGCCACCACTGCCATTTGGAATCAAAACACAGCCTCAACGTGCAACACAAGTCGCGTTAATTCAACTCTTGTCAGTGAATCAATTTAATTATCTTATAAAAGGGTAGTAAATATGCTGTTCATTACGACAAACAAAAGACCCATCTCTTTCTCTGCCTATTTCAGTAGCCAACAGGCCTTTGGACATACACATTGTTTTATCTGCCTTGGATCTCCATCTTTCAAGTTCCTCTAGCTACTCAACCATATAATCCACCGACTTGTTTCCTGCAAGAGACGCAACCAGCCTTTCGAGCTTCCGACCCGGGTTTGGAAAAACCATTGACCTCAAGACACATGGCGTCCGACTCAACTGACTGCTCCTCTGGGTATTACTATACAAATGATGGTTGCTACCGAAGCCATTGGTACTTCTGGGGACGTTGGGTTCTCTTGGTCGCTATTGCTATACTCATTATTGGCACCATCTCCTCTTGCACGTACGTACTGTTGATGTATAGCGCAAGTAGTAGAGACTGACTTGATCTCTAGATTTGTCGCTCGACGTCGTCGCAGCTGTGGCCTGAATCCATATTACGGCACTGGATGGCTAGCACCCCAAAACAAGGCCCCTCGCAGAGAAGCCGGTCATAGTATGGAAATGAATAATGGTCAGAACCGAGCCAATACTGAATCGCTGGAAAACCCGCCCCCAGCATATGATCCACACAGACTGCCTCTATACAATAACGCTACGACAAGTACAGTTTCCAACAGTGTTCATGGCGATAACGAAAATCATCAGAATCACTCTCATAAACATGAAGAATATCATGGCGAGAACGAGTCAGCCCAGCCAGCTTCAATTGACGTTGCTTCTAAGGTATAATTAGAAGGTCCTGGGGCGAAATGAGTTATATTGGACAAAGTGTCTGCAGGAATTTGAATCGGACACATAGCAAGGAGTATGAAATTGGGGCCCTTTTTATTGGTTTGAGTAATTGTTGCCTTGATTTCAACAAGTTATTCTAGAGTTCTAGTTGTTGAATTATTCATTTAGACGCACCTATTGATATGTTGTTGTTTCCACGAGAATTGGAGTGTTCATAGCAAATGTTGCTACTTTTGAAAGGGGGATTCTATGTACTTTTTTGCTCTCTCGAGCTTCTTTATCTTCTTGATCTGCATAATATCCAGTCTTCTCTCGTTGTGTGAAATTATTGCTGATTTTAGAAATTTCAATCCCTCATCTATCCCTCCAGGCTTGAAAGAGTCTTTAACGTTAACATCTAAAAACGTGATATAGTCTTAGTCTGGTCTTTCTCTTCACAGACCCTGCACTAAAGTTTAGCTTCTACAATTTGTACTGTATATCAACCTTTGGACATCTTTTCATTTATTATAACCAGTTTGTGAGGTACAAGGCATTTGATTGTATGGTATAGATAGTTATGACCAAATAGTGAGCATCCGGTTGGTAGCACCACGTGTACTCCGTATAACCATTCTAGGTCCACCACACGTCAAATTCCACAATTTTGAGAAGATCCTAATCCTATCTGGTTATAGATAAGGACTATGATGAGCTCCAGTAATAATCCAATCTGCAAAAATAGAAATACTTGCAAGTGGCCAATTTCGATCCGAACGTGGGGTTACCATCCGTACACGTGAGCGGCTCACGGGCGAATCTCCGGACGCCAATAGTCATTTGACTTTAGTTTGCTTCACCATGACTTCGAGAAGCCAATCAGTTCCAGCCGGGTTCATTCCGATCAAAAGGTAACATCATCCATTGTCAAGGACCTATCCTAGGTCTAAGCTCTGTCGGTTGATCGTCCTCGGTACTTGTTGGCTTTGAGACGATGAAGCTCCCACGAATTCCGAGCAGCTTTTTTTCATGAAGCATCGCATTCCACCAAGCGGTTGCAATTCAGGAAGACAATGGGTATTTGGCAGAATTTGCCTTGCCTATCAGACTCCACTTTTTCCTGTTTTGGGAAAAAGAACCCTCTATGTATATGGAGTCGGTATACTCATCCAACTACCGTCCGAGCCGATGCGGGGCCTGGACTGCTTTTCCTACAGCAGGACGATAGCTATATCATCATGGAATGATCTGCGGGGAGAAGCTCCCCTCCCCCGCACGATATCAAGAAAGTTCTAGGTCTGTTGTGACGCAGATACATAAGGAGGGCACCTTCCTTAGCTTTGCTGAGCGAATCATTCGCCTCTTCACCATGGCTTCCACGCAGCGTGTTGTCATCATCGGGGCCGGTATTGTCGGTACGAACCTCGCAGATGAGCTGGTTTCACGAGGATGGAAAGACATCACAGTTGTTGAGCAAGGCCCGTTGTACATGCCGGGTGGCTCGACATCCCATGCTCCAGGACTCGTCTTTCAGACCACTCCATCCAAGACGATGACGCACCTTGCTCGATATACGATCCAGAAACTCCAATCAATAGAGAAAGATGGTCAAAACTGTTTTAATCAAGTCGGTGGTTTGGAAGTAGCAACAACCCCTGCACGGCTCGAGGATCTCAAGCGCAAACACGGCTACGCCTCGTCATGGGGAATTGATGCACGCCTTATCAGTGCTGAGGAATGTCTTGAAATGTATCCTCATCTCAATAAAGACATGGTTCTTGGTGGACTGCATATCCCGAGCGATGGTTTGGCACTCGCTGCCCGCGCCACCCAGCTGCTAATTGAGCGTACTAGCAAGGCTGGTGTCCGCTATCTTGGCTCTACCCCTGTCACAGGCATTGAACGTGCAAATGGCCATGTGACCGGCGTCACCATTCCTAATGGTACTGTACCTGCCGATATTATTGTTTCTTGTGCTGGGTTCTGGGGTGTGGAGATTGGTAAGATGGTTGGCTTACCAATTCCCTTGCTGCCTCTCGCCCACCAGTACGCAAAGACGACTTCCGTTCCCGCTCTCGCCGGCCGAGACCTCAACAACAAACCAAATGGATTGAATGCAACTCTTCCAATCCTCCGGCACCAGGATCAGGACCTATATTTCCGCGAACATGGTGGACAATACGGAATCGGTTACTATGGTCACCGTCCCATGCCAGTCGTTGCTTCGTCCTTGGGTCTGACTTCTGCTAATGTCGACGAGAAGAACATGCCATCCCGCCTTGAGTTCACTACAGAAGACTTCGCTCCTGCCTGGAAAGAATCACAGAAACTTCTACCCGCTCTAAGGAGCACTCAGATCGAGGATGGGTTCAACGGCATCTTCTCATTCACTCCAGACGGAGGACCCGTGTTCGGCCAAGCACCCAACTTAGATGGATTCTACGTGGCCGAGGCTGTATGGGTGACACACTCAGCTGGTGTAGCTCGTGCCCTCGCTGAAGTCCTTACCGACGGCCGCTCGCAGATTGATATGACCGAGTGTGAGCTCACCCGATTCGAGGAAATTCAACTTAGCCCCGACTATGTCAGTGAAACTTCCCAACAGAACTTTGTCGAGATTTACGACATCCTACATCCTCTACAGCCAAAGGAATCCCCTCGAACACTCCGAACCAGCCCCTTTTACTCCCGAGAGAAGGACCTTGGTGCATACTTTTTGGAGTTGGGAGGGTGGGAGCGCCCATTCTGGTACGAGGCTAACGCGGGCCTCCTCAACTCACTCCCGGCCGAGTGGAAACCGGTCGAGAGAGATTCCTGGTCTTCCCAGTTCTATTCCCCAATAGTTGCAGCAGAGGCCTGGAAGACACGAAACGCTGTTGGGATGTTTGATATGACCTCTTTCCACCGTTTTGAAGTCGCAGGCCCTGGGGCTCTCCAACTACTCCAACGACTGACAACTGGTGATATCACTGCAAAGCCAGGCACTATTACCTGGGCACTTATTCTGAACGACCAGGGTGGGATCCGCAGTGATCTCTTCGTATCGCGACTAGAGGAAAATGTGTTCCAGATCGGCGCTAACACAGCTACTGATTTGGCTTACCTCTCTCGCGAAGCTCGCAATCAAAAGCAATGGGTGCAGGTTCGCGACATCACTGGTAACACATGTTGTATCGGCCTTTGGGGACCTCGCGCCCGTGATGTTATCAGAACAATCAGCTCCGACGACTTCTCCAATAAAGGACTGCCTTATTTTGGCGTGAAGAAAGCGACCATCAACGGTATTCCGACAACGGTATTCCGAAAGTCATACGTCGGTGAACTTGGCTGGGAGATCCAGACCAGTGCTGAATATGGCCAACGGCTATGGGACGCCATCTACCAGGCAGGCAAAAACCATGGTCTCATCGCAGCTGGACGTGGTGCCTTTAATGCATTGCGATTAGAGAAAGGTTATCGAACCTATGGTACCGACATGAACACTGAACACAACCCATACGAAGCAGGTGTCGGATACATGATTCGGGCAAGCAAATGGGAAGAATATGTTGGTAAATCTGCATTGGATCGTCTTTCTAAGCAGAACCCCGTGCGCCGCCTGCGATGCTTGAGTGTCGACGATAGCCGCTCGATGGTTCTTGGAAAAGAGCCTATCTTCAAGAATGGCAAGGCTGTTGGCTATGTTACCAGTTCCGCATTTGGATATACTATTCGCAAACCGATCGCATATGCCTGGCTGCCTGGGAATCTGAGCGAGGGAGCGGGTGTTGAAATTGAGTACTTCGGTCGGCGCATCCCTGCCACCGTCACAGCAGAGCCGCTTTACGATCCCGAAATGAAGAAGATGCTGGCCGATGGGGATTATATCGATCCTGCATTCCAGAAGCCTCTTCGTCACCGTCTCTAGATTCCAGAGGCAACTTAAATCAGGCTGTTTTATGTTTTATGTTCTTAATGACTACTTATGACAGTGGGCCGTTATGTGAATTCAGGAACGATGATATTTTCTTGCACCAGGGATTCAGTACTTGGTAGACATCAATTACTGCAATCAATAGAATTTCAACAGAGGAATTGTACATAGAGAGCTTTTCTAATACAGGCCTATGGCCATAATATGCTACTAGTATATCCCTTACTATAGTTACTACATGTGGTACAATTTTAAGCAGAGAGACCCGCAGGACCCACCAACAAATGACGTCGGAATCTTCGCCACGCGTGGCGGTAAGCTACACGCCAGAACAGACTTGACAACGTCCTACCCTCCCATCACACATCTTCATATCATTATATATCGCGCACTTGTCCTATACGCCTAATCGGGATCTCGAAGCCTGTCTGTGATCCTCCTGGTACTCATTAGCTACCCACTGCCAATATGCCAATTCCGACTGCCGACCTCCTGGACAAAGAGTCTAAGCAGAACGCGACTTCTTCTAGGCCTCAAACCGAACCAAACAACCAAAATGATAGCACGAGAGTCGGATCGAGCATCCCAAGCGATGCATCCCAACACTCACACCTCGCCGAGGGAGATATGGTGCTGAGCAGGGAAGAGGCGGAGCGCCTGTACGAGGAGCGTATGGAAGAGGAATACGCAAAGCGAGAAGGTGGCGCATAAAGAGCTGCCTACCTAACGGGTTTCCCATACCACGACTTGGCTTTGTATTTATATTTTACTGCTCAGAACCTCGCCGCTTTTACTCCTGGAGTAGACTGGAGCACTCCTCTGAGCACCCTGACATTGAATAATATTCACGAGACTGCCCATTTTTCGGCTATGAAGGTTAATGATTCATTGCTGATTCACCATACTCTTTTGTACATCATCCTATAAACCATTTTTTGGCCTTTCGCATAATATCAAACTCCGAACTACTACTCTCAGGTCGGTGTTCTCTTGGAATCCGTATCTTTGCTGCACAAAGTGGGGGCGGTGGAAAATGACTCATCACGTACATCGCGGCTTAAAACAAACATCGACCAGTTGTAGAATCTTTATTTGGCTACCTTGGGACTTGCTCAGTTATTTTGATAGATAGGGCCTTTGCCTATGGTATCCACTGCAACCACATCTGATATCACTAATGGAAACTGCATCGCAGGCTCCCGCTAAGGGGTCTTTATACCCCGAGCAGCCCGTTCACGTTATCATACCGCCAAATCTCGATATCATTGAAACCAAGCAGCTTCGCATGCGTCAATTAAGGCCAAGTGATGCAAAGCATCTTTTCGAATTTCGATCCCGACAAGATGTAGCGGACTGGCTGTAAGCTCTCATGCTAGACTTACTATGCAGCTGGATAGCATCAGCTCATAGGAAGTCTTTTGACTCAGGCCCTTGGCTAACTTGTTCAGATGGCCGAAAATACCCCATCGTAATATTGAAGAAACAGAGGCACACATCGCCAGTAAGACCTTTCAGACTCCAGACGCATCTGGGGCTATTGGCAGACAATTTCATTTTGCAATTACCAGTGCCCAGGATACCACCGATAAAGCAGTTGGTGTGGTTGGAATTAATTCTCTCCTCCCCGCCCCCTCAATTGGATACGGTCTCCACCCAGACGTCTGGGGCAAGGGATACGCCAGTGAAGCCGTAGCAGCTGTGATTAATGCGTGGTGGAAACTCGATCGGATAGACCCAGCACAATTGAAATCAGAGCAAAAGAAAGAAAAGCTGTTCGCTGCGTGCAATAAAGCAAATCTCGGAAGCGTCAGGGTACTGCAAAAAAATGGTTTCAAGATTTATCAAGAAGTGCATCTAGAAGGAGATACGGTTGCGCTGTTTGACCTAGAAAGACCCTCTAGCTGATGGACACCATTTACCTACCACCCTGGGAATAGATCTTGCATATGGAGTGCATTGGGACATGCTCTCCACATCTTCAGTGACGATCTTTACCTTCGGGATTGCACATCTCCGGGTCTTCACTCGGGAATTCCGAACTTCGGGAAACGTTGAATGATACTTTTGGGTGGCTGGTAGTGATCTAAAATTCAAGGAGCATGTTTCTCATTCGATATCTTTTACTATTACTCCTGGAAGGTACTATTATCGCGAGATCTCATTTTTCTCTTCTTCTCGAGACCGCAATCTTTTGTCCATTTGAATGTTCACTGTTAGGCATCATATGCCGATATGGCGGTTAATCCGATTATATAATGAGATCGGCATGACGATCATGTTCAAAGCATTCATTTTCAAGCATAAATTGAGATCTTCAGGTCGGAAGTTCCTTTACTCCACCATCTATGATGACGTGGAAACCAAGAATCAAGTCAGCAACATTATGAAATTGAATGAAGATACGGGCCATTCCACCAATGTATAACAGTTTAGTAGGACTCAATCCCACTTCCTGGTATTCACCACTACTACCCCGACATTGGATATCATGCGTGGGATCATATTGTTCAGTGGGCTATGCCTCCTCACAGAGGCCGCCGGGGCATCTGGATTTGGAACCTTCCTCAGTCCTGCCAATAATGAGAGCATGAAATTTCGGTACTGGCTGCCCGATGCGAGCGTGGACATGCAAACCGTCCAGGATGATATTCAAGCTGCTGGTTCGCTAGGCGCAGGCGCCGTTGAATTGCTGCCTCTCTACAATTACGGAGGTTCTCTAGCAGGTCCTCCCTCGGGAGCCGATTGGGCTACGTATGGGTTTGGGACTCCCGCATTTCGGAATATTTTCAAAGCATCTTTGAAGGCTGCCAAGAGCGCAGGCATGCGCATGGACTTTGCACTTGGTGCAAATCAAGGCCAGGGAGTACCGGCAGAGACAACTGATCCGGGATTGCATTGGGATCTTGTAAGTGGGGAGGAACCTTGGGCGGATTGGCATGTTACTAACCACTTTCTAGGCACCTTATCACTTGGAAATTGACGTCTCCAGAAATGGCTCTTATGATGGACCCATTCCTGGATGGGGAACGGGTGACCTCGTCGCCCTGGTATCTGCGACAGTTGTCTCATCTTCTCGGATCAAAAATCCTGCCAGCAGCCTCTTTTCCACGCCATCACGCAATGCCACTAAATTTGTACTTCAAACTGACACCCTCGCCGAACACACCGATAAAGTCAGAGGCGACGGTACAGTCTCTTTGTCGTTGGGGAATGGGACACCGAAGGCTGGAGAGCGTGCTCGAGCTCACTCCACGCAATATCTGTTTGCATACTACCAATTCCAGGACCTGGCAAAGAACCTTGACATTGAAAGCAATGTCACGGGGTCTATCTTCGATAATGGGTCCTATACTGTCGATCATTATAGTGCTCAGGGTGCGCAAACCACGAAGAACTTCTGGGAAAATTATATTTTGAACGACACTGAAATAAAATCCCTTTTATCCGAGGTTGGGACATATGGATGGGAGGACAGTATTGAGATTAAGTCGAATATCTCCTGGTCCCCATCAATTCCTCAGCGATTTGAGAAAATGCATGGCT
Organism: Penicillium sumatraense; assembly: GCA_020086695.1. Classification (NCBI taxonomy): domain Eukaryota; kingdom Fungi; phylum Ascomycota; class Eurotiomycetes; order Eurotiales; family Aspergillaceae; genus Penicillium; species Penicillium sumatraense. The sequence continues at coordinate 1,575,981 of JAGIKU010002025.1, read as the reverse complement.
ATCGACTGCATAAATACCTTCCCCTAATAATGCATGGGAATAATAACCCAGGTGTTCAGCCGTCTTACCCAGGGTCTATTAAATGCGTCCTGGAAAAGGAAGAGAGTGGAACTGGATTTGTGAATGACTTCCGTGCTTCTTTGGCTGAAGGCTACGGCGAGTATCTTGAGACCTTGACATCTTGGTTGGAGGGCCTCGGGTTAGGATACTCTGCGCAGGTATCATATAACCTACCACTCGATATGGAATCTAATATTGATCGAGTAAGCGCACCAGAATGCGAAAGCTTGGCCTTCAATAACAACATCGATGGGTACCGTCAATTTTCCGGGGTCGCCAATGTTGCCCAAAAACCCATTGTATCCGTTGAGATGGGAGCTGATCTGCAGAAAGCTCTTCGTCTTCCCATTTCAGAGCTTTTGGGCCAGATTAATAGTGCATTTGTTGGCGGAATCAACCAGGTTGTGCTGCATGGACAAACCTTTACCGGCGAGTACTATGGAACAACCTGGCCAGGGTATCTCGCCTTTTTCCTGCTATTCTCTGAATCATACATGAATAAGCAGCCTGTGTGGACACTTGGAATGCCAGATGCCATCAGCTATATCAACCGCAACCAGTATATTCTTCGCCAGGGGCAACCTCGTACCGACATTGCTTTATTCAACAAAGTTTCATACACAGATCCCCAGTTGAGCACACTGTATCAGGGCGAAGATTTGACCAACAATGGCTACACATATTCTTATCTCAACCCTACAAATCTCAACCTTTCTGAAGCGTATGTGTCTGGCAATGCACTTGCTCCCGAGTCTCCCGCGTACCAGGCGCTCGTGATAACTGCCCAGGAAAACATTACCTTGGAAGCAGTCTCCAAGATTCAAGGATTCGCCAACGCTGGCCTTCCTATTATTCTCAGTGGTGGGCTCCCAGGGTACTATTCTAGTGGAACTGGATCCGAACAGGGTTCTGTACGGACTGCTTTACAAACTCTTCAAGAATCTCAGAACGTCCATGCTACTGAGAATGGTCAAATTGCTTCGAAGCTCAAGGAGCTTGGTATTCGTCCTCGTGTCGAGGTTTTCACTCCCCAAAATACTACATGGTATCCAGTCTTCCGCACTGAAAGCTCAACGGACTATGTCTTTGTCTTCAGTAAGGACAGCGCAGCGATTGGCCATATTGTTGTCAACTCGACCAAAACTCCGTACATGCTCAACAGTTGGACCGGAGAGAGGACTGCCCTGTTGAACTATCAGATTCAAGGGCAGGCGACCAAGATTCATCTCGGACTCGCTGCAAATGAGACTGCTGTTCTAGCTTTCAGTGATGACTGGGCCCCCGAGGTCTCTACACCATCGTCGCATGCAGTTCACATCCCTTCAAACTTTGTGGGATATAACTGCAGTAAGTCAGGAGCTCTTGATTTGCATGTGGCCAAAAGTCAAATTCCAAATGACCATTCCTTGGAGCTTTCAAATGGCAAGACATACAACATCTCGGAGCATCAAACCCCGTCACCGTTCTCTTTAAAGAGTTGGAAACTTGTTGCGGAGCATTGGGAAGCTCCGCGAAACATGTCAGATGCGACTATCGTAGCTGAAAAGCACAACACGACACATCATCTCAGCTCATTGAAATCTTGGTTGGAGATTTCTGGTTTGCAAAACACTTCAGGTGTCGGATATTACTCAACACAATTTCCATGGCCGCCAACTTCTTTAAATAATAATGGATCGGTTAATGGGGCATATATTTCGCTACCGCAGATTTCTCACGGCCTCAAACTCTTCGTCAACAAGCAGCCTGTTCCAAAATTGAACTTCGCCAAGCCTGAGGTTGATATTGGTCCCTTCTTACAGAAAGGTTCCAATAGTGTTGTTGCTATTGTTCCGACTCTAATGTGGAACTATATCAGCAGTATCTATGACAAGATTGAGATCTCTGGATCCAGTCCCATGCTGACCTCCCTGCCTAGCAAGGTCGATACAGGGTTGATCGGTGAAGTTAAAATCATCCCTTACACTACCCACCATATTTCCCCATAGAAGTTCGGACTCGAGAAGCTATTTCAGGGTCTTTCGTTTTTCCAGTTTTGTATAATATACAATAGGTGATCCTTATATAAGATGAACCTTGATCAGTTATAAATTATGTTTCTCTATCGTACATCTAGCGAGCTTTTCCAGCGCCGTCACAACCTTCCACGCTCGCTCTGACTTCGAAGGCTCGCCACTCTGCTTGTCTTCTTGTTCTCCTAGTTCTCGAATCTGAGTCGCCATTTGTTTGATGAGTTCTAGATCGTTTGCCACCTCTGGTGCTTGTGGATTCGAAATAATGTAACAGAAAATGGTCACGATGGCCGAAAGAGGATAAAACAGGATTAACCTAGAATTTCGAGCATTAATATTGAGTATAATCACACATCTGGCAAGGAAACAACACGTACCAGAAGTCCTTTGGGGCCAATGCGTACCCCACTGCTAACAAATAGTAAAGTGAAGAGCGACACGCGGCGATAGACAGAGTCAGACTAGAGTTGACACCTTGAATTTCTGGGTCCTGCATGCCTGACCAAGTTCCGTATCGCCCACAGGCTTGGTGAATATAGGCCATACAATAGTGATATTCCAAACGTAACATCAACGATCGGATATTAGGAGGGGCGGGTCTCCGACTTGTGTCTTGCGAAAAAAGCAGGGTTGGGCGATATTCTGTTGGGATACGCATGCGCCATTGCTCAAGATCTACATCTAGCTGACGAATCCCGCTGAGAATAAGAGCATCGCTTTTGTCCAAGGCTCTTCTGGAATAAAGATCGATGTAGGCCTTTGACTTGATTTGACTTAATCGTAAGTCACCCGGATAAACCACATTGCAATCTTTGTCGAACCTGAGTGACACATTGAAGTTCTTTTCGTACTCTGTTGGAAGGTTGAGATCACAGTTATATTCTGATAGGGCCGGTGGTTGTCCTGAACGAATGCATAATTCTTTGTCCTGTTGATAACATATCCAAAAAAGGTTTCTTAGATGATAATCGCGTCGGTAATTTTCGTCCCCGGTTGAGAGGAAAGTAGTCGATCTTGCGAAGCACTCTCTTGTGTGAGCCCCGAGCCATAGAATATGACGTGCAGCAACAGTATTGCTCATCATACCTGCTTGGACATTACCGGAGAGGAGATGAAATGTCACAAGCATCGTGATAGCTTCTAGCAGTTCTATATGGGGTTGTTGCAGAAGGTTGATCGAGGCCATTATAGAGGTCATGATTTCGAGTCTCTGTGGGGCAGGCAATGCCGATGGTCTGCCGGAAAATGGAGTGGGAAAGGTGGAGATAAATGCCCAAGTAGCCCATACGCAAATTTTTGCTGTATGAACCCGAAATGGAGTTTCAGCACGGGCTCCGTATGCCACGTCCATGGTGTCCTGGAAGAAGACCTCATCTGGTATTGGCCAGCTTCTGCTATGGACAGTGTTGAAATAGGCGGTTGTAAGGTGAACCATAGTTTCCCGGTCGGGTAAAGTCAATTTATCCAAAGGTACTGCATGGAGGCACCTTTCTGTATCGACGATCGGGTCGCGTTCCCAGGGTCGTGAGTCAGCCAAACAAAGATCTGTTGGCATTTTCTCGCCTGTTAGATCTTCAACCCATTTCTGACCCTCTGGAGAGAAAAATACAGCGCCGTCACTGAGGTTAATATTCCCGACATGATGGATGAATGGGCGAACATTGCTGGTAGCTATTCCTTGAAGGACATCTTAATACATTGGACAGGCAGCGATTTGAAGTTGGTGACAAACCTTGATGTTCTTTCTGTGGAGAGGCAGTTTCACGAGCTCTCATTAACTTTTTGTTGTTCTTTCTTTTTTATATGGTTTCTCAGTCAGCCCTGACTTGACTAGTAGTCATTCGGTATTTAAACCGGGCACTTTCTGCCGGAAAAAGCGGTGGCATACCGTTGGGTAGAAGTCCCTCGAGGTCCTCGCTGCCTTTTTCTATCATAAGTACAGGCAATACCTCGATGAGCACACCAATTGCATTGAGGCTGTGAATCATCGCATTTTATCTGGTTTCCGTTGTGAGCATTCATTCTTGCGCCATCGAGAAAAAGGAAATGAAATGAAATGAGAATGAAAAATACCTTCTGTCGAAAACAATTGTCGCATGCTTGGGAACTCCGATCCTTGCCGTTTGATTCTAGGAAATTGACCATGGCGCCCGCGCTGGTCCTTGAGTGTATGGTGGGAGTTGGATAGGAGTTGTAGATGAGGAGTGCGCCAGACCCCAATGAGCGAAAGGTCGGGTTGGTCTTCCCGGGCAATAACTTTAGGTTAAGTTCCAACCTTGGAACTTAACCAATTGGAATTGGTCAATAGCCCGAAGATCGACCAAAAGCGGGCCGGACTCGTGCGGCTGCGAAGTCCGGGATTTGATGAATCCGTTGAGTCCGCCCCGGCGAAACCAGAACTAGTACTTAGTAAGTAGAATCTGGTTGGGTTTGGAGGAGGAGGAGAAGGCGGAAATTTTAATCGCGATGCCAAGAAAGTCGGGCATGTGAAGAGCGAAAGGCCCGATACCCAGTTTGGTTCCGCGTCAGATGTGGACAAATTGGAAAACGCTACACTGATAGTATCAGAGAAAATACCGTATTTTATAATAAATACTCTAGTACCGACTATAGATAGTACATTACTACAGAATACCTATTCGGTAATGTGTTCTATTATGTGAAGATGTGTAAGGATTTACAACTTAGGGGATCTGGACTTTAGGTAAAGTCCCAGACAGCCGTAGGAATATATATATCAAGATAGTACTAGCATCTATGTATACTATGAGTATACGTTGCAAAACTTGGAAGTAGTAATTATTACATTTTATTTTTAATAAAGGGTTTAAAGGTAACAGAAAATGATAGAAACAAGAGTGAGTCGCCGTAGACTTGAAAAAGTCGTCCCAAAAAAAAGAAGAGAAAATGTGCCTGCTGCCGGATTCGAACGGAGAGCTCCAAATTTGGGAAAGTTCCAACCTTTGCCCCACCTCAACGCAGCGTCTGTAAGGAAAAAAAAACTGGTAGCTTCTCTTTGATTGAGCGTGTCATCCTTAGTGCAGGGGCCATGCTAATCTTCTCTGTATATTTTCATTTGACCAAATGTCCTAAAAGGACAATTGTAGTCCAGATTAGTTGATCTACATACTGAGTAATTGTGGCAGTATGTTACCGCCTTTGTCAGCCAATGCATCCCTTGCAGGCATTCATTGAGAAATCCCAAAAGAAGTTGTTGCTTGTGCTTTGGCTGGAGGGGTACTTGGGATGATCGATTTCAAACACGCGGCGAGGCGGGCCTCAAAGCATCCAGTCCAGGACTGGAAATCCCCAGGGGGAGAAAGATGGAGGGGGAATACCGGGCGGGGTCTAAGTGGGAGAGGGGAAGGGTTGCTCCATCCTTTGCCCTAAAGTCCGGCTTGGGAAAGCTCCTAAGACTTGCCATCTTAAGCCCATTTAAGATAATACTAGTACAATCTGATAGGGTAATTATACCTTATAAGATTGTGTAGATTTATACAAATAATTTGCCATTTTATTATAAGATAATCTGGGTGATTGCTGTTGAATTTATTCGGGTTCTAAGTTCTGCACGATTCGAGAATTCAAATTCTTTGAGGAATTTTCCCTATTGAAGAGAATAAGGAATGCGGTAATCGTATATCTCGTCATTTGAAATTGGAATCGGACTCGAATATCACCTCGATCCTGAAACTCCATTGCATGTTTCAATAGGGGCGACTCGTCGAATGACGACGACAGGGTGGAGGCACCATCACATGACATCACGTGTTCTACGGACAGGTCAGCCAGGAGTAGCTTCAGATCCCCGGCCGACGCCGTCATCTGTGTCCCTCTTTAATCCCCTCGGATCTTCGCATCTTTTCCTTCCCGGAGTGCACATTTGGTGGAAAGGCACGGCTCCAAGTAGCCCTTCGTCCACCATGGCCCCCCAGGATACCTTCTTCCGCTCGTCGGACATGAGCCTGACGCAGCTCTACATCGCCAACGAAATCGGTCGTGAGGTTGTCAGCTCACTTGGTGAGATTGGCCAGGTTCAGTTCAGAGATGTATGTGATAGTCGTGCTTGAAAATGATTTCCGTTGCAACTTGGAGGAGACCGCCAGCGCTAACATCTATGTGTTTTGTTAGCTTAACCCCGATACCAACGCTTTCCAACGCACGTTTACCAAGGAGATCCGTCGCCTGGATAATGTCGAACGACAGCTCCGTACGTCAAATGAATCCTCAAGAAGATACTATATCATAGCGTGACCCGCCTGCTAACCCTACGATTTTCATGTTAGGCTACTTCCATGCTCAGATGACCAAGGCCGGCATCTCGATGCGGCCCTCGAATGACTTCTCGGATACACTAGCTGCCCCTCTCGCCTCTGAGATTGACGAGCTGGCCGAACGCAGTGAGAGTCTTGAGCAGCGGATTGCTTCCTTGAATGATAGTTACGAGACCTTGAAAAAGCGTGAAGTCGAGCTTGCCGAATGGCGCTGGGTCCTGAGGGAGGCTGGTGGCTTCTTTGACCGGGTGAGTATATGCTTTAATCAATAGTTAAGGAGGTGCAAGAGACTGATAATAAACCAGGCCCACACCCACACCGAAGACATCCGTCAATCCTTCGACAACGACGAAGCGCCCCTTCTCCGCGATGTTGAGCAGCATGGCCCTGCTGGTGCAAATGGCGACACTCAAGGCCAACAGAGCTTCTCAGAACTAAACATTGGTTTCGTCTCCGGTGTTATTCCCCGTGACCGAATTGGAGCTTTCGAGCGTATCCTTTGGCGAACCCTGCGTGGCAACCTTTACATGAATCAGTCCGAAATCGCCGATCCTATTATCGATCCTACGAACAACGAAGAAATCCACAAGAACGTTTTCGTGATTTTCGCTCACGGCAAGAACATCCTCGCCAAGATTCGTAAAATCTCTGAATCATTGGGTGCTTCCTTGTATGGAGTCGACGAGAACAGTGAACTGCGACGGGACCAGATTCACGAGGTGAATACTCGCCTGGGTGACGTTACCAATGTGTTGCGAAACACCAAGAGCACCTTGGATGCGGAACTTTCCCAGATCGCCCGATCTCTCGCGGCCTGGATGATCATTGTTAAGAAGGAGAAGGCTGTTTACGATACCTTGAACAAGTTTTCGTATGATCAAGCCCGCAAGACATTGATTGCTGAGGCATGGTGTCCAACAAATTCCCTTGCTTTGATTAAGTCGACTCTTCAGGATGTCAACGACCGAGCCGGACTCTCAGTGCCGACTATTGTCAACCAGATTCAAACGAACAAGACTCCTCCAAGTTACGTCAGAACAAACAAATTCACCGAAGCATTCCAGACCATTGTCAATTCCTACGGTATTCCCAAATATTCGGAGGTCAACCCTGGTATCTACACCGTCGTCACCTTCCCCTTTCTCTTTGCCGTCATGTTCGGTGACTTCGGTCACGGATTCTTGATGACTATGACTGCGACTACTCTCATTCTCTTCGAAAAGAAGCTGCTGCGCACTAAGCTAGATGAGATCTCATCCATGTTCTTCTATGGACGTTATATCATGTTGCTTATGGGTATCTTCTCCATGTATACCGGTTTTATCTACAACGATATCTTCTCTCGACCCTTCACCTTCATTTCCAGTCAGTGGCAATGGCCTCAGGACATTACCGCGGGCCAGTCCGTCGAGGCTTCTCTTAAAGAGGGCTATCGATTCCCCATCGGTCTGGACTGGAACTGGCACGAAGCGGAGAACTCCTTGCTCTTCTCAAACAGTATGAAGATGAAGATGAGTGTCTTGCTTGGCTGGTGCCACATGACCTTCGCGCTTTGCTTCCAGTATGTCAACGCCCGACACTTCAAGTCCAAGGTCGATCTCTGGGGCAACTTCGTCCCCAGCATGCTGTTCTTCCAGTCAATTTTCGGTTACCTTGCTATCACGATTGTATACAAGTGGACTATCAACTGGCAGGAAAGTGAAGGTTCTCCACCGAGTCTGCTGAACATGCTTATTTTCATGTTCCTCAGCCCTGGTACAGTGACCGAGCGACTCTATTCCGGACAGAGTGCGGTGCAGGTTATTCTTCTTCTTATTGCCGTTGTCCAAGTTCCTATTATGCTGCTTCTTAAGCCCTTCTGGCTCCGCTACGAGCACAACAAAGCTCGCGCCCTCGGCTACCGCGGACTCGGGGAGCAATCCCACTTCAGCGCTCTTGATGATGATGCTGATGCGAATGGAGGATATGGCGGAGCTCGCGATAGCCTGGCCAGCGATGGTGAGGGCGTCGCCATGCTTGCTCAAGACATTGATCAAGAGGAGCATGAAGAATTCGAGTTTGGCGATGTCATGATTCATCAGGTTATCCATACCATTGAGTTTTGCCTGAACTGTATCTCCCACACTGCCTCATACCTCCGTCTTTGGGCTCTGTCTCTGGCCCACCAACAGCTTTCTATCGTGCTTTGGAACATGACTCTCGGTGGCTCTTTCGAGTCCGAGAGCCCTGTCATGCGAGTCATCATGATTGTTATTACTTTCTACATGTGGTTTGTTCTTTCGGTAAGATCATCTCTTCTCCAGTTTCCGCGACACAATATGCTAATTTATCTCGCTAGGTCATCGTCTTGTGTGTCATGGAGGGAACTAGTGCCATGCTTCACGCTCTTCGTCTGCATTGGGTCGAAGCAATGAGTAAGCATTTCATGGGTGAAGGTCTCCCATTCTTGCCATTCAGCTTCAAGACCCTACTGGAGGAAGACCCGGTCGATTAATTTCGGTCGGTTTTTTTCAGTTCCTTTCTTTTCTTCTAAGCATTTATTGCTCTAGCATCCCTGCGGGACTTCTTTCATTCTCCGGGTTTCCTTGTCTCCTGTATTGTAAGGTTTAGAATACTATATATTTCTACACAAATTTTCGGAATTGATTGTAACTATTGTATACTCTTTTACTAAACGAGTATCTAAGTAGATGAAGATAGATATTTTAAACTTTTTTTTTTGATTACTTTTATGTCGACGTAATAATTCCGGCAAACCGGTAACCAAGAATACATCCAAGAGCGCTGTAAAAAAGATAAACGTCATAGCTCATTAAGAGCAGGACACAACCAGACCATCGAGCTCAACACTCCTGGACAAAAAGGCGTAGAGGTATGAAACAGAAAGAGGCGAGGTCAAGAAATGAAGAGATGAGGCTGAGCCACAGATGGGGTATAAATGTGTCCAAGGTAGATTGCGGATCATCATTCAAATAATAATGGCATGGCGCTTATTTTTTCTGGTACTTGTTGTACATATCGATGACTTTTTGAACCTCATCCCGGGAACCAAGGAAGACACCGCTCTTGTCGTGGATGTGCTCGGGAACAACCTCCATCAATCGCTCCATACGAGAGTTGACTGCGAGACCGCCGGCGTTCTCGAAGAGCATGGCCATGGGAGCACACTCGTAGAGAATACGGAGCTTACCCTTGGGGCTCTTGGAGTCGGCAGGGTAGGCGAAAATACCTCCGTAGAGGAGGGTTCGGTAAGCGTCAGCAACCATGCTACCAATGTAACGGGCGCTGTAGGGTTTGCCGTCACCCTCGGGGTACTTGAGACTGTTGAAGTACTGGTTGCACCACTCATCCCAGTACTTGGAGTTTCCTTCGTTGACGGAGTAGATGGAGCGAGAGGCGGGAAGCTTCATGTTAGGGTGGGTCAGGATGAACTCGCCCAGCGAGTTTTCCAAAGTGAAGCCGTTAACGCCACCACCACGCATGGTGATGACCAGTTGGGCGGAGGCACCGTACATAGTGAAGCCGGATGCGACCAGGCTGGTTCCCGGGTGAAGCAGTTGCTCGGGGCCAACGGACTTGCCAGCACCGAGGACCTCGTCGGGTAGTTGGAAGATACCGAAGATTGTGCCAACGGAGACACCAGCGTCCAGGTTGGAAGATCCATCAATGGGGTCGCAGACAACGGCGTAGCGGGCATCGGGGTGCTCGTCAAACTTGATCACTTCCTCCTCTTCCTCTGAGACAATGATGCGGCACTTGCCTGAGCCCCGCATGGCGGAGATGAAGATATCATTACCGATGACATCAAGCTTCTTCTGGTCATCACCGGTGGTGTTAGAAGAACCAGCCAATCCAGTCAGATTAATCAAGGAAGCACGACGAATGTAGTAGGCGATCGATTTGAAGGAGAATTGGAGGGCGTGGCAAAGCAAGGTGAAATCACCCGAGGCTTCGGGGTACTTGGTCTGCTCCTCTGTGAAGAAACGAGACAGAGTGACGATATCGGTGTTGATATTTTCCTGACCAACGGGAGAGGTGTTGTTTGCAGCCATGATTGCGATTTGGCGTTGTCAATTGAGTTGAATTGAAGGTGTGGGGGTAGGTAGTGGAGGTGGGGTGGAGGAGGGAATAGGATAGTACAAGAGGTATAAAAGCAACGGCAACAACAATTGAGAGTTTTGACGAAGCAAGAGTATTTAAGGAGCTGAAGCTGGAAGTGGCAAGCTCATGAACCGGGCAGATGAGATGATTTAGTGGGGAAGAATCCAGGCAAATTCCAAGTCGAGGAGGGGAGGTAAACCGGACTAAAGTAGTGAGAGTGGAGGGGGAGTGACTTCACTCCGAGTCCCGCTGGTTTTCGTCATTCTTCCCCGCGTGACCCTGCCTGCTCCGGTTTTGCCCTTCCCGAGAATCTCCGTCACTTACTAGTGATAACTATACTATATTACTATACTCATAGTAATATATCAGCTATAGTTAACTAACTATTATATGTGTATATTTATTACTACAGTCCTGTATAAGATACTCCCTAGCTAAAGACTTATAGGTAGAATACCCCCAGCTATCTACTTAGTAAGGCAAGTTGGCCGAGCCTAGAACCGATCGCCAGGCCGAAGCCGTCGGGAAAAGCACCCGTTGGCCCCGGAAGAATGAAATCCCTCCACTGCGGATCTGCCATCATGTGCCTTCTCGAGTTTTTTTTATTGGATTTACTAGTATCACGGAGTATGGACTACATACTCCGTAGATACCTCTTAGTGAATGGGTCTGCTCCATACTTTACTCATAGTTCTGCGTGGTTACTAAAATAAAACATTTGGTTGCGGATCTTTTCAACCCCGTACCCTGAATCGGCCACCGGTCGGTCTATTGTCAACCCCTGATCGACCTTGGAGATATTGCTGCAGCTCACCTGAGCTCACCAAAAATAAATCTCTCTCCTATTTCCCATTTGATTTGATTTCAACTGGAGCCCCCAACACTCCGTACTCTGCACGGAGTCAAGGATACTACATATTCTTTCCTCGGCTTCGAGTAGCCGGGTCTAGATGTCGGAACCTATATACGGAATACTAATCCTTGCATTTACCGCGGCTATACCCGGAGGCTAGCAGTATTTTGTAGTAATCTCTCCATGGACTCCTCTCGCTAATGTGGTCAGGTCTATTTTAAACTATGAATTAGAGTCCATTGGTTGGAGTTAATGCCTTACTCCAATAATATGCTTATCAAGCTTAAGGATCGGAGTTGCTAATTGGTCTTATTGAATAAGACTAATTACCAACTCTCGATTCAAGTTGAATATATGGATAACGAGCTATCAATCCATCGACATGATAGTATCATGTTGAGCTACTAGGGGCTAGTAGCTACCTAGCTCCTAGCTTATTCTAGTAGAATAGTATGACTGGACCTTCATACCTCGTTATTAGCCGTGTAGGTAGAAATCGTATAATACCATATCATACAATCTATATGAGGGAGATCCTTGAGCTGCTCTAGATAATAAATGAAATACTAGTAGTACTCATACCCACCAATGTAAAGCATGTTCTATATGAGAGTTGAGTAAGGAGTACTACTAGATAGGAGTTTGCACTGTAAACTACCCATGTGGAGCGATCGAACACCCGACTTTTAGAGAGATGTGGATCTCCAATCATAGACAAGTATCACTCCCCCCTTAAGGAAAGTCCATGGAAACATTCTATACTAGTAGTGCTAAAAGGTAGAACTGCATCAAGCAAAGCACTGTGCATCACTGTCATGTATGAAGCACTCGAAGTGGCTGGGCTGGAATGAGACGGCCCTTACTCATTCAAGGAGCTAACGCCAATGTCAACTTCACCTTCACCTTCACTCTGAGGTTCGCGTTTTGCAACTAGGCCGCCCTAGTGTCAACTTTCAACTGTCAACTCTCACTTGTCACTTATCACTTGTCACTTGTCAGAGCGAAAATTGGCGGGGTCCTCGGCAAAGCTTGTCAGTATTTGGCGATAGCGTCGCATTTTGTACCATTCAAAGCCTGCGCTATCGTCCCGATCGATGGCGTGCTCTGGCTAATCTGCCACAACAAAACCAGCCTCTATTCACCCTAACAAAAGAAAATTGACAGTGCACATCCTCAACCCGCAAGTATCGAAAGCGAGCTGCAACCATGACTTCCATTCCTGAAAAGGCTCCGCAATCTGTTGAGGCTGCAGAGAGCAACACCGAGCAATCGAAGGAGGTCCCCGCGCAATTTCCTGGGCCGGCATCGGAACGCCAAAAATGGTATGAATGGTTTGCGCCATCTGATACCCCAGCCGAGCGCCGTTTGATCCTCAAGCTGGACGGCTTGATCATCGTATTTGTGTTTTTGGCATATTGGGCAAAGGTGCTTGATTCTTCAGCCACAAGTACAGCATATGTTAGTGGGATGAAAGAAGATCTCAAGCTCTATGGGAACCAGTTGAATTATCTGAATACCGTCTACATGTAAGTGACAATTTGAAGTTGCATGTTGAGTCTACCTACAGACACAAACTCAATCTCAATTCTGTGCAGGGTTGGCTTTATCACTATGCAAATCCCTCTGACACTTGTGGTATGTTCTACACCTCTCTACAAAGAAAAGAAAAAGCCAGGATAAGGCTAACTATAGCCCTGCAGATGACTCGTTGCCCCGTGAACTATTTTCTTCCAGCGGCTGATCTACTATGGGGTGTATTCACCCTTGCCCAATACAAAGCCAGCAATGTGACTCAGCTATATGCTCTGCGCTTCTTCGTGGGGGCCCTCGGTGGCTTTTTCTTTCCTGCAGTGCAATGGTATCTGGGCAGTTGGTACAAAAGATCAGAGTTATCTCGCAGAGGTGCCATATTCTTTATTGCTAGCCAAGTTGGCAGCATGAGCTCTGGATACATCCAAGCGGGCGCCTACGCTCGCCTGGATGGCCGATATGGCATTGAAGGATGGAGGTGGCTCTATATCATCTGTAAGTTTCGTGTTGATTTTTTTTTCACGACAATACTCTATGGATACAAGTATACTGACATACGATAGGCTTTGCGTGTACCATTCCAATCGCTTTCATGGGACTTTGTCTGCTGCCCAGTACTCCCGACAAATGTCGCTCTCGATTCTTGACTGAAGATGAGATTCGCCTTGCCCAAGAGCGCATGGCATCCGAGAACCGTGAGCCTCGTCAGCCCTTTACTATGCCCAGAATTATCCAAATTCTGAAGGGCTGGCGACTATGGGTCCTTGTTGCATTCGCCTTTTTCTTTTCCCAGGCAGACGGGGTTTATTCTAATAGTGGTCTTTCCTTGTGGCTGAAGGCAGAGGGATACTCAGTTGGCAGTATCAATACTATCAATACTGTATCACCAGCAGTAACCATTGTGGCCTCGATCATTTGTGCGGTGCTCTCCGACGTGTACAACGCCAAAGCCAGCCTCATCGCCACAACTGCGGTGCTCAACATTTTTGCCTGTATTGTTCTTGCAATCTGGAATGTACCTGTTGGGCTCAAGTTCTTTGCATTTTTCCTTTCTGGAACGGCCGACGGTATTGCGGCTATCATCTATGCGTGGGCCAACGAGATCTGTGCGCACAGTGCAGAGGAGCGTGCCGTGGTAATCAGTGCAATGAACACAATTGGCAATACATTCGGAGCATGGCTTCCTCTTTTGTAAGTTGATTAGATCTTTTGCGTTTTGGTCATTGCTAATCTCATGTAGTGTCTGGAAAACTGTGGATGCGCCTCGTTATCTCATTGGATACAACTGGACCATTGCGCTAGATGTGTGCATGTTGCTCATGCTCGTTGTTCTACAGCATTTCTGGACTCGCGAACAAAGACTTTCGCGCTCCTAAATTGAGTGCAAGTTCTTCGACTTGTAAAATATCCATAGCACCATATGCTAGTAATGATGAACATGATTCATTCACTGTCTACGAAAACATTGATTTGGGTTTTCAATTGTCCTTCATATTTTCTTCCTCCAATTAAACAACCCTCTTGGTTAATTCCAAGTTACTACTGTTGAACAATAACGACTGGGCCGGAATATTTCTTCCGTCCGCTCACTATATACATAAAGAGGCTAATAATGAAGACCCCAACAAATATCACAACACTCCAATTAAAGTTTTCCCGTGTGACATGACGCTCACTAGGCCAGAGGGACCAAAAGAGTGCGAAGCAGCAGTATAAGAGTCCGATGATGTTGACAGCTAGCCCCGCTCGTCCCATATCCCATCGACGGTGTGGAAGAGTATTTGGATGCCAGATTTTTCGATAGATAACACAGATGATAGAAACGATGTATGTATACATCAATGCCGCAACGTTCAAAGAGATAATTGCATTGAATGCAGTTTCGGATCCAATGTTGATCAGAGAAAGTGCGCAACTGATAATGCAAGACAGTAAAATGGCATTGGCAGGAATTTTACGCTTCGGATCGACCTTGCCAATCCACCGAGAAAAAGGCAGACCGTTATCTCGGGCAAATGCAAAAGTTTGACGGGAGGTAGAGGCGTTGAAGAGAATGTTGCTGAAGATAACCGGTAACAGAGTTATCGCAGTTAGCCCATTGACTCCTGCTACTGAAGTTGCCTCCCTGAATACATAGATAAATGGAAATCCGGTAGCATCATTCAACGAGTCTTCAACAGATGGAGTGGCGAAAAGGTAGGCGATCAGCAAAATAGCGGCCATGATACCATTGCTGAAATACCCCCAAGCGATTGCAATTGGCACATTTCGACCGGCATCTGTCACTTCTTCGGACATGTGCGCCATTGCATCGGAACCTAGAAAATGTGTTAGCAAAGGCCCGACTTGAAGTAGAACAGCATGACTGAAAATACTCATCAAGTGCAGTACATACTAAGGCAGCCATAGATAGCTGAGATTTGTCCAATCATGACGCTTAATCCCATCGTAGACCAACCTCCAATATTCTTCCATTCGGTAGCGAAGACAGCAGACGCTGACTGATGGGGAGCCATGGCCCAGAGGACAATAAGTATCACAGCCCAAGACAATATGTGAAGAATCATTAAAAGATTATTCAGAATCGGCATTAATCTAGCCCCGTAGATATTGAATATGTAGATAACTAGAACCATGGCAAAGACAAAAAGAGTGCCCTGCCAATTTTGAGGCTCGTATTCAGGATTTCGGACGCTAATAAGCCCTTGGATTATGGTTCCTGTGAGGAATGACCCGGAAGCTGATCCAGCTTGCCACGCCAACACAGACATCCAGCCTAGCAAAAATGAGTAAGAAATCAACAAGCACAACCTTTTTCAGAAACAGAATAAGATACCTGTTATATAACTGAGAAATTTTTGATAGCGCGGAGAAGAAAATTCGGAGACCCAATGGTATTGTCCACCAGAGGTCGGGGCCATGGAAGACATTTCAGAGATCGAAGCAATGATGAAGCCGAATCCAATGAAAGTCCAGATGTAGGACCAGAACATACCAGGTAGCCCTCCATTTTCTAGTCCTTCGTAATTTGAGCTGCAACAATTAGTCTTAATCGGTACTGGCTCATGGTATTCAACGATAGATTGTACTCACATGAGGATAAACTCCCAAGTTGCTTGTAGGACTGAGGCAAAACTCAATGCTGCTATAGGTCGCAAATTTCTCTAATAAAGGGTGAGCCATGACTTTGCGATAAAAGCCTCATTTGATGTGCTAAGTAGACATACCTTGAACTCCTGGGCTTTACCCATTCGATGCATATCACTGTCATCCAACACGGCCGCTTCTTGGTTCGGAAAAACATCCTCGTTGATGGGGTTGATCTCCCTGTCAACCGCTTCTGATGCGGCGTCTTTGCCGGGTGCCTGCATCATCATCAAATACCAAGTGATGAAGCAGATAAAATGATCGTATGGGCGACTGAAAAGTGGGAAGTGAAGGAAGAGGGAGAGAAAAAAAAAAGGCCGTGCCGTGTATCGAATAAACTCTTGAGCTACGTTGCTTGTGGAGTACGCCCGAGACGCTCTAAGTATGTACGGAGTACTTAGCACAAAGATCCGCCAGGCTGCATCTGAATCCAGGGGGCGTGCCCATTTAGACACTCCCTAGATACCAGAGAGCATGTTCGCTTCTATGTTTGTGGTCGAACTGAATCAATACCATGTGAAGAGGCTATTCGGATTGTATATTAATGAAGAAGCAGCATTCCTCAGGAGAAGAGAGATTTTGTCGATGAATAGGTGTTACGGCGGCTTATCTTTCGCAGACCACAATTGCCTCCGATCCTGTGGGGGCTAAATGCGAGGTGCAGATGTAGTGCGATGGAATTTGCGCAATCATCGCGCGGTGCCCGAGTGGAGAAACGTTGGAATTGTTGGGTGATACCATAGTGATCATACATAATGTGCATACCTTTTTGATCTGAAAGTAAAGTAAAATAGATGTTTAGCGAACGATCTCCAATATCGGTGCCCTGCCTAGAACACGAATTGCCTGAGATTTAGGTGCTTACAGATCAACACCACTAATAGATTGATGCAGTCGAGGGAAGTTTGCTGTAACGCCAGATTTTGAAGGCCGCTGTTGCATTGACCTTCAGATTGGCACAATAAATTACCCTCTCAGCTTCTAGTTTCTAGAATGAGTCTGAGTTCTGGTCGTGGGAATTCAAATTGGAGTCGATTGCTGAGACGTGGGTGATGCTACTATGCCTTATTTACAAGGCAGGAGACATTACATAAGCATACAGTCTTTGATGCCTCAGGCATAAACAAAGTAAGCTAGGGCCGGCGCCATGTTATTCCGGGCGGAGCTCATTGAAAAAGCTCGAAATTGCGGTTCGACTTTTTCTCTTTCCCCCAACCGAGAGCGAGTCTCCCTCCGGCATTCAATGTTTTTGCCATTGGGTTTCCAGCTCGAGTGTTTCTATTTTCGACATGGCCTTGATGCAATCATGCATATGTTGTCACTAACCGACACCGTTTGACAAGCAGGCAAAAATGGTAAGCGATGGTCTCGATTTTTTTTTTTCACTTGCACACACACCACGGTACTCTTACATGATGATACCGATAACCATTTCAAACTAGAGTCTTTGACCCACAAAGGGAATGAAACTTCTGTTATTTGCACGTCAGGCTGATCACCTTCACAATTACATTGATCTTGTCACATTTGATTGTGGACCGAGGCAGAAAGCTAACTGGCCTCACCTAGGACTAACTTAACTCGATCTGATATAACCAGCTGAAGTATCTGTTGATGGTGAGCACTGCCTTGTTCCATTTCTTCACCACCCTACCCCCTCACATGATGAACGCTTTTTTAAATATACGCTGGAAATTACCGTCCAAGGTCTTCGGATCATTGACGATAACTAATGGCTTTTCTGATCCCCATCACATCTCTGCATCTATATCTCGGAAATCATCTTCTGGATTTATACTGACTGCTTTGAAAAGACAGATTCAATGTCCTTGATTGGCTCTTGGAATGGTAAGCCCTTGGCTCACTCCATACCTTCACATCAATCTCCCCCCGCATTGTCACGAAGATGAAACGGCACTGGGCTCCGACGGTCGTAAAAAGCGTCCGGTCATGACGGATACGCCCTTTTTGTGGCAGGCCTAGAAAACCTCGCCCACTGAGACATATCTCATGATCATCATTGACTCACGCACAACTTTTCGGTGACGAGTCGCTAATCATGTTGAGCAGTCACTAGCTCGCAATTTATTTGCATGCAATCGTAGAACATCGCAAAAGGTAAGCGCCATATTGTGGATTTTTCTTTCTGTTTTTGCCCATCTTTTTATGATGATTCCCTTTAGATGACGAGTCTTATCGGAGTTATCCATGCAGACAACATCTTTTAAAATACCATTCATGCCTTTCTGAGAAACATTTCCTCTGAACCATAAATTATTGCCATTTGATAACATCGACTAATATTCATTTGGTATAGTGAATTCAGTCTCCAATAAGATATGAGCTTTGGACCATGGCCTTCTCACGAGTGTAGGTGTATGTCACTCCTCGTCCTCTTTCCCGTCAACTTTTCATGATGAATCGACTTTACCAAAAAAGACAAGCATATGTCCAAGCCAGCTTGCTGGCCAAGACGAGAATTGTCATGTCTGATCGATCCCAAAAAGCTCGCCGATGTCTTCAATATCCAGTCGGTCCTCGATGCTGATGGATTTTTGAACAGGATGGATCATAGATTCGACATAACTTCCAGATGGGCATCCCCCCATCTGGCCATTATGAAACTAACGTGAGTTCAACGATTTGTCTTTTTTTTTGTTTCGCTTCGCTTCTGTAATATGATGATTTACTACAATTTATCACGACGGTCAACATAAGGATTTAAAATTGATGACCACCGCCTGTGACAGGGCATATTATCTGATCATTTTTGTTTTCAAGCATATCGCTGTCGGTCGCAACTAGTTGAATTTGAGACTAACCTCGACCAGTGAAGTCCAGAACTGTTTTGATTAAAGATGCGCAATGCAAGCAGCCTTTCGGTCTCGGTGCTTCGTCGGCCGAACTGTGCCCAGAAAGGTCCCTGGTTTCGGGGTTGCATTAGCTTGCAGTAGCTTTATTCTTGATTAAAAATACCAATTATCATCTATTTTTGAATATTTTCGTTTCTAGAAGTTCTTCCGTACTCCGTACTTTAGTGTGATATTTCGAGAGCTCTTGCTCTTGGAGGTTCGACATGTATCTCGTGATTAGGGTATCTAGTAGATATCACCATGGGGCATCCCATGCCCCAACCATGGGATGGTAGTACTGCTATCTACATCTTATTTTATCTGTAAGCCGCATGGAGCGGGCAACTTTGATCTCGACCCACCCTTCGATCCTCCAAGCATTGTGGAAATGTCATTTACTAGTACGCATTGTTGTACGGAGTAAATGACTTTAAATCAAGACGGGGCCATTTGGGTTGAGCTCGTGCGAGGAAGAGAGTCTCACAAGATTCGAGAAGGATGAGGATCCTCATGCCATTTTTCCTTGATGAGAAAGACCCCTGCAAGACCTTTTTTGACCTTTCCCTTTCTTGAACAGATCAACTGCCTGAACTTGTCATGCTGCAAGCTGGTTTGTCCAAGCCAGGGCCCGTGTCTGCGGGGACTGCGGCGTTGAGCCTCTCAGCGACGACGATAAGCGCCGGCCTTGGGTCCGCGTGTGATGAGAACCTCAGACCTGCAGATGGGCCTCCCCGCTGTGACTGTCCTTCCCATGAGGAGAATTCGTCCTTCTTGATGTTCCAAATTTAGCTACTCCCCCCTCTCTGTCGGTGGAGTGCGTGCCGTCTGCTTGGGTCTGCAGTTATTGGCCCTATGGACCAGGGTTGGTTCTCTTTCATTCTCAGCTCGCCGCAACATTTGCAGACAATCTCCAAAGAACTTGCGTTTTTCTGGTCCGAGGTCCCAGGACCTGAACAGAGAGACTTCGATCGCCCTGCTCTCCTGTCACTCTCGGTTTGCGAATCTTATTCCTCAACCTTGCACGAGAAAGCCATGGCCTCAATCCGTGCTGTCTCCTGATGGATAGACACCCCACGATGAATAGGTACGCTTGGCTTTCTTGGCTCTTGTTACATCCAGTCTCCTATCCAACGCTCGAGACACTGACACGATACTGATCGTGAATCATTTAGCTGGAGAACTTCGAATTATGCGGGAAACGATCAACCGATGAATCCTCAATATGCCAGCTGGTCGGCAACGACGACCAGCAATCAAACCTCGCCAAATCGTCGAGAACTTGCAGTTCAGCCGCCTCTCTTGACGACAGCTCTGAGCGGTCCCCAATTTCACCATGTGAATACACCTCTGTCGACTACTTCACTGTCAAGTCCTTTCACGCAGAATCACTCTCCCTATGTCGCCTCCCCAGCAAATGGGAGATCTGCATCATCTTCATCTTCAATGGCATCTAGACAGCCTGCAAACTACAGTGTTCCCTATAATCCCCAAGACTGGGGTCCGATGGGCGGTGCTCCTGTGCAAGCCCCCTATCACCAGTCGAACAGTGTACCTCGGGTTGCACCACAGCAGAGGACATATGCAGGTCGGTTTATCTACCAACTGTTGTGAATCCAGACATAAATTGTTTGCTAAATTATGTTACAGATGAGTCCCTGTCGCCGCCTCCCCCACCATATTCCCCTCCAAACAACCCAAATCGAGGATCGCCAGATACATATGGATCGCCAAACCCAAACATTGCCGTGACTACTGCAGCATCGCCTCCCCAGAGTTTCGCGCGAGAAAATGAATTCGAAGCTTCAAACGACTATCAACGACGCCCATTGCAGCAACGCCCTCGCCCAGTTTCCATGGTATATGGGAGCGAGGCTGGACCTTCTCGACAATCATTACCTCCGCCGCCACCGCCGCCTCAAGGACATCCGGGATCGAGATCTGTTTCTCAAAGTCGGGTTGATACATACCAAGGGTCGCTCTACAACTCTGCTATAGCTCAGCATAGACCGAGGGTATCGTCATCTAATTACGAACAACCATTCCCGTCGCCTTCTTTGGGAGGAAATGTGCATGGCCCATCATATGGTCAACTGGAAGCCCCAGAAAGACCACCTGCGTCTAGACGAGCCGCTTCGGCTGGTGCAGTTGTCAGTAGTGCAGGTTCTTCACGGGCAATAAGTCAGACGAGAAACCACTCCCCATCAAATAATGGCTGGGGACCTGGGATGCCGCTCCCACCACCACCCCCGGGTCCGCCTCCTGCAGCATCGGCTAGCGTGAGCGGATCATCCGAATCCTCTTCAGCAAGGACAGTTCATGGACCTAGAAATCGGGTCCGACAACCGTCTTTCGGTACGGGCCTTGGTAGTATTCCACCAACGCCAGCCGACTGGGTAGATGAGGAGTACATAAACAATCGACCAGCTCCCGAGACAGAACCTCTCTCTATTGATACCCAAAAGGCTCGAACGCTCCCAGACCCAGTTGATGGCCCTAACTCAAATGACGCATCCCAAAACCAGAGGACTCCTGGCAGCGGAGGGCGTGGTCTTTTCCGCAGTTCAGCGATTAGAGATCCTAGCGCCAAAGGGATTCGAGAGAGAAGAATTGAACGCCGTAATCAACAGAGTCAAAATTTCGAAGAGCCCCAGAGTTCCATTTCTACAACCAATCCTTGGGCTGACTCGTTAGAGAAAATCAAGCCATCAAATCTGATTTTCCCAGACCATGAAACGGCCAGTCCGGAACACATGCGTCAGCCTGCATCTTCGAGGGCTACTCCGCAAAGCAGTCGCAGCATGGGCTCTGATGGACGCACTGGATCGCGATCTCGAACATCTTCTGGTGGTCTTTTCTCCGATCAATCTTCATACACAACCCCAAAGTGGGATTCAAGCCCCGTTGTCCCGTCAGCTGCATTTGCTCAAACGCCGCCATTTTCACCAAAGGGAGAATTGTCATCATCCTACCCAAGAGAAGGCCCACGAGCAGTACCTCCAAAATCGCTTCCGACTCCACCACTGAACTCTGCAAATGATCTTAAACCACGCCCCCGTGCCACGTCCAGAGGAGCAGAAGATCGACCCGTTTCTCATATCCTGCACATTCCCAATGAAACCATTTCAAGCGTCAAGCCGCTGTCCCCCCGCCGACTTCCAGGGCAACAAGCAGTACAGCAGCAATCGTTGGAATCGATAATGAAGCAAGATACTGCTTTTGTACAAGAAGCCATGCAGCGACATAAGGAGTTCATCGAGCAAGAAGCTGCAGCAGTGAACGAAGCCGAAGCTCTGAAGATTTTTACTGAATTCATGGTCAGTGAATCGCAAATACGCCGCACACGTTACGCTTCTGTCTGGGAGTCAAATCCGAGCATCGTGGAGGACGTTACAAGCAAACTTTTCGTGGCACAACCCACTCAGGATACAAAACCAGTGAGGCCAGCTCCGACTCTTGAGATACCTAAAGGTCGAATGAGTCGGCCTGATTCTGCATGGTGGAACAACTATCAGCCTTGCTTATCGCCAATTGCCAGTCTTAGCATGAGTAATGATGAGCAGAGCTCCCGAGGGCGCGCACCAAGCCGTTGGTGGGAATCTAAAACTGGGTCTAGCAGTGACGAAGCTGGCAGACGGGTACAACGATCAAAACGCGAATCTAAGTACATGGGGTTGCCTCGAGATGGCATGCAATGGGATTCAGAAAAAACGCCTTCGAAGCTCGATGATGCCGGCGCGCATTATACCGGCGACTATGCGGCTTATGGACCTGATGAGTATCCACCAGAAAAGGTTGGCTTGCATGAAGAATTGTCTTCTTATTCGACCAGCGGGAATGGTAATCCTTATAGCAAATTTCATGCGAGCCAAAAGCTGGATATTTCACGTTTAATTACTCTGCCGCCGCCATATCCACGCCATTATCCTGCGGTGAACAATAGCCATCCGGACCTTGTATCTTACAGGACAATTGTTCGGTCAATCACCGACCTTTCGGAAATCAAGTCTACTAGAGAACGATACCAGGAAGATGTGGAAAGGATGTCACAGGAGCAACAGGGTCAGTCAGCGGAGGGCCGTCGTCAATTCAAAGCCAACATACAGAATCAGATCCAAGAAGGAAGTCTTACATTTGCGGAAGCTGCAGAGGCCGAAGCGGCCATGCTGGCTGAAGAAGACCAACTTGAGAGGGGGCTGGCCAAGCGCCAACTCGATGCATACCAGGATATTGTTCTAAAGCCTATGCATTCCATTCTTACAGATCGGATTGATAAAGCGACTGCTTGCATCGACGAATTAAGTAGCAGGCTGTTTGACGATGCACAAAATGAAACCCCAGACCAAACCCAGGAAGAAGGCGACGAGAAACCCGAGCTTTTGGAAAAGTTGACACAGCTCAAATGGCTATTCGAAGCACGGGAACAACTTCACAGGGAAGCATTTGACCTAGTGAGTGGCCGTGACGACAAGTACAAAGCCCTTGCTTTGCTGCCTTACCAGCAGAGTAAAAATAACGAAAAGCTCTGGGAAACACAAGATTTCTTCGCCAAGGACACATTGGATCGGCGTGTACAATACGAGACGTCGGCTCTCACTCGTCTTGAGTCATTCCTCAACGTAATCGAACAAAACGTTGTCCGTGGAGTGGAGATTCAATTGTCTGCTTTTTGGGATATCGCCCCGTCACTATTGGTCATGGTGCAACAAATTCCCGAAAACTTACACGGCTTCCAAGTTCAGATTCCTTCGAACGAATATGAAGAAAATCCGAGCTATCATGCTCACCCGTTGCAATACCTCTATACCTTGGTATCGCATGCCGAGAAATCAAGTTATCAGTACATCGAGTCCCAAACCAATCTACTTTGTCTGCTACATGAGGTACGATCGGCCGTGATGCGGGCAAACAGAAACCTCGCTGAGGCAGAGAGAATATGGCAAGGAGAGCCCGAAGAAAACGTGCATCGCAGTATGCAGCAATCTCGTGCAGATGAGGAGCTGAATCTCACTTCCGACTTGAAAGACAAAGTTGCTACCGTCGAGGGCCAATGGACCGAAGCTCTAGGTAGTCAAATTCAAGAATTGCGGGAGCGAGTGAAAGGACAGCTACTTGCAGAAGATGGATGGGAGGACCTGGAGCGATTGGAACAAGAATAGAGAGAGAATTTTTCATGGATTTTGTTAGTTGAAGTTGGGTTTCAAATCTTTCGTCTTTGTGTTTTTTATGATATCCCCATTCGTTCGCTGCAAACCGGGCTTTTATACATATCGTGAATTTTCTGTTACTCTAAGGCTCACATACTCCTTTATGGTCACTGCAAAACCTCCTTGTGTTGAGAATAAGGTGTATTTTATACAAAAATTGAACGACCTGGAATTCTCACCTTAGCCAGAGAACCTTAGTTCTTCAAGAATGAAAAATAAACTATCATATCTTTGAAACTACCCTAGCTTAGCTGTATGATAATCTTTCATGCGCTGATCTACTTCTGCACGCTAGCACAACTAGGATCCACCGAGTCACGTGCGCTCTTCTAGAGTCTTCCGCCGCCGCTCTCTCAAATATCTTTCCTCTTCTTTCTCCCCTTTTCCCTTTCAACACATTCATTGATCCTCAAGTTCATTCGAGGATACCTATCTCAACTGTAAGTTTCTCTTGCATATTCAATTGCACCCACCAGTCTACACTCCTTTCCCTTGATACGTTTTCCACCCGCCCGGGTGCAAGACAGACCAACCTGCCCAAATGATGAAACACCAGCTGGCACCAGTCAGAGGCGGATGAATTCAATTCATACGCACTGCTGATAAAGCTTTACGTCCGGAAATATACGCTCCAGGACCTGAAATTTTGTGGCTTTGCTTTTATGCAATTCGTTTTTTTTTTACCGATCACCCCGCCACACAAGCTTTGCGAGACCTTTTCGCTAACTTGAAATTTATCAGAACCTAGCATCGCTTGGGGCACAAACTAGAGGGAAGCAAGAAAGAAAGATACAAAAGAGAAACCAACCTCTCTTGACTGTTTGTCAATCCCACATCAAGGACAGATTCGCCGGAGCAAGAATTCTTTCGGCCCTCCCGAATCGCAATTATCCCTTTCAGAGATTTTTTTCCATAGTCAACATTCATCATGGTTCTTCACAACCCCAACAACTGGCACTGGGTGAACAAGGATGCCGCACCCTGGGCACGCAATTGGCTCGATCAGAACCTTACCGTCATCAGCGCTGAAGAAAGTGGTGTGTCTGCCAAAGTAGAGAAGGTGACCTCCATGGATGGCGACGTAGACGTCAGCCAGCGCAAGGGCAAGGTCATCACCCTGTACGATGTCAAGCTGTCGCTAGAGTATTCAGGTTTGTAGATTCAATTTTTCAACCTCAAGGGAACTGGCAGCTGAGACTGTTCAATAGGTAAGACCAAGGACGGTGAGGAGGTCACCGGCTCCATCAGCATTCCCGAGGTAGCCCACGATACCGAGGAAGATGAGTACGTCGTACGTTACCTAGAAACCCCGAAGCTCCTGGCGTATCACGACCGGAGCCGAATTAGGCCCCCTCTCAAGGCTAACACGCGGTTTGCCATGTTCAGTTCGAGATTGAGAACCACGCAGATGCTGCCCCCAAGCAGCCCGTAAAGGACCTCGTCCGATCGAAGCTCCTGCCTCAACTCCGTCAGACCTTGGCCAAGCTCACCAATGCTTTGGTTTCCGAGCACGCTAAGGACCTCCAGCACGCCCCCGGCGTCAACCCGTCCGCTGGCTTCACCAAGGCCACCGTCCACCCCCAAACTCTCAAGAAGGACGATGCTCCTGCCACGACCACCACTACCTCGACCACCGGCAAGGTCGCCGTCAACACCACCACCGTGACCGCCTCGGACGAGATGCGCACCACTGCCGAGGAGCTCTATAACACCTTCACCGATCCCCAGCGTATCGCCGCTTTTACTCGCGGTCCTCCTCGCCAGTTTGAGGGCGCCAAGGTTGGCGGCAAGTTCGCCATTTTCGACGGTAACGTCGTCGGCGAATTTGTCAAGCTTGATGCCCCTAAGCAGATCGTTCAGAAGTGGCGCCTGGCCCAGTGGCCCGCTGACCACTTCAGTACCCTCGAGATCAATCTCGATCAGAACGACGTCGACGGTGTCACCCAGCTCCGTGTTTCTTGGACCGGCGTCCCTGTCGGCCAAGAGGATGTCACCAAGCAGAATTGGGAGCTGTACTACGTCCGCAGCATCAAACAAACCTTCGGGTATGTAATTTCCACGAAACCCTTCCCCCTCCTTCTCTCGTTTCTTTCGTTTTTTTGTTTTGCCTGGCATTTGACCAATGCGGGGATTCTTTTTTCGCTTTTTTACAGATCCAAATATTCCACTCGCTCTTCATCATCCTCTTCGTTGTTTCGGAATTCATTACTGACTGTATTCCTTTTTCTTGTTGGTGTAGGTTTGGCACTATTCTCTGATCGGCTTCGCGATCTCCTACCTGCTGCATGATGTGGAATATGACCCCCTTTTGCATTTACGTCTTTCTTTTCCCTTACAACGCAAAAGCAAGAATACACCGCAGTCCTTGAGGAAATTTCAACTCGGCCGATGCCTTCAACGGTTCTTGATTTTTAGATGATATCGGGCTGGTTTTGCTTTCGGCGAAAGCTTGTGCTGTGTGGTGATATGCCCGGGTTGCACTGTCATACCCTATGACGGTTGTGGACCCAGCTATTTCCCCTTGGGTTCAGCCCTTGTTTTCTTCTTTTTAGATTTTTGTGTTCGCTTTTTTTATTTGAACCCTGGTCTGCTTGCACTGGTGGTGACTCGGACTGGGGTATGCAATGATGATACGATAGAGGAAAGTGATTTTCATGATAATGAATTCAAGAAAAGATTTGATGAGGCCGATTTCGTTTAACGAGACTTTATGAAAGTTTCAGAATCAAAGCTCAATGTAATATTTGAATACGTTCAAAACCTAGACAGTTGAGGCCATGCTACTAGCATGTACCTTGCTTGAAAGTCAAACCAACATTCGATTTGACTGGAAGGTGGGCCTTGGCGACTCGAAACCGTTTCGGTGACCACAAATAATGCACTGTATTGACATGAAGTTGATGAATAAAGTACTAATATGATATATGATAATATGCATAGATAGACAATGGCAGATATGCTGCTAATGCTTGGTATAAGAAAACAGGATGAGCAGTCGGGGTCGCCAAACGCCACGAACACCGCTGGATGCTGATAAAGATAATAGATAATGAATATAGGGTACCCTATCCTAGGGTTATCAGGAAGAAAAGAGAAGAAAAAACCGTTATGCTCTAGATGCCTTTCACCTTGCCTTGACGCAAGGCCCTGGCATCCACATCTTCCTCGCTAGACTCCGGGCTATCTCCGGCAAAATTGCCCTCGGCTTCTGGATTCTGACGAGATTTGGAGATACGGCGCTGCCATCCGAGCATCACGGGTAAGAAGTGCCAAAGATCGAACTCGGGCCACAGGACATCGAGGAAGACGATCTCAGTGTTCTCGTGACATTGCCAGAGCATAAAGTCGCTCAATCGTTCGACGGCCGATGTGCGAATTAACATGTCCAAAGGCGGTGTTCCCTTGGTCAACATGTGGTCGGACAGAGTTTGGCGCGTAATGGTTTCAGGGGAGATGAATGCCGGGTCGGGGGTGTTTCCTTGGGTCGCGCCCTTCTGAGGATGTCCGTCCGACTGGCCTAGATGGAGAGTTGTTGAAGAAGAGAATGATGAACCGGACTCATATACTCGGTGAGTATGATCGTTACGCAATATAGGGTCGTCCTCATTTGTAGAAGATTCGGCAGATAAAGAATCAGAATCACTGCTCGTGTCGTGGGGTTTCATGCCTTGGTTTTGGGACCGAATGTTATGCGTTATATGCGATTCTGAGAAAGGCGTCCGGCTGGATCCATTGGTCGGTTTGAGAGGTGTGCTGTAATCATCGACGGTCTCACGAATGGCGGAGGTAATTTCGTCGCGGGAGGTGTAGGGGAAGCAAATGTTCAGCACGCGGTCCCCATTACGGCTGGTAAGGTCGACAGCCTTATTTACGGCGGCGAGAACATCGGGCTTGAGGAGGTCGAGTCGGCCGAGGACGCGCACCTTAGCTCCGTATCGATCTAGGAGGTCTCCATGCTGTGCCATTTGTGAAAGCTTCACCTTCGCCATGTCCATCAGCGCATCCACCTCGAACTTGGACCGCTTAAAGTTCTCGATGCTGAATGCGTATATCGTCACGACCTTCACTCCACTCTTGTAGCAGACCTCTAGAATCTAAGGGAGGACACTCGTTAGCATTGGACACAGAAGGAAGCTTGACTTGGTCGAGTCCATTTCGAGTCTGCTGATCAGCCTTAGGAGAAGAACTTACTCGTGCCAGTGCCTCGAATCCCAGGTTATGACCCTCTACCGTCTCAATTCCATGCGATCTGGCGAATCGCCTATTTCCATCCATAACGAACGCGACATGTTGTGGGATGGGACCTTGCCGAAGTGCTCCGATCAGGAGCTCCTTGAGGTTGGTAATGGCGAACTCGATAGGCGGGGAGGCGAGGAACCACTTGCGGAGACGGGACAAATGTATCGAGTCCGTCATGATGTGCGGAGGGTATAGGTCAGGGTTCACGGTGCGACGCGGGAGTCAAAAAAGAAAGGAAAGCGAAAAAAAGATGAGAGAAAAGGTCGAGAGCGGAACGGATGCAACGGGGCGACGTGGTCAGAGTTGGACTAAGCCAGTCGATGCGAGTGGGGTCGGAATGAGAAGAGAAAGGGAGGAGTGAAGAGAGGGCAATGCAAAGGGATTTATTTAGTGATCAAATTCAAAAATAGAAGAGAGACAATGCTGGCAGATGCTATGGCGATGACCTCTGAGGCACTGCCAGGCTGCACCATTCCTCGTGTCTCGTTGGTTCTGGGCGTGCCTCGGGTGGCAACACGCGAACTGGTGAGGCTTGGCTGATGAACTACCAAAGTACGGGGTAAACTAGGGCTAGATGGTTATTTTTCTGGGAACTGAGACTTGTGGAATTGAAAAACGTTTTGTTTTTGATTTGAACTTTAAAGCACGCAACTGGGATATCTCGCAGAGTGGTTATAAACGCAGCAAAATAGTGAACAAATGGCTATAGTTATTCTTCCGATGTCAAGTACCCTCTTGGTTTTGACACTTGACAACACAGCGGAGAGGTTTCAGTCCTCCTTTATGGCAAAATTATAGATCCTTCCGCAATTCATCACCACTAGATGGCGTTCTGCTTCCTGAGCTGGCCATGTCCCAGCTTCCGTCCTCGCTGCGCCGGCGTCGACGCTCCCCACGCTCTCTCATTGCATCGCGGATCCGTGAGCTGACATCATCCAGAGGATCCTTCGGGGTCATGGGGCTCAGTGGTTTCAGACCATGTCGTGAGCCAGGCCGAGGTCCAGCAGAGCTGCTACGGCTTCGGTTGCGGCTAGGAGGTCTCGTAGAGAAGAATCCGATATTGGCCAGGTTGTGGAACGACTCGTTCCGGGGTAGAGGTTCCTGGGTTGAGAATTCCTCGCTGCGATCGGCCGTTTGAATACGCTTAAGCCCTGGCTCCTCGCCTTCAGCAGCTCCCTTATGACTGGGCTCTCGGAATGGGCCAGAAACGATTCGTGCAGCATCAAAGTCTGGGAATAGCTCTGGGCCCATAGTATTGATAGCCTCTGTTACTTGCTGTGTAAGTGCCGCGCGAGTTTGTCGTAGTCTCACCAAAGGGTTGGAAGGCGATGGGTTCAGAGACAAGACCAGAGGTCGGAGCGATTTGACAATGTCCATTCCTACCTCGCCAATGCGGAGGGCAGCGAAGGTGATTGTGGGGAAAAGGAACACACCAATCACCACAACCAGCCAGAGGGGTACCCAGTCAGGCATATAGCCCTGAATGCGGTTCCGATAGGTCCAATAGGTGAATGTAGCCGTGTACGCCGTGTAGACGGCCGGAGCGAAGGCAAGAGCAATGAGAAGTTTCCAAGTAGCCATGACATCTCGGCCTTGTAGCTTGACGCTGGAAGCAGCCAATGCCTCCTTGGACTTGATTATTGACAGATACTTGGTGGCGATGAAAACTGGGGTGAATAGCATCAGGCCAGGCAGAGTTCCAATGGTAAGCAGAGCCAGCTTGCCCAGGCGGTATATGAGGGTGGCAATGATTTGGATAATAGAAAACTTGGCATAATTGACTTGATGGTCTCGGATCCCCAAAATGCGGAGTTGTTTGTTATAATCCACGATAGCTTTCCGGAGACTGACGATTCGTGGATCATCTTTGAAATGCGCGTATCCGGTGACAAGGCGGCGGTTGAGTTCCACCACCATTGGAAGAGGAAGCTTCTTGCCCTTGGTGTTGTATAAACGACGAGCAGCTTGGATGACCTATGATATGGATGAGAAATCAGGAAATTTTGGTATAAACAGGCAATGGTATGAGTTCTTACCATGAGCGTTTCATAATCAGGGCTAGTGACTGTGACAGCCACAAGGCTTTGGTATATGATATCCAGGAGCGCACCCACAGACTCACGACGCTCGCCTGCTCTGAACTGATCAACCAGTTCCTTGGGCACTTCGATTGGGTTTCCAAATTCAATCACAGCACGCGAACGGAACTTGTGCGCGTGAAAGTAGTTCATGCCACAAGGGACAATTTTGAGTCCGCAGTCTGGGTTGTCCGCCAGAGTACCGAGGGCCATCAGGGCAACACCAGCTGAAAAAAAAAAGTTAACACTGAGCGATACTACAAATGGGGAGAGTATAATCGGCTCAACTTACCCTTCAATGGAAGAAGAGATGGACGGTCATGGCTACCACCCTCGGGGAAGATACCCACACAACCACCAGCGTTCAGCCTAGCAAAGACAGCCTTATAAACCGCCGTTTGGTCAACGTGTGGTGCCACTTTAAACTTGGTGCCTTTGAAATCGGAATCTTGGTCGGGTGTATCTCCGGTGAAGTTTCCATCGCTGTCAATATCCTTCCGGCCAGTCAACTGGGATAGAGCATCCCTGTGCTTGAACGGCTTCTTGAGAACCAACTCTTCCGGCCCATTAATCTCCGCGATCGCTGTACTGTGGGAGGTTCCGTTGATGGTCGGTAAAGCAATTGTTCCTTCCGTCTCAAATCCCGGGCCTTCAAAGTTGGTACCGACACCGCGCAGGAGCGTTGGCTGGTTGATGGGATCGGGGAGGTATATGGTGCCAGTGCCGGGCTTCAAGTTGTCCATTGCACGCGCCACGGGCAATGTTCCAATACCGCGCGCGAGTAGCCCGATAAACTTGCGACGAAACGATTTCTCTGCGATGAGCCATGAGATGCGACGATGGGCCTCACTACGGATGACGCGCATGAGGATGAGGGAATCGACGAACTGAGGGGATGAACTCGGTTAGCTTCGCTTCAACGAGGGAGGGGGATTGACGAGCTCAACGAGAGCAAGGTAGGCGCGCATCAACGTACCTGATTTGCATGAGGGGCGGCGACGATAATAATGGGGCCTCGACGGGGAATTTTCCATGATCCACGAGGGTGCACCTCACGGAAGAAGAGGTCGATGAGCACCGAGAAGCTCCACAGGACCAGGTCGTACAGCCACCCGATGAGGGGTGGAATATACGCCTGCTTCTTCCCCATGGCTCCGAAGGTGCCTTTATATGGTGGTTGAAAAAGGCTCCACGAATGCAATCGGTGGGAAGAGGGCAGGAAGGGTTACAACGGCGAAGGTGAGGTTGACATGAAGTTGTCGAATGACTCTGGTGACTTGGAAATTAGTCGCAAAGCTTGGACCCGCTTGCGTCTTAACGTTGATACAAACAGGTAAGAAGTAAAAGATTTGTCTTTATGAAATAAGACAATAGGAAATGCGCACTCTTTGATCAACAATATGACAGAGAGCTAGAGTTGAAAACAGAATGCGTTATCCCAGAGAAAAAAATTAGAAAAAAAGGAAAGAAAAAAAAAACGTGGAGGCGGGGGGGCAGTTGAGGTGCTCCAAACCGGAAAGTCTGGGAAGCTTAGCGCGTTTTTGGTCGGACGCTTCTAGAATGCAGTAATCGGTAGTTACTAGTAGTACTTAGTAGTTACTATAATAGTATAGTATAAAATAATATAATATCAATGAAAGTATTCTCTATTCTCTTCTATCTAGTAGATATTTCCTATATATATATTTATATTATTCAGACACTCCCATTCATGTAATACATACCAGCCCAACAGCTATAGTACAGCTAACAACAGCCTAACCTGCATTATAACAACAAATCGCGGGGACAGCCCAACATAACCTTGGGGAATACATCATAGCGCGTGTTTTTTGTTGGGGAGATCGACCAGGATCAGAGGATCAGAGGATCAGAGCGGAAGCATCGGGCATGCAGCTGCACGCGAGCTGTCTCTACCTTCTGTCCTCATACCTTTATTCCAATGGAGAACGGAAGAAAGAGGACTGGTGATGTCTTACTCTGTTTTGTATTCCATACTATATTCTCTATTCTCTATTCTCTGTATATCGGCTGTCTCTATCACAAAGAAAATAGAAGTAGAAGGGTTGTCATTTAAAGACCCCCCCCCCTGCATCCCAAAATCCAAAGGGAGCCCCGCCTGCCCCGCAACTTTTTGCCTTCAACTTTCTCCCTTCGACTTTTGAGGGTTCCAGACCCTGCAATACTTACTTACTTACTTACTTTACTTCGTCTAGTCTGATCTCGCTTTAGCGCTTATTCCTCTTCATTTGCTCCTCTTTGCTCCCCAACCTTAGTGGATTCCTCTCTGTGGACTGCACTGCGCTGCACTGACTGCATGATTATCTGCTATCAGAATGTCTATCAAGTAGGTCAGACCCTGCCCTGTCTTTCCAACATGATCGTCGCCAACTTGGCGTTGACACCTTGGCAAAAGATATATTGTTGGCGCCAAGAGAAGAAGAGTCGTCCTAATCACCTAATACTAATAATTTCTACAGCTGGGTAATGATAAATGACCAGGAAGGCTTCGTCCGACTCCCCAACGAACGCCTAATTTACTCGTCGCCTCCCCGCACCAGCCTCGCACTGACGCCACTCCCCAACTATAAGGGACCTGAGAGCTTGTCGATCCAGAGCAGCTCCGGCTGTATTCATCTCACAAACCAACGGGTTCGTCTGTCCTCACTTCAGCTACTATATGCCTCTAGGTACCCCATAAACCGGTAGTCATATACTACTAAGTCCATGTAGACATCATACTGACTCGGATATCCTCACACACTCTCTAGCTTGTCTATCTCCCATCCGAAAAAACCAACACTCTCCAATCCTTCTCCTCCCCCCTCCTCCATGTCCGTGACTCTCATGTTTCTGCGCCTTTCTTCGGTCCCAACGTCTGGACTGCCCTCGTCCAACCCGTCCCTGGAGGCGGAATCTCCGCCAACCTCCCGGCCGTACAGATCAAGGTGACCTTCAAGGAAGGAGGTGCGTTTGACTTTCACACCAACTTCGAACGAATAAGAGAGCGGCTAGAGCAAGCTGTCGAGTTACAAAGTGATGGGGCCCGAGGGGCACGAAACGTCGATATGTCGGCAGTTCATCTCGAAGACCTGCCTGCCTACGAGGGCCCCGGGAATTCCAGCAACA
This sequence comes from Penicillium sumatraense, assembly GCA_020086695.1. NCBI lineage: Eukaryota > Fungi > Ascomycota > Eurotiomycetes > Eurotiales > Aspergillaceae > Penicillium > Penicillium sumatraense. Next base: position 1,542,502 of record JAGIKU010002025.1, on the reverse strand, counting down.
GTACTGTTGTCGGAGATGCACCAGTTGCACCCCAGCAGACTCGCAGGGCATCCGAGGCAGGTCCTGAGCCCGCTGAGCCTCCGCCTTGTTATGAGGAGGTTCAGAGCCAAAGTGTGGCTACTGAATTGGAAGAGCGACTGCGACGAGCAAGTTAAAGAAGAGAGAAAAAGGCCCCTAGGAAAGAAAGAGTTAAATAATACCCCAGTATTTCTTCATACCATCTTTTCCCTTTTTTAATGCCCTTATTGTACAATAATGACTTCAAAGCGATTTCCCGTACAAGGAAATGGGCGGGATTGGCGTGTGCCGGCCGACGTCTCGTCCCTCCCCCCTTGCCACGAATTGATGAATCCCAACAATGAGATAATCAATTTGAACCAAGTAGAGGTTGTAGAGATTGTTTTGACACTATTATTCCGTAGATAGTCCCCTCATCCAGCCGATCCGAAGGCGTCTAGTCAGCCAACGCTCGCTGACCAATCACGTGTAGCACAATTCGCAGCGGCCGGGGCGTCCCGATTTTCCAGTCCGAGCTTGGAAAACCACATCCTCGACTCAACCGCAACCCCTACCTACAATCCATAATCCCCCCACCCACCACTCCACGACCACCGGTCATTGTTCTCAATTGACAGTCGCAATGGGTTTCTCCGACTTTTTTACTGACGTCGTCTCTTCCTGGGGCTTCACCGAGGCCCAGGCTGAGGCTCCCGCTGCCGACGTCGAGACCACCTCCACCCCCCAGGACGAGCCCGCCGAGAAGACCGAGGAGGCCTCCGAAGAGTCCGAGTCCGCTGAGGAGACCCCCGCCGAGGAGTCTTCTGAGGAAGCCCCCGAAGAGGAGGAGGCCGCCGAGGAGGAGGCCGAGGAAGAGGAAGAGGAGGAGGAAGAGGAAGAAGAGGAAGAGCCTGAGGACATCAAGCCCAAGCTTGAGGAGGGTGAGTGATTGCTCAATCAATTCGATGATATCAATGACACCCAGGGATTCATATGCCCTATGTTGGCCAGTTGTGATTTTCCCATGCGCCGGGTGAGCGGGTGTTTCGCATTCGTCCACTTGGGTCATCAGGGATCACACCATCCTCGTTACGGACTCAATGGCAGCTGAACCCCGCTGAGTCATCTGGTATCATCTAATATGAAGCTATGACTGACCCAATTTGCATATAGACTGCGCCAACTCGGCCCAATGTGCCCCATACAAGCACCACTTCGATGAGTGCGTTGAGCGCGTCACTCGCCAGGAGGAGGATGAGGATTTCAAGGGCGTCAAGGAGGACTGTGTTGAGGAGTGTATGTTTATTCCTTTTTGAGTTTACGCCCGAACCCGAAGAGTTCTCGGACACGATTGATTACAATGGCCAATACTGACACAAACCCCTAGTCTTCCACCTCACCCACTGCGCTACCGCCTGTGCCGCCCCCAAGCTCTGGAGAGAGCTCAAATAAGCGGATCATTTTGAGAGCTTCATCCCGACACGACGTTTCACGTTCCACATCGATCCGACGGCAAAATTTCATCCTCATCGGTCTCGATATGAGCGCTTCCGAAACGCGATGTCAAAATGAAGTCGATTGCCGCTCTTCTGACGACTGTCCTTTCCATCACCTGACAGTCTGCCGTTTCATGTCCTTGGTTTTTTGAGAGCACGAAGTGAAAGAGGGGATTTGATCCCTCTGCTTTGGGGTGTACGCATATGGTGTTTCAGGGCAGAGAGGAAGGAAAAGGAAAACCGATAATAGACCGCCTTTTCTCTGCCTTGTCTGTACAGATAGCTGGTCTTCCGCCTATTCGAACTGTGCTTGTGTTTTATTTATTTGTTTTAAGACGAATCTCATCTGTTAAAACGGAAGTTTTATAGGAAATATCACACTTCCATTACAGATAAAGATACTACCAGTACACTGTTAGTATCGTCACTGGCTGTATAGATTAGTAAATTTTGTAGATTTAAGCTACCTGACAGGCGAGTTACTTATAGGTTATGAAAACCATCAAATTGCATTGAATATCACTGGCTAAGAAACAGAAATTCATAAAGAGCATGAAAGGGGTATAGGCAAGACCGATGAGAAATTATCATTTTCAGTCCAGAGTACAGGAAGTGCTTGAAATAAGGGCAAAATCCTTCCATCATTCCAGACTCTCGATCAAACATTCTTCAACGTAGATTCTTGAAATCCCGATGAAGCTTTATCTGGCGCAAAGTCTTCTGTCCCCTGCGAATTAATATCAGGATTGGTCCTTACTGCACTATTAGCAGGTGACAGCTCAATTCCACGATCGACTTCCAGGCGTCGACGAGTGACGACTCGGCCAAAGAGGCTAAGCGAGAGAGGGAAAGGCGCAGCAACAGCAGAAACAACAGCCGCGAAGATCAAGGCATTACGCATATTTGACGGCGGGTTTGCATTATCATTTGCCTTGAGCGCATCCTGAATCAGAATAAAGCATGCACCTAGCAATTGCCCGCCTGTCCAGCAAATGGTTGATCCAATCTCCGGAGAGAATGGATATGTGATCTCGACCAGGTATTCCAGCACAATTGGAAGCAGTGCGAATGACGAAGCCCCCATCAACGCCATGACAACATATGAAGGTGCAATTCCGGCCGAACTAGATGGGGCGAAGATCAGACCGATATATGATGCCACCACGATGGGGACCAGCACCCGAATCGAGCCTAGATAGTGCTTGTATTTATCTGTGATGGGTGACATGATAGCTGCAGTCACTAGACCGACTACTATCAAGATGGCACCTGCGATACCAGCATCGGTCTCCGATGCTCCGTATGGGCTGAGAATCTGATTCAGCAGCGAAGATACACTGTTGAAGAACCCCACATATACGGCGAACGGGACTAGAATTAGCCAGAACTCTAGAGTTCTCAGTAGCTGTCGAGTAGCTTCTCTCAATGGGGTTCGTGGGATGGCGGACGAGGCACTGGGAGGAGTTGGAGGCGCAGCGGGGATGAAGAATGATGGGATCGATGCAACACTCGACTTATAACCGTGATATATTAGTATAAAATTGAAAAGATGCGTTTCCAGGGTGACTCTGGGGGGCTGAATTTATCCCAACTCACAATTATAGAGATGTATAGAACCATATTAGGGATATCAGATGGTTTGGTTGCCCATTCTGAACCGACCAACTGCCCTATTGCCGCACCTAGTGGGTTGGCTAAGCTGGCGACAGCAGTTGCACTTGTGCGACCTTTGTCAGAGAACCATAGATCGCTGTATCGGGTGGGCGCGCATAGACAGAATGGTTGAGCGAGGCCAATCAGGATTTGGCCAAACATGACGAGGCCGAAGATACCTCCGTTCGCTTTAGTTCCGGCATATCGTAGCCAGTTCCCGACAAGTAGGAATGATGCAGTTGTGATGATTGCTGGTTTTGGGCCACCTTTGTTCAAGACCCAGATGACGAACCTGTCACAAGTGGGGATGTTAGCTATCTATCAATGATACATAGAATGTATGTATGTATGTGTGTACGGAGGACTCCGTCGGACGTGACACGGACGAGTTTCCTTATCAGGGAACGGGTTCATCCGCTGCAGGATGCAGGACGCAGATAGATGAGATGAAAGATGATATACCCTAGGGTACTAGGGTAATGGAATGGATGTACTCACGGGCTTGCGACACAGAAGGCAAAGAGATATCCGGTACTCAGCCAATTGATAGCACTTTCGGAGACTTGAAAGTAGTCTGCGGTGGTGGTGGAGATGGACGAGAAAGTCAACCACTGGGAACGAGGTTGCAAAGTTAGAAAGATGCTCAGCAGTTAATAGTCACAGCAAGACTCGAACATGGAGAATTCATACATCCCAACTAACGACGATGTTGAGTAACACCAGCTGTGCCAAACCCCAGAAGCGTCGTTTGTAGACTCTATACTGGGGCTGTGGAGACAAATCGGACGAGTCCAGAGGCTTGGGAACCATAGTGGACAACAGTGGACAAGCAGGACATCAAAGCGGGGAAGAGGGAGAAGTAGAAGGGGAGAAGACCGTAGATAAAGAGAACAAAGAACTCTTCTTTACCAGGGTTGGCTTCATTTCTTGATCCTTTCAATAAGAGGTTAGTCTCTCCGGTTTTCCAGCGGGGAAGACCCGAGGCTTTTTGTGACGTTCCAACGAGTACAACGCCGCGACAGGCAACCCCACGGGCTAGCGTAGTACTACATCTTGGGAAATCTGCCAGGATCTCCTACTAATCTTCGCCGTGTATACTATATTAGTACAGAGTATTTGGAACATGTGCCAACGCCATAGTGCTTCGCTTAGAATCAGATGGTTGTCGGAGTAAAATTGAGCTCCGTGTTATTTTGGCTGTAGAGAGGCTCGAGTGTTTAATGTGAAACTACCCTAGTTACATGAACTTGATCTGCCCGAACGAACTCTGGGTCTATGGTAAATATAGTACGGGGTACAGAGTATACTGGTGATCACTAGATATACTATTTTACTCTCTTCTCTACTCAGAGTACTCACCCAGAATAATGTACTCTGATTGACAGATCAAAAAAGGCGTGGCTGAGTCCCGCAGATCGCGGCTCGCCTTGTCTTTTCCTTCTCCCCGCCATCTTTCAATCTTTGCCTGTCTTCAACTTTCAGCCACGCCCTTTTTTTCGACTTTTCCTTCGTTTCTCCTTTTTGTGTCGCCTCGACTTCTGTTACAGTCGCAAACTACTCCGCATTAGCCTCTTACTCGCTGTTACGATCCTCAGCATGTGTGAAGTCCACTCTTGATCCCTCCTGAAACTCGAGTGTCCACATTATTCCCTGGCGTGCATTCCTTTGCGCCTGAGACGCCCAACATGAATATCAGCCTTCGTTCCAGTCAGTCTTCTTATGGAGACCCACGTTATCTCTCCACTGCTACTATTTCCGATGCGAATGCTCCCATCGGGAAGTCTCTCGTCGACGGCTACCGTGATGCTGTTGACCCCCAGCATGACGACCGATCGCGGTACAATCCGGTAAGGGGAAACCTCTATATCCATGCCCATATCCCCCCAGTCCCCAATGAATCCCCCGAAAGCTAACGAGACCTATTCTCTCAAACAGCTCAATGCCGCCCATCCGCGCAGCTCAGCCCTTGTCAATACGAACGATCCAGTCACAATGTATCTCTTGACCGAGACCGCGATAGGGGACAGCAACAACTTCGAGATCCTGTCATTTGAGGAGGTCGAACACTTGAAGAAGGAACGCAGTCTCCTTTCCAGTCGGATCGAAGGCACAAAACGAAAACTGGCCCTGGAGACCAAGTTGCGCGATGCCGCCCAGTCTATCGGCCGACTTTATAGTCCCCCTAGCCCCCGAAACAGCGGCGAATACGGTGCCAACGGAGCTTCCAAGTCACACCGCAGGAGTCGCAGCATATTCGGCAAGAATGGGACTGCTGACGTACTGGACAAGAGTGATTCGGAGCTGGCAACGAGCCAGCGCAAGTGCGAGGAACTGGCTCAGGAGCTCTGGAAGCTGGAGCGCAGGTCTCAACAGATCGGCCAGCGCCTGTTGGAGCATACCGCTGGTGTTTTGCAAATGACCCATAAGGGTATGAAAAAGACCCCGAAGAATATTGACCCATCTTCCAACGAGATTTACGACGGCCACGACTTTGACGAGCGCAGCCTTTACCGCACGCCAGACCATTTGGATAACTATGGATTGAAAGGAAGAATTGATATCACCGACGCAACCCCTGGGGTGTCCTCGGAGGCCATGGAGGCAACACAAAGGCGGCTGGAGGATCTCAGCGAACGTATGTGCAATATGATGATTCAAGCCACCCCTGATGAGTTCGTCGACCCTCCTCCCAAGTCCGCGGCTCGATCGCTCGACTCTGCTTCCGCAGCTGAAGCACATTTGATTTACCTCGAGAATGGGTTGGACACCCTCAGTTCGCACCCCATCACGGGAGCGGCCAATGCCTCTGCTCCAAACACTGGCCCCGCCCCGGAGGCTGAGGGAGCCTGGAAGCAACAGATTACCGATGTCAATGAGCGTCTTCAAAACATTGTTGACCGATTTGGATTGACTCGCTCGCCAACACTTCCACCACCCCCCTCTGCTTACGAAGGTGAAGGTCTGGAGGAGCAGCTGTCCTATCTTCAAGCTGGTGTCGATGGCTTGGCGAGCCGGGTGGATGGGTTGCTCGAGCAAAAGAGTATTCTGACCACCCAGATCCAGCAACAACGCGAGCTGAATTCCAAGTCAGATGCCGAACGTGATGCCCACATCGGCGATCTAACTGAACAATTGTCCCACGCACGCAGAGATGGCAAGTCCGCCCAGGATGAACTAGCCGTAGTTATGTCACAACTTGAGGCCATGCGCCACGACGGTTCCTCCCAGGATGAAGCCAAGGCCGCTCTGGTGCAGACTGAAGGTGAAGTCGCACGTCTGCAGAGTGTTGTGGAGTCCTTGCACCGTGAAGCCGATGCCCGGACGGAGGAAGTGAGAGAAACCCGCGATCGTGCAGAGCATGAGGCATCGCAGGCTGAGGCTCAAATCGAAGAAATGAGAGAGGCCCGTGACCGTGCTGAGCAGCAAGTTACCCAACTCGAGGTCGACATTCAACAGATTCGCGCCGATTCCGATACCCGAATGCAGGCGGTCAATACTCGCGGACTCGAGGCCGATTCTCGTGTGCAAGAAGCTGAATCCCGCGCACAGGAGGCTGAGATCCGTCTTCAAGAGGCCGTGTCCCGTTTCGAGGATGCCGAATCTCGTCTCCGGGAGGCAGAGTCGTTACTGCAGTCAGGCGGACCCCGTGTGCAAGAGGCCGAGTCCCGCGCACAGGAGGCCGAGTTACATCTGCAAGAGGCTAATGCTCGTGTTATGGAAACTGAATCTCGTCTTCAGGAGTTCGATGCTCGTATTGAGGAGGCTGTGAGCCAGCGCGCCCAAGCCGAAGAGAACAGCAACCGTCTGCAAAATGAGATGACTGAGATGGAGGGTGAGGTTGTGAGAATCACAACAGAACTTACCATGGTCAAGGCCGAGCTTGATGGCGCTTATGGCACCCGAGCACAACGTGCAGCTGAGGCGGCCGCCAACCCTGAATTCCAGAACGAGATCGATGCACTTAACACCCGCAACATTGAGCTCACCGAAGAGCTTGCCGGCCTCAAGAGTCAACGAGGTGGTGGTGATCTTCAGCAACGCGCTGACACTCTCGAGAAGGAGCTTCGGGAAACTATCGATGATTATGAAGCCATGACCAAGGCCAGTATTGAATTCGAGAAGGAACGTGAACGTTTTGAGGGTGTGATTGACAGTCTGCGGGATCGTTGCGAGCAACTGGAGCAGCAGTTGAGTGAGGAACGCATCAACTGGATGAATCTCAGTAGCCCAACGTCCATGGGCCGCGATCCAACTCTTGAGACCACGTCCACCATGGTCTTGAAGAACGAGTTCAAGAAGATGATGCGTGACACTCGCAATGAAAATATGAAGATACTAAAGGTCAGTTACCATCTACTCAATCATCACCCCTACTGTCAACTTTTTTTGTCCCAAACTCATGCTAATATATTTGTTATAGGCGGAGCAAGAAGAGCGCCGAAGAATCGAAGGACTGTTGCGAGCCTTGAGAAAGGAACACTCGCAGGTGATAGGCAAGCCTACGCCGAGCCCCGTTGGCACCCCCATGTGATGATGACCATTTTTGATATCTCGAAATACTCGGCGACTGATTGCATTTCTGTGGGAAAACTGTACATATATTCTAGATTCTTTTTGTTTTTGTTTTTCCATTCTGGTTTGTCTTGTACGATAATTGCATGTGCGGCAGGCGCGATCTTGTCGACCAACTTCTTCTTCTCCCTCCTCTTCCTCTTCCATCGTGAACTCTCTCAAGTATCTTCTTTCTCTCTCTACCCCCCATTTTCCTCAGAAAAGCAAGTACCATTCTCTTACTCGTCAGGTCTGATTGTCCCCTCCTTCATTATGGTATCCCATCAGCACTCAGGCATGTGCGATGAAGATCCGGAAGCCGGCCCCGGTCCAAGTACAGCCAGATTCTATTCAAGATCAGACACTGCACCGCATATTAGCCAGACTCGCAATTCTTTCTCAACATCACCCGACGATGAACACCCAAAGACAGTCTACAGCGATGAAGAATTTATAGCCACTGCTATCACTCGCCCAACACCCAACGATGATCACGAAACTCCCCATGTCCAACCGGTTGAAGAAGAATTGGCTGCCCATGTAGCCATGTTTATTCGATCGCACTCATCCAGCGAATTGGATGCTCAAACTGCACAACAATATAACAAAATCACAGGTGAAAGAAGAAGGAATTTTCCTTGGCGCGAAGAGCTTACGTCCGACGGCTTATACAAATCATACTCCTATCCAGAAGGTGGATTTGAGATTTTGCAACCATCTGCCCAACCCGCACGCCGCAGAGCCATTTCACTCGATACATTTGACGGCAGTGCAGCGAATCCTCAATGGCCAGGGAATGTACCAGCCGTGAGAGTTCATCAGCCGCCGTATCCACCACCAGAAAGAATGGCTACACCACCAGGACTTCCATCATTTGGTACACCGGAAGCCATGGCGACCTCTGCTCAATTCCTCCAGGGACCAACTTCAGATCCATCTAGGCGTCGACGTGAACACTCCCCCAGCAATGCGATCAGGAGATTATTCGGTCTACAGCCCCCTGCTCATCCTACACCCCCATCTTCACCTTCACCTTCAGATCCGGCCACAGCTGCTGTGCAATCTGCACGAGGAATCGGACGAGCACCTGATGGCACAATGGTTCTCGGTAGATTTGGCTATCGACAGAGTGGTCACGGGATGAACCTCGCTCAGGGACTAGGCGATCACACATTTCACGCAGAAAATACCCCAGCTGTTACCGCTGAACCTAGCCCTATCGAATCTAGAAGGTCAAGTGATGGAACAGCCACTGAGACTGCCAGTTTCAAGAGTACTTTGTCTCGACCCAAGAGATATGCTAGACTATTCAGGCCTTCAATTGCAGACTTGTTCGCTTCCACATCTCCAGAGCCTGGATCATCACCTTCCCCAGAGCGTGCTATGACTCCACCCAGACGGAATCCAGCTAGACTTCTTCAAGCTGGTCAGCAAAGACAGCCCGCCAGCCGGGATGGATCACCCTTGAGAAGTTCCCAATCAAGAGAGAATTCACCACTGCCTAACTCGTTTCAAAGGCACACGGTTATTGATCAGACTATCCAAGAGGAAGAAATAGAGACAGAAACTGGCCCACAGACAAACACTGCCAACGACGTCCTATTTCGGATACCCATACACTTTTCTCTTTGTTGTTGCTTACGCAGTCAAGTTGCCCATCAAGTCAGCGATGAAGTCCTCCCACTTGAAAACATTGGCTCTCGCGATAGTTATGTAACCGCTCAAAGCCAGTTATCTCCTATAAGAGCTCAGAGCCAACGTCGGCAGAACAATCATCCTCCAGTGCAGACCGAATCGCATGCGTGGACTCCGGTGTACGACTTTATTCGTCGAGGTACGACTGCTTTGAGCCAGTATATTCAATAAATACTAAGCGAAGTTCGCTATGTCCTGCTCTTGAACACCACCAGCCAACGCGATACGCTTCTCCTTGGGCCCTATCCAAGCCTTTCACTTCAATTTTCTCTATTGTTAGATTAGATTCTGTCTCTAGCGTACACTTGCATTCTCACGCGCGATGGGCCTGACAAAGATGACCGACATGGCAGTCAGACTTCAATTCTAAATGAAACATTCGCTTAAATACAGAGGAGAGTGCTTTTTGTTCTAACCTTCTTACATATCGTACACTGCTTGTCTAGCATAGAGGTCTATGCTTTCATTGTGTCATTGTATTCGAGATCCCAGTCTCGAGTAGTAACTTGGCGTACTGTAAATGCAGCCAAACCGCAAATCCTGGCATTGGAGGCTGACCAGTCCGTTTATTCCCCGTGAAGAAAGCAGATTTGAAGCCAAAATCAACCGCTTGGTCTTGCTCGTGAATGACAGCGGATAACTCAAAGACCACGTCGAAAGGCCGGAGTGCTTGATTTGATGGCGAGTCCCCACCTCGAATCACTATTCGTTCATCGGTCTTCTCCAAAACTTCGAAAGAGTCGGCTATCAGCGTACCCTTGTCATAATCGGAGGAACGAAGCTGCTCAATAGTCCAAAGATGACTTTGATTCGAATCATTCTGTGCCCGGCTCGAGAGGGCTCGCTGAATTGAAAACCCTAATTCAGGAGAATAATTTCAAAATTGTAAGTAACACATCCAATCAACCAATATAGAAGATATTTAAGAGTGGTAATATACCCCAGTTGCTCCAAACCCCAGCACAAAATACTTTAGTCAACTCTGCAGGCGAATCTCGAAGCTCAGAACGGATATCATTCAGTGGAACGCGACGAACGTAGAAATCATGAGTCGATGGATTATTATACGGGTTCCAAGCCCTTTTTTCAATTGTTTTGAAGATAGGGTCCGATTCATCAATGCTGGTGAACTCTGCATTTCGGGTGTAAATAAAGAATGAGCCTAGGCCAGCTGCGCCGCCGACGGCGGCCACCTTGGCAATTTGTACAAAGCGGCGAAGAATAGGTCTCATCGTTGTCAATGGACCCGCAAAAGGAATGTTTCAAGCGGAGAGATGCCAGAAATAAGAATGCCCTAAGAAATTACGAATACTCGGCGATTTTCGAAGGACCGTAGACCGAATCTATAGTTCCGACGCGCTTGTGCGGGCCGAGTGCCCGGAGAGCTCGGATTCCGAACGGAAATACGAGATGCTTTCGTTTACCATTGTGGAGCAAACTGTATTACTATTGAGATTTGTCTGTCACCCATGGGATGAAGATTGGATAAAAATGCCCGATCTCTAAATTGTTCTACTTTACCATGTCACGACTTTGAGAACGAAAGCAGAACACAGTACATATCACGAATCACGCATCAAGGCAAAATCAAAACAGTAACGACTTGCTTCTATTATCCTACCCAATATTATATCATTAATCATCAAAAAGAATGGAGATGTCTTCAGAAACTTGCTAAACGATTTTGAGAGTCATTCCTCTCAAAAGTTCATATTCGCATCAAGTGAAATGAAATCAGACTCAAAGCATTCCATCGACAGCTGACTGTTGAAAAGGTGCCACATAAGCTCATCAGTCGGTGGGTAAGTTTGACCCCCTTGAGCAGGAACTTGCTGGGGTAATGTATTGGCGATTGAATTCGTGTAAGAGGGGGCATCGACTGGAATATCAGTGCCAATGGCTGTTGAACTTTCTGGCAGTGCTCCTGTCATCGACGGGTACCAGGGAGCCACTTTGGTTTTAGGACCCAGACGTTGTCTAGCTTCAATCAATGGGGTACAGAAGTTTTGAAGGGAGTCCAAGAGTTTCAGCAATTTTGAGATATATGGACTCGCAGCAAATGGGGATAAGCTTTGAGTGATGTCTTGGATCAAGGCGTAATCTTCAAAGTCGAGTTCTCCGATGATGTTGCAAAACAGAACGAAGAAAGGGCTTAGAGGGTAAAGGAAAATTGTCCTGGGGGATCTATTTTAGCTTATTTATTCAGGTCTATGAGTGCAAAAGTTGGAAATCACTCACCATGTTAGAAATGTTGGGTACGGGTCTACGAAGCCCGGACTCTTGCTAGGATTCTTTTGAAGATACCGCAGCGCTTTGAGTGACTTGCGAGCACATGCCACGCACTCTTTGTGCGTGAGAGGAGAAAATGAGTATTTCAATCGTGATCGAAGAATGTCTACCAGAATTGCGTAGTAACAAAATTCTGCTGATATCCAGTCGCAGGAAAGAAATTCATGAACGGACTCGCGGGTCTGGAGAAAAAGAAAATATCAAGTTAGTACATCGAAATTGATTTACCTCAAGGCATCATTACCTTCTGTAAGCTAGAGTAAATTGCATCCATTCTTTCTTGGAGCTTTGAGTGGTTTGTAAGTATCTGGCGAGTATTTTCTGCCTTTCCGCAGGCTAAAAGGTCTCCTTGTACTTGTGCCAGCTCCAGTAGAATACGTATCAGTGGCATATGCGGCATCGATTTGTCTGGGATAACGAGATCCACGGGAGAAATAAGAGGTTCGGGTAATGATAAAGGTCTTAGTAGCAGGGCACTGAGAGTGCGATCGAGATAATAACACCAGTATAAGGAGCTTTGGACCTCATCGTTCGAATCTGATCTCAAAATAGGATTTTCGATTTCGTGGTACTTCAAAGCGACTATTTGACGCGCTGCATAGGAATTCATGACCCAGGCTTGACTCATGTTACCGGTGTATTGCATTAGAAATGCCTAAGGGACGTTAATCTTCAGAAGAAGTCAATTTCCCGCGAGAGAGAATACATACCGCAGATATTAGTGACTGGATAAAGGAGAGACTGGGATTGTTCAAAAAGTTGAGATTTTTCAAACAATGCAACGCATATGATTCATATAGTGTTTTTGACTTGAGAAATTGCTGATTGATGGTCGAGTTTTTGTAAACCCTTGGCATCTGAGCAAGATGAAAGATAGCCTTGACATAGATGCAGACACAGTACTGATAGAAAATTTGCCCCTGGGATTCACCATTAATCAGGACAGCAATCATTTTCTCAAGAGATCCTTGAGAGATATGATCTGGCCATTGTACATTCAGAGCACCGGCCGCAGATTCAGGCTCTATGTTTATTTTAGCACTAGTCATACCATGGACAATAAAATAAAAAACCTTTCAGAAGCATGTAGAATATTTCAGGTGGTGGTGCCGTAAACTCTGGAAGAACCTGGCAGTCATCGCGTACTTCAGACTGAAGACCCTCTTCGGCATTGGATGTTTTCCCCTGGGTCATGGCGCTGACAAAATCCAAGGCTGACCTGAGAATAGACTGTCGCTCAAGATTCATGCTCTCATTTCCTTCGAGCTCTCCTTGAAATACAGCTCTGGCGTGCTCCGCATGATGAGTTGATTCATCTGGTGTCACAACAGTACAGCTGCTGTGAGGGGATTTTGATGTATCTTGTAGGTGAGAGACAAGATCTAATCTCCGCCTCTTGTGTCCTCTATCTTCTTCCGGCTGATTGCTGGAGACACCATGAGGTGGGCTTATAGTTTCCGTTGCTCTAGAAAAATGTTAGACAATAATATCCAGCAATATGAATAAAGAGACGCACTCATGGGGGTGTGAAATAGCGCTTTCCAATCTCAGAAGCCTTTCTCCAATAGTAGAGATACTGTAGGGAAATTAGCAATTCTCCATGGAGATGAAGATTTCCGTGGGACTGTATAGATACGTTGCAGCTGGAGGGCGGGTTGGCCGTCGTGGACGGGTTCGTTGACACTCTTGACCAGCATCGACACAGTTTGCACAGTTGGCCTTCCTATCACAGCGCACCTATGCAGAAGAAGCTAAGTCATCAAAAAATAAAACCGAATAAATACCACGCTCATACCTTTCTCGAGTGACAAAGGTCACACTAGGGTTTACAGTAGTTAGCGTTCTGAGTGGAGGCGGGATGGAGCGGGCAGCCATGTACGCAACGGCGCCAACACTTACGGCGCGTAGAGCCTCATCACTCATTGGAATGTATTTTTTAGGCCTTTGCTTTCCGAGACTATCCTCCGAGGGGTCCTTTGAGCTCGAAATTATTCTAAATTACCCTGCTCCTGCGTGTTCTCGACCGAGCTTTCCGAAATAGCTGAGTCATCTCTAAAAACCCCGACGCTTTTCCTGATTCGTTCGGATTCCGATTGAATCAGGAAGTTCTACTTGGTAACTCAGTCCAGACCCTTTTTTTTGTATAATCCACATCGCAAGTGATCTACAGGTTTTCAAGAGCTTACAAATTGTCTAGTTATATTATACCTATCAGAGGAATACCTATAAAAAGATGCCTATCAAATTTTTAGAGTTTATACCCCTGCAGTGCCTGGAACAAGGCTGAACACTAGTACTTTTTCCTCCAAGGACATTGACAAGCATGCCTAATGTACTAATTACAGGAGCTGCTCGAGGGCTTGGCTTGGAATTAGTTAAGCATTACGCACTCCTGTTGTCTGACAATAGTCTCGTCATTGCTACTTCTCGAAAATCCAGTCCTCAGCTCGAAGAAGTGGTGCAAAGTAACAAGAAAAATGTTTTCTTTGTGCCAATGGATGTTTCCAGTGAGGCAAGCATTCAGCAATCAGCTGAGAAGGTGAATTCTTTGGTTCTCGGGAAAGGTTTAGATATTCTGATCAATAACGCCGGGGTTCACTCCTGGACGGATGGTGGTGTTTCAGAAATGTAAGTCCCATTAACAGCAATGCCGAATGGACATCCTACTAATATGAAGAAAGGGATGACCTGGCATATCAATTGAGTATCAATGTCATTGGTACACATAATGTGATTAAGTCCTACTTGCCACTCCTTGAATCTGGGAGCATGAAGAAGGTTATCAACATGTAAGAGGCTTCGACTTCTCATAATATCGTTGAAAATTATACTAATTGTAAATTTCTGCTTTAAGCTCAAGCCCATGGGGATCAACAACGTCTGCTCAGTCCTTTCTTTACGCCCCTTGTCCCGCCTATAAGATCAGCAAGGCCGCACTCAACTCATTGACTATGCAATACGCTCTATCTTACGAGTCAGATGGCTTCATATTCCTTTCAGTGAATCCAGGTGTAAGTACTATCATGAATTTCTGGATCTAATTCCATGCTAACGGTTTTCCAAGTGGCTTCGAACGGATATGGGGGGAAAGGATGGTGATCTTTCCTCGAAGGAAGGGGCAATTGCAGTGATAGATGTAATCTCTAGTGCCGGCAAAGAGTCTAACGGACGCTTCAGATCTATTTCTATGCCGGGATATGAGCAGTATGCTGGACAGGATATTCCATGGTAAAGATTGTGTACCTTACACAATCCTTTTTATCCGAAAGAGTTTATCACAATAGTGATCATGTATCCCATGCAAAAAAACACCGTAAATCAGGAGAAGCAATTTCTACTATATTTTGACACTACCTAAAGACAGCAAGGTTTTGTGTGTGTAAATAACCATACTTTCTAACATACATATTCAAAAATGAATGGGGCTTAGATTGCAGCAATGTGCCAGACTAATGGCGTAGTAGGTAGTAGATAGTTTGGAGCCTCTACAAGGTTCTGTGCGGAGATAGTCCGACTCGAGAATCTATCCCAATCTTTCTTTATATCGCTATTGACCATATTTGACATAACTCAGGTTGAAATTACTTCTCTCGCTGCCTGAGTCAATTCCTCTTCTCTCTCGTGCTACAAATTTTGAGAACAAAATTTGTTTTCACACCTCGCGATTGCCCTTACGCCAATGAGTCATTCCATCAAAGTGGGATTCTCCTCGGGAAATGTTTATTAAAACCGACGACATTGTATCTACACCTGCTGTCCGTGCCTTGATTTCCTTACACGTGGCTGAGCTTCATCGTCAAGTCTCCTCCGAGACTTGTGATGTTCTTGATATCTCTAGCCTCCAGGCAGAAAATGTCACCTTTTACTCAGCCTGGGAGGGCCCAGAGCTATTAGGGTGTGGTGCAATCAAAGAACTGTCGCCGACACATGGCGAAGTAAAATCGATGAGAACTGTCGCGACACATCTTCGCAAAGGCGTTGGGCGGGCTATGCTAAACCACCTTATAAGTGTGGCAAAGGAAAGGGGATATACCCGGTTGAGCCTAGAAACCGGGAAAGATGCTTCTTTTGAAAGCGTACGGATATTTTATGGCAAGATGGGGTTTGAATTTTGCGATCCTTATGTGAATTCCCCTCCGTGCCCTCAAAGTTCTTTCATGACTTTGAAATTATCATAATGTATAGACTTTACAAAAATTCAAAGAGTTGGGAGCAATTGGAGATCCATCTCCAATTATCCTGGAGGATGAATCCTTAAGAGTCCCAGCCCCGAGGATCTCCAGCTAGCAATTTGATTGAAACTGGACTAGACAACATACGAGCAGAACAGGGGCTTATTAGAAAATTTTGCTTTGGTACTCATGATTATTTATCTAAGAGTTACATCCATGGCTAGATTCAGTGTAGCATGAAAACATCCATCACCAGATTCGCTATGCAAAGCCCAGGGAAATAAAGCAACAACCAAGAAGCGCCAATGAGCCCGTGTCCAAAAGTACATAAGAAGTCTCCTCAATGCAATGAGAGGGAAAGGGAGCAACAGACATGATCGATGACTAGACCAAAGCGGAATCAACGATGGCTAGATAGAAGAGTATGAGAGAGAAAACGGCAAGGGGAAGTCATTAAAAATTGAGGAAAAGAATGCAGAGTCGCGCATTCAAGTTTGGCAACTGTGCTGCCAGTTACAGCGGTTCGTAAAACATGAAAGGTGTTGAGGATAATACACTCAATAGAAAGTGCAAATTAATGCAACCAAGATTCACAAGTTCACTTTCCGTAACAGAGACTGGCAAAGGAGAAATCGGTGGGAGATTTGCGAATGAGGAAGCAACTATGAAAGCCCTTGAAAGTAAGGGCATGACTCCAGAATCTCCTCATCACCACAAGCGAAATCCCATCCGATGATGCGGGGATCTACACTGGCGCAGATGATCTTGCGAGAGTCAAATTGCACCTTGAACACCCGAGATGATGGCGGCTGCGCCATTTGCCGACGAGCGTGATTGAGGTTGATGATTTGTTGTGGATTGGCAGCAGCTAATTGTTGGAGATTTTGCGGAGCGGCATTAGCCGTGGCTGTTGGCACCGGAGCAGACGTCGCGCCAGTCTGAGTTGGATGATTCGGTTGAATTGCAGCTGCTTCTGTTGGTCCGGTTGGAGTTGGAGTTGGAGTTGGGTTTGTGTTATTAGGAGATTGTGATTCGTCACTCGTCTCTTGTTCTGGAATCGCTCCGGCACCTTGCGCTGGCGCAGTAGCTGTCCCATTGCCAGTAGGCAAGGCAAGTAGGGTTTGCGCAGCCTGTAGTTGTTGAGCCTGTGCAGAAACAGTAGCTCGCGCTGTTTCGCTTAGACTAGATCGAGCAGCATTGGCTGCCGCGTCAGCCTGTCGCAGGCGATGGCCGATGGACCACGCCCCATCCCGATCTTTGTGCCAGATAAGGATAGATTCATCATAGGATCCAGATACAATACGAGCCCAGGAACTGCCTCCACCACCAGGAGGGATCTTAGCGCCGAGTGCAGAGATATTGCGAGGATCCCGGGAACCAGCTGTGTTAGAATAGTGACCAGCTCGCCGCATGGCTCTTGGGCCAAGGTCAACGGGAACTCCAGCCTGCTGGGCTTTCCAAAATTCATTTTCGACTTCTTGAGCTTCAAGTCGCAAAGCTTCATCAGCGCCTGGGGGGTCTCCAAACCCTGCTTGTACAGTGCGAACGAGGTTATTGTGACCGCGTAAACACGCCACCTCGGCACCAGAAATATGGTCGTAAATCCTTACAGTGTTATCATTACTACCACTGATGATCCGACGACTGTCAAATTGAACACAAGCAATTCCCTTTTCATGGCCCATTAATGTCTTCAGGCAAGCGCCGTTGCGAATGTTCCAGACCTTGATCATACGGTCTCCAGAGGCAGTGACAACTTCATCGCCGTGAAGCTGCATAGCGTTCACTGCCGCTCCATGGCCTTCCACTGTCATGAGATGAGTGTATGGTTTCAATGATTTGATATGACCATTGGCGATGCTAGCCTCGAGTATGTTGGGTGCGATATCGTTGAGGTCAATAATGTAGGAAGGGTAGGTGGCTCCACCACCTTTGCAGATACGGGGGTAGTCCTCATCCATTGGCGAGAGTTCCCGGCGACTCCATATCTTGACCGTGCGGTCTTTTGAGCAGGTTACCAAATATCGGTGGTCGAATTTGAGGTTGAGCACAGAGTCGGCATGGGCATGTGTGATTTGATGGATCTTCTTGCCTGTGGAAAATTTCCATATGATGACACTTCTGTCGCTGCTTCCCGAGATGATGATGTCTTGCTCTGGACTTGGGTCAAATTGAAGACATAGAACTGATTTAACGTGACCAACTAATGGTTGGTGCCATAGTCGTTTCGTTTGCAGATCCCATACTCGTACTGTCCTGTCTCGGCTTCCGCTCACTAGCCAGTTTCCTTCGAATTGAATTGCATATACACATTCCAGATGTGCTTCTTCGGGGTGAGAGGGATGTGGTAGTTGGAAGTTTGTGAAGCGGCCATGGTGCCAGTTTGCTTCGAGTCGTCGGCGTTGCTTATAAAGGTGGACCCAGTTCACGTTTACAGTTCCGTTTGGAGATCGAGAAAGGAGGGAAGGTCTAAGAGGCGGTTGGAGATATGACGGAAGACGGGGCAGTGAGCCCGATGCTGTCGACAGAGAGCCTCTGCGATCGTTCGCATCGGCCATGTGGTGATCCCCTTCGTCATCGGGCTCGATGAACCCATGTCCATTTGCATCTGCAACACCATCCTCATCATTACTTCGAGAAGGGGTCCAGGTTGAAGGCACACGCTTCTTATGCTTCGGTTCTCCCAGGTCTGTCTCCGAATGTCGAGGTCGGGCTCTGCGCGTGAGCGGCGACATTGCTTCGGCATGCTCTTGTTCAAAATTTCGAATGGCGCGCATATCGACCCGCCATCCTTCATTATTGTAAAGTACCCTCCATAATCCTGAGTCCAGAATACGGGCTCGCCATGAGCGAGAGGCCAGGGAAGCAGTCAAAAGAGTTCGCGGGTCAAGGTAGGAAAAGATCTCGAACGTCAGTTCTGGGGGGAGCTTGACAACGGGGTCCATATGGAGCAGTGGATTGAGACGGTCGACCACAGCGGCGAGTGTTGAGGTTGATAATGATCGTAGAAGGCTGTATGCAAGTTCTAGTGGTTGAGGGGTGTACGAGTCAGCGGGCGGAGAAGGCAAAGAGGATGGTGCGCGCAGCGGAGAGCGTCGCTGGGAGTGACCACGAAACGTGTATCGATGAAAGAATATCTTACCGGCTCTGTCCGTTTCACCTAGAGAGAGCATCCAGCCCGGCAGCATCATTACATTTTCTGGAATGGGCTCTTTGTCAGACTGGCTGCGGGTATCGTCCGAGTAACCTTCATCCAGCTTGAAAGATGGAGAGAGGGAGGGCGCAGAGTACCCAGGGAAAGTCGTCGCCTGCAGCTGCAGCGCCGGGCGTGTAGGTGATCTAGGATGCGGGTCTGCATCCATGGGTGCTGTTGTTCACCCTGGTGCTTCAGGGCGAATTGCGGGTGAGTCGACGCGACGATCGGATTGGGGGAGTCTCGACTGGGGACTCAAAAAGACTACCACCAGCAGACGGAGATGCTGCGCCGATCGCAGGTGACTCGCAAGAGATGTCGCACTCTTTCTGATCAAGCTGGTATATTGAACGGGGAAGGATAAGCTCACGAAGGCGAGACGGCTGAGTTGGATAGATATGTTATGCGAAGGGAAGTCTAGGCTTGGGGTTGCATATCACGTCACGTTGGCAGATGAGGGATCCACCCACAGTTGGAGGCGATGATGATAGTAAATCAACTAAGGTAGTTGATTATAGCTGTAATCAAATTGATAGATATCAATTTCAACCAATACAATTATAAGGTATAAATCAATAATGATAATAATAAAAACAATAAAAACAGCCTTGCTGGAATAATAACAACAACCACCTTAAACACGTCGAGGAGTTGTTATGAAGGGTGATTGTTGGAATCTGTGGGATGAAGTCACGTGGTGATGAAGTATGCGATGCTGCGGACAGGGCGAGGTGATCAACAACCTTGATAACCTTGTGGTGAGGATGTTTATCTGCGAGGGAGAATTGTATGGAATGAAGTGATGGGTTTATAGCTAAGTTTCCCCGCATCTTTTCTTTGTTTGAAGAATGTTGGTGATGGAACCGAGTAGACTTAGTTAACCAACTATAGTAGTATATGAGAATACTTATGACCAGAATTATACCCCGTAGTATGTACGGCATCAGGGTATGGAAAGTTCTTGGGTATACTCCATACTTCGATCCTATGTTATATACTCCAGTTTTAAATCCTTAAATCTCTTACGATCTAGTGCTCCAAGGCTGAGACTGCCCTGTTTCAGTTAAAGTGCCAGTCCATCGAGTCTTGGGCTTCCCTTCACTGAATGACTAATCTCAGCCCCCCCTCCTCCACCACGCATCGACCACCACTCCCGTGTCGTTCACCCCCCTACCCTCATCTCCTCTGCCCTCCACACTCCGAACCCTGGCTTTTTTAGGGACTCTTTCTCTTCTCTTTTTGGAAGTTGACTCTTCCATCTCTCTCCTTGTCGCTCTGTCCCAGTGACCGAGTGTAAATACCTCGACCCGACATCTAAAGGGGGGGAGGTTTGAAACCGCCTCTTTCGTCCGTGAATCGGCACGCCCTGCCCGGCCGCAGTGTTATACCCGAAATTCGAGTGACTTCAGGTTCCATCGATTGGACTATTCCAGAGACTTCGAGCTGGCTTCAAATCACCGTCGTCAAGAGCTCCCGCTTAAACTCGGAGGAAAAGTGGCGGTGCGCATTTCGACATTCTGACTGTTCATACATACATACAGCACCCTCGTTTTAAAGGGACCGCTCCACATTCAGGCATATACCTTCACCAAAAATCGCATTTCACGTTCATATTATTCGCTGTATCTTCAATCAACCACATCCATATCGCTCAACAATACACACGCCCTTTCTTCCCCAGCTCCTCGCGCCGCAGGCAATCCATGATCAGCATCCCGACCGCCCGATACTTGCCGCTTTCTTCGATCAAACATACCTCAGGTCTGCTGCGCGGATCTGAGCCGAGACTGGCTGGTCTGACTGCTAAATACGCTCGAGGTCATCTAAAATGATTGATTCCGCAGCCATGAGCGGTGTACCAGTCGCCGAGGACAACATCATTAATCGGCGTGGTGGGGAGTCGATTTATCAAAGTTGTGTCAATCTGAAAAGGCGGCTCTCGGAGGTTCCAAACTTTGAGCCATATCTGCAGGAAATGGACGAGGAGGATCGTGCGAAGGGTAACACAGACCCGGTATCTTCGTTGTGGCAATGCCTTCGTAATGGATATCCACTTCTGAGCATCTACAATGCCTCTGGCCCAGATGAAGAGTTAATAGTCGACCCTGCAAAAGTCGCAGAGGCCAAACGTCCCAAGGCTGCTACCTTCAAATTTCTCCAAGCCTGCTTGCAAGATTTGGCGTTCCCTCAGCAGGATTGTTTCTTAATCACCGACCTTTATGGTGAAAGTACGACTGGTTTCATCAAAGTTATTAAGATGGTAAATCGTGTGGTGGATATTCTCGAGATGCAGGGCCACCTGAAGCGCTCCGATGTGACCGATGCGCCCGTAGGCGCGCAGGGTGCCGTGAAACTTACCAAGCGTGAACATATTCTGAAGGAGTTGCTAGAGACAGAACGAGATTATGTTCATCACTTGCAAAATCTCCAAGCGCTTAAGAAAGAGTTGGAGGAGACTGGTGCACTTACTGGTGACTCTAGCCACCAAATTTTCCTCAATCTCAACAACCTGTTGGACTTTGCGCAACGATTTCTCATTCGGATGGAGCAACACTATGCCCTTCCCGAGGATATGCAAAATTGGGGTCATCTCTTCTCTTCTCACGAAGAGGCCTTGCGACAATATGAGCCATTCATCGCGAATCAGATGCGTTGTGATGAAGTTTGTTTAAAGGAATGGGACAAGATTCGGGCAGCCCCACGCCATTTAGATCTCCAGCAGATGGTTGCGCAGCCAAAGACGTTGAATGGTTTCTTTGTTAAGCCCTTTCAACGGCTGACGAGGTGGCCTCTTATGCTCACGGTAGGCAATTCCTTGGGATTCCAGTACACTGCCTTTTGCTAACCCACCTTTGTGTTCAGGAACTTCGGAAGCAAACAGAAGATCCTCAACTTCAAGCCGATATCACACAAGCGATCGATACAATCCAGGATGTCTTGGACCAAGCGAACGAAGCGATCCACAAAGAACACTTGGCTGCGGCGGTGGTTGACCTCTCGGAACGTGTTGATGACTGGAAGTCTTTGAAGATGGACACCTTCGGAGAGTTGCTTCGTTTCGGCACTTTTGCTGTTGTCAAGGGTGACACTGGCAAGGATAACGAGCGCGAGGTTTGTGATCATACTATCCCCTATACATGCGATTTGCATCCATTCATTGCTGACATACCCCTTAGTACCATATTTTCCTCTTTGAGCGTATCCTTCTTTGCTGCAAGGATATTAACCCCAACAAACAGAAGACCAAGCTTATGATGGGTAAAGACAAGCCGAGTCTGACAGCAAAGGGAAAGCCTCGCCTTCAACTGAAGGGTCGTATCTACATGGCAAATGTCACAGATATCGTCTGTCTCCAAAAGCCCGGTACGTAACCCACAGCTCACATTTGTTTTTTTTTTTTTTTTTTGGAGCCGGTGTCCTAACTAGTAGCAAAAGGTCTTTACCGTATTCAAATTTTCTGGAAAGGTGATCCGGGTGTGGTTGATAACTTTATCATTCGTTATGCGAATGAAGACACAATGCGTAATTGGTATAAGGACATCGATACCCAACGAGCAATTCAGTCCGAACGACGCACTCTGCGACACACTGGTACCTCTGACAGCGAGTTCACCTACATGGAGGGCATGGTGGCCCACATGCCAAATCCATACCAACAGGAGTATGATGCGGATGATAATACCAAGGACCCCTATTATTCAGAGTTCCCTATGAGCCGAAATGCTTCGAGCACGAGCTTGCGCACTCGCTCAGCCACCGGCGGCAGTACAAGCTCTGTTCCTCATTCTAACGGTCGGCCACGCTACGGAACTACTGACTCGGCGCTTTCTGTGCACACACAGTTCCCGGCCTCTGGAAGTATGTCTCCAGGCGAACGGAACATGAATTCATATTTCTCCCCTACGGAGACCCCGTCTACTCGCTCTAGCTCTCAGTCAGGGTTTTCATTTGGACGTCAGAATACCAACTCAACTACTGCATCAACTGTTTGGAACGAAGAGTCAAATCGATACACCGCACCTGCGCTGTCTCGTGGTGCCTCAAGAGACGGTACGGCCCCGACCGGATATTTCCCTCCTCAGTCCCAACCCAACGGACGAGGTGCCCAACGCCCGTCGCTGCCTCCACTTTCTGGTCCACAGGGACAGGCTCCCAATGGAACTGCGCAACGCATGCGTTCTGCCAGTAGCCCAGACATTCACCACCACAACAACGCACCCCCGGAATCCCGCCGGTATATGGGAGTTCATACAATGCAGACGGTTGACAATGTGCCAGTTCCCCCTATCCCCGCGCACATGGCCAATATGAAGGCCCCCGTCAACCGTAGTCAGAACAATTCTCCTACCAGCCAGCTCCCTTTGCGTTCTCAGCCCCATGTTCATACTACGCAATTCACCGAGCCCGAATACAACGAAACACGAGGTTCGGGGCAAGTCTCCGACCACGCGACGTCTCCCTTGACTCAAGAGCCCGATGGCGATCCTTTCATGCCAACCCAGCTCAAGGCCAAGGTGAACTTCGACGATAACTACGTCACGCTGGTGATTGCGACCAATATTTTGTTCCGGTCACTTACGGATCGCGTGGATGCTAAGCTGGCACGTTTCACAAACCGGTCGATTGGCAACAAGACTGTTCGACTGCGGTACCGTGACGAAGATGGAGATTTTGTCACGATTGATAGTGATGAGGCCGTTCAACTTGCCTTTATGGAATGGCGGGAGCAACATCGTGATATGCTTGCGAAGGGCATGGTTGGTGAGATTCAGTTGTATTGCCAAGTGGTTGACTAAATTCAGTTGATCCTTGTATCTGTTCCCTCGTCGTTTATTCTCATGAGGTCCATACTATTTGTATGAATGAGCTTCTGCCGTCTTGGAAATCCTTTGCATCGCCTTGGCGCTTGGTTCCTTCTTCTCTCCTCTTTGTTTCCCAACTGGATTGGCTTGGGTCTGTTGAACAGCCACGCTTGGAGAGATGGGCCCTCCCTCTTCCTCTGCCTCTCACCCATCCCCTGTTTGCCCCCCGCTTCTCCGTCATTCCCATCCGAATGAATAATGTTGCGGTTCGACAAGAGCTTTTGCATAATGAGTTAATTGCGGCACCGACTGTGCTGAGACATCTTACACCTGGCAATCCCCCCATTGCTGCCCCTACCCCTACCCCATTTTTCACGTCCTGTTTCCCCGGGCTACTTGTTCCGTGGCGGGAGCGCATGATGACTGCACTATTGATCAACGTTGTCCGAATGTCCACGAACGTATGAATCGCCTTTCATGATGTATGCATACTCTTGTTTGGAATCTGTACTTTGTGGCAGCCTGCATGCAGGCATAGTCCTGGCGCTTTGGAATTTAACACTATTTGATCCTATATTTGACTTAAGTTATACTAAATAGTATATCTGTAATGTTTATGATCATCGTATTTTGGTGACTACTAGTCATCCTAGCTAGTAGTACCCTTAGTAGCAGTTCTAATAGTTCAAACATCCTTGAAGTTTGGGGTGTGTCGTCATTGACCGATCGGGATGCCGCTCTCTCGGCAGTTTCGGCTTCCACAAAGCTTGGCGGTAAGTATAACAATTGTTCAATGTATACAATATATTATCTTTTTACACTCATGCATCGGTAATGAGGCATGGACGGGAGTCTTGAGGGATTTCTCTGGCCTGCATGATGAATCCTTGGGGCTGAATCCTGTTCAAATCCCGCATTGGCTGAGGGGCTGCTCAGGAACCATACCTAAGGCCTCTTGAACAGAATCAGTACTGTTGATATATGGAGTACCGCCATCCTATTATACCAATATAAAATGCGGCATTTACAGTCTAAAAGACGAAGAAGAGAGTTTCGATTTCGGCGTCCAAGGCTGGAAGTTGCGTCAACCAACAGGAAATTGGAATTTTGAGGGGGGCACAGGTTTCGGGGGTTTCGTCGAATCGCCTGGCTACTTTTGATATGCGAGTGTCCACTCTGTTGTTTTTGCGGTCAACGTCAACGTCAACTTCACTCCCCATTGGAAAACACTTCCAGTTCCTGGCCCTTCCCCTTCTTTTCTTTTCTTTTCTTTTTTTCTCGCCCCTCCCCTCTCCTCCTTCTTTCTTCGAGCTTTTAAGATTCCCCTGAGTGCCAGAAGAGCTATCAGATCTTACTCTCTCCCTCCTAGGCGGCTCTCTTTGCCCCTCCACGTATCTGTGTCACTTTCTGCCCTTTTACTTGCATCATTTATCATACGCTAAGGTTAGCGTAGTGGATTAAAGGCTTGCATTATACTTACATCAAACCCAACCACAACTACGAAGTAGTACAACTTGAATATCTGCCAAGAATGTCTTTCTCCGGCCGCCGCGTCAGTATTCTGCGCCCTTCCAACCGACGTTTCTCCGTCAGCAAGGGACTGTCCGAGAATGGTGAGTCGCCCTCCATACCCAACCTAAGTTATCCTAGAGCACCGAGTTACCTCCCAGCTCTAGGTAATTTGGTTTCATTAAAATCATTTTAATACCTTTTCGGCCTAACCTTCCTTTTCTTTTTCTCCGATTTTAGAGGAACGGTCCGAGACTCATCGTCAATTCCGAACCGCCCACGAGGGTCACCGTCCCCACGCTGGTCTCGATGCCTCCCGTGCTTCCACCGGTGTCGTCTGGTGCACAGAGCGGGCCTCTGAGCATGGATATGCTGACGACCCTTCCGGCTGGGCCAATCTAGGCCAGGGTGCCCCCGAAGCCGACGACGATATCGAGGGAAGCTTCCCCCGCCCGACGTCGATCCCCATCACATCCGCCTCCCGGGAATACGGCCCGACCGCCGGTATCAAACCACTTCGTGCCGCCGTTGCCCGTCTGTATAACGAGCACTATCGCCAAGGCAAGGACAGCCAGTATACTTGGGAGAATGTGTGTATTGTGCCCGGTGGCCGTGCGGGTCTGATCCGTATCGCTGCCATCTTGGGTAACTCATACCTCTCATTCCCAATTCCCGATTACTCCGCCTACTCGGAGATGCTTACCTTGTTCAAGAATGTATGTCAGACACTCAGCACACCACAGCACAGCACACATGTCTCGGATACAAGGCCCGTTGATACAAGACATTGTCACTAACCACATCGAAATTGTTAGATTGCCCCCATTCCTATCCCACTCGCTCAAGACGACCATTATCACATCCATCCCAATAAGATCGCCGAGGAAATTGCCCGTGGCACACAGGTGCTGCTGACCTCTAACCCTCGTAATCCCACAGGCCACTTCGTTTCTCACGATGAGCTCGCCGAAATTCAGGACATCTGCCGTGACCGTGCGACTTTGATCCTCGACGAGTTCTACGGCGGCTATAACTACACAACCGACTGCGATGGTAGCACAATCAGTGGTGCCGAGCACGTTGTTGATGTCAACCAAGACGATGTACTCTTGATTGACGGTCTCACTAAGCGCTTCCGTCTCCCTGGGTGGCGTATTGCCTGGGTCGTTGGTCCCAAGGAGTTTGTTGACGCACTTGGCTCAGCTGGCTCGTATCTTGACGGTGGCGCCAACGTGCCGTTCCAAGAAGCTGCGATTCCAATGCTGGAGCCATCGCTGGTTCGTGAGGAAATGAAGGCGCTGCAGTCGCACTTCCGTGAGAAGCGTGACTATGTCCTGGGACGACTGCACGACATTGGTTTCCGCGTCCAGGATGTTCCCCAAGCGACCTTCTATATCTGGCTGGACCTTACTTCCCTTGATCCCCCTCTGCCTAAGGAGGCCAACATCTCTGACGGTCTGAACTTCTTCAATGCCCTTCTGACAGAGAAGGTCATTGTCGTCCCTGGTATCTTCTTTGACCTGAACCCGGCTAAGCGTCGTGACTTGTTTGATAGTCCTTGTCACCACTTTGTTCGTCTCAGCTATGGTCCTAAGATGGATGTGCTGAAGATGGGCCTGGATGGTATTGAGCGGGTCATCAACCGGGCGCGCGAAGTTGGTGTCAGAAAGCAATGGGAAGACGAGGTTGCTATTCAGGACGATTAGATTATGTATGATGATGGCTGCGATGACTTATGAAGTATTATTGCAATCGTGTGAATTGGCTGGCTGTTTCTGGCGAGTAATTTAGCACAGGCGTAGTAACTGAATTATTATTTTTTTGAAAGCAACTTTTGTATGCAGATGATGCCAATAGCCCTTATACCCTGGGGGTTAGTAGTACTAAGTTAAGATCTGGTTGGCATTTGTGGCACCAACTTGGTGAATGACGAGAAAATGAGCATTCTTAGTAGTAGATGTAGTGTCAGAAACCTGCTATTTCTATTATGTAGGTTGTCTCGAGGTGCACTAGTTATAGGTACTTCAAGTACTAATTTTCTCTAAATTGTCATGTAAACCTCTGAGGCTCACAAGTATTCTGAAGTATACAGGCAAAATATGACTCCTTAGCTTGAAGCTATTGAGTCAACGATGCTAGAATGGTTATTACTTCACCCTGTAAATTCCCCCATTTCGTTAACTCACCTCGGTGATTCAAATTGAAATTTGATTATTAACCCATCGTCAATTTGCGACAGTATCTACTCTGGAAAAGAAATCCAAGGTGGTATACGAGAACGAGGAGGTGCCAAAGAGAGGTTCCCAATACCAACACGGTATACTCCGTTGGGTATTAATTGATACGCAAATACTCAGATACAGAAACGGTGGAAATACCAGACTTACAAGACTGGGGGAAATTTAATCCCCACGGCCACTCAGACCGCGCGGATGATTTGCAACTACATCCAAACAGGAAAGGCAGCGAGACTGAGTGGGCCAATGGCTGGCGGTAGAGACCGCTATTCGTCTAGATTTACTCGAAGCAGTTTAGTTGGAAGTGGATTACTTCGTAACCAACAACAACTCTTACAATAGAGTACAATACTACTCTGTAGTATTTCCTACTCTATGTATGGGGTACGCAGTACTCCGTATGGGATACTTGATTCCACTGTCCAAGTTCAACCTCAGACACCCTTTTCCTAACAAGGCAGCCCAGAATCTAGTTTCCATCCGACCAGACAAACGATGGAACTAAATCTCATTAAATCTCATTTTGCCGACGAGAGTTCGATCTGACAGCGCTATCCCCACTTTGCCACCAATTCTACAATACTCCTGTCTCGTTTTTCCGATTGCTGCTAGGCACTGCGTGGAAAAACGACGGCTGCTGTACGGTGCATAATCGAAGAGCCATCCATCCCAGCCTTCCCGGCTGATTCTACCGCCGGTCGGGGCTCGAATCTTTACAGAGTGGGGAATCCCCAGCAGCTCCAGCTGTTCCGGTGACACAACGTCCGCTGAAGAAGGAAGAGAAGTACAGAATTACTTCCTGATAGATACCTTCTCTGACTTACGGAGGATTCTACAGAGTATTGGATGATCCACTTGCTGCCATGTGGCTATCCATATGGGAAATTTGTGAGATATCCATGGGATATCTGGCTCGTCCAATTATCAGCTGGAAGCAATCAGTCTGAAACCTTCAAAATCATCTCCCCATTGTCCCTCAATCTCTAGACTTTCTCAATCGAAAACAATAGAGTTGCCGAGCGGGTTTGGGTTCGGCCTGAGCCGCGACACAACGCAACCTTTCCCCCCTCCCCCCAAAGGACCTCGTATATCTGGGACTGGTCATTTCGTTTTGCTTGCTGCGGATAGGATGGAGACGCAAGTCGGCTCGGCTCTAGTGGGCTTGGTTGTTGTTGGATGTGCGTGTCGATCGCTCGTATCCTGAGCAGGTCCTGCCTCATGTGGCCACGGGATTGTTTCTCAACTGGAACTATCACTGCGACTAGAACTGGATTTACACGGCCTCGACTATGACCCTCCCCGGCCCCATCAAAGCTTGTTTTCCTATGTTTCCCTGGCCAGGAGATCGAACTAGCCTGGAAATAGCAAATGCGACTCGGATCATTCCTGAAGAGGTGTCAAATTGAATGGGGGTGCGTTACACAAGTCTGGTCCCTTCCTATCACTGCATCCACATCACACATTGGTTGGATATCCCCTTCTGATAGTTCGGGATGCGGACTACGGACTATACTTGAATAAAATGACACATCAAGATAAGTCGGATATACTACCTAGTGCATTCCTACTCCCTATACTCCGGAATATGGCATTCCCAATACTCCATGCAGTTAAATCAACACGCAAATACTCTGTATTCTTGCCCCAGATGGAAACTGTTTCCGATTTGCGACTATTCCTGAATCGAAGAAAAAGGCCGGATTTCGAGACGACAGCCGACTTTGAGGTCCAGCGAGGGGATGTTCTGGACCAGTCAGCGTCCACTTGGCGGGCTGACCAAATCTCTGGGTCCCGTGGACAAGTCAGGGACGACAAGGACATTCAAGTTCATCTTTCACCCATTCATAGTAAATAAATTCTAGTACTCCGTACTTACTCCGTACAAGTGCCATACATGGCTCCATCGTTCCAGCAACCAGGAACCCAGTCTGCGGGCCTAGTGGACCCCCCGGGAACGGTCAAGTAGCGTACTCCGCAGTGTATCATTCGGTTACACATTTACACTGTCCACTCGTTCCCTTTTCTTTTCTTTTTCATAACTTTACACGGACTCCGTACTCCGTACAGCTTTGACATTTTTACATTTTACACTTTACACTTTACTTTACATCCGACGGGACGCACCCACCACTCTCTGGTGCCTCCCCAGAAGAGCTCCTCTTCCCACTTAACGTCCGCGGCCCAAGCTCCTTCAGTTGGCAATCTGCAGCTCGGGATTGGACAGATGTGAAAGGAGCTTCCATTCTGTTTCTCCAGCCCCAGGCTGATCGTTTGATAGATCGTCTTTTCCCCTTCCCCTTGGTCTTGGCATCATCTCCGTTTACCCCTTGCGTGATGCATGACTGAGAGTCTCAAAAAATTGCCCGGATATTCTCGGAGCTTTCAGAAGTGTTCATTTAGTGCTATGCGTGCTGCATATCGGTACCAATCATCTCTTGCTGTCGTGTGACAGAGGGCAAACCTCTCAACTAAACCTTTGACTTTCTCCTTCCAACTAGCTATGTACGGAGTATGTACATGCACAATTCGTACTCCGTAGGGAGTACAGAGTACACTGTCCCGCATGAATCCTCCGTACTCCATATTCCATACCCATTAACTTCTTCCGTCTTTTTGTACCCCGTACTCCGTAATAAATATCCCTCACTATTTGATTCCAGTGTCTCGCCGCAGCCTTTCATTCTCCACCGCCCCGCAGCGCGCCAACAACAAGCGACAAGAACTCGGCGCCTAGAACATCGGAGTTAGGACTTGACCGAGGCGCAAGAGACTTCCTAACCAACTAGTCGACTAGTTTGAACTATCATACGTCACTGCTCGGCTGGATATGATGGGGCCAGAGAATATTCGCCCAAGGAATATCCCTGTCCCAGGCACTACGTAACTACCAACCCAACCCCCTTTTGGCCAGCACAATCATCACACCGGGAATAGAGTGCGAAGTCGAGTTCCACATCTCCTGGAACCACCCCCGCAGATCGTTTTCTCGCTTGGACTTTATGCCTAGTTGAGAAAGGCAGCCTTGTAGTTAGTCATGGAGTACAATTTGTACGGAGCACTCCCTGCTAATCTCATCAACGGCACGCTGCATTGTCGACTTCAAGTCATTATGAAAAGTATGCACATGAGCACATAGTAGCTAGTACTCGTAATTGAAAATGACCTCTGGCCGATCGCACCATCAAAATAACCCTACTAGTACTCCGTATGTACTGTACACACTCTCTTTTTCTATCCAATGAAATGCAATTATAATCTACCTACATCATTAAGTACTTGAGTACACCATCCATGCCTGCATACTGTACACAGGTATACATAGATTACTAGCCCCCGTAATGGGGATACCGAATTAGTCGGCTGCTGGCCCCATTACACTAACGCCCCTGCCATCGCTCACTCTCATTGGCGCTCGATTCGCTAGGCGCTTGGCTTTGATGAGCAACCAATCCAGCAATAATAGTGGGCGGGTTACGATCGCCCGAGATCGAGAGGGAGAGGGGGTGTGGCCAGCTAGCGTTGTCGTAGCACGCGATGGTTGCCTTCATTAAGTATGTCGTATTGAGATGGGTGGAGTGGCGCGGCGTCTCGCGTATTAACTAGTTAGACTAGAGTGTTTTCAGCAAGTTCCCAAGGTTACCATGTACGAGTATTCCCTAGGTCTGTACGGAGTAAGTATTCTGTACAGCTCCGTACTCTGTACGGGGCGCGCAATGCAACTAGACCAACCCATTCAATTCACCATCTCCCAAATCAAACCAACCACAACGCTAGATATGCTCAAACTAGTACTATACTGTAACCAACTGGCTCCGTCGTGGGACTCCCCACACCGGTGCTCCCGGTCGAGGATCACTAGGTGCAGAAACGGTGATCCTGTGGCGTGGTGGGCCTCGGCGTTGAACCTGGACGTGGGCATTATACGGGTGGTTTTCCTTGTTTCAGTTATTGTTGGCATTAGTGCCGTCTATCTCCATGCACCGGCATGCCTGAGGTGCCCGAGGATGCTACCACTAGTCCATAGCATCATTCCGAGCACTCTATTCGCACTCCGTACACCGCACACTACGATCATTCGATCACTAGTGACGCCCGATGATCGATGGTCGATGATCGATTTCGAGCCTTCGGTGAGACATCATGTCTTGCAAGGAAAGTTGTATTCGAGGTGGCGGTGTTTCAATATTCTGAATACTTACTAGACGATAACTACGCGTTATTCCCTGCATACTATCTACTCCGTGGGCATAATTTCTACGTATTTGGATATCATTAAATCAAATTTAGAGGAATACGATATGAGAGATTTGCCCTGCAAGCTCGGCGATATGAAACCACCTAATCTAGACCCACTTTCCACTACTAGTATAGAGTCGCTTCCTACTGCTAGTCTGTAAGTAAACGACCCTAAGGGAACTTTCCTTGGACTAAGGATCTTGGCCTTGTTTGCCAACTTTGTTGGTTGCGTATGTGATACAATTATTATGCCGCCGCAACTCACCCAGATCAGATCCTTCGGCAGCATGCTTCGACGATCCTGAAACCCTAGGCAATCAGTGGAAATGAGATGCTGAGCGATTATTATTTGTGGAATGAATAGCCAATTTACATCACAAAACACTTTCTACACTGCATTCGGTCCTATGTACTCCGTACACCGTACACACGTAGGATAGATAGAGTAACTACTTAGTTGCTCTGTAGCTCGATTTACCTCGGCTAACCTGAATTCGGAAGTTGATAGTCAGAATACAAGGGTATTGTACAGGGCTAACTAACTAGTAGTCAGCTAACTACCTGAATAGTAATTAGTGTTTGGAAGTACGGGGTGCCTCTTTCTGCTGCTGCTCGTTTATCCACCCCTGGCATGGTTGAAACCACAGCACTCTCGTCGGATAACTTGTTAGCTCGCAAGGCAATTTACTTCTCCGTACTCTGTTCTCCGTACTAGGAAGATGTACCTCGAAAACGGCGATCTTTAGGCCCAGCTGTGGGACTTTTCGGGTGGATGTGATGCACAGATGCAATTGGTCACCAAACCTTGGATTGACGTGAGCTTGCTCCGATCGAGGGTAGGACCAACTCCATCGGCGTCAAAGCTAGCCCCAAGCTGAAATGAACAGCGCCACGCTGGTTCATCCTGGGGAAGGGCGAGCGCTGAACAAACCACCGGCTGAAGATAGATCCCTTCCTTTACCGAGATTCGTGATAACTCCCGGAGTCATTATCCCGTTGGCCTTGCCCTTTCATTTCCAATCTACGGAGTTAACAGGCGCTGTTTGAGAACCTAAAGCAAAATCACCAGATCCAGTATACAGTCCTGTCCAGCTCAGGCCTCCCGTAACCGCGACTGTGGGGAACCTTGGAACCAACACATTCAGCCTCAACTGATCTGGGAAACGAACCCTCCAACCGGAACCAAAACTCTCCGAAATTGTGTGGGATACGTATGCTTCCACTGACGTCGTTTGCCTCAGGGGCTTGCCCCGAGGCGTTTCCTACGGCTTGACGTATTGCCAGGTACATCCAGCCGTGTTATCCGAAGCGACAATGATTAGCAGGGTTCAAAGGCTGGCCCCTTTTGGCCCCGGCGCCTCTAACTATCCTGGCCAAGCCTCGAGACTGTACGGAGTAACTATTTTTTGATTTGATTTGATTTGATTTGACTTTGTCGTTTTCGTTAATTATGGAGTTTACCAGGTAGGTAGTAGTAGAAAAGACGATAACAACCCCTGTTGCGATCTGCGTCCTCCACCGTGGGTGGGTTTAGTTCGGCCCGTCCGGAGACTCCGCATTTACGCGGAATTCTCATTTCAAGCGCTCAGCTTGTTGCGTGTACTTCGTAAGGAGTAGTAGTACTCCGTACTCTTTTTTTTTTATATATATTTTCGTACGGAGTACTCCGTTCATATTTCTCTATTCTAGTGTTTCCATTTAATCCATGTCGGCCCCCAATCCACATGAAAGAACCTCGGATTCCCCACTGCTGTCACTCGCTCCAATCAAGATCGAAAATTCTACCAAATTATCTTTGAATTCTTGGTTATCGTGCTGAGGTGTGTTTGCAAGCGAAGTTGTTTCTTCGGGCCAAAATAAAACCTAGAATTAGACCAATCATGATTCTTGGGAGTCAAAATGGAAGAGGGACTCCCTCAGAAAGTAGACCTCCGCCCCCAAAAGAAGTTAGAAAATAGCCTTGAAAAGCAAAAGGTAAGCAAGACATCGGAATATATTACCTACAAGATGCATAGCCCCCTCCACTCTTCTCCGTTACATTTCCGGTGCAGGTAGAATGTTCTCCGTACTTGAATATCACTTCGAAAACCCGGTTCTAAAGTGCAACTGACACCTCAAATCCTATCGCGATCAACCGGAAGCGGTGACGACGACTGCAGATTGAGTGCGACAAGTTTAAGCACATCCTACTTTGATGTACTAAGAGTATTAAAGATTGGAAGAAAAAAAGTTTTGGGAAACTATTTCCCTCGGGCGAGTTCGCAGTTTGTTCGGCCTTCCCCTCATTTTCATTCCTTTGTTCCGTTATGCGCTCCCTTGTCTTTTTCTGGGCTGTCATGTCTTATGCTTATGCATTTCTCATTCCTGGTGCTTTTAATGTATGTAGGTACTCCCGTACATCCATGTAAAAAGTAGAGTGCTTCATATTATTAACTAATTAATATCACTTTGGCGAAGTAATTCCTTGTCAGTTTTTTCTAGGCCATAAATCCAACGAATGGCCGCTCGCCCTATTATTGGTTTGTAGTTCTAGCACTGTCGATGTCTCACAAGGTTACGGGTGCTTCATCTCATGGTCGTATTGCCACGATAGACTCGAGCTCGCACAGAAGCGCCCTCTCTGTACTGTCGATCTAACAAACACGCGTGCATGCCCCAGTGGCGATCCAGCCAAAGGTGCGTCATGTACGGAGTACTACTCCATGTACTCGCAGTAGCAGTAGACTGTACAATAGATTCTTTTTTTCACGTTTCACTTTGCGTCCTGCATTCCTCATAAACTTTCGCATTTGAATGCGTAATGAGATCACGAATATAGTGGCTGATTTCTTTCTTTCCCCTTTCTTTCCCCCCCTCGCCTCTCTGAATCCTTTCCAGAAAGAGAGCATGTAACTTACAGTAGATTGCTAATTGGGTTTTGGAAATTCTTTGTCCCATTCGCACACCTTGTCGCGCCTTTACATACATGGATGTACTTAATCCCAGCCAGACGGTTCGCTTCGGAACTCTCTAAAATTCACACTGCCAATCGAACACTTCCGGACTACCCAGGTTCTTCTTCCCCGTGGTAAGCGATTGTGACCGTCCCAACGAGCAAATATCACTTTTGTTAGGTCAATAAGGACTCGCTCTTTTCCAACCTGGCTTGGAAACATTCTTGGCTTGGCCAACCAAGCCCCACTTCAAAAGCCACGAGTGCTGCACGCCATGAATTGCTCGGATCGTAGACCAATCTGGGAGATGCATACCTGTCAGCGCGAAAAAAAATGCGAGTTTTAGTTCGAGTTTTTAGTTTTGGCTCTAGTCTTACTTTTTTGTGGTTTTTGCTCTGCTAAGCTGTAATCAGCGACAGGGTATACATTTCCGTCCTCCGTTACCGAGTTGGTGGTGTGGTGTACCTGGACCTGGATCATTCTAACAGACTGACTCAGGTCAGGCCCACTCGGCGTGTCTCGGCTCCTGTCTACGGGCGTGGGGATGGAAATTGGCGCCCACCCCATCGTACTGTAATCATTGGATGATCGGCCATCGGGAATTGCAACGTTTACGAGATATTGTAGAAAAAGAAAAAAAAAAAGTTGTAGAGAGGGCTGCAGTCTCATACGGAATTCACTCGTCAAGATTCTTCATACCTCGTAGACATATTGAGGAATGGCAAAAACGAAGGAGGGGCCCATTAGATGAAAACGAGTAAAACATCTCATGCCAGGTATCAAGGAACAAAACCAGTGCAAAGCAGAGAGAAATATGTAGCCAAATAAAATAAAGTAGGGAATCACCAAAAGTGTAAACGCCTTCCCTCTCCGTTTAATGAGATACAAGAGATCATGAAAAGAAAGAAGAAAGAAAAGAAGCCGACCAAACAATCTCTGAGAGGGGAGGAAAACCAACAGAAATAAAAGGGAAGAAAGCTTCCAGAGAAACCTTGGCCAGCAAAGACTCAAGTCGAGAGGGGGCGAAAAAAAGAGAGTATATGAAATAAAATAGAGAATAAATAAAAATAAAGAGACGAATACAGACTCAAATATGCTGAAGTGTCCCACCTGTTCTTGAAACGCACGCAGGAATCATAAGGAAACCGGGGAATCGGGAATCGAAACATAGAAAAGTCGTGACGGGCATCAATCGCGATAGATTTCCTTACATGAATTTTATGCAGGATCTCCTCTTAGCCTACGCCCAAAAAACCCCAGTCAGTCCCCTCCGGTTGGTTCAAGATCCGGGTAGGGGTTTTGTACTGTTGAAAATTGGGATGATATCCCACCATCATAGGCTGTCCATCAGGCAGATGGTGACCTGGGAATTGAGGCTGGTGATATTCTGGCGGCAGGTAATTTGTTCGTGGATTTGGGTCGTAACGCTGTTGCATCATATGCAAATATTGTTGTTGTTGTTGTTGCTGCTGTTGCTGTTGCTGTTGCTGCGGGTGTGGATGTGGGTGTGCGTGCGGCGGGGCGTGCTGCGGAGCATGGGGCAGATTCATAGACGAGGTGACGGGCACATTATTCTGCGTTACGATGGGAGGTGCGGGCTCGTGAACGGGTACTGTGCCCATGTGAACGCTGGGAGGCGAATAGAAATCATGATTTGGTGTCGCTGAGTTGGCGTAGTATGGTTGTTGAGCGAGGAGATAACCGTCATTACCGTTAGGAATGGATACAGCGACGGGCGTATGATGTTGATAAGAATGCTCCGAGGTCGCATCTTCCGAGGATGGTCGAGTCAAAGACCCGGGAGGGTGAGAACGATGTTGATGCTTGGTGAGAGTGGTCTTACGGCAAAAACTGGATGGAGAGAAACAGAGTCAGCTTTAAAAGGGGGGGAAAGGCGACTTTTTGCTTTGCGACAACTTGTCCGACGTCGCGCGTGTGGGGGCCTACCTTCGTTCGCAAGTTGGTTCTTGACAAATATATGGTCTCTTGCCGGTATGAATCCGACGATGGCGAGCCAAACTGGAAGACTAGTGGCCAGAGTTAGTATGTTGGATGAAGCTGAAGTTGTCGTGCGTGTTGGGGGCGGGGAAGTTTGTGTAGCTTACATCGGAGAATGCCTTCTGGCACCCATCATGGTCACAGACATGCGGTTTTTCGCCAGTATGAGTGCGCGAGTGCACGGTCAAGGCACTGCGTTGAATAAAGCTCTTGTTGCAATTTTCGACATTACAGTGATAAGGTCGCTCATTGGTATGTATGCGATAATGGCGACATAGATCTGACTTGCGATTGAAAGACTGGAGAGTAACGCAAATCTCAGGTTAGGAACAAATACCAGATAAAAGCGAGGGAGGGAAGGGAAAACAATGAGTGTACAGAAGAGAGAAATGTAAAATAGAATTAAGAAGAAAAAAAACATCAAAAAATCAAGTAAACGTACCTTGCCACAATTCTCCCAGGAACAGTTGAAATCGCGCCCACTACGAGAAGACATGACTGCGAAGTTCGAGGTCGAGCTTCAGGTTGCGGGGGAAGCGGGTCGCGGAAGTAAAGCGACGTGGAGATAAGAAGGGGGAAGTTCTTCGGAAGAGATGAGAGAGGGGAAAAAGAGAACGTCGCATGCGAAGTGCGAATAATTCACAGGGATCCGGGATAGACCTGGTCAGGCCGGATGAATAGTAACCGGGATGGTCAAGTAAGCCTGGGGCATAATAGATGTTTAATATAAAGGAAGAAAAGGAAAGAGGACCAAAAAGAGATGGGGAAGAAGAGGGGGGGGAGGGAGGGATGATAGACGATAAAAAGAGGGGGGGGGGGGGGGAGGCAGGTAGAAGAAGAACAAGTGAGCGAGTGAGCGAGTGAGAAAGAGAGAGAGACCAAGAGAGAGACCAAGGGTATCCGATACTACGAAAGACACAAGAAAAACGACAAGACAAGAAGAGAGTCCGTCAAGTCGCCTTCTGGGAAGATCTGGGAAGGGAAATAACGGTGCGGATAGGACCGTAAAGGGCAGTTTTATTAGAAATATGTATTATTTTTAAAAAGAATAATTATAATAATATTATTATTATTTTAATTATTTTTTTTTACGGTTTCCTGGTTTCTTGATTTCCTGATTTCCCGATTTTATTTTATTTTTATTTTTTATTTTTTTTAATTGGAATTACCAAGATCATAGTTATGATTATGAATATCTGATTGGGAAAGGGAAATAAGGAATTATTGTTATAATTAAATTCTCTTTTCTTTCTTAATTACTCTGCATTTAATTAAGTAGGTACTGGGAATTTCTTCTAGGTATTCCGAAAATACCAGTGGTATTCTCTCGGCGTTCAGAGAAAGAGAGAGAGTACCTACTGAGTACTCGTACACAATCGAACAATCAACTTTTTATTTTTTTCAATTTTTACTTTGGCCCTCTCTCTGTACAAGCGGTACCAGCGGTACGCGATGGGGGTATCCACCAGTCTGATTACACCTTGCCCCACCTGTCATGGTGTAAGAAAGGGGGTATGGGAAGGTAATGGGGGTACCGCGTCGAAACTGTGTAATACGGACAGGCCGGGTATTTTTAGCTCTGATAGGCAACAGTTGGGATTGCGATCTGCTTGGTATTGTACGAAGTATACAGAGTATACCTATCTACACAATACATAACTATACTTTTATAAGGCAGTTTGTTTGATACTTACCCCCTGGTCGTACCTTATCATAGATAGGTATAGTACTATATCTCCAGTGTCAAGTTCTTACATTCATCGAGTCCTTTCAGTAGTCCTCGTACGATAGATGAAAAAAAAAAAAGAAACACCTAAAGGCTCAATACTCCGTAGACTAACAAAGAATGGCATGTCCCACACGACCCAACTCTCAGGGCCAACGACCCACAACCCGAAGACCAGACTAAGCTGGTTAGCCCGGCTTGGGTGCGTGGGGATACGAGGTGGGTATCCCATCGGTACGGCTCAAGGGGCAGAGAATAAAGTTAGACAGCCTTGGGTTGGGATCTGAAACTGCGCCCCCCCTAATTTGCAATCCTGGGATGGACAGACAACTGGGGGCCACTGGGGCTCCACGCGCTCGTCGGTGAGCTACTATTCTCAAAGACAGAGTGAAGATGAATGCACACAAAAAAAGAAAGTAAAAATGGAATTTTTTTAAAAAAAAAAAATCCTTCGATGTCCCCGGATTGCCCAGTTTAGCAAAGGTCGAAGAAGAGGGGGAAGTAACTAACTAACCCATGATATCATTGCCGGTGCTTGACACTTGGAGGCAGCCACTATGCGAATGCACATTTATCTCGCACATCCAAATACTCCGGCTAATCACTCACCTGTTCTGGGTACTCCGTACTGGTGGATTGTACATAGGTACTACTACACTACTTACTTCCTCCCCACTGGATAAGCCGAAAAGCCAAGCCACCTTCACCGTGACCGAGCTACTCCGGACTCGAACAGTCCAGTTCCACTTGCACTCCCTCCCCCCGCGACGATCTTCCCAAGGGAAAGCAGGACAGATGAGAAAAGCAATCAAATCCCAACCAAATCCTAAGCTAGTCGCTAGTGCAGATGCTATCCAGTTCCAGACTGCACTCTTCGTTCAGTCTCATCCCCCGTTAATACTCCGTCCCCGCAATTCACCCCATCGAATCCGGGAACATTACGAGAGATCGCAATACATCAACTTTCGAATGCGGGAAAAATCCCTCCTTCAGCAAGGGATGGAGGCGCCCATGACGCGGCGTCTGCAGCGCGGGAGAGTTTCTTTTCAAGTCTGTCCTAGATCGGAAGCTCCAGTTCCTATCGTCTGCTCGCCAATTCCCGATAGACCTGCCTAATCCTTGTTCTGTCGTTCTTACTAACTTTTCTAGCTTCGCGGCAGTCGATGGTCCCCGAGAATGGAGTAAACCAAAAAAAAGGGTTCCCGAGTCATTTTCTCCCTTTAATACTCCTTCACTCCTTAAGGTTGGAAGCGGCTCCCCGCCGACAACCCACAAATACAAAGAAGCATATACTTAGTACTTGATGGGTCTCGATGCCCAAGGCCTAGTCAAATTCAGCTACTAGCTGACTTAAAATTCTATGTGCAGTATACAAACAGCATACAAAGTTTGTAGTTCTTAGCGGGGCCGAGGAGAAACAGGGAACAAACACTAGGACCGATCCCCAGGGTTCCAGAGGTCTGGATGGCAGATCGGCTCAAAAAAGTGTGAGTAAGTAGATACTATCTAACTAGTGAGTTGACTAGGATGTCAAAGGGACAATACTTTCAGATTGAGTCCCTGTAAGTCCCCGGCACTAGCAGAAGGGATGATCTAGTGTCTGATAGACTCTAAGCTGGGGAAGCATCGCATCCTGATTCGCGGACAGTTGCAGAATTAGAAACAAAGAGAACCATTCCCCTGGGCCATTTGTATGTACATTCATGTACTCTGTACGGAGTGCGCTTGCTACATACTAAGTAATATTTGCTAGGTACCTATCTAGGAAACATTACTTAGTATGTATGTGCTAATCAGCCAACTACTTGTTAGTAACTATTACGCTTAGCTTCGCTTTTACACGCCGTTTCTATATTGTATAATCCCATACAGAGTGGCAGATTGCGGGTCTTCATGGCCATTTCTTTCTCCCAGCAGCCCGTTCCAGGGTCTAGAGCCGAGCCAGTTTCGGTAATGGATATTCAAGCCGATTAACTCATTTTACTTTACTCCGTACCACCTAGTTATTTACTAATCTATGTACCTACATACAACGCTGTACACACGGCACATCAGGCTGGAAAATCCCTGCATGGGACTTATTTCCGCCGCTATTTAATTGTCGGTGGCGAGGTTTGATGATGAAATGGGAAGGTAGGAAGCAATTAGAAACAACTACGACAACGCCTCTTCACAAGATAACGGCTGGCCTCGGTAGAGCGACGCCAACCGTTTTCGTGTCTTTTGCCTCCCTTCGATCAGCTCATCCGAGAAGGGAATGTTCATCGAAAATCATCGGGTTGGCCAAGTGTGTGTACCCCGTACATGTACTCGGAAAGGTGCACCTGTCTAACTTACTTTTGAAACAAATTAAAAGGATACATATCAGAAGAAAAAAAAAGCTGAGGCACCTCGGTGGCATCTGCTCCTGAACGTGGGGATCCACTCAAGGTAATCTTAAACCAGCGATCCTCTGATCCCCTTAGCCTGATTAGCTAGAGAAAGAGTTCAAGGGTTCAGCCACACGCCTTCGGACAACGCAAAAGAAAAATAAAAAAAATTCGTCAACGACTAGAAAAAAAAAAGAGCCCGCGAGTAGATTCAAGGAGGTACCAGATAACTTCGTGGGCGTTCAAGATCGGCAAAGCGTGTTTTGCCTCGTCAGAGCCTTTCATGCATCTTGCATGTCGATTTCTCTCATCGCTACGTCTGTGGATGGAAGGGAGGCTCATTAGTTCCACAGCCAATGGCGCCTCCGGCGGCCATC
This sequence comes from Penicillium sumatraense, assembly GCA_020086695.1. Classification (NCBI taxonomy): domain Eukaryota; kingdom Fungi; phylum Ascomycota; class Eurotiomycetes; order Eurotiales; family Aspergillaceae; genus Penicillium; species Penicillium sumatraense. The sequence goes on along the minus strand of JAGIKU010002025.1, from coordinate 1,501,269 downwards.
AAGCTAGTCTCCTACTGGCTCTAGTCATGCTGCGAGCATCGCAGCCCTGCAAATGACCATCCTCAACTGGAAACAATCAACACCATCCACCTCAGCCATTGGCGTAATCAGGCGTTTTCTTCGGCGTGGCGCACTATCTTACTCTTTTTCTCCCTTTGGCGCTAACAAATCAACGAAAAGGCCAAGGGCAACACGCGAGGAGTGGAGACCCTCTTGCTTTGCACCGCCATCATTCGGCCCCCTCCTTAATCGAAAGGGGACCCTCTTTCCTTTCTGTTGTTTTCCTGACGTGTCCTTTTTTGACCCTTTTTCTTTTCTTTTTCTGTTCTTTTATTTACTTTTTTGGCCTCGTGGAAAGAGTTTGTTTTGTGGCTTCTATCTGTTGAGCAACACTCGGACAAGCTTCCCGACCAACGAAGGCGTTTAGAACGGTGGATTTATGTAGTTACTGAGTTGCAATCCACAACTTGTGGATTAGATTGAATCTAAGATGAAGTGCGATAATGGGAAGAACACCGCCACCAATATCGGTGGGTAGTTATCAGCTTCGAGTCATGTAATACGGGAACTTGAGCTTATGTGAAATAAATCGGCGAAAGTAAAATCCCCATATACTATTTGGTTGGTTTTATGCAAAGTTTAACGATCTAGGTGTCAATCCTTGTAGTTAATAGTAGTTTGCCTAGCTATGGTACTAGTTTGATAACGGCGAACTACATACGTACGCCGGTAGTGTACATAATAGTCGTTGGCGAATAGATTTATCGCCAATAACCCGACTGGGAGTCATCGGACATGGGACAAAGTTCGTATCTGACTGTGTCAATGATTTCCCAAATGAGGGCGAAGGGAGAAAATATCCGGTACCAAAACCTGGCAGGGGTGGCCTATTATTGTTATTTTTACTTTGACTTTTTCTTTTTCTTTCATGGCGGGTCCAAGCTGGTAACCTTTTCTCTCCTATCTAATGAGTAGGGAGTACGGGGTTCTGCCCAAATGAATTCTCCTTATTTCCGAGAGACTCAAGAGCCTAATCTCGTCACGCGTTGGGATATTGTGATGGCAGTTGCATATTCGTAAAAGGTTCGCGGCGCACAGCTCGTCGTTCATAGGGCCAGCTACCCCGCATTTTGGAATGGCGGTGCAAATGATGCAATCTCCAAGCTAAGTATACATAGGTACTCACTACACTTAATGATTATGTAGGTAGAATACAAAATTATAAGAAAAAGAAAGAAGAGCAAATTAGTATGAAATAAAGAAAGAAAGAAGAAAGAAGAAAGAAAACAAATTGCAATAAATTGAAGGATATTCGACACTATGAGGTACTGGGGGAATTTCGATGCTTCGGCTAGAACTTACAGCTATGATTTGCTCAGCTTTACTTGCTTGCCTGTTTGGGTGGAGCCACGACCGTGCACTGGATACCCGCCAATGCTTAACTTTCATCTCCCTTTGGATTCATGTGAAACAAATATTTCCAAACTAAAAGATAATAAAACATAACACAACACGAGAAGGATGCTGGATGGGGGCTAAAGCTTGCAGGTCGCTTGCAAAAATATGGGAAGGGATCACAGGGAGAGAAAGGGAGAAGAGAAGGAGAGTCATCTGAAGAAATTACATTAATGTAATTACTGATGTACCGATTTCTCGGCGCTCTCTATAGTGTATGTATGTATGTACTCTGTCGGGTTGACAAAAAGCATAATGGAATCTTCAACTGGTTTTTTTCCCTTCCTTTCTTTTTTTCCATTTCTCCTTTCTTCTTTCTCTTTTCCTTTTTCCTTTTTCTACTGTGCAGATGATTACTAAAAGTTCTCTCGCAAATCCTCGGGTTTACTGTTTTAGTTGATCCTCTCGCGACCAACGAGCGTGGGCGCAATCTATTTCACCTCGTATATGACTGGCGCGTCACACGTCCAGCTGTTCAAGACGATCATCACACCTACTTATTCTCTTTCCCGTGGATGCGTTCGATTGTCCAGACGGAGTTAAATCCCGTCCAATCCAACACCAACAATATTGCATCTCTCTATCTTCCTACATACATGCCCTGTACATACATATCTTGTTGATTTCTATCATAAAGTGTCGGTCAGGGGAACTTCCCCGTCGCAATGGGTCAGCCTGGGCAACACCACGATGACTCTCAGCATAAACCAGCTTATTTCCAAATAAAGCGGCAAGCCTCCCGGTAAGTCTCCGAGTCTCCATTCAATGGTGTTTGATTTTAGTCATTGGGGCTGAAAGGAACGCAAGCCACCATTTTCCATTGCAGCGCGCTTCCTTCCAAATTAGTTCCACGTCTCTGAAATTCGATACCTTATAGGTGTACAAAGTAGTACATGATGTACGGGGTATAGAAGAATAATTACAGCACAGACTACGCGGATAGTATCATCGCCAGGAGATCCAAACAGATCCAGCCAGGAAAGAGACAGGGGGGGCAAGTATAGTTCCTCTCTTTTCCTATCACAAATCAACTCCCACAAAATTATACCCCCACGAATCCACCAAATAGATACAATATGTATCAGTACCTACGGCCTATCGGCAACAGCGCCACATGCGATGCTGATACGTTCACCTCCTTACCGATGAACCCCGTGTTTGCCGCAACAGTAGCAATCTCCGGAATCTGGCTCTCACCGACAAGGATAGAGACGAAATTTTGAGACAAAATGGCGACCTCAAAATTTAGTACCGGAGTCCTTATCCCTGGATAAATAGTATCATCATCTCATATCCCGCTCTTGCTGAGCGGGGGTAAGGGAAGGGAAAGGGAAGAGGGGGGCTAAAGCCAAGAGAACACTCATCCTGGCCAGGGCTGACATGCTTGGCGTGCGGTGGTTCTCACATCCCTGCGCAGTCATCTGATTCCTTTCTGGCCATGTCTCCGAGGACATTATTCCGTACGCCATAGTATCACTAAAAAGTATCGGGAAGATGACTGTGACCGTGACGTCGCCGTGGACAGGAGTGTTCTCTGCGCGGCTCGGCCGTCGGGTAGGCGAGTATCATGCATGCCCGGGGTTTCACGGTGAAGAAAGGAGGGGTTGGAAGGTGGAAGAATCGGGTTGTCTGGACGGAGTGGCCCCCCTCCTTGGGATTGTGGATTCACATTAAGGTACAAAGTACGATTCGGGCAAGGCCGTAGGGATTCGAATTGTGGACATCCACCGGGTGGCTTTAGTTACAATCATACTAAGGTTAGTATGATTGTACGTGCTCCGTACGGATTAGTATATACCAACAAACTACCGATAATAGTAATTGGCAGATAAAATAGAAAAGAGACAAAAGTGCTACGTGGGGCCATTTGGATAGTCGTCTCGCCTCATCTCATCTCATCTCCTCTCTCGTCTCAGACATACCATCAACCCTGGTATAGTGGTATAGTTACGAAGCACGCCACCTAAAAAGGTAGTACTCTAAATTCAGTCGACTTCCTGTATTGATGCAGGCAACCAGTACTTTCCCCTCGGGATCCTTGCCGATGTGAGGTGATGCGAAATGGCGCTGGCGCTTTCAAATGGGGCTTGTGTTGCCATCCTAGTTCTGTGAGCTGTCTCAATTCACAGCCTGTCGAACCCATGTCGATCGGTCGTTAACAGTTGCAATTGTAGATCGAGCAAGCGTCATTCTGGACCGGAGCATAGTGCTCCAGAACAAAATTATCTCACGCCACAAAATATCGCTTGCTAGAGAGAGGGAGGGAGGGAGAGAGAGAAAGTATACATTTACGTAGGTACATACATCCCCGAGAAGTACTTACTTCAATGGGGCATGGGATTTTTCTTTGTTGGAGAACATCCCGAGTTGGAACCCCAGAACGCCACTTTCACCCGATGCATGCGATGATATGCCACTGGGATACGCCATGTCGTATCCCACGGTGTGGCAAACGGCCTAGAGACTGTATTTGGAGAAGAAGTTGCGCAAGCCACGCCCGAAAGAAAATGAATCCGGTTGGTTCGTTTTATTCCATGTCATTCCTCTTGTTAGCTCCTCGCTAACAACAAGAAGAAAGTAAAGAAATGTTATGCATTCTATACACAATGTCCATTCAAAGATGCGGTTCAATCTATGTATCCCAGCCGGACGAAGAAGAGAAGGAAATGGTAAAATTCTGATATTGGACTTTACCAGCTCGTCAATCCTCGTTGACGATCAAAGCCAGCCCTCAACTGAGATTCAGGCTTGAGAACCTTACCCTGCAAGACAGTGTACCGAATGATATTTTCGCACTCCTCTGGCCGCACTCGTGCCAGCCAAATACCCTGCGAGGCACCTTCTTCTTCGTCTGCGGCGCGTGTCTCCTCGTGTTTGTACCAATCGAAGTCTCTGCGACGATACACTATCACATTGGCTGAATATTTGTGTCCGCCAACATGGTTGATGAAATAGATACCCACGCCGCCAGGTCGTTGATCATCCATGTCACGGAACAGCCCCAGCGGCCGCAGATGGCGCTCAAATTCTTTGCGCAGCAGGGGTGCTGACTGACCGCAGCGTGCGTCGCGGGTTCGCTGCGAGCAGAGGAGAATGACAGCGGCATGTGGACAGGGGTGGGATTTGAGAGGGGTAGAAGTGATGGACGTGCTGGACGGATGCTGTAGTTGCTCCTCTTGTTGCTCCTCGGCTGGAGATTGTTCAGCAGAACTGCCTTCCTTTTCTGAAGTGGCACCACCTAACGGTGTGGTTGTTGTTGGAGACGGGTTGACAAAGTGCTCAATCAAATTTGGTACCAGCTGAGGTGTAACATTTTCCACCATGGTGAAGCTGGGGAGGAGGAGCACGTTTGTGGGTTGTTGCCCTGGCTCATGCATGTGGTATTCGTCCGGCACCGGCATATTCGATGCGGACAATTTCAACCTCTGGACAGGGACACCAACGCGTTAGTTCGCTTTGATCTGCGTCTCATCCAATATATTCGGATAGACTTACCCCGTTGCTGGGCTCGACTCCTCCCTTCTCGATTGCCTCCATGATACTCCCCTTCTCATCTGCAACGTCGCGCACCCAATCTGATTTTCCAGTAGCAACAAGCATATGTGTCGCCCAGCCATTCACCTTTCCGTAAAGTTCGTCCTCGTGGTCCACATCGAATTTTGCGGGGTACTTCACAGTACAGGTTGCGCAGTCGTGGAGACATTCCTCACCATCAACAGATGGTTCGGGCTTTGTAAACAACTTATCGGATGCGGAGACAGACTTAAATCCGTCCGTGGCGAGTGCATTATCCCCCACGGCGTCGGTGGTAACATCGGTCCTGGAGGAGGCAAGGGAAACGTTGGATGAACTGAAGAGGGAGGAGGTGCCTCGGCGGAAGAGATGCATTCTGGTGGTCGATAAAGTCTATCGCTAACGTAGTCGAGATATAAAGTAACGATTATCCCGTGAAGTCTGGAGAAGTTTAGACGACCGAGGGAAGGCTTTGGGATTTCTATTTTGGATGACGCGAGCGCAAAGTGATCTTATCAATCTCTGTGCATTTCCGCCAAGCTCGGAATTCTTGCCGCGTGACTAAGCCCCCACCGAAGCCGATTGATATCGAGTAGCTTTTTATTCACTAATAATACATATTGTCTGAATGGACTGGCGCTGTGGGGGAATGTGGGAAAGTGGGCCTATCTACGGCCTGCGTAGTTGAAGCTATATGGCAGATCCCCCGGGTTTTGGGGCCGGGCCAACCGAATCACACTTCCTCTAGAGCTATCAGACTGCCCCGACTGTACTCGTCGCAAAGATTGCGTTGATGGTGTACGCAAGGGACTCTGTCCAGTGCGAGCACTACCCATAGAAGAAATGCCTGAAGCGGGGCTTTGGACTGCTGGGGCAGTAGCATAGCCGGACTGTGTTTCCCACGTCGATGCATTCGATGGCCGCAAACTATTGCTTCGCACTGGTGTAAATGTCCCACCATAACCAAAATTTTCCATAGTATCTGTCTCTCCCTCTTCATCTGAAGGTCCGATGACCGATTCGGTGTCTGCACGGTGATAGCTTGCGCTGTCTTGGAACTCCTCAGGTGGAGCCAGCTGTGTGGGTGGTGTCATTCCCCTTAGAATCTCCGCAAATAAGTGCATCAATTCACGGAATTCTGTCTCGTGTATCTGGTGTGAAGAAAATCGTGCTCGTTCATAAAGCGCCAAAAATTCCGCGCCAACTTCAGGTGGGGTTACTACTCGTAAGGATGTGAGGTGGCCGATGTATTGCCGCAGGCCCATAGAGGCTGGTCGCTGTAATACTTCTACCACGCGCATATCGGGTAAAGATTGTATTGCGGCTTCGCCGGTCGGGTCGAAGGGATTCGTCTCGTTGGAGTATAGCGCGTCAGGAGGAGCAAGCGATACAGCTTTCGCTTCGATGAGGTTGGGTAGTTCCTGAATGACAGTACGGTATGGCAGATTGGGCAGGTCTGGCGAAGCCGGCGATGACCAGCCTGGGTGTTCGATGTGACCCCATGGAGGGTGTTTGGGGTTGATAAGGAGTTCTTTATAGTTCTGAAAGCTTCCTAATTCTTCTGAGGTATTGCGCGGGCGAGCCTGGTAAGCGAGAACTGTGCTTTTGGCCAACCCATCCTTTACCATATGCCTCACACTCTTGTTCACATCTTCCTTTTCCACGGGGATCCAAGCTTTCGGGATATCGGCCAAAGTGCTGCGATTCGTATAGATGCGAGTCGCATATATGAGTACAGCAAGAATGAATGTGATCACATAGGCACCAGTGATAAAAAAGATATTCGTAAGTCGATCGGTCGTATAGCACTGGTAGATGGCGTCTGCCGGGGTAAGGAGAATTAGGCAGAAAAGGATGACGGCAAAAAAGAAGAATGCACTCGAGTTGAAAAATCTCTCGAGTCCCGCGGTCGTCATAATGGCCCGCGCATGCTGTAGAAGAAGTCAGGCATCTGGTGAAAGAGTTGGCCTTGGACTTAATTGAGCTTGACTTGGCCAGCTCCTCCCGGAGCTGCCAAACCCCAGGCCAATCACGTGCATGCGGAGTGTATGGAGTATTGGCCTCACTACAATACTAGGAAAATCAGTGCCAATGTACGGAATCACGCTGCCTAGATCACTTGATTCTCTCCCTTCCTCCTTTTGCCCCCTTCATATCAATTTCATCGAATACCCGTATCCTCTAAACTTGTTTTCTCTTGTTCAATAGTGGTACCTGGATATCACATGACCGCCTATCATCCGCCGAAAGTGGCTGTCCCTGGAAATTGCCAAATTATTTTGAAAATCACAGCAAACAACCATGGGCGAATACATTCCCACTCCTCCGGAGGAGAATGATCTGTACATCTTAGTGACTGGCGCTAACAGGTAAGTTCCTCACCATTGGCTAAGCAGATCCGGCCCCTGCGCCGCATAGTTGTCTCGCCGCTAATCGTTCCTCCGCAGCGGGCTCGGCTTTTCGATATGCTGTCGTCTTGCAGATGAATTTCTTTCCTCTCGCCCGACTGATGAGTCCCTTACGATAATTTTTACGACTCGCAGTGCTCGCAAGGCCAAAGACACCCGTCGTCAACTCGAGCAACACTTACAAACCTCCAACCCCTCCCCCTCGGACTCTGCGCGCGTGAAATTCGTCTCCGAGAGTGTCGACCTAGGAGACCTCCCCTCCGTACGCGCACTCTCCAACAGACTTCTACAGAACTTCCCAAAACTCGATGCGATCATCCTAAATGCCGGAATTGGTGGTTGGTCCGGCCTGGACTGGCTAAGTGCTATCTGGGGCGTCTGCACCGATCTCGTCCACCAAACGACCTGGCCCTCGTACAAGCTCGCGCCGACTGGTGTATTGACGACCAAGCAAACAAAAGAAGAGGAAGAACCGCAGCTGGGCTCTGTATTCTGCGCCAATGTCTTCGGGCATTACATGCTGGCACATAATGTGGTTCCGCTACTGAAGCGAGCAAGCGGCTCCGTCAATGGGCCAGGCCGAGTTGTTTGGGTCTCGAGTATTGAAGCCACAATCAAATACTTCAATGTTAATGACATTCAAGGCCTCCGCACGCGAGCTCCTTACGAATCTTCTAAGGCTCTTACCGATATCTTAGCCTTGACATCTGATCTTCCGGGTGTCGCACCCTGGGCCGTGGATAGTTTCATGCGTTCGGACACCGAGCCAAGCAAGATGAACCGGAAAACTCTTTCAAACACCCCTACCATCCATGTCTCTCATCCTGGCATCTGTGCAACATCTATTGTCCCCCTTCTTCTTCCTCTTGCCTGGGCGATGGTGGCCGCATTTTACGGCGCGCGATTGCTAGGTTCTCCATGGCACACCCTGTCCACATACCTCGGGGCATGTTCTCCTGTTTTTCTTGCATTGTCACGCCAGTCCGAATTAGAGGCAGCTGAGATGCCTTATCGCCAAGCTGGTGGGGGGAAACCGAAATGGGGCTCGTCAGCGTCCCGCTGGGGGAAGGACATGATTGCTTGCACCGAGACGGACGGCTGGGGGTACGGCGGGGTAGTAGGCGCTGCTGTCGTTGATGCCGATCTGAATCGACGTCGAAAGCGTGGTGCGACCGATCTGACTAAGGAACAGAAAGAAAATTTCGAAGATCTTGGTCGCCAGTGCTGGAAGCAAATGGAAGAATTAAGGATCAAGTGGGATGAGATTCTCGACAAAGCTGAGCAGTGCGCAGCGGCTGATAAGGGACAATAATAGGCACTGACAGAACTTTGCACAGAGCGCATGATCTCTTCATTTATTGTCTTTCTACTCATGAACCAATGCTAATACCATGTACAATATCTACAATACAATTACCCTTTTCGGAAAGTGTACAAATAATCACAATACCAAACATCAAATCATATTTAGTAAGGCCAGTTGAGCTTGAATTTCGTGTGTGTATTTTAAATTCTGCCATCCACTGTTTTACATCAACCAGATTGCACCAGGATATCATTAATTGAGAGGATGTATTGGTTTCTAGTTTCGCTGGCATAGCAGTGGAACTGTGAGAAACCGAGAGGCTAAAGGCCTGACATGCGTGAAACAGTGATGTGTGATAAATTTTGGAATTTCGGGTCAAGTAAGTGACTAAAAATGTAATAGACGTTGCAGAAAGAAGGAGCCGACTATCCACGCAGGTCTGCCATCTAGGCTTTGGGATGCGGTGACTATATCGGAAACAGTATTAAAAGATTTTCGCCAACGCAAAGCGGAGGTGATGGACTGTCGCGGGCGAGAAGCAGGAAAACAAGGGCCGAAGAGGCTCGAGACAAGAGAAGATAAGATCACGCAGAAAACGACTCCGGCTCCATGCATCAGGACAGGGGGAAGAAAGGTATCGGCAGGTGAGAGGGGGTAAAGTTGCGTAGCGACGTGACAAAAGAGGGAAAAAAGAAGTGAGGAGAGAAGAATTACATGATAATCGCAGGGACTGTGTTTGAGAAGTTAGCATTGAAACTATGTTTTCATGTGAGTATGAATTGCACAACTTACCATCAATGTTCTGCTTGATGCTCTTGTGAGGCAAGACAGAGCCACCGTTGACATACACCTCGTCGGCGATGGTAACATCATCACCCAGAACGGTAACATTCTCAAGACGAGCCCAGCGGCCAACGGAGCTGTTCCATCCTACGATGGTCGACTTAATCCATGCATGGTCCTTGACCTTGCAGTTCTCCATCACAACGCAGCGCTGAAGACGAACACCATCACCGATCACAACGTTGGGTCCGATGACCACATTAGGTCCGATGCGGCAGTTGTTACCAATCTTAGCAGAGGGGTCGACCATAACGTTTCCACCGTGGACATAAGGTTCGAAGTTGGAAGCAAGCTTCTTGGGGTTGCGCTTGGCGAGAGAGCTGAGGTACAGGCAAGTACCAGTGAGGAAGTCCTTGGGTTGACCGACATCCATCCAGAAGCTCTCAAGATCAAATGAGTGAAGTTGACCATCCTTGCAGATCGCGGGGAAGGTCTCTTGCTCGATCGACGTCGGACGGAGCTCAATGCGGTTAAGGACGCTAGGGTTCAAGATATAGATACCGGCGTTGATACGGTTTCCGACGAACTCAACGGGCTTCTCGACAAAACGATCGATGCGGGAGGGGTGGTTAGGCTTGTGGACGACGACACCGTACTTAGAGGGCTCGTCAACCTTAGTGACGACAATGGTACCCTCATCACCGTGGGCCTTGTGGAAGTCGGCCAATTCCTTGAAAGGGTAGTCACAGATAACGTCAGAGTTCAGGACGAAGAATGGCGAGTCATCCTTGCCCAGGATCTTCTCCGCCAGCTTGAGCGGACCAGCCGTGCCCAGCGGTTCGGACTCGACGGAGAATTCGATATTGACACCATATTGTTCCTCGTACTTCTTGAGAGCAGCGACCATTACATCGGGGCGGTAGTTGACGGCGAGGACGATATCAGTGACACCAGCAGCAGCCAAGCTCTCAACTTGGTGCAGGATCATAGGCCGGTTACCGAATTCGACGAGGGGTTTCGGGAGGGTGAGAGTCTGCGGCGGAAAGACATTCTGTTAGCCCTGTGGCCTTCGAAAACAAACCCGGCGAAGACATTTCAAGAGCAAAGAGCTAGTGAAACGGTCAATGCGAGTGAGAGGATCGACATTGACTTACCAAAGGACGCAGACGGGTGCCGAACCCTCCGACCAAAATTAAAGCTGGGAGGCAGGTCAGTACCGTAACGGGCGGGGAGGAGAGGGAGAGGGGAACAATGCATATGGAGGGGTAAGCATACCTTTCATGATGTGTGGGGTAAAATGTAAAGAGAATAGAAGAAGTTGAGATAGAAATCAATCAGACAATTGGGGGAGAAAGAGGAAGGGAGTAGTAAGGTAGTCCAGAGAGCATCGACTTCACTACACTCAGGGAGGAAATAGCATTATTTAGGGAACACCTGGCCGTTGATGGATTTATTTTTGGGGGGGGAAAGGCCGAGTGGGGCACGTGAATGGCCGGTGATTGGGGAGAGGCACGTTTGCAGCGAAAAGGGGTGGGTGGAGCCATTCACCATACTCGGTACTCCGTATATACCTACTACTGCTAGTAGTAACTATTAGGTACTGGATCTTTAATTCATTTGAGATTGTTCCTGTTCATTCAATTGACTTGAATTGCTCCCTTTAGATGTGCTACAATTATCGTACAGTGAATTCTTCTGTTGCGGGACCTCTTGGCCTCAATCTTGTTGCAGTCGCCGCATCTCAGACGGGTCACACTGGGTCCAGCCCCAGCCCATCCCGGCGCCGATAGATTCAGTGCCGTCCTTGACTGGATCGGGACCACCGAGTTGACTTCCCCGCGAACTTACAAGACGCCTCCGTATGTACTCCCTACGTTTCCTTGTAGGTCAGACGATGTCGCCCCTGAACAGAGAGGGTGGCACTGGGTGGTCGTTGGTTCCGGTCTTGTGAAGAGTAGGAAGAGTCTCCTTCCGTCGCACCATTTCAATCATCTGATTGAGACGGTTCCAACTGCGGGCCCCAAGGCACTCTCTCTTTTTTTTGGCCTCCCCCCTTTATTGCGTGTCCGGAGGCAGCCGCTGGCCATGTGTTGTTGACATTCCTGAATTGTGACCGCCTGCTCTATCCGTTGCACATACAAATTGTAAGACCCATTCGCGTACCCGGCGAGCTTTCTGAAGCAGAAGCGGCTGATCGGCGTGTAAGTCATCAAAGCTACTTTCTCGGTAGAATCCACCCGCATCCGTCATGTCCACGGGCCGTCGGTGTAGTAGGTCGACTTGGGTCATTCCTCCTCGTAAAGTCTGTCCATAAACACGATTCTGGAACGAACTCAACCCGACTGTCCGAAGTAAAATGATATCTTGCGGTCGAAGCATGGCCATCGATCGGCCAAGACGATCGATCGGTTTAGTCTTGGCGACGGCTGCGCTCCGCTCCGGTGGAAGCCAAATATTCACTCCAAACCCAGTCCTCGTTTCGTCCCCAACGACCATCTCAATGATATCAAACTCGGTCTTCCACTGTCGTGTCACCACACGGCGTGGTGGGTGTATCGCAATAACACCCACGATCAGATTCATTGTCATTGTTTGCGGAACGATTGATTCTAGATAGGCCGCCGTAGGAATATCTTGCAGGTCATTCAGTGGACCTTTCAGCTGGAAAGGTGGTTTTGTACCAGGTGATTCTTCTGTCTCTCCTCTTTCTGATGAACTGATGGTTGATGCCATACTGTCTGAGGTCGTTCGGCTCGCCTGGGTGATACTCTCGAGCTCGGATACATTAACTGCAAGGTTTTCGTGAACAGCAAATGAATGGTTGTAGAATTCCGAGAGAATTGAGTCTTCGTCTGTTGACACATCGCCAGAAGTGACTATTCGGTTCGTCGTGAAGAAGTTCGGGTCCTCTGGGCCATAGTAGAAAGTAGTATGGAAGTCATCTGTCTGGCAGTTTGATTGAGGTTGGAGAACCCTCCATCTCACGGAGACGTGGTCTAGACGATTGAATATTTGAATCTGGTCTGATTCAGTGGTTTCGGTATCATGAAATGGTGGTAAGGGCGTGTTGAGAAGTTCGTCGTTCTCCCAGTCCAGGCTACTAGGTAACGGGCTTCCAACGAGAAAGATCATTTTCGGTGCCATTCTCATCTCAGAAGACCCGAACCAATACCGATCGGGATCTACCAAGCGTGATTTTCAAATCGCTTGGTACTATGCACGTTGATGTTCTCGCCCATGCTTTCATTATTGGCCGGGATGGTTTCGGTACTGTGAAGCTGGTGTTACCATGGTACAAACAAATGTTCAAAGTCGAAATGCAAGTGAGTGATTGTGATTTTCTGTGATGCGCCCCAAGCTTGCTACAGAACCGTTTGAAATTCAACCAGAGCTGTCTTCAAAGTTGGGTGACGGGGAATCCAAGAGAAGTCTCTCGGTCAAAATGAACCATGGGCCGTTTTGGGCCAGGCGGAGTAGTGCTCCATCTAAGTATATATCTGACTGACTCTAGAACAGCCAGAGTACCTACTCTTACTGCTAAAAGAATGTTTAATGTAAACTTGGCAATATAATTACCTTTAAATTTGTTTTCCAAATAACTTGAAATTGTCCTTATTGCGGGTTCTCTTTTAGCTAAAATGGTGAATGACCAATAATGGATTAGTTGTAGCCTGGTTCTTGGTTGTAATGGGACTCGGCCGCACTAAATCCGACAGCCACGTGACCCACGGATACCCGGGCGGTCCAAAGTGGCAACCAACATTCGCCGCAGCAGCGGAGTTAAAAGCCATCGTCACTGTTTCTCCCCCCCCTCACCTCCGCTTTCAATTAGAGATGGCCATCGGTTTGACGTAAAGGCCACATCTTTATTATCGCTCCCGTCATTACTATACATTTCCCCCGAAGAGCCGATAGCCCTTTCTCACGCGGCCAAGTGCCGCCGTTCATCGGACAACTATGGCCTTCCAAGCCATTCCCCGGCCGGTGCGAATCATCCTTGACTCACCTCTGCCATCCAGAACCCCGTCGCTAACCTATATAATCTTGACTCAGAATGCCGCTGCCATGAAATCGGATCTTTGGCCTTCCATGCCCAGTCTTTTGACTGCTTCTTTGAAGCGGTCCGGCCGAACTCCGACTCTCGCTCGCGCCTTCGCAGCACCGGCCACCCGTTCCGTTTCGACAGTGACTCCCTTTCGCTTCAGATCTTTAAGACCCGCACCAAAGCCGCAAGGCCTGTCACAGCTCCAACAACAAAGGTTCATGTTTGGAGGCTCCTCGCAGAACCTACTAGCACAGAAGGAGAAGACCGCAAACAACAACCCCAACAGTGCCAATGCCCAGAATGCTTTCTACCAGGCCCTTTTACGTGCAAACATGCCCGCGATCGTCGTGGAAAGATACCGGACCGCTCAATTCGCGAGCAACTCGACAACAGAAGCCATCTTTTCCCAGGCTCTCCAGCGTGTTGGAGGTGCTGATGCCGTCGGATTCGGGGCGCAAACCCAAGGTCTCAAGTCAGAGCAGCTCCAAGCCGTTGGCCAGGCAGTTGCGGCACAAAATGGCGGTGGTCAGATTGGAATGGCGACACGACAAACCGGTACCGGTGCGAAGGAGGCTCCTCTCTATGTTGTAGTGGATGAGTCTCTGAGCAGCGTGGTCTTCCGTTGGGTCAAGTTCCTTCTCATATTTGGATTTTTCAGCTATCTCTCACTCGTTGTGGTTACCATCTTGATCGAAACTACCGGCGTTCTGAAGAACATTAGAGGCACACAGACCAACGAAGCTCAGCCCCAACAGCAAACTGTGCGGTTCAGTGACGTGCACGGCTGTGACGAAGCCAAGGACGAGCTTCAGGAGCTTGTCGAGTTTCTTCTTAACCCCGAGCGCTTCTCATCTCTGGGTGGTAAGCTGCCCAAGGGTGTTCTTCTGGTTGGTCCTCCCGGTACCGGTAAGACCCTGCTCGCCCGTGCTGTCGCGGGTGAAGCTGGTGTCCCATTCTTCTATATGTCTGGCTCCGAGTTCGACGAGGTTTACGTTGGTGTTGGTGCCAAGCGTGTCCGTGAACTTTTCAATCAAGCCCGTGGTAAATCTCCCGCCATCATCTTTATTGATGAGCTGGATGCTATAGGTGCGAAGAGGAATGAGCGCGACGCTGCCTATGTCAAGCAAACTCTCAACCAACTGCTCACAGAGCTGGATGGCTTTTCACAGAGCAGTGGCGTTATTATTCTCGGTGCTACCAATTACCCCCAGCTGCTTGATAAGGCATTGACTCGACCTGGCCGATTCGACCGCAAGGTCACTGTCGGTCTCCCCGATGTCCGTGGTCGAATGGATATTCTACGACACCACATGAAGGATGTCCAGATTGGAACTGATATCGATGTTGCCGTTATTGCTCGTGGCACTCCCGGCTTCTCCGGCGCGGACCTCGAGAACCTTGTTAACCAGGCCGCAATCCACGCTAGTCGCGACCGAAAGACTAAGGTCGGATCACTCGACTTTGATTGGGCTAAGGATAAGATCATGATGGGTGCCGAGGCTAGAAGTCGCATCATCCAAGATAAGGATAAGATGTCGACTGCTTACCACGAAGCCGGCCATGCCCTTGTTTCCTATTTCTCTCCCTCGTCTACCCCCCTGTATAAGATTACCATTGTTCCCCGTGGCATGGCTCTTGGCTTGACCCACTTCCTACCGGAAATGGATGCCGTCTCGCGAAACTACTCTGAGTTCCTGTCCGATATTGCCGTCGCTATGGGTGGCAGAGCTGCTGAGGAGTTGATCTATGGCCCGGAGAATGTGTCTAGTGGTATCTCTGGTGTAAGTTCTCTTTGTCTCCTCATTTGATCCCTACAATTGAAGATTATCGTCAATACTAACAACTTTGATAGGACATCCAACAAGCAACCGAGACAGCTTTCACTCTAATCACTCGTTTTGGCTACTCTAAGAAGCTAGGAAACGTCGATCTGTCTAGCAACTACGATAGCCTCTCCTCTGAAACAAAGCAGGAAATCGAGGGCGAGGTCCGCCGTCTTGTCGAGGAAGCGCGGGATAAGGCTACCAAGATCCTGACTGAGAAGCGCAGCGAACTCGAGCTTTTGACTAAGGCTTTGATCGAATACGAAACTCTCACTAAGGAAGAGATGGAGAAGGTGCTTCGCGGAGAGAAGCTCGACAAGCTATCATCGTCGCCTAGCGCGCCGCTAAAGCTGCCAGATGCGCTGCAGGTACCTAGCTTAAACCCCACAACTGGGACTGAGCAACCGCCCACAGCGACAGAATAGGCCTGTGCATCTTTCCAAATCTTCTAATTTCGTTTTGCTCCCCTCACTGTGTTTTGTATGTTTTGATTATGAAGGGTCGACCGTTCCCTCATTGTGCATTCCCGGATCGTTCGGGCGTCTCTATTGAAAATACCATTTCTTTTATCTGTCTCTCCCCCCTCCACATCTCTGCACTTGTCTTTTCTTTGTCGTCTTTGAACTGTCTTGTATTGCTCTGCACATACACCCTCTGTATACCTAGTATACCTGTAAGCGAATGCTATCATTTGTGTCCGGTATTCACCCGACAAGTATTCAGAAGTAAATTAGTTGTCCTTAGATTTCTATACCTCGGAACAACGAGTAATTCCTTGGACCTTGATCAAACCAAGATATTAGCATGAGGTAGATACTTGTTCACAATCAAGCTTGATCTTAAATTACTTACGATTGACGATTTCTCCCCACAGTCCCCACACCAAGTGATGTCATAAACCCTGGCCCGCCGCAACGACGATCCCCTTGACCGGTGCCTGGTTCAGACACCCTAGATGCAGGACAGGAAGGGAATCACATCATAGGCAACGCCATGATGCAGAGCTGTTGTAATCATTTTCATTGATGGTTATCAGAACAGGTGGGGCAAGCCAGTTTTTCGCTAAGGCTAACGTGATGAGTTAGTACTGCTCTGCTGTACCTACTAGGTGATCGAGCAGGGTTCTTTGACTGCCAAATCATATTTCTATATTAGGAGCACAATTAGAACGCCTTATCACCTCATATTGAGGCTTTGACCGTTATGTTCAAGGTACTACTACTAGTAGGGAAAATTTGAGTAATTTGGAATTTTTTTTCTTTCTTTCTCATATCCATATAATGTATATTTAAGAATAGAAGATTTGTTTCCATAAAATCCGGATGGTATGTACACAAGGTAAATGCATCGTCAACACTTAGTCGACAGTCAACCGCCAAAAAACGCGAATAAAGCAAAAAGTGGCTGAAGCCAAGAGATCCAAAAGAATTTGTGAGAAAAAAAGGGTTGTGACAAAGATGATGGGGGCGGGGGTAAAAGCCAGCTCTTCACTCCGAAAATCAGGGCTGGAGAAAAAAAAAGTAAAACACAACCATCGTCAAGGTCATGAGGCGGGTATGAAGCGTAGCATTCCAAGTCGCTACGTCAACCTGCACACCTATTAGAATAGCAAGGGCTATCTGAACAGGCTCTAAATATGTATAGTGGAAGGTGAGGGTGAAGGTGAAGATGTTTGCCCTGTTGCGCCCTCGCAGGGTTTGAAGAAAATCAAGGCCGACCGAGAAATTCGAGAACAAAATGCTATGATGAAGTGTGATGTAGGTTGGATGTGTAGATGGATGAATAGCTGTTTCGGTGCTCGGGTGAATGGTAGACCGTCCGGGTTAATGACAGACCGACTTGCGTGCCATAACCCGTAAATAAAGTAGGCGTGAAGTAGAGGGGCGGGTATAATGATATTTAAGCGCTTTATTGTTCGTTGTCAGAAGCCGAGTTACGATGGAAGTCGTCCTCGTCGTCCGACTCATCCTTTTGGTCGTTCATCCAACCCCGAGACATCTCGACGGCCTTGGACCACTTGGAGTACATGCGAGTGCTGGCTTTTTGGGAGATGTTGGGGTTGAAGGTAGCACGGTTGGCACGGTTCATGTACTTGAGATCGGAAAAGTCTCTCCACACGTCGATGGCGAAGGCGGCGGCAATTGCGGCACCGAGAGCGGTGGTTTCGTGCATTGCGGGGCGCTCGACGGGGATTTGAATGATATCGGCTTGGGTCTAGTAGCGAGTGAATGTTAGTATTCGAAACAAAGGACTAGCGGCTAGTAAGATGCCGAGAGAGTGCGAGTTCTTACCTGCATGCAAATGTCGGAATTACTCATGCCACCATCGACGGCCAATTCTGTTAATTTCTTGCCACTGTCCATCTCCATAGCATCCAAGATAGCCTTGGTCTGGAAGCAGGCGGCTTCCATGGTTGCACGGGCAATGTGCCCAC
This sequence comes from Penicillium sumatraense, assembly GCA_020086695.1. Lineage (NCBI taxonomy): Eukaryota > Fungi > Ascomycota > Eurotiomycetes > Eurotiales > Aspergillaceae > Penicillium > Penicillium sumatraense. The sequence goes on along the minus strand of JAGIKU010002025.1, from coordinate 1,483,502 downwards.
GCTGAGTATGATGAGTGATACCCCCTTCAAAATCGTTAGCCGATGCCAGTGAGATAAAATGACAGTACGTATGAGAACTTACAAATGGTTCCTTGGGCATCATCAATCCAGTAAGGTGCGAAAAGACCACTGAACGCAGTGACGAAAATGCAGCCTCCGCTATCCGGAACCGTGGCGGCCAGGTCACTAACCTTGCGCGAATCGCGGAAGAAACCCATGTTGTTCATAAGGAAGGACACACCACTTCCAGCAACAGCCACACTACCTTCCAAGGCATATACAGGCTTGCGATCCCGACCCAGTTGGAATCCTACTGTGCCTAGTAGGCCATGCTTGGAAATCACAGGCTTCTCGCCCACGTTGTAGAGAAGGAAACAACCGGTACCGTATGTATTCTTGGCACTTCCGGGGGTGAATGCGCAGTGACCGACCAAGGCGGAGGCCTGATCACCCAAACAGCTGGTAATGCGGGTACCTTCCAAGGGACCCTCGTAGATTTCACCAAAGCCCTCCTTGTCGGCAGAAGGGAGAATTTCGGGAAGATGGATTTTCTTGGGATCAATATCGAAGAATTTCAAGAGAGTGTCGTCGTATTTAAGAGTTTCCAGATTCATAAACATGGTTCGCGAGGCGTTGGTCACATCGGTAACATGGCGCTTATTTTGAACCCCGCCGTTGAGGTTGTAGATTAGCCAAGAGTCGACGGTACCAAAGGCGGCACGGCCATCGTCATAGGCTGAGCGGACGTCCGGCAAGTTGTCCAACATCCAACGTAGAGTTACGGAAGAGGGGTATGTGGAGAGGGGCAAACCGCACAGATTGACCAGGTTGTCGGCCCCAGGTTTCTCCTTCAGCTCACGCACCAGGTTCATGGTACGGGTATCCGTCCAAGTGATGGCGTTGTGCAAGGGTTCACCCGTTTCCCAATCCCAGACCAAGGCGGTTTCTCGTTGACTGGTAATACCGACAGCCTCGATGTCGGATCGCGAATGGCCCAAAGCCAAGAAGGATTTCATAGCTTCTTCGATACAGATGAAGACTGACTCTACCAGCTCGTAAGGATCTTGTTCGTGCCATCTGCAGTAAGACAAAAGAATATTAATTCGGGCTATCAAAATGCAGCTAATCGCTGCAGCGTGGTATGTTTGCCTGCTAGAAGGAGAGGGGCGAAGAGGGGGGGGGAGGAGTGGGGGTAAAACCTACCCTGGATGTTCGTGAATCTGTCGGAATTCAGTCTGGTATTTGGCAATGGGCACACCAGTGCAGTCGAAGATAATGAATCGAGTACTGGTTGTACCCTGATCAATGGTTCCAATAAAACGCTCCTTCAGATCATCCCCGCGTCGGTCTTCATCCTGTAAGAGAGCGCGGTCACCATCATCGGTTCCTTCGGGGTGTGCGACAACATCGAATTGGCGACCGTCAATCTCATCAAGGTCGTTCGCGGGTTCCGAGTCACCGTCCACACTGGACTCGTCAAACTCGAAGAAAGGGTTGCGCATTTTCTCTGTATATATAATGTGGTGGTGGTGGGAGAGGTGGTGGCGGGGAATGTAGTTGGAGAGAGAGAGAGAGACAGAGAGAGGGGGTGGGGGTGGGGAGAGAATAAGAATAGATTACGAGGCGAGAAAGCGGGAGATTTCTACGTGGCAGAGAAACAAGAGTAGAGCGGAGAGAAACAAGAAGAGAAGAAAACGAGAAGAGAAGAGAGAGAGAACCCTTCAGAGTTGCCCCCAGTTCAAGTTCACCAAAGGCCAAGGCAGGGCAAAAGTGGAGCGTTGACGTACGAGGGGCGAAGGCAAAAAAGAGAAGAGCTCTCTCAGTCTTTTTTCTCAGGCTTCAGGTTTCAAGGAAAGGTCCCTCCCCCTCCAAATGGACTCTCCAGGTCCTTTTTATCCAACCAAGTGGATCGACACTGGACGCGAGTGGGGGGTCTCCCCCAAATCCGGTTCGAGGGGGGGTTTTTTTTCTGATCAGAAGACCTCATCACTCCCCACTTAGCCGTGCATCATTTGTGGTGCATCATTCTTTTCTTTTTCTTTTTCCTTTCTTTTTTGTGGAGGACCGGATAATTTAATCTGTTCATTCACTATTTATCTTGTCCTAAATTGTCCTCACCGTGGTACCTTACCAATAATACTGTACCTCCCAGCTATTTAGTCTCCAGACTAAGTATCAATTAACTCCAGGGTACTCTGTATAGTTCTGGGATACCAGGGTACTACTAACTACTAGTAATGCTAGTAGTATTATGATAGTCAAGTACTATACCAGTATAACTTCTTCCCCTTTCACCACTCACCTCTCCCACCAATGCAATTGTCCCCTTTAATCAATCCTCTGCATCAGTGGATATACATAGCTATCATCAGCCCCGTCGATCGCGCACATGACACGATCCATTTTTCCCCTGCGGTGGTCCCTTTAGTGGTTCTAGACCCCCCTTTTTTCCCGCTGGCTGTTTTTGTTCCTTCTATCGAACGAGCTAGTCCTCTCTGGGGTGGATTGCGCAGCTCCTCTGATTCATGGAGAATTCATGGAGAAATGCGGAACAATTGTTGGCTGGAGAAAAGTGAATATTCATACTAGCAGCAGTTGTATACTGGTATACTCCGTATTCCGTACTCCAGACTCCAGTCTCCAGACTCCGTCTTACGGACTACGGAGTATATGTAGAAGTACTACGGAGTAGGTACTAGTACTTCGTACAAACGAACTTCCTTCTGGAAGAAAATCCTTCCACTCCGTAGTCGCAGCCAAGAACAACCCTCGAAGCCGTTCTTCTCCCCCTGCCACTGCCCCCTCCCCCCTCGAATCCACTTTTCGTCTCCATAATTGTTTTTTATTATTATTATCTTATTTCATTTTGCTCCAAAGATCGTGGAAATCTAGGCAGGCATGCCCCGGGCCGAGTATTCCGTACAGCACATAGTTAACAGCCATGGCTCTTCCGGGCTATCTATAGATCTCACTCGGATAAGTTCCCCCCTTTCCTCACCAAGGAAGGACCTCAAGGGTCGTTCCAATGTGTCTGGTAATGACGTCGGATCACCCAAACTAACCTCAATCTTCGATCCAACATCCAACGTCCCGGGAAAAACTAAAGCAGCTATTGCCCCCAAAAAACCAAGAGGACCAAGAGACCAAGACCCTAAGGCACCCCCTCGCACCGCGGGGAAGGGAACCGTCGCCTGCCAGGGACGGGGACGTGCACTTGCGAGCAGATCACGCGAGGAGTGAGTGATGATCCGACGGGAATCCATTGGAATCTGGCGCCTTCAGTCTTATCCTATCTCGCAACTAGGAGGAAAATTGTTATGTATGCAGTTGCTGGCATCCTCCAGTGCCTCGCTTTACCTTCCCCCCTTTGCCAGCCACACCCAAAGATTGACACGCTAGATCCGCCCAGATCAACTAGATTGGTTCCCTTCCCCCCTCTTCCTTTTTTCCCTTCCACCTTTGGTATTGCACAGGTGACCCCGTGGTTTGCGGGAGACGGGACGATAACCTTGGATTTAAGCTACCTTAGCTACCCTAAGGTATCCCGAACCGATTAACGTAAACGTAAAATGTTTGAGGCCAAAATAGAAGAAAAAAAATGATTTCTTGTTTTCCAAAAAAAAAAAAAAAAAGTAAAATAAAAAAGTGAGAGCCATCTACGGACTACCATTTATTCCAATGTTTTAGAAACTTTCTACCAGTCCACGGGTCTAGTTTTGCAGTACAAGCACACTGATACGCGGCTCTTGACTCGGGAGTTGGTGATTGAACAGGGCTATTAGCATGATAAAACCGGCTTCGGTCATGACAATAAATTGTAAAGGCCGAAGCCGGTTCTCTGGAACGGGCCCTATGCGGCCACGGCAACCCGGTTGGATTTGGTCCCCCCTCTCCACTTGGACAGTGACTTTGATACACTGATTTACTGAATCTGACCAATGAGGTTTAGTTGATCGCTTTTGCACGTGGGTGCACTTGTCAATTTATGGTCCATTGACTTTGCAGCTTTTTATATTTAGCATGCCATGCCCAGACGACATGTTTCGGAGAAGCAGATTGGATGTATATTTTCGAAATCTTTTGGTGACACTCCAATTAACAAATGAAATAAACAAGGTCTCAGCCCTAGTGCGTTCTGCGTATATTCTACAGGAAATCACGGGGAATGCATGAATCGAGAGAGAACACGGGGGCTCCAATCAATTAGCCCCTCCCCCTTCAACACAACTTCAAAAAAAACATGATTTAGTCCAGTTTACTCAACATCCTCGATCGCGGCCTGGCGGCGGGCATCAGCCTCCTCCTTCTCCTTCTTCTGCAGGAAGAGGAGAGCCTTGATCTTGTCCGAGATGGTGTGCTCGGTGGTGATGCTCTGCTGGATCTGCTCACGGCCGATCAGAGTGGCGACGATGGAAGCACCGACAACGAAGGTCAGGACGAAGCGGTACATGCCGTACCAGTGGGGAGCACGGCCAGTGGCGGCAGCGCGGGCGTCGTTGTAGTACAGGAAGGTGAAGGCAAGGAACTGGGTGATCAGAGCATACTCAGTGGGAAACAGCAGAGTAGGCCAGGCCACGGCAGGGGCGATCACACCGGCGGCGTAACGGCGGTAGCCGAACTTGCCACCATAGCCAGCCCACTCAAGACCCCAGTGGATGGCACCGAGGAAGGAGAGGATCTAAAAGAGAGATTAGCCGGGTTATCTTCAATTTGATATTGACGTCAAGATTCTACATACGACGGCACCGTAGGTGACCTGGACGGGCTCGAGCATGTGGAGCATCAGCTCAGCGCTCTGACCAGAGAAGAGCAGACCGTCACCGAGAGAGGCGGCACGGTTGATCTCATAGGAGAGGTAGACAGTCTCCAGAGAGGTGGCCAAGTAGGGGACAACACCGGCCATACCGAGGTAGAGAGCCTCCTTGGGGACCTCAGCCAGGCTGAAAGTGTCCTTGATGACTTTCTATATGGAGGATCCCAGGGTTAGTTCCAATTGCGAAAGATAGTATTGGCAGAGTTGAAGAAGATAGAGGGAATTGAAACGTACAGCCTCAGACTTCATACCAGCCATCATGTCGACATCCTCACCATCCTATATCACAGGTCAGCTAATTGATCAATGCGGTGTTGCGCCGGGTCGCGCATATGGAACAAGACTTATTTCCTACCTTGCTGGACGAGGAAGAGTGGCGCACAAGAGCGGTGGTGACGGGCTTGTGAGCAGCGAGCGCGAAGCTGGACTTGACGGAGGGACGGACGGCATAGCGGGCGGACGAGGTCAGCTGGGCCTTGAAGACCGGGTTGACCAGGGTCGAACGAGCCACAGAGGCATTGGAGCTGGAGACAGCCCGGAGCACGGAGCGGGCGGCGGTGGCACGGTACAGCATGGCGGGGGATGGGGGGAAGGAAGAAGCTTTTCGTGTGCAGTCGGGTTAGCAAGCCGCGCGGGAACGAAAAGCCTCGGGTATGGCTAGATAGGCCGGTCAACTCACCCAATTGGGCTGAAAAGAAGCTGAAGGAGAGATTGAGGAGTGGAGATGAGGGTGTCAACCCGGAAAGAGACTCGAGATTGAAGTCGGGGAGGCCGTAGGTTTCCGAGACGGGGGGGAGCAAATAAGAATATCCAGAAATGAAGTGACTTGGTGAGGTGACCAGCATTCGGGCGGCCCGTAGCGACCCGAATGGCACTTGAGATATGAAGCCTGAGGCATAGACAAGGCATCAATAATGGACAAAACCCGGGGATCCCGTGACTCCCACGTGACGTGAACTGCCCCCAGTGAGCCCTAGTGAAGTTGAAGAGAGCAGGGAACACCTCTCCAAGCTGCACGAGACTGATGTCACTCTGCGTGAGGAGTAAACAAGCGTATGCTCTGGTACAATACAAGTGGGGGTGTTCCCCCTAATAAGTAGCAATTCTCATGTTTCCTTATGTCAATATAATATTTTCTGTATTACTTGATGTTAAAATATTCAGAATATATTGAATTTGGAATTATGTTCATCCTATTATTTTTTTTTTCTATCATACTGCTTTGCATTGTAGAGCTTTGAACGTGGGAGTGATGGGTCTCCGCCCGCCCGCCCGTCCTTTAGTACTCTGTAAGTACTGCCGTACTTCCCCTAGTAAAATGGGTTACCCCCTCTGTACGCCGCCTTTGCGTAACAGATAGCCAGGACGACCCTCCTTGAACCACGCAATCATCAGGGCCATTGGCTTGGCTTCCCCCATCAATACCCAACCTTTGATTATAATCTGTTCGGTCGACTTTCCAACACCGTCATTACCTTTCCTCCTCCTCCAACCCCACATTCACCATCACTCTGGACCCTGGCTCTCGCTCAGCTTGAAGGTGGTTGTTCCGCCTCGGTATCGCGTGCAGCCTATCCTGTTTGGATGGCTTGAATCAAATAGATTCGATCGGAAATAAGTCCTGAGGCTATGTGAGAGCTTGCTTTTCTTTTCTTCATTCAAAGTGATCGTATCAAGCCACTAATAAAATTATCATTTAAGAGCTAGGATCGCCTTCCATTGATTCCGACCCACCCTTATTTAACGACATCATCGCCAGCCAGAGAGCCCAACCTGGCCCGGTCGACGGCCGTTTCTAGCAACCATGTTGGAAGGCGTAGTTGCCAATTTGCTGAACCGCTTCCTGGGTATCTATGTGAAGAACTTCGACGCGACACAACTGAACATTGGAATTTGGTCGGGCGATGTCAAACTGCGCAATTTAGAGCTTCGCCGCGAAGCGCTCGATCAACTACGTTTGCCCTTGAACGTTGTCGAAGGTCATCTCGGGCAACTCACACTATCGATCCCATGGTCAAATTTGAGGGGTAAGCCTGTCAAGGTCGATATTGAAGATGTCTTCCTTCTGGCAGCCCCGAAGGAGGACGCAGACTATGATGCCACCGAAGAAGACAAGCGAGCGCACGCTCTCAAGATGGAGAGAATCGAGAGCGCTGAAATCCTGCGCGATCGCAACGCCGAAGGAATGAGCCAAGAAGAACAACGACGAAATCAAAGCTTCACCCAGAGCATGGTCACGGCAGTTGTGGACAATTTGCAAATCTCAATTAAGAACGTTCACTTTCGCTACGAAGATTCTATTGCTTCGCCTGGCCATCCGTTCGCCGTGGGTTTGACATTGAAGGAATTGAGTGCTGTGAGCACAGATTCAGAGTGGAACCCAACCTTCATCCAGTCAACCTCCGATACCACACACAAGCTCGCTGTCCTGGGTGCCTTGTCAGTATACTGGAATACAGATGCAACTTTGCTGGGTACTGGAAGAGGCTCTGATATTGGCGCCGAAGCACAAGGAATCAGCCATGACGATCTGATGACAAAACTGCGCGATGCTATTGATAATGGGGACGGAAATCAATTCATGCTTCGCCCCGTCAGTGGTCGGGCCGGGTTAGAAATGGACAAATCTGGAAAGTATGACCGCCCTGCCATGAAAGCTCGATTACTGTTCGATGAGTTGGGCTTTGTTCTAGATGACAACCAGTATCGCGATGCCTTGATGCTGGTAGATCTATTCCATTACTTCATCCGGCACCAAGAGTATAAACGATTCCAGCCTAAGTGTTCGGTCAAGGAAGATCCCCGTGCCTGGATGAAATTTGCCGGAGATGCAGTTCTCAGCAAAATCCATGACCGCAATCGGAGATGGACTTGGGATTACATGAAAGAGCGAAGAGATGACCGGCTCGAATATGTCAAATTGTTCAAGAAAAAGAAGAGAGAAGAGGCTTTCACACCAGAAGAAACCGAACAGCTCGGAAATCTTGAATGGAAGCATAATTACGAAGATATCCGATTCTGGCGCTCTTTGGCTCGCAACCAGCTTCGCAAAGAAAATGTTGGTATCAAGAAACCTGCCCAACAGCAGACCTGGGGCGAGTGGTTCTGGGGCAGCAAGAAGGAGGAGTCTGAAGAGACCAGTATGACTGAGGAACAGCGCCAGGAGCTGTACAACGCCATCGACTGGGACGAGAAGAAGGCGCTTTCCGAAAGTGTCGATGTTCCCAGGGAGTGGGCTAAGCTTCAAATAAATTGGAGTCTTCGTGCTGGCAGCTTTACATTGAAACAAGATCCCCATGGCGCAGCGAATGAAGTTATGAAGCTGGTTTTCGATAATTTCCGTGCCAAGGCTCTTCAACGGCCGGATTCCTATCTGCTTGATCTCGATCTTGGTGGACTTAAGATGTATGATGGTACTACCGCTGGGACTCTGTATCCACAGATTGTGAAGGTCAAGGACTCACTGCCTGAATCGAAGAAGGCCATAGAGCAGGGCGACGATGTCAATGACGATGATGATCTTGCCTCCCAAGCCAGCGCAGATGATCTCGAAGACGAGGATAGCCTGTTCCATTTGCAACTTGAGAAAAATCCCCTCGAAAGTGATGCAGACTCTGCAGTCAAGGTCAAACTAAAAAGTATCGAGGTTATTTATAACCCGCGATTTCTTGTGGGGATCGTCAAATTCTTTGAACCGCCAGAGAGACACATGGAGTCGATCGGAGCGCTCCTTGACACCGCCGGGGCCACAGTTGAGGGCCTGCGGCAACAAACCCGAGCAGGTTTGGAGTTTGCACTGCAAGAACACAAAAAGGTCGATGCTCAATTTGATGTGCATGCGCCATTGATCATCGTGCCTGAGAGTATCACACAAGAAAGCTCTCTCTGTCTCATCATCGATGCTGGTCATGCCAGCGTCAACAGTGAGCTCGTCGACCGACAGGCTATGCGAGATCTTCAATCCAAGCAGAAACGGCAGTATGAAGAGGAAGATTATAAACAACTTGAGCATTTGCTGTACGATCGTTTCCTCATCAAATTGGATTCTACCCAAGTTTTGATTGGCCCTGGCGTCGAGGCAACAAAAGCGCAGCTCACTTCCGCGGTCGAGTCCAAGAACTTCCACATCATTGATCGAATCAACGTCGACTTTGTTCTTGAGATGTGTATTGTCCCAAAGGTCACACAACTTACAAGAACCCGCATTTCCGGAAATTTGCCGGAGCTGCATGCTTCAATGTCGGACACCAAATACAAGGGGCTCATGAAGCTGATTGACATTGCCATCCCACAATTCGATAGCTCCTCGGGCCCAGCAGAAGCGAAAGCCAAGGAGCAAGAGGCAATTGCCACTCGGGCCAGAGCAGCATCCTTCCTCCCCCCGGCGCAACGGGATCTACCTGTTGTTGATGATGAAGATGAGACCGAAGGCGAATCAGAGCATCATAAGAAGAGCCTTGATACACAGAATAATATTCATCGACGTGACTTTGAGTTCAAGTTTAATGTTGGTCGTCTGCGTGGTTCGCTATTCCGGGCGGACTCTCAAGATCCGCTTAAAGATAAATTGCTGGTGGAGCTGGTTGCTGAGGGCTTCGAGCTCGACTTCTACATGCGTCCTTACGACATGGTTGCTGAGGTAATTCTCAAGTCCCTGAGCGTGGATGATTACATCGAAGAGAACCCATTGCCAGAATTCAAACGAATTATCTCATCCAAGGGGTTCAATGCGGACGAGGACAAAGACCTTTTCCACCTGAAGATGGTTCGAGTAAAGCCTGAATCTCCAGAGTTTGAGTCAACCTACGAGGGAGTCGCGATGAACCTCGACATCTCGGTCTCCACTATCAACCTTGTTGTAACGAGGAAGACACTGCTCACCCTTCTGGATTTCATTCTCCTGACATTCACGAGCCCTCAACAACCAGCCGACCAGGATTCGCAATCAGAGAAAGCCTTACAGGACACGCAAAATGAGCAGCAACCGCCACAGCAAGCCGGGAAGCTTCGCATCAAGTCAAACCTGAAGAGTATTGCTCTCATTCTCAACAACGACGGAGTTCGCCTAGCAACCTTGAGTCTCAACACCGCCGATGTTGGGATCTTCCTTGTTGGTCGTGCCATGCTCATACAGTCTCGCATTGGCAGCCTGACCTTGGTGGATGACGTTAATATGGGTGCTTCGGAAGATTCAGATGTTCGACGCCTCTTAACGATTGAAGGTGACAATTTCGCCGATTTCAAATATGAAACGTTTGATCCTGAGAGCGACACCTATCCTGGCTACGATTCTGAGGTCTATCTGCGGTCTGGCTCAATCAAAATCAATTTCCTGGAAGAGCCTTATCGAAAGATTATCAATTTCCTTGTCAAGTTTGGTAAGATGCAGGCAATCTTCAACGCCGCTCGGCAGGCTGCCGCGAACCAAGCAAACCAACTCCAAGAAAATGCCTCACGTATGCGGCTGGACATTGTAATAAAGACTCCCATTGTTGTGTTCCCAAGAGTGATGACCGATGACCGACCGCGAGACACAATAACTGCTCATCTTGGTGAGATCTACGCCAAGAATGAGTTTGTTCCAATGGACGATTCCAAAGACAGCCCAGCCGTTAATGTTATCTCCACTGGTGTGCGCAACATTCGTCTCACGTCCAAATTCCACTTCACTGATGGGGTTGTCGAAGAGCTGGATATGATCCAGAAGGTCAACCTGGATTTCAGCATTTGCTATCTCGAACATCAAACCGACAACCCTCGTCCAGACATGGAGATCGAAGGTTCATTGTCTCCGATTAACCTTCGGATATCGCAGAGTCAACTCAAATTCCTGTTGGCGCTCTCCAAGTCGATACCGGGCGCATTTGCTACCGATGCCGAACAACAAGAACTCGAAGCCATGGAGTCCCTTCCCTCATCTGTCACCGAGCCCACAAGAGAAGCAACATCCAAGGCAGCTCAAGCACAAAAGGACCAAGAGGTCGATGCGGCTGCCCGTAGTGAGACCAAGGAGACCTGGGTACGACTTGACATGATTTTCAAGGTCGACAGTGTTGGGCTGGAGCTCATCCTCGCCAACGACAACCAGCCTGCGGGTCACCTAGAAGATTCCAGTCTGTCCAAATTTTCTCTGAATGATACCAGAGTGAAGCTCCGCATGTTGACTGATGGCTCCATGGAATCCGAACTCCTGATTCATTCGTTCTCAATTCGTGATAGTCGAAAGCAAGACACAAACAAGTTCAGGAACATCATGTCTCTGATCAATAATGATGTACAGCAGCAATTCATGGCTAGCGTTTCTATGTCTCCTGGGCCGGACAAGCATCTCATTGCGATGTTGACTATCGACAGCCCTCGAATTATGTTCGCTTTGGACTATCTGTCCGCCTTGCAGTCCTTTAGCAATTCTGCGTTTACTTCAGAAGACCTCGTGGAAGCAATCGAAGAGGATGCCGAGTCGCCAGAGGAATCAGAGCTCGGTTCCGACGATGCTGCATCACCGGATAGAGCCAGCACTGAAGTTTCATCAGCTGACACTTCAGCCGGAACAACAACAGTTTCTTTCCGAGTCAATCTCGTTGATGCCCAGGTCATCATGGTAGCCAACCCGGCGATCCCTCATTCCGAGGCTATTGTTCTTGGAACCAAACAAATTCTCATCTCACACCAAAATGTGTCGACTCTGCAAATTGAAAAAGTCGGCATGTTCTTGTGCCGGATGGACAAATTCGAGACTAGCCGACTTCGGATCCTAGATGATTTCACAGTGGAGGTGTCTGTTGACAGCCGTCCACAAGAGAGGGGTTCTGCGCTCACCTCAATCAAGGTGCATGTTGAGCCTTTGGTTCTTCGTCTTTCTTTGCGTGATATTTTAATGGCGACCCAGATTGTCAATAAGGCATCGGAGATGAGAGCTGGAAACGCCCAGCAAATAGAGAGTGGAGAACCAAAGAAGATTACTGACGCAAAGAGTACAAGAGGACGCTCTGGCAGCAAAACATCTTCAACCTTGGCTCACAGAACTCGTCGTCGTGTTAGCCATACAACCGAACCCATAGGCAAGGATAACGCACCCCAGAGCTCAGCTGTCCTCAAACGTGAGGAGCTGTCCGCCGAAATCGATGGCCTCAGAGTCATTCTTATCGGTGACCTTCATGACCTACCCTTATTGGACTGGAGTGTGAAGAAATACAAGCTTGATGTCCGCGACTGGTCTTCTACCTTGAATGTCGATACGCATTTCGAAACCTTCCTGAATGTCTACAACTTCTCAAAGTCTGCCTGGGAACCTTTGATCGAGCCATGGCAACTGGGATTCCACATGGCTAAAGAAGTCAATCCTGACGTTTTCTCCATCGATGCCTACTCTCACAAGACCATGGAGTTAACAATGACATCCGCCACGATTGCACTGGCCTCCAAGTCATTCCAGTTCCTCAATACAGACGAGGATGTGCTTTCTAAGCCACGAGGTGCCGATGCTCCCTATAGGATCCGTAACTATACCGGATTTGACCTTCGGGTTTGGGCCGATGTCAGTGCAGGCGAGGAAGGCCCGGCCGCAAAACTAAGCGACGGCGAAGAATACCCTTGGCGTTTCGAGGACTCCACTGCTGTTCGAGAGACACTCACCCCCGAAGGCCACGGCGGAATTGTCGGCGTCAAGCTCGAAGGTAGCGGGTTCGATAGTGTCAACAGAATCCCCGTTGTCCGAGAGGGCGAGGTTATTTACAGTCTCAAGCCCAAACGAGATAACGTCCTTCATCGGCTTTTGGTGGAGGTTACCTTGGGAGCGGACAACGTCAAGTACATTACTTTCCGCTCGCCCCTCCTGGTGGAAAACAATACCCAGATTCCAGTAGAGCTGGGCGTTTTCAACCCGGATGATGGCCATTTACTGAAGATTGAGAAAATCCTGCCTGGTGACGCACGACCGGCGCCTGTTGGATCGGCGTACCTACATTCTGTAGTCATCCGTCCAGACCAAGGGTTTGGCTACGATTGGTCCAACGAGCAGCTATTCTGGAAAGAACTGCTTCGCCGGCCTACTCGGACTGTCAAGTGCGTTAGCGAAGGGGGCCAGCAGTCTCCGCCATTCTATTTCCAGGTCAATGCCACCTACGACAGCAAAGACTCGCTTACGAACTCTTATCCCTACATGAGGATTCGCATCTTTGCCCCGGTTGAGATTCAAAATCTCCTGCCCTATGACTTCAAGTACCGCATATATGATAAGAACACCAAGAAGGACTGGACGAACTTCCTGAGGAAGGGTGGTGTGAGTCCCGTGCATGTGGTTGAACTTTCTCACCTTCTCCTGCTCAGCATCGATCTTGAAGATACCGTTTTCCGCCAAAGCGAATTTGCAATTGTAAACGGCAATGCCCAGGATTACCGCAGGGAGCATACGCTATCACTGACAGACGAACGTGGCCTCCAGCTCAAGTTGAAGCTTCACTACTTCAATATCCCCGATAGTGGTGGTGCTTTTAAGGTCTCTGTATACAGCCCATATCTCATTTTGAACAAGACCGGCCTTCCGATGGATATTCAGAGCAAGGCCTTCCTCCAGTCCGCCCGCAGCGCGGCAGGCCAAGGAATGAGAGTTGATCCAAGAGAAGGAGGGCGTGCCCTTCCATACATGTATTCATATGGAGCCGAAGACAAGAAAAACCGATCTATCTTGAAGATTGGAGACTCAGCTTGGAGTAAGCCACAGAGTTTCGAGGCTATTGGAAGCACTTTTGAGGCCGTTTTCCCGGATAAACAGGGCAGATCTGAGTTCCACTCTGGTGTGTCAGTTGCTGAGGGTGAGGGCAAGTACAAGATGACCAAGGTAGTTACGATCGCGCCAAGGTTCATTCTCAAGAGCAAGCTGAATGAGGATCTTCTGGTTCGCGAACCTGGGTCATCCAATGTCCTTGAGATCAAGAGTGGAGAGCTTGTTCCGCTTCATTTCCTCCGCCAGACAGCTGAGAAGCAGCTTTGTCTGTGTTTCCCTGGCGTCAATAACCAGTGGTCTTCTCCGTTCAACATCGCGGATGTCGGAACTGTTCACGTCAAGTTAGCCAAGGCAAACCAGCGACAAAAACTCATCAAGGTGGACGTTATTTTGGAAGGTGCTACTCTGTTTTTGCACTTCAGCTTTGAGACTCGCAACTGGCCGTTCTCGATGCGTAACGAGAGTGACACAGAGTTCATTTTCTACCAAGCCAATCCCAATGTTGAAGATGATGAGGAGGATCGATCCACCAGCTGGAAGCCAATCCGCTATCGCCTTCCTCCGCGAAGCATCATGCCTTATGCATGGGATTACCCTGCTACCAAGAACAAGTCTCTAACCTTGACCTGTCAAGGAAAAGAACGACGCATCAAGCTTGCCGAAATCGGTAATTTGATTCCCATGAGAATTCCGCCTCGACAGCCTGGCGAGTATCAAAGAATCATTGATATCAATATTGTTGCCGATGGACCCACGCAATCCCTTGTCTTGTCCAACTTCAAGGCTTCGAAGAGTTTGTATAAGCAGCAGAAGAGCCACTCATCGCAAACAAGCATGAGCACTGGATTTGAAGTTAAGGAGATGAACTCAGACGTCACCTTCAAGGCCCAACTTCGCCTAGGTGGCATCGGTATCTCTTTGATCAACCAGAATTTGAAGGAGTTGCTCTACTTGACATTCCGTGAAATCGAAATCAAGTTCCGAGAATCGAAGATCTACCAAACTCTCAACACTACCATTAAGTGGATCCAGATCGACAATCAGTTATATGGCGGTATCTTCCCCATTCTCTTATACCCTAGTGTGGTACCCAAGACTGGGAAGGAGATGGAAGCCCATCCAATTTTCCATGCGATGGTAACTAGGGTCAAGGATGATTCGTACGGTGTCCTTTATATCAAGTACGCCACTTTGCTTCTGCAACAAATGACACTTGAACTGGACGAGGACTTTGTTTTTGCTATGCTGGACTTTGCCAAGATCCCGGGCGCTTCGTGGTCTGAACCACAAGAGGGCATACTCTGCGATGAGGACCTCAACATCCCAGAGCCCCAACAGAATGACAATGGCCAGGATGTCTACTTTGAGCTGCTTCATCTTCAACCAATGCAGCTCGACATATCATTCATGCGGACGGAACGCGTTAATGTCGAGGACACTATGCAACCATCGAATCCCCTCATGTTCGTTGTCAACGTCATGACAATGTCGATGGGTAATGTCAACGATGCACCCGTCCGGTTGAATGCCCTGATGCTTGAGAATGCCCGCGTTTCATTCGGACGATTGTTCGGTAACGTTCGCGCTCACTACACTCAAGAATTCCTGCGCCAAGTGCACGTAATTCTTGGCTCTGCTGACTTCATTGGAAACCCCGTTGGTCTATTCAATAACATCAGTTCTGGTGTGGCTGATATCTTCTATGAGCCATACCAAGGTCTTGTCATGACCGACCGTCCGCAGGAGCTCGGTGTTGGAATCGCGAAGGGCGCTACAAGCTTTGTCAAAAAGTCCGTCTTCGGGTTCTCTGACAGTATGGCGAAGCTCACGGGAAGCATGTCCAAGGGCCTGACTGCTGCCACATTGGACAAGGAATTCCAGGACCAGCGCCGATTTTCCAAGTCTCGTAACCGTCCTAAGCATGCTCTCTATGGTATAACTGCTGGTGGAAATGCCTTTGCAACAAGTCTTGCGAGTGGAATTGGCGGCCTTGCACGTCATCCTCTACAGGGCGCCGAGAAGGAGGGAGTTGCAGGATTCTTCAAGGGTGTCGGAAAGGGAGTCATTGGTCTAGCTACCAAGCCCGCAATTGGTGCCTTTGATCTTGCCTCGAACCTAGCAGAAGGAGTCCGGAATACGACTACTGTCTTTGATGCTGAGGGTCTAGACCGTGTGAGACTGACCCGTTTCATCGGTATTGACGGCATAGTTCGACCCTATTCGCAGCGTGAAGCCCTCGGCCAGTTCTGGCTCAAGACGACCGAAAACGGAAAGTTCTTCAATGAGGACTATATTGCTCATCTGGAGCTTCCCGGTCGTGAAATCATGGTCTTGTTGACCTATACACGAATTATGCTTGTGCGCACGAAGAGGCTCGATGCTGAATGGGACATTCGCCTCAAGGACATCCAGACCATCTCGAAGGAACGTACAGGAATGAGCATCACACTCAAAGGTGGAGCCAATGGGCCTTTCATTCCTGTCCAAGATGAGAGCTCCCGAAACTGGCTGTACAGACAAATTGCCATTGGTGAGTGTTGCCCCTGACAGATCATGAAACCGAAAGATAGACTAACATTCTCTCGCAGCGGTAAACGCCTTCAATGAAAAGTATAACCGAGGATAGACAGGCTCATTGCCAACCTGTAACGATGTCATGAAATGGGCTGCATCATGGTTTGGGCCAAAGGCCATAAAAAGAGGGGATCCACTTATTTCATTTTACTCTCTCGGTTGTTTTATAATGAAGCAGACACGTTCTCCTTCGATTCAAGTATATAATTTGTTTGCATATTTTCGCCTCTAGGTTTTTGGGAGGCTTTTCCAAGTTTCTGTTTTGCTCGCGCCATACGTATACAAAGCGAATGTTAATAATTAGAGTACCTCGATTGGATTTTGCCAGTAAAAGGGCGAGTTACTTGCTGCCCGTAATTTACGCACCCTAGGTACATTCCAGAGCGAATGTCCTACTACTCTGGGTAGAATGACTTAACAAATGAAATGAGATTAATTTCTGTACAGTTAGAATATCACTGAGGTACCCCGGTACCGGTCCCAAAGAAACCTGCCGTCTTTTCCCGCATAAACCCTACCAAGAGCTCTGCGAGTTTCCGCCATTAGCAGAACGCGACTCATACTCAACAGTGACATTATCCGTACGCCGGATTGCACCCATAGGGAAGGCCTTATTGTCGCTCTGTTGGAATTGATCCTTATTTCCATCAGCACGAAGAATGCTTTCTTGGCTGTCGATATTGGTGACAGCCAAATCATCCTTCCGTGCGGCAGACTTTTTGCTTCGATCAAATGAGGCGGTATTCCAATTGCTTCCACTGTTTTTATAAGGCCCGGATTGGCCATTACTATACGAGCCCAACGTGCGTTTTCCGAGGATGAGCTCGAGAAGGGGTTGGAGGGTTGGGATGCAAGAGGCAATGACAACGACATCGGCTTCGATACTATGCAGAAAGATGCATCAGCGCTTGCTTTTTGATCAAGGTGTATTCATTTTAGGTAGTTGGGTTGAGTGCTCACTTGGTCCACATAACGAGATCTGCTGTTCCGTCTGGAGAATGATGAGTAAATCGTGAATATAAGGTAGGTACCTTGGATGACAGTGGACTTACAGGTGTAGTCAGACTTATCAGCAAGACCTTTTAGCTGAGTACACTTGACAATTGCCATCGCAGAGGCACTGGGTAAGTTAGTACATCAGGTAATGAAGCAAACTTGTATTTCCTGATCAGGTAACTTACATTGAGCCCAGCCCCAGGGCTGCACAGAGAGCAAGTCTTTTTCTCAAAGACATGTGTAACTTCATGAGAACTGTGACCGGATATAGAGCAAGATAGAGATCAACAAAAGCAGAAAGGGCTAAATCGTTCAGTTAGATCAAATCTTGTTTGATGTAAGCAGGAGGATTCGAGGCTGTGAGTTTACCTCCTGTGAAAATAGCGTAGTTGACAAGCATCCAAACGTTTCTACATGTAGCACCTTCTGTGGCAACAAGATGTACATGCCACAATGCCTCGGGCGGGTCACACATCGTAAACAAGATGATGATACAGATGCAAGACACAGCAGCAGCGGTACCAACCAAGACCCAAAGCCATATCTTTTGGAGCAGACCGGGATTCAGGATGCGAGTCAGCATAGCAGTCACCGCTATCTTGGGAACCGTAAACGATAGAATGCCAAACAAAAAGCTGACAGTGTTGAGTAGCATTGCCATTTCCAAGTCATATTGTGAAAGTTTTATCGCATGCTTGCCATATCCGTGTGCTACCCCGAGTGTAGTTACCACGCAGTAGGCAATACCCAGCATCATTGCGAAAACGATGAGATAGTCATCAATACCAAAATTATTCAGCATTTTTATCCTGATGAATGTGCGGGCAGTTACCATGAAAAATGTCAATGCTGTCAAAGTCCAGAGCACTGCAAGGATCTTGGGACCCTTGTCGTCGTCTGCATTCTCTGTTGTAACTGCCATTCTGTGACTTCAACTCACGTTGCAAAGCTTCACTTGCAAATATAAAAAAGCACGATTATACTCCCTGAAGAATGGGAGATTGATTTTAAAATCCTCTATGCACAGGGGCCATTGACAAAGCCGAGAGGAACTCGGGAATATGATCGCCTGTCAAATATCACTCTGGTACTTCAATGTCCAATCATTTGAATCGTCACATTTTTAAAACTCCACAATACTCTTTTTGGGCTCTCAAGCCCTCTCTCATACAGCCAGAATCATGGAATAGACCAACATCTAACGGGGGTTACCGATGGCATGGTGATGGTGTGTTTAGAAATGGGGCCGTTACACACAAGCAAAAGCACCTTGTTTTAACAATACACCCGTTGATTACATGGGTCCTATAGAAGTGAGAAAATATTTACATTACCAAAACAACCTAGAGATGTAGGTTAGGGGTCAAGCCAAGAATGACAGTTGCATGGTGGCGTTTTTTGACAGGTGCCTCAACGGTCTATCACTACAGACAGTAATCCCGACAAGGGGATCGCCAATTTATCGTCATTGACAGCAAATAACGCTTAAGCATTGGGGGCGGAACGTGTGCTAACACTACACTAACAGTAAACGCCAAGCGAAGGAGCGCTAACAAAGAAAAGTGGCGTCGCTTAAAGAGGCGGAACTGTTGATCCAACATGCGGCCCTAACGGTATGGGGTAGTAGACCTGTCAAACGAAGTTCCACACGGGAAATAATCCGACTCGTCTGGATGAGCACTCCGTACTTTTATCAGGATCATCTCTACTTACGGATTACTGTAGCAAATCCCTGTCAACTTGCCCAAAATTAGTAGGTACACTATGTAACGGAGTACTCCGTATATGCAGGGAAAGGGGATCGACGGCCCAGGCCTTGAACATTTCATCCAATTGCAACATGTAGACTTTGTTGGTTCCAATTGACTTTGATGCCTATATGGGAGAGGCGCCTTAGTGTAAACAATCGATCAACCGTCTGTCGGTCCTTTCTTTCATTTTAAAATCAGGAGCTTCCAACGATGGCTCAGCAACATTCCATGAGAAGCGCTTAGTTCCGCCTTAGCGCTCCGAGGCCTCCGCGAGATGGAGACGTCCCTAGCGATCGTCATCAGCAGCCTTGGGCGTTCTACAACATGACACGCTCTTGATGGAGCCCACACAAATCTGTTGGCTCTGAAATAATCCACAGTTACTAGACTAAATATGGGGTGCTAAGTCAGAACTGCTAGCCAAACTAATTGCCCCGTGTGTAAAGACTCGGATAGATGGTGGGTCCCTCGCTCACTTGGCTCACATGTTGCCAACGACTGTGATAAGTGTAAAGTACCTTTGTTTTCTTGATTTAGCCTACTAAGGAGTATGGAATAGAGTTTCCTGCATCCTTCGGGGCAGAAGAATACACCCCCAAAAGAACCGTTAGAGGCCTAAGCGTGTTTGAACTAGTTTTCTCCACCCCAAGCTCTCCTAAATTCGTCGTAAGAAGCCTAGTACTACCAGAAATACGGAGTACAGAACAAATAGCTAGGAAAGAAATGGGGCCGGAAGGCATTAAACGGGCCAAGATAACGGTACATGGATATTTAGTGTTTATGTAGGGGTAGGGGGGGGAGGTCGACGGTTGACATAAAACCCGACTTTTCTCATCTTCACTAAGTTTTACCTAACTTACTAAATCTTCCAGTTATTTATCAATTCTAGAAAAGATGACTACTGACACTCAAGTCCAAAAGAACGGTACTAACGGTGTCAATGGTACCAATGGTACCAATGGCCATACCGCCAATGGCCACACCAACGGACACACCAACGGCCACGCAAATGGCCACACAAATGGAAGCAAGAATGAAGCATTCGTTGATGGTTCCGTTGCCGTTTCTCCAAATACCCCTGATCTAGTCCCGGAAATACTAGAGAAGATTGCTGCTTCTGGAAAGGCTTTCACATCGAGTGATCCAAAATCCCGTACAGAACTCTTAGACGCCGCTCGCTCTCTCGTCTATGCGGTAGAAACACCAAGAGAGGCTATGATTCGCTTTTGCTGGTCCCAAGTATGACTTCCTAGTATCGAATTATACCCCCACAGCCACTAACTTGCTTTCAATAGTCAACTCTCTATGCTTGCATCGAGACTGGCGTAGACCTTGGTCTTTTTACTGCTCTCTCCAAGGATGACCAGCCCAAGACTGCAAGCTCATTGGCCAAGGCCGTTGGAGCTGACACCAAGTTAATCGGTATGATACCAGAAGGGAACATTAAAGCCCAACTGACTACCTGTGCACATAATTGACAGGAGAAATAGCTCGCATTCTGAAGCACCTGTGTGCTATGGGTATTATCTTGGAGACTGGCCCTGATGAGTACCGACGAACTGGATTCACAATTTCCTTAATGTCGGAGCGTTACAGTGATGCTTATGCTTGCATGTGAGTGTCTATGCCTGTTCTTGTTATTGAAAGCTTCTGGGAGTTACTAATAATGTTCAATTTGCTTAGTACCGACTGCATAACGAACGGCATCCTCGCCCTACCCGCCCAATTGAAGAAAACCGGTTACCGTAATCCTTCGAATGGCACAGAATGTGGCTTCCAACTCGGATATAACACCAATGATCACTTCTTTGATTTCCTCAAGACTCATCCAGTCACTGCCAAGCAGTTCAACAATCATATGTCTGCATACCACCAGGGTCGTCCCAGCTGGATGGATGTTGGCTTCTATGATGTGCCCCAGCTGATAAAGACTGATGTGGAAGATAGTGGTGCTTTATTGGTCGATATTGGAGGAAGTGTAGGCCACGACCTGTCAGAATTTCGTCGGAAGTGGCCTGAGGCCCCTGGACGTCTGGTTCTACAAGACCTTCCAGAAGTACTGGATCAGGCTCGAACCATGTCTCTCCACAAAACTATTGAGATTATGGAACACGATTTCTTCACAGAGCAGCCTGTAAAGGGTGAGTATTCTATTCAATAAATGACCTACAATTAGGCATCTTCTGACTGGGTTGTTTCACAGGAGCTCGTGCTTACTACATGCACTCCGTGTTGCATGACTGGACCGATGAGAACTGCGTGAAGATTCTCCAGAATATTGCCCCTGCTATGAAACGTGGCTACAGCAAAATTCTGATCAACGAGAACGTCATCCCGGCGACGAACGCTTATTGGGAAACCACTAGCTTGGATATTATCATGATGTCTGACTTTGCATCGACTGAGCGCACAGCCGATGACTGGCATGCACTTATCGAGGCTGCTGGATTAAGAATCAACAAAATATGGACGGTCGGACGTGGTGTCGAGAGCTTGATTGAATGCGAGCTTGTCTGAATCAAATAGAAATATTTAAGTGATGGACGGATGGGAACTTGATTTAGTATACTTTGAGCAATATCGGTCACTTTTCGATTTGGCTTCAAGTACGTATCATGTAGAATATCATATTCCGGTACTACCCTGACAAAGGGACCTACATTAGGTCCCTAATGTATCAAAGCACCAAAACGTGCTGAAAATTCCATGCAGTATTATAATCAGAACGAATCACTCTTGTGAGGATTACATGAAGTACTTCTTTAATGATCCCGGTGGAACCTCCCCCTCCCCCAGCGACGAGCCCCTGGAGACGTTAAGTCAGAATGGTGAATGCCAAGATAACCATGAAACCCTTGGAAATAAACCCGGTCTCCATGTGGGATCAATACATTATCCAGGTTGTGCAAAGATAGTCTTGCCTTCCAGTTGGAAACGGGATCCTGCTCCGATGAATCCGATGCCAAGTTCAATACGAGAAGTTGACATGGAAAATCGGAGAGTATGTAATTTCCGGTACAACATGGACCAAAAAGGGATTTGTGTGGCATTTTTTCGTACAAGAATATAAAATTAGAAGCCAAGACTTATCTTTGGCATTTCCTTATTTAAGAAAGACGTTCTCTGAGAGCACGAATAGAAAAAAGAAACATCATTTCTCACTCAATTAGCTAAAGCATACATTATGGTTCAATGGTTTGACGATATCTCAGCCGCCCGCGGTACAATGTTAACTACACCAGACTATGTAACAGACTGTGTTATAGTTGGAACGGGACCGTCCGGGGGATCATTGGCATCATTTTTGGGATGCTACGGTATGTGATGCTAGCTGAGTTCCGAGTGAATGACAAGGTGTTGATAGTCACAGGCATCAAGGGGGTTATTATAGGTAAAACATCTACAACGGCACAGACTCCTCGTGCACACATAACAAACATGGCCACTATGGGTAGGTCAATTTGGCGGGACAAAACAAGGTTAAAGCAAAACAAACTCACATCTGTGAAGAGTGCATGCGCGATATTGGTATAGAGCAAGAATGTCGCAATTCCGGTCTAGACTGGTCTTACATGACACATGTTCATTGGAGTGAGTCAATGACTGGAAAGGAATATGCTCGTCTGCCATCGTGGGGTAACGGCCCAAGCCAGGTAAGTTGACGCATTCAGATGGCTAGGGCTTTCCACCTGGTTGCATGTTTCTAAGCGGAAGCTCTCAAGACTCGATACAGAGACGCTAGCCCATGCCCACCAATGGACCTTGCACAAACTCTACTGGAGCCTATACTCATCCAGAAAGCTGCGGCATCTGGATTCATTGTTCGCTTCGATACTGAATTTCTCTCATTCTCAGAAGAAAATGCCCGGGATCTTGTACAGGTCAAAGTGATAGATCTGGTCTTTGCAAGAAATTTTACCATTCACTGTAAGTATCTATTTGGTTGCGACGGCTCTCACAGCCGGGTATTGGAGCAACTAGACATTCCGGTTGCTATTGGGAAAGGCGCCGGTGTACAGGCGTGGGATCTCCTAGTGCGAGCTGATCTGTCTCACTTAATGCACTTTCGTCATGGGAGCCTTCATTGGACATTTCAAGATGATTCCCTTTGTCCAGGAAGCCTTCTTGTTGTTCATCCTCGAATGTACAAACCCTGGACAGAGTGGGTCGTTGGGTTTTCATGGGCTCCTGGGTCAGAGCCAGATACTAATATTGTCCCGACACACGACGATTGGATAAGGAGACTCAAGAAAATGATAGGTGATGAGAGTGTCCAGTTGGAGATACTCGACATTGTAAAGTGGGAAATGAACAATGCTGTTGCAGAACGGTCTTCCCAGGGACGTGTCTTTTGTCTCGGGGATGCAGTTCATCGTCATGGCCCTGGCGGGGCTTTGGGGTCCAACACAGCTATTCAGGATGCATATAACCTCGCGTGGAAGGTGGCATATGTACTCAATGGTTTGTTTTAGAGAATCCATCCTCCCCTTTATATGGCTTTGATATACAGGCTGACCCGTCTACGCCAGGACAAGCCGGTTCCTCATTACTCGACACTTATTCGGTGGAGCGAAACCATGTGGGCGCAGAAGTGGCTTCTAGGTAGGCCCAATAATCCCAAAACTATCTGATACTGACCTAAAACGAATATCGAGCTCAATGGATGCCGTTCTTGCAAATTTCGCCATCCTAGAAGCTCTAGGGGCCCGAGGAGCTACTAGTGTCGAGAGAATGAAAGATCAACAAAGGAAACTCGCTGAAAACACCAAACAAGGCAAAATATTGCGTCAAAAACTACGCAAGGCACTCGAGGAGTCAAAGTTCGGCATTGAAGGGCTTGGCAATGAAATGAATCAGCAGTATAGATCTAGCGCCGTTTGGGTCCAAAATGACGATAAATTGAAAGAGCCCGAGTTGTTCAGCTCAAGGTTGAACTACTTCAAAAACACATATCCAGGAACTCGCCTCCCACATGCATGGCTCAATACTATCATTCCATCAAAACCGATTTCCACGATTGACCTCGCCGGACACGGCCGTTTCACCATTTTCACTGGAATTGGAGGGGAGAAATGGAAGACGTCTGCAGCTCGAGTAGAAGCCACTCTCGGCTTGTCCATCGCGGTGTTCTCTATCGGACATGGCCATGACTATGAAGACCCGTATTTCGAATGGGATTCTTGTCGGGAGGTGGATGAATCAGGTGCAATTCTCGTCCGACCAGATCGGTTTATAGCCTGGCGCAGCAAAGATGTTGAAGCAGACTGCGAGGCCACACTTTTAGCGGTTTTTAGAAAGATTCTCTCTCTATGAAGACAATCGTCACTGATGAATGTCATCAGTGACAAAATGCCAAAGGCTTTTATTTGGTCGGGTATTTGCTCTCTATGATGTAAATTCTTGATCTTTTAGCCATTCTTGAAATTTGAACAAGGCTTGGTAGCGATGTGACAGTCCATTCTAAGCAATTGGTCAGTTTCATTCCTCGTGACTCAGTACAGCTGTATTGATTGATACCTTCTTATCGTGTGCCATTTCTGCAAGAGTCTCGCCTTCATGCTCAAATATTGGTTCCCAGCCTACAGTGGGTTAACAAATAGGTCAATTAATGCTTTTTCGCGCAAAAGTTAACCTACCAAATACCGGGGGTCCTCTCGCAGGGACAATTCGACCCTTCAATAGAAACCGAGCATGAGAAAAATTGTATATTGGTATAGATCACTCGCGGATATTTTGAACAAACCTTGAGTCTTCCTTGGAAGATGATTGGGTCCACAGATGGCCCTGTAGTAAACGCAAACGTACACACAGCCTCTGCTGTTTTGTTGGTATACGAATGTAATAATTTATTGAGGCCGTCGTTCCCGAGTAATTCTAAAAACTGCTTTCTGATATTGTATCACAAAGTTGTATAAGTAATCGACATCTCTGTGTAACTTCCACTTCTTTTCTCTGCTGTGAGTAGTACTCACATATAAGGACCCGGAAGCTTGTTCATGGCGTTGAATTCCAATGCAGAGTCTTCAACGATGACCGGTCCTTCCACCTAGAAAATCAATCAGACTCAATCCAATGACAGATTCTTTTGATACTGGCCGGACAATTTTGGCTGCACGACGACATTTGTCGATCGCGATTTCTTCCAATGTGCCTTGGATTTCGGGAATGTCCAAGGCCATGGGTTTTATAGCTATTTTATCTCCTAAAATAGCATTGACCTCGATGACCTTGTTAGGATTTCCCGTCACGAAAGTACACGTCTTCATGATGGATTGGGCGAATGAATGATCTAACATATCAACACACGGTCGGAGGATGTCTTTTGTGGCCGAATAGAGCGCTAAGCTATATTCGGTCTAGTTTTCATGGTTCTGCAGCAATTCGATTGCTCACAAACTAAGCTTGACAATCATAGTATGATTGAAATATTCTGACAAGTTGCCAATTATTTGCAATTGCTCTAACTAAACTATAGTAGTATCTTCATAAATTATTAATTTAATCAATTGATCTTTTGATGAGGTGAAATTTGTGTTGAGCCCGTGATTTGAGATCAACGACATTAGTAACATTGAGCGAGGCAGACAGAGCCATTCAATGAAAGCATCCAACCCATCTGACTGAACAGCATCATTTCTCTACCCCAGATCTTCAGATCCGATCTCTGGCCCGAGTGGTCCATTTTCCAGGGCTGTGAGTGGGCGAGAGAACGCTTGCCGGGTAGCCGTCGGTTAAGTGAGACTCGCTTGTTGGTTTCGGCATCTCTCTGGATCGATTATTAATACCGCATGTCCAAGCTGTATTGCGATCATTCTTATAGAATTTTGATTCTATTGAATTTCCAGTACTCTATTCTTGTGCAGGACGGAATTGCTCATTACCCCATAATATTATCAAGGTACGTCCTCTGCTAAAGGAACTGGTGAGTGAGTCACTGCGAACAAGATCACCCTCATCGAGATGCAATTGACGATTGACGTCATGCGCAATTCAAGTACCTTGTTATTCGGGGTCTTGCCATCATTTTCAGAAATTCAACCTCGAATAATTACTGAACTACAGTAGCACCAATTACCATCATGTCGGACACAAAAATGGAATATGTTCGGTAAGAACCCCACCCCGCAGCGACACTTTTACCGGGGTTCCCTGGTCCTTGATAAAGCATTATATTGACATCTGGTTGTTTAAAGCCTGGGAAACTCGGGCCTGAAGATCTCTAAGATCATTCTTGGTACCATGTCCTATGGCAGTAAGCAATGGCAAGATTGGGTCTTGGACGAAGATGAATCGTTGCCCCTCATCGAGCATGCCTACAAGAAGGGCATCAACACCTGGGATACTGTAAGTGGTCCCTTACCATTAAATCTTGAAACCGAGTTAATGAATGACAGGCCGATGTCTATTCTCACGGTCGATCCGAAGAAATCGTTGGAAAAGCCCTGAAGAAGTACGACATCCCTCGTAACCGCGTCGTGATCCTGACCAAGTGTTTCTTCGGCGTTGACGACGAGGGTAAGTTCCCGCCCATCGCTGCCTCGGCACGAAATGATGGCGAATTTGTAAACCGCGTGGGATTGTCTCGCAAGCATATCTTCGATGCGGTAGATGCCAGCGTCAAGCGTCTGGGAACCTATATCGATGTGTTGCAGATCCACCGTCTGGATCGCGAAACTCCCCGCGAGGAGATTATGAAGGCTCTCAACGACGTTGTTGAGAGCGGTAAAGTGCGCTACATTGGCGCTAGCTCGGTATCTATATTCATTCCTGTAAGCTCCGAAAAAGATACATGCTAATGAATCCTCACAGATGGCGGCTTGGGAATTCCAAACCCTTCAAAACATTGCCGCTCGCAATGGCTGGCACAAGTTCATCTGTATGCAGAACTACCACAACCTCATTGCCCGCGAAGAAGAACGTGAGATGATTCCCTACTGTCTTGACAGTGGAGTTGGTCTAATCCCGTGGTCTCCTATGGCTCGTGGTGTTCTTGCTCGGCCCTGGGGTTCTCGATCCACCGTACGCGAAAACACCGACGGTGCGTTGAAGATGTTAGTTCGCAGTCGTGAGACCGAATCTGACAAGGAGATCGTCGATCGCGTGGAGGAACTGGCAAGCAAGAAGGGAGTGAGCATGGCACAGATTTCTCTGGCTTGGTCTTTGAGCCATCAGAGCGAGTGTCCCATCGTTGGACTCGCCAGCAACTCGCGCATTGATGAGGCCGTGGCCAGTCTTCAGGTGAAGCTGAGTCGGGAGGAGATTCAGTACCTGGAGGAACCTTACGTGCCCAAGTCTGTTGCCCCTCTGGAGCGGTAAATTCTTGATGGAATGACTATATACACATCAAATATTGGGACATGTTGACTAGTTTATTCGAATCCGTACAAATCTCAAAAAAGGTAAAACCGAACGACCGTCTATATTGTGAGATCATTGGAGACTATAACTAGTTGGCGGCAACTGTGGTCTATTCGTATTGCAAAGGACACCGGTTTTCTCTATAGAAAATTGCTATATGAAATAGATGGAGTACTACTACAGTATATTGCGACATGAAATGATGTCATTGCTTTTTGGCCATGATGAGAATAATGCTTGATATTCGTAAATAGTTTCTTGAGTTGGACATATTCATGTCATAACTGAAACTGAAGATAGACTGGCTATGGGCTAATTTCCAGTACATCGGGAAAACAAAGAGGGAAGAAAAAAGTTCTTCCATGAAGCGAGCAATCGGATGTAACAAGTGGCAATCCGGTTTGTCCGTCTTACCACCGTAACACAGGATTGGCTGCTTCGGATGTAGTGTCATGAAGCTCGCATTGGAATATGGAGCAGACAAGACAGTTTGAAAAGAAAAAGAAAAATGGCAAAGCATCGTACCGGACGAGTCTTAATGCCAGATCAGCGGAACGCCCATCCCAGATGCAATCGGGTACCGAGATAATGCTAGATAGAAAATACAGACAGATCGCTGAGAAGATGCAGATGCAGGGGTATAGGCATGTGGAAAGAGGGGAGATTTGTGAAGAGATGAGGGTGAAGGGTGAAGGGAAGATAAGGTATCAATGGGTCGCTCCTTTGCGGTGGAACATCGTGAAGAGAGAGCTGAATCGGTGTCGTCGTTTGGTCTTTGCGTTATCGATATCTTTGCCATTTTCCTGCCAAGGCTCGGGGGTTACTGCCGAATGACGATCGACAATGGCTCGATCGGGCTGTGGAGTCGGTTTGGAATTTTCAGAGATGGCAGGAGGGTTGGGTTTGGTCTGAGATCGGTCAGGTCGTTGAAGCGTATCGGGATCAAAGGACCCCTGGCGGAGAGAGGCGGGTCTAGAAACGACGATCTCCCGGCCGTTATCGCCAGTGAACATGCTGTGTCGATTGAGTCGGGTACTAACTCCCGAGGCGGTCCGTTGTTTGGCTCTTTCCATGAACGCTGCACCGGTCGAGTTTGAGCGCTTGGACAGACTGCCGAATGATTTATCCCCTTCTGCCGGAGCTGTGGTGTTCGAGCGGCGGACACTGGAAACGGACATACAGCGCTTGCCATTGTTGGTAACTTCTTTCATGGGGCTTAGACCATCCTTTTCGAGAGGTGACATTGCTTCGTTCTTTGCCACAGTTGGTGAAGCGGTTCTTGATGAGGTTGGCGAGGATATCGATTTGCCGTTGGTACTTGCCAGTGGATCACGATAGTTGAAGTTAGGAGACCAGCCTTCTCGGAAGGCAACCCAGATGGCGGTGACAATGATCTGTGTGCGCAAGCCATCATCAAGGGTGACGACGTCATTGGGTTCGATTGGTGCTTCAGTATCAGAGAGGTCGCTGATGACGGACATCGCAGAAGTAGGGGTTGTGGGCCCGGTATTAGACCGGACTACCGAGGAATATTCATCGAAGACTTCCAACTGATTGCGAGTCATGGATGCGATGACAGGGTGTCGACGAGTTTGGGGATCAATGACACTAAAGGTGAATCGCTTGCCCTCTTCTCGCGAATTGGTGGTTGGGTTGACGGATGACAGCCGGCGACTTTTCGCACTGCGCAAGGCCCATCGCATCACTCGCAGGCCGTGGGCGGTGCGCGCGACAAACTCATAGGAGCCACTCGGCAGAGGAGTGGCTTCCCAAACAGGGCCAAAGTTCAAGCAAATCTCAGCCTTGCCTTTGACGCGGGCATCTTCATGTAGCATCTGACAAATGGTAGCAACCACTTCCCGGTGATCATGATTATCATCTTCCAGTCTCGAGGCTGTCTCCGGGATGCTTGAAACGGTGCGTTCGTAAAGTTCACTCATCACAATAACCAAATCATTAGGACCCAGACCATTCCGACCACGGAAGAGAGCAGGAAATCTGCCCGCCAAACGCGAATTATAGATCGTGGATGGTAGGATATCTAGGATAGGCAAGGGACGAGGTGTTTGCGAGACCTGCTGGAGCTGAAGTAACAGCTTGGGGCGCAGTCTGAATCGCTTGTGACGGGCATGTGCAGCAGGGTGAGCGAGCTGATACGAGGTCTTCGGCCGCGTTGCCTTCCGGTTAGTATACGAGCTGACACGAGGTCGGGTCAGAGACGGTGGTGGCGTTTGGGCGGTCTCATTCCCGCTTGATGTCGCGGCGACGGGACTCATGGCCGGACCGGATGGTGATCCCGCAGGCTGAGCAGGAGCAGGAGCATCGATCTGTTTTTGTTTGTTGTTGTAAAGAGGGCCCAGGAAAGGTAGAGCTGGGAGAGAAAAGCCAGCTGTGTAGCAAGCTGCTGAATTGGATGCCGGGGGAGTATCAGAGTGAGAGCTGGAATCGGTAGAATGGGCTGCTGCGGCATCCGCTGTGAGGCCAAGATTCAGCAGCATTCTTGGACTCGGCGGAGCCACATCGATCTTGGTGTTTTCTTGGAAGTCAGGAAATCAGGGTGTTTATTGAGGTGACCCCGGGAATCCGCGTACGCATCCAGGGCCAATAACGCGTAAGCTGCGGGGGATGAAGAGTGGGGGAGCGCAATGTTATGTTGATTTTAAGAGAGAGTGTTGTCCGTCGTGTGGTTGTGGTGTTTTGAAAAGAGAAAAGAAGAGCGAGCGAAAAATAGAGAGAGGTGGGAAGAAAGAAAGAAAGAAAGAATGAAGGTGTTTAGGGAAAGAGAATCCAGGAGGGTATGTGAGTGTGTGTGAGAGAGAGAGAGTGAGAGAGTGACAGGAAGTCCAGCCTGTAACAGGTAGAAAAAGCTGTCAGGTCACAATGCAAGGGATGTTTTTGTCTGTTTTGTCTATTTTTCTGTCCTCTTGTGTTCCATTTAAGAAATAAAAGAAACAAAAGAAAAGAATAAAATCAAATCTCACCCAGTCTCGGTGGGATAGATCAGACTCACGAGAGCTGGTCATCGAAAATGGGCGGTCAGCCTTATACAATTGGATCAAATTAATTCTTTTAATTCTTTTTTAGAGAGAATCAGAAAAAAAAAGGTGGATCGTGGAGCAAATGGAGAGCGGATCGGCGATTGCGGCCTCCGACACATCCGGCGGCGCGATCGCCCTATTTTAATGATTTTAATGAGCCATGTGAGGCTCCGGCACCGAGAAATGCGTCATGCTGAGATGAATGAGCAAGAAAAACCTCTCATTTGTTTGGTCTATTGCCCTGGGCGCTTCTTGGCGACGCCCCCCCCTGCGGTTTTCACAGCCGAATTCCTTAGGATTATTGGCCGATCGTTGCTTTGCCATGGCCACTTTGCTGACGGCGCCGAACTTCTTCAGCTTGCCCTGCTAGCGTGACTTTAGGGCGATGTAATACATCCAACATGGTACTAGTATGCTACATAAACTCTCTACCATGCTATGCTTACTACTAATTTAGGTATGTATCTGAATACATTATTTCCGAATACCTATTCTCTATTCGGAGTATATCCATTATCAACTTGATCCCATATTGATAACCCCACGGCAACTACAGTACCACCTCTGGTATAGTATACCGAGGACATGCAACTACGGAGAAGATGCATAATCATTATTCATAGAGATGGCCGAGCTAAGTGGAGAAACAAGTCATGCCAGCAGCAGACTTTTTCTTCGTGGAACGATGAAAAATACCGGGGCAACCGCTAGAAGGACGGGACAAACCTTGAATGTTCGGAGTCATTTATGGATGAGTTCCGTGCTCCGTAGTACACTACTCCTTATGGACTGCCAACTAACTACATCCAGTATCGTTGCCAACTCAAACATATCACTCTGAGTTGCTAACAAAGGCCGCGGATGAAACTCGCACCGCGGAATCGGTCTACGGAGCAAAACGGCAAACGAAAGACCGAAACCCTGCTCACCGGCTGGGCTCGGAGCCCCACTAGGATCGAGTTTGAAGGAGACTAACATAGTACTACTAGGTAATACATTAGTAAATGGTAAAGTGATAATATTAATACTCTAACTGGAGGGTATATACTCCGTTGAAGGGAGAGACTTCAAGTTGATGATTGCCCGCCGAGAGTTAGGGCTAGCGGGCTGAACTACTACCTAACAGTTCTTAACATGCTCTGTAATATGCTAACTATAATTAATAATCCCTGTAAGCTGTAAGATGTGGGCTTAAGCTATCTACTATAAGCAGCTTATTTTTCTAGCAGATTCTTCCAGTACTACTGGACTACTAGTAGCTGCAGTGCTGCTCTGCCGGTTCCAAGGTTACCATGGAGAACATAGGGCTGAAGGGGTCCAGACTGAGGGTCCAGGGGCGATGGGTCAATTCTAAATATGCTTTCTACACATTAAGTGCTAAAATGCCCAAATTCCGATGACATAGTGCTACCAATAACATCGTAAGCCACAGGAAATCAGTGGATTTTTTTATCAAATTTGTTTGTCGGATGACCAACTGCCAAGAAGGGATTTGTCTTGTGGCCAAGCACGTTGCCACTGAATACGGGGATACTCCTCAGTACTCCGTACAATCACCATAAATGCAACCAACATACTTTGTACAATGAAATACTTCCACTTCACTAATCGCAAGTAGTTGCTAGATCAAGCAAACTTGATTCCTAATTCTTGCTTTCCAAATTAATGTTATAGTCAATAGTCAATAGTCAATAGTCAATAGTACATACAAAATGGACTACGGAGAACGGAATTACTGGTGGTAGTAGTTCGGCATCCCGGAGGTCCCGCACCCGCTGAGTCATTAATTATGCAGAGTTATGCCCCTGACACAACCGGCACTTTGGACTCTGGCCTCAACTACGAGACTATACTGAGAATATACTAGCTACAGTACCCTATCCACTTCAATTCTCTTGCCCCCCTCCCCCTCCTCTAGCCTCGGTTGATTCCGAGCTCTTTGCTTGTACAGAGAGATCCACGGTGTCACGCCACTTCCCAAATCCTGGGTGCTAGCATGTCATCAATTGGCCGTAATGCGGCCTTGTTGCGATTGGATAATCCAGGCCGGAGTTTGACACTTGCCTTTTGGCTTTGGAAAGTTCTCTTGTTTGTCGCCATCGTTGTTTGCCCTGGTCCAGGATATGATACCTCCACTACTCTCATCACTGACGAGCATGTCGGCCTGATCCCTGACAGCTCGGCCAATACCCTCCCCTGGTCATTCAAATTTGTTCGATGGGACGCCATATACTTTTTGCACTCCGCTGAACATGGCTATGTTTTCGAGCAGGAGTGGGCTTTCAGCTACCCTCGCGTCCTCGGCTTCTTTCTCTCAGGTATGTAGTTGGTTCTTGATCCGCACACCACGGGAAGGGGGTCATTAGTGTCACCTTGCTGATTTGTTTTCATCAGGAATCCACAAGTCCGGTGGTCTGGGCGGGCCACTTACAGCAGCCTTGATCGGCGTGGTTTTGTCCCATGTTGCGCATTATCTCTCCGTGCTGGCCTTGTATGGTCTGTCGGCCAATGTTTTTGGCCATGCGACTCCCACTCAGAGGCTCATTTGCTTTTTGTCGGCTGCACTTCACATCATCAGCCCGGCCGGTGCTTTTTTATCGGCTCCATATGGAGAACCAATCTTCTCTTTCCTGAATATCTCAGGCTTCTACCTTTATACTTCTTCACTCATTGCAGATCACAATGGCGCAGTGCGCTTTCGAGATATCCTTGTCCTCGCAGCTGCCCTGCTTTTCTCCCTCGCGACATTAGTCCGCAGCAATGGCATTTTGAGTGGATTTTTGTTTGCTTATGATGCTGCTATCCTGGGGTGGTCGACTTTGACTGAGGGGCCTTCGCGCCGTACTACTCGCCGACTGGCTGTGATCATTCTAGGGGGTTCAATTGTCGCACTGGGGATGGTTGTGCCGCAGATAATTGCCTACCGCGAGTACTGCATGTTAGGGACCACTCCTCGACCGTGGTGCAGCTGGACTGTGCCTAGCATTTACACCTGGGTACAGGGCCAATACTGGTATGTTATATCTACTTCACGCCTGGCGGTTTTAGTGAAATCATCCAGCCTCGAAGACCCGTGCTAATTTATTTCCCTTCTTGTTTATCTTGCAGGAACGTTGGATTTCTTCGGTATTGGACTGTTTCAAATATTCCTCTCTTTTTACTAGCAGCACCGATGTTGGCGATCCTCTGCAAATCATCTTGGTGGGCGCTTCAAGCTCCATCAACCTTAGCGCCAGGGTCTGGCGGCCACTCCACCTCGGCTGTCAGTCCGGGGTCAATGCTCTTCCGCCTCGCAGTACCCCAGGGTCTTTTGGCGATCATGGCATTGACCAGCTACCATGTTCAAATTATTAACCGAATCTCGTCTGGTTATCCATTGTGGTATTGGTGGTTAGTCTCGACTGCGATGAATGGCCTCCAGGACCCTCTCAAGAGCCGCAGTCTCCTCTCGGTCGCGACCCAGGCTATGGTGGGCTATGCGTTGATCCAAGGGGTTCTTTTTGGTTCCTTCTTGCCGCCGGCATAAATTTTGCGCCTTGTGAAAATAAGTTCACCTCCAATGGCCAAGGCTGATTTCATTGTCATATGCTCGTGGTTGGGTTCCAGGTGTGTGCCGCTTGCGTAAGGATTGTCTGCCTAACTTGGGCTGCTGAGGCGTACTCGCTGCCTGGCCAAATGAAAAAGAACAAATAGAATTTTTTTAAAAGAACTACATATCAAGCAAATAAATTGTCGGGGCAGGATAATTTCTTCAACTGCTTTTTAGTAGTTCATAGTCTACCTACATACTACTTACATATTTAAGTACCTACTTACATCGAACTCCACCGGGTCGATCGATTAACGCGCTGCAGCTCGTTTTTGGCAGTTACGTGGAATTATGTCATCATCAACCTCCAACTGAGACCTCGTCCTCACTCATCTTGGTTGAACATCCCAAACCTTCCCAAGGTTGCGTGTGATCACTTGCTCAGACTCTCGAACAGAATAGAGATCCATCAATCGATTACTAAGAGTTGGCCCCCAAGTCCTTCTCCAGCCCACTTTGGAGCTTCGCGCGGTTACTGTCCCCGAGAGCCTAGTACCTCATGCGCCCCCGGCCGTGTGCAACACTTTCTCCGATTTCAACTTTCTCACCTAGCGGCGTGGAATTCTGAGTTTGGCGGTGAAAAAAGACAGGTATGTCAAGCATACCTTTATTGAGGATCACCACCACGAGGACCTGCGATATTCTGGGGGTTATTGCTACCATCGGTAAAGAGCCTTGGGAGTTGCTGACGTATCTTAGATTTGACCCCGATCTGACCTCCACGCCAACACTCTCTCTCGCCCCCATCTCCACCTCCTCCCCTCGCCCTCCTCTCCCCCTCCTTCCACTTGCATGCGACTATGGACGCCTCAAGTATCAAGGCGATTCTCACATCCGACAATTTCCCCCATGCCACGGAGATTTCCCGGGCCACCTCACCGGGTGGTGAGCCCTTCGCGGTAAACGGTAGCGGCGAGCCCAAAGCCCGTGTTCGCCCACGCACATATCCATATTTTGAATACCTCCCATACTCGTTAGAAGATGAAACAGAGCGGGAAAGGACTCTCAGAGAGATATTGAATCAGCTTTATGTGTCAGTAGAGGCCGGCGATTTCAGCCCGGGAGCTGTGCACTGGACACGCGAGCTCCGAGGATGGCTGTCGCTGAAGTTCGATCCGACCCGAAAGGAACGGATAAACCTTGTAAAGCTCTACTATGAGCTTTCGCTGGCTCCCGGAATCGACCCTGGTGTCTCCGAACGATTTGCGAGCATGTTCATGCTTCTTACCAAGTGAGCGACACCATGCCCGAAGAGCATTGTCCGGCGGGGAAACTCTGATGCTAATCATAACGCAGGCGCAAGCATTACCTCCGACCCGTGAAAGACTTAACTCTCGACTGGAAACCTCTCTACAAAGAATTAAAAGCTTTCGTGCTTCCGACCGAGTCTGGATTGGTTCACTCGACCAACCTAAAACGTAATGTGAAGACATTGACCAAGCTTTGCGCGTTTGCGCAGTTGTTTATCGACCCATGCGAGGTACCCGCGATGCTCGAAGAATTTCTACCCCATTACACCACCTCTTTCTCTGAAGGTGCTTTCGTCGTCGCCGGGCTGATCAATTTACTGCTCCCAACGTCACCCGCCCCCGCAGATCGACAAGACCTCCTCCCCCAAACTCATTTGCCGACTCATTTCCACCTGTGGTCTTTGGTTGGACGTTCGAAAACTTTCGATACGACATACTTGGATTATCTCTCGAGATTGGCGAGGGATTCTTTGACGGCCGCTCATATCCCTTTCTCTGAATATGGTCTCTTTACGAAAGAACAATCCTCATTAATCTTTACGGCAACCCTGCGACTTTTGGAGATTCCGGTAGGACAGTCTACATCACCTTACAGCGCCTTGGTGGATATTTCTTCTGGGCTGGGAATCATGCTCGATCGAGACTCGCGGAAGCATCCTGTTGCCCACCACATCGCCCGGTGGATAGTGATGTCGCTCTCTCCTGCATGCTTGGAGTCGGAAGATTCCATCCTCACACAGTTGGAAGGTCTCATCCAGGCGGTTGAAACGTTTTTCCACCCTTCGAACTCTGGCAGCTGGACGAAGACCCTATCGCAATTAGTATACTATCTGACAGACTTTTTCGTGATGCGTTGGAACCGCGAACAAAGCGGAGAAATGGAAGTACCTCCTGAGCGACGCTTGAACGAACCACTCAAGCGCCGCTTTGTTCTGTGCCTGAGGGATGTAATCTTCATGGGTATCTACGCGAAGAGCAGCACTGCCATGACTTTCTCGTTATCGACCCTCCAAGGTCTTGCCTATCTGGAACCCCATCTGATTCTCCCCGGTGCCCTGCAAAGAATCTATCCCGCTCTGCAGGGTCTGGTCGAGGTTCATCGAACTACCTCTTCGCTCCGCGCCATGCAAGTACTCTCCCGCGTTATCACTCGGACCAAGGGTTATCGTTGTCATATGACAACACTTCTAGGCCTGGCATTGCCCGGAATTGACGCAAATGATCTGGAAAAGTCCTTGCATGCCCTTTCATTCATCCAATCAGCCTGTTATAATATCCCAATGGTCGACATGACCGAAGGGAGAGAGGATGTAAACTGCAACATGCTGGCTATGCAGTGGATTTCCGGTGAAATGGAGCGAATGGAGGAACAAGGATCAGATGTGCAGCTAAACTATGATACCGAACTTGACGATGAAACAGAGGAATTGATCCTACGATCATCGACGTGTGGGTTTGGTGACTTCACTATTTCGTTCCTCGGTCGCGTCTTCACCCTTCTCGAGAATTTGCCAGATGTCACTCGCGTTCGCAATGGTTCGCCGGAGGAGAACATCGTGAACACACTACCCGCCACTTTCATGCCACTCTTGGCTTCCCTCTCACCCGAATACTATGACATTGCTCTTTCCAAGATCGTCGATTTCGTTTCGAACCACGTCATTCACCAGGCCCGTGATGCCATGGCGTTCATTTGCAATGCACTTTGCAAGGTCAACCCCGAAAAGGCGCTCAAACGCTTCATCCCCGTTCTTACTCAAGCAATTCGCACAGAAATTGAGGATAATGGGGCTGGTTCGACCCGAACAACCGGCACAGACGTTCTTCCTCGTGATCGTGGATTGGTTTGGAACGTCAGCATGTTGAGCATGTGTGTTGTCCATGTTGGCGATGCAGTTTTGGCCCATCGACAGGAGCTCTTCGACATCGCAGTCTACATGCAGAATAAATGCCGTGGCATCCCTACCGTTCATATTTCTAATTTCATTCACCACCTCTTGCTCAATCTCACTGGTACATACACCAGTGATTATTCTCTGTACGAGAAAGCAGATACAGTTGGAGGAGTCCAGCCCAAGCATTGGAGCTATAGCGCTGATGTGCGGAATCTCAACATTAATTGGCATGTACCCAAGCGGGAGGAGTTAGAATTCGCTGTC
The DNA here is from genome assembly GCA_020086695.1 of Penicillium sumatraense. Classification (NCBI taxonomy): domain Eukaryota; kingdom Fungi; phylum Ascomycota; class Eurotiomycetes; order Eurotiales; family Aspergillaceae; genus Penicillium; species Penicillium sumatraense. Next base: position 1,446,249 of record JAGIKU010002025.1, on the reverse strand, counting down.
GATGTGTTTAAAAACCAGGCCGAGTCGGCTCTCAAACACCTATCGGGTTTGACGAACGAGACCTCGAGCATTAAGCGAGATGGCAGTGGAAAGGAATGGTCTGATGAAGTTACTCGAAACTTAGTACTGCTTCGGCTGCTTCTCTCTGGTATCTCAGTTCTTTTTGACCCCAAGGCCGCGGCCAAGACTTCCCCAGAGATATTCAAGAGTGCATCTGCTGTCTCGAGTGAATTTGAGAAAGCTGATGGTTCCACTTTTTCAAATGGCGCTGGGGACGAGGAAAGTGAAACTTCCCTTGATAACACTGACGAGGCCTTGGTCAGGGAAAGTTTCCCCTACCCTACTGGATATCCTTTGCAAGAAGGTGATGATCTGTACAAGGTGATCCACGAGATTCGTGAGCGAGCTGGTTGGGTCTTGCACGAGACTCATCGATTCTTGAGCGATAAGCAAGAGGATGATGTGCCTTGCTTCGGGGCTCTCTATTCAGCTTTCCGATCTTGGTTTGTGGATGTTGGTATCGAAAGATCTGCTCATGTTTTGGACCGTGTGACCCGACTTCTGGCTGCTGATATTCACCCATATAAGATGAGCGGCATCCGAAAGGACTACCCGCGAGCGTTACTTGTACGGAGAGCAAATGTGTACCACCTGCAACGGCTTCGTCATAATGCGGCCCCGCGTCCTCGATCCAAACTGGACGAAGTCCTCCTCTACGACCTTGCGGAGTCTTGCGTTTCTTTGTACACTGAGACGCGACGCAATGCTCAAAATGCCGGGGAGTCGGCGCTTAAGGCAGTGTGGGGAGCTCGGAATCTCGTCATTCCACCTCTTCTCAGAGCCTTACAGAAGGGCGTGAAGGAAAATGATCACGCGCGCATCAAGGGAGCACTGTTCTCACTTCTGCTTAGCAGTGTTGCTAGGACCGCAGGCAGAAATTGGAAGTTTACACCTACTTTGATCCGAACTTTCATTGATGCCAGCGCTGTGGACAAACCCTCCGTCCAAAAGATCTGCTCGAGTGCAGTATTCCAGATCATGGACTACGGTCGTGCCATGGAAAGGATGGCCATCCTCGATCGAGACATAGTAGAGGCAATTGCTCCCAGCGGTGATGTCAAGGAAGAGATCGAGCAAAAGCGGAAGGCTATCAACACGAAGCGTGCCACAATCGAAAAGAAGAAGGCTGATCTCGCCGAAGAGTTGGTTAATCTCGCACGTGTTTCGCACTGGAAGATTGCTAGCCGTGCTGCGACTATTGTCATCACTATGGGTCTGCGTTTCGACTACATTGCCAGCGAAAATTTAATTGAGCTGGTCACCCTGGGCTCCATTGATGACCACCCTGGTTTGCGAGGAATGTATTCTCAGGCACTCATCGCGTTGTTCACAATGATCGACGTGCGCGCTATCTGCAGTCACGAGTACAAGAACTACATTCTGGGACACCAACGTTTCCCTTCAAAGATCAAGGTTGCGACGCGCCCGGATGAAAAGGATTGGACAAAAGAGTATTTGGCTAGTTTCGCGAACCCCGAGGCCGAATACTACGTGGACCATGATTTCCCTGGCTGGCTGGTATGGGGAAAGACTATGCCCGCGTACAAGTCTAACGTCGCTCGGGATATTGAATACGACGATGTTGAATGGAACGTGCGAACTCAAATGGGCAAGTTGTTTACCCGTGAGTGGTTCTCAAAGTTCTTCGCCTATCTTAAGCAAGAGCCAAGAGATCCATCTGCAGACAAGTTCCGCATGTCTTGCGCTATGATGCTTCTCTATGCGTTTGAACTCATGCTTCGTGATGGTCTCACTGCTGCTTCCTTCAAAGACATCCAGCAAGAGATACAGACGGTCTTCGAAGATGGTAGCGATAAGCACCAGCACCGCGCCACTGCCGAGATCCTTGGTGCCCTGATCAGCTCTGTGACTGATTCCAGTGTGGATAACCGCGCCATGGTATGGGAATATGCCTTCCCTATTGTTAGAAAGATCTTTACAGATGGCCTGACTCCTGAAAACTCTGGCTATTGGACAACCTTCCTTCACATGATCCTGCAGTGTCGCGATCCGCGCCGAGCTTGGCCCCTGGTCGATTGGCTTGCTAGCTTCCGACTAGACATGTCAACAAACGCAGCTTTTAAGGAAAGCTCGAAAATAAACCTACTCCATCAATGCATCATTGATGCTGGCTGGCATTTCCAACTGGAGAAACCTATCGTCAAGGACTTCCTCGCCCATTTGGATCACCCTTACAAGGGAGTTCGCGAGGCCATGGGCCAAACGCTTGCCACGATCTACCGCACCAGGTACCACGAATCGTATCCCAACCTCCAACGTCTCCTCGATGACCAAAAGTCTGCATCATCCGTTGGGAGCTATCCCTACCTGCCTTCCGATGAGTTCTCATCAATGGTCCGCGGCGTCTTCGATCAGATCGAAGAATGGCGAAAGGCAAGAACTCCTGGTCAACAAACACCCACCTCATACACCTCTGGAAGTAAAACGGTACTTCTCTGGCTGGATTCAACCCTTTCCTCCCATGAATGCACGCAGTTGGTTCCTTTCTTCCCCGATGTCTTCACAGCGCAGCTTCTGCACATGATGGATGTCAAGGAAGACCCGGAGCTCCAATCTCTTGCCTACCATGTCTTCCGTCATCTTCCGAATATCCCCTATCCCGCCGAGAAAAACTCCGACTTCATTCAGTCCCTCATCAGAATTGGACAGACTTCTCCCTCATGGCATCAACGTCTGCGTGTTATGATCAACATTCAGATCATATACTTCCGTCGTCTCTTCCTGCTCGACCCTGCCGATCGTGATAAGCTATTCGAGTGCATTGCATCCATGCTGGAGGATCCCCAGCACGAAGTCCGTGCCGGCGCCTCCGCTACCCTATCAGGAATGATTCGATGCTCGCCTGTCTTCCTGCGCAACAAGATGGTCGATCGGTTCCAGGAACGCTTCACTAAGCTCCTTGCCGAAAACCCACTCCCAAAGAAACCCAAGAACTTCCGCTCTGGAATCTCCTCCGCGGTCTCTTCTGGCACCGGAACTCCCACTCCCGAGCACAACCGCCTGATTATTGTTCGTCACGGTGCGGTGCTGGGACTTGGTGCGCTGATCCAGGCATTCCCATACAACAGCCCTCCTCCCTACTGGATGCCTGAAGCCTTGACAACGCTCAGCATCCGGGCGGCCAATGACCCTGGCGTCGTTGGTTCCAGTGTCAAGTCCATCATTAGTGAATTCAAGAAGACCAGACAAGATACTTGGCATATTGATGCGAAGGTAAGTTTCTATTTTGATGGCGAACTACACTCAAATTCTAACTATTTACTTTCCTCCCAGGCATTCACACAGGATCAACTAGAGGATCTTTCAGGGGTCCTTTGGAAGAGCTACTTTGCTTAATCCCAATTTCCCCCCATCCTTGGAATTCATTGAGAAGATAGCTCTCGAAGGGGCTTTGATAATATTGTTTATTGATAAACAAACTTGTGGATAACGGACCTCGAAATGCATGGTTATGATATGGATGTGTTTGTAAAGACTTGAGGGACCCGTAAACTCATAGCAATTGTTGTCTACGCATACATCCCACCTCAGGCAATCGTGTCCTGAACTCTCCTTTTTGTCTTTCTATTCGAGTTTCGTGCATACCCGGTCGGCTCTCTGAATGGAATTTATTTCTTAATCAATTGAGTAATAATTTGAAGACTTTCGAGTCTTCATCTGAATAAAAGCATTAAAGCTGCCTTCCGATATTTTGTTTCTGCCGAAGGCAGAGCTTCTAGGGGATGTTGTCAAGACCGCGTAGTAATGACATCGTCGTCTCCCACACTCGGTACAGTGTCCCTAGCTGACTGTGGCAGACCCGAAGACATGTCTTTCACCATATTTGAACTGGCCAATTCAACTTCATTCTCTTCCATTCCCCCAGATCGGGCAATTACTTGTCAGAGGATTTGTCTGAATATGTGAGAATCGCGGGATTGGACTTGGAACTCACGATGGACCCGATATTGGAATTACAACTCCAATTTGAAGATCCTCCAAGATTCAGGACTAAAAGGAGATCATTGCGCTTGCGTCCGCGGCCAGCAAGATGGATTCGGTGGCTTGGGTATCTGGCTTTTTTCATCACTGTTCTTGAGACGTACTCGTACCTCTCTGCCAATCCCGAGTTTTCATTTCTGTGTGCTTTGGTCTCTTGTCAACAACCGGGAATCCTTCGACCTGGTCAATATCATGATCCTGTTGGAGTCGAATATGTCTTCATCCCTGGAGATATAGAGGAGGACGGGCGTTTACTTGAACTAGATGATATGGGGTTTGCTCATGCGAGAAGGTATGTCCAAAGTTCAACCAATCTCAATTCCAAACCGATGCTGGTATTTTGAAGCTAAATGTGAAAATGACAACCAAAGGGACGAAAGATTCTACATTGGTGGAACTTTGACCCTCACCAGCAGTGATGAATTTGACTCTCCTGACCCCCCTCATCCGATGCCCTCGATTTACGACCCTTACCCACGATATAACAGCCGAAGATGGATGAAAGAGAACCATGGTGCCTTTCAACCCTGCATGGGACCCAGAGGCCGAGATCTTGACCGAACCCGTTCCGAAGATATGATGCTCGTTTACAAAGGAAAGCAAATTGGATTTCCAGAATCCCAATTCGGTTCTCATGAGGCCATGGGCCTTGATGGAAACGTTTGTACTGATCGTTACTCTCGCTTTGGCGCATACGGCTACGATGAAAAGAGCGAGGAAGACATTCCTGGTTTTACCCGGCCTCCTCAGGTTCCTTGGTCTGAAGTTGACTGGCACGAACTACAATCCAGTTGTTTTGAAAGGAATGCAGATCGATATCACCCTGGATCAGCGATGAATCAATCTCAAGAGCGCCCTCTTTCATTTGAGCTAAGGCGACCCCCCAAAATGAAATACGATTCCTATGACGCCCCCTCGCCTGGCCAAAAACAATACCATAGTAGGTCGGCTCTGCTTATTCGAGCATGGCATACTATGAAGTGGACAGAGAACCATAGTCAATACCTTCGAGCTTTGATTATGGAGCTGTCTCTGCACTCGGGGGCGGAATATGAGGTTTTCCTTCTAGTCCATGTTAAGGATGATGATCTCCCAATCTTCTCCGATGCAAAGACCATGGATCGACTTCGAAATTCGATACCTGCAGAATTCAGGAGCATGGCGCTATTCTTCAACAATAAGCTACTGGAAGCATGGTACCCCAAAATCGTTGAGCACAGGCAAGTCATTATTTGATATATTCACTATCTCAAAGATAAAGGCTTTCGAGGCATTCTTCTAACCGGTATATTAAAAGCCCCATCCTGCAGCACCATCAGCCGCTAGAGATTTTTTCTCAGCTATACCCCAACTTCGACTTTTACTGGCAGTTAGAAATGGATGGCCGTCATACCGGGCACGTTTACCACTTTCTGGATAAAGTGGTGTCGTTTGCGAGAAAACAGCCGCGCAAATATCTGTGGGAGCGCAACGCCTATTTTTACACCCCGGGCGCACATGGATCATGGGACAATTTTACTCAAATGGTTGACGAAAGTCTTGCAGAGGTATCAGAAAATACCGTCTGGGGGCCAATATTCGGTACTGGAATTCGATCCCTCGGCCCGGATCCGCCAACCACAAGTCCCAAGGATGACAATTATACCTGGGGAGTAGGCGAGGAAGCTGATATGATCACCTTTCTTCCGATTTTCAATCCAAAAGACACATCATGGACATTTCCAGATATCATTTGGAATTTTAGGTATGGGCTCGATACCCCACGTCGCGCAGCAGTCATTACGATGGGTCGCTACTCCAAGCGTCTGCTAGATTTGATCCATAATGCCCAAGCATCAAAGGGACTAGGTCTTGCATCGGAGATGACAGGTGCATCATGGGCTATGTATCATGGCCTCAAGGCAGTTCACGTCCCCCACCCAATCTATGCGGATGGCCAATGGACATCAGAGGAACTGGCGCGCATCTACAATCGAGGGGAACCTGAGAATATTAATGGTGGTCCGGACAGTATCTGGAACTTCGATCATCTCTATGATCATATCATGTATCGCCTTTCGTACATGTTCACCACACATACTGCGGAGGACTTGTATAGACGGTGGATGGGGTTTCGAACCGCAGATAACCAAGGTGGAAAGAGAGTATGTCCAGCATCTCATTGTTGACCAAGTCGACGTTCATGTTATGATTGGTTACTTTTGATTTTCAATACTAACTTTTGTTTTACTTTAGTCAACAGAAGTTCGCTACGGTCGGCATTGCTTTCCTTCTATGTTTCTTCATACTGTGAAGAACACAGCAAGGAGGTTTGGCCCTGACAAAGCTGTGCCATGACACAATAGCCCAAGTTCCCGAAGCAGCGATTCCGGTTCTTAGATTTATTTATAATTTCTTTCCATTGCTCTGTGTGAATTTCTCGATCTATTATTGTTAGGATGCCGCAGTGCGGTGCTCCTGGGTGTTATTGGTGGGTTTTTGTTTCGTGCCTTTGCACACATTCGTTCTAAGCTTCAAAATTGAGGTGTTTTATGTTTAGATATTGAGAGTGGGTAGACGAGCATGCCAAGTGACGATAAAATAATAATACCGTCAAAATTATCTCACCTGGTCGGAATCAAATCTCCTTTTTTTCCTGTTTTTGCTTCAGCGCTTGTGTGGAGAGAGTAGACGAGCTATTTTGGTCCGAATGAGGCTGGAAAGGGATGATTGGTTTATGCTTATTTCCCTGGTGCCTCCAAGAGGAGAATTTCCCCAGGCTATGTGATCATCAAGGCTCGCCACAGCTCCTCCAACCCCGCATGATTTTCTCATTGCCCGATCCGATATTGATAGAGACCGACCGGGGCAAATTTCCTCTTCTTCAGGGGGAAACTTTCCCCGTCCATGAAAGACCCACTCTGGCCACGGAGAGGTCATAGGATGCAAGACATGATCGACCATTGGAAGCCTATTCCCATACATGCTGCTGTGAGAATCTGGTGTACCAGTGCCATTGCTGGTAATCGTCGTCGAGGCATGCGGGTTGTATTTCCAGGCCAGGCGACATGGTACCCCTCCATACCTGACTGACTGGCGGGGAAGAGATCTTGATATAGTTTGAACTGTTGGGCCCCAAGTCAGAAAACGATACTTATATCGCCATCCGTCTCATTTGATGTCCAAGTCAGACCTTTCAATTTTCTCTGGCCTCTATATCGTTCACGAACCTTTGGTTCATCCTTCGACATGACTTCTTTGGCTACAAACTTGAGCCAGCCCGGCAGCATGTGGTCGGTGATTTCACTGGCCCCTTATGCAATTGGTCTTACTGTCTTTGCTTTTGCATACTTTGTCATTCTACCTTATATTGAATATCTTCGTGACCCGAAGGGTATGTTACCAATCATGAATAACAGATTGAAGATAGGCCGTTAACAGTCATTAGGACTACGCAAATACCCCAACCTCTCCCCGTTTTCTGGATTCTCAGCGATACCTTTTATGCTCATGGCTGGTCGAGGTTTCAGATCAAAGGAACTTTCAGAACTTCACAAGACGCATCCTGTCATTCGAACGGCCCCCAATGCGCTCTCTTATGGAGATGCTCGAGCTATCAAAGACATCTACGGACACAACACAAAATGCATCAAGGACGGCGCATACTCGATTCCCGCAGGAAGTCATTTCAACCTTGCAGATGTCGTCGACAAACCTGATCACTCTCGTAAACGCAAGGTTCTCTCATCGGCATATGCCCTCAAGAATCTAGAGAGTTGGGAATTCAAGGTTACTGATAAGATCGAAAGAATGTTCAAGCATTTTGACAAAGTGTGCACATTGGCTCCTAAGGAGGATGTCTTATCTGGAAAGGTTGCCCCTGACCAGAAAGATATCACTCTGGATCTACGAGGCTGGAACAATTTCTTCACCCTGGATGCTATTGCGGATATTGGGCTTTCCGAGAAACTAGGATTCCTTGATGCAGGCAATGATTTGGTAATTGCAGAGCGAAAGGACGGCCCGACATATCAAACCAGTCTTCGCGAAGCACTTTATCCCACTGCTCGGAAACAGTCTTACCTTTTATGGGACTACAATTGGTACTTGACTCTCAACAAGGTAGCGGATGTGATTCCATTCTTCAGACGCATGTCCAAATCAGCCGATGACTGGGAAAACATCATGTGGCACCGCGGAAGTAAGCGTCTAGCTCGCTACGAAAACGGAGAAAAGCTCGACGATTTTTTCCAGGCACTTATGGAGGACAAGAATGGCAACCCCAATAACCTTGAATGGGGCGAAGTTGTTGCTGAGTGTAACATTATGATGAATGCTGGCAGTGTCACTACCGCCGTTGCTATCACAAACGTCATGTTCCAGCTCATCCGTAACCCACGAACTCTTCACAAATTGCGAGAGGAACTTGACTCTGTCCTCGAAGAAGACGAGGTGGTTGCGGATTACGACAAGGTAAAACATTTGCCATATCTGCGTGCTTGCCTCGATGAATCGCTCCGTATTTTCCCACCTACTTCCCACGGACTACCTCGCGAGACCCCCACTGAAGGCGCTAGCATTCTTGGAGACTGGGTTGCTGGCAACACTACTGTGAGCATGTCCGCCTATGTTGCTCATCGCCTTGAAAGTGTCTTCCCAAATGCCGACCAGTACATTCCTGAGAGGTGGCTGGGAGAGGAGGGAAAGTCTCTTCAGCCTTACCTAATTGCTTTCTCTGCCGGCGCTCGTTCTTGCATTGGCCGTAATATTTCCTACCTGGAACAAGCAAAAGCTGTCGCATCTATGGTTCATCGATATGACTTTGCTCTATCTTACCCGGGATGGGAGCTGCCGCGAGAGGAGACTATGAATCTGATTTTAGGCGAGATGCCTGTGAAAATTTGGCGCCGGGATATGGAGACAAAGGCATAGATACATTGCTGGAAATTCGCCTTTCACTTTTTGTTATTATTACTTTAGCATTTCTTTCTGATGACCTCTTGACGAGACATATTGGAGATTCCCAAATAGATTTCCCCTGATAAATGCTCAGGAATTTTTCTTATAGATAAAACCATGACCATCTCAATTGAATAGAGCCTCCATTCACTCCATTACTATATCTAGAAAAAAAAGTACCGAGTAATTATCAGGAAAATGATATGAATTGAATCAGTTTGAGCTATGACCAAGGATCGTGCCGAGCGCGCATACTGCATGCTTGTATGCTTGGCAGATCAGCTGCGCGCTCGCGCGTTGGGGAGTATTAGCCCTCGCAATTAGCTCTCAAGATACTATTCCGAGGGCAAGTCGCCAGTATGACACCTGCATCCACAGAAGTCTTCTCCAGAATATCCCAAAGGTATACCTCGCCACCCCGCGATTCCCATAGGGTGTTTTTCCCCGCGCGGGGCTTTTTCCCCGGTGGCTTTTGCTCTTCTCTTTCGGGGAAATTGCCCCGTTTATCGTGCTGCTCTTGTCTGAACGAGACAGTTTCTATCTGAATTTTAGAAGATATTTTCAAATTAAACATCTGGAAGCTCTCCAAATCCTTTCTCGGTATGATTCTCTGAGGAAGAGTATCTACTCTTATAGTTGGCCTTGCAGCATCGCCCATTTCCCGCACTCATTATACTATGAAACCATTTAATACATTATTAAATGGTTTACCAAAATAATGTATTTTGGTTCGCTTAATAAATTCGTTGGAAAAGAGTATAAAATGATTGATTAGGAAGATAAATTTATTGGCTTATGTACAAAGATGCCCTTGCAGTCTCCGAGGACTGCGGGCATTCAGTCAGGGTAGCGGGGACTCAAATGACATAACGCTGCATTCTGAAGATAGTAGTATCTTCATTTTGCCCATTCGGTCCATTCGGGTGATGATTTCCGATAATAAATCCAGCGGAGTGTGGACTGTGCGCTCCTACTATGTGACCCAATCAGCGCGTGGACATCGTGATCCCTCACAGTCAATAACCGCCGATGTGCTGACCATGATGGGCAATTTTCCCCGCAAGTGTGGGGAGAAACTTGGAGTTTATGTAGATCCCAGGCCTAATTTTGCCCCGATATCAATCCCCATTTGCATCGACTCCTCCATATTGTGGAACGTAAGCTGTTCAAAAGATTGATATTTGAAGGCAAGAGGGACCCCCGGTTTTGTTGATCTGTTAACAACTTCACTGTGCTTTCACCAACTCTTTACATTTTTACTCTAAATATAAGATACTATCTTATACATACATGTGGTGATTTGACTCCATCCGGAGAATTGATATCTCTGTATCACACCATGGCGTCGCTTTCGCAACTAGCATCACAATGGAATATCCCACCGGAGGTACTCCATGAACTCTCCAAATATGCGACACCGACCGGGTTGGCCGACTATGCTGCACTTGCTCTCATCGCCGGAATATCTGGCGCATATGTTTCTCGGGGATACCTCTGGGACCAGCCTGACCCATATGCCTACTTAGCATATGAGAGGCCGCAACTGAAAAACGGCGGTCAATCTGGTGCGAATGCCAATAAAGAAACCAGAAACATCGCACAGAAGTTGGAGGAGAGTGGGAAAAACATCGTTGTCTTCTGGGGATCCCAGTCTGGCACAGCCGAGGGATTTGCTCATCGTCTCGCGAGAGAAATTTCTATAAGATGGGGCCAAGAGAGTATGACGGCAGATCTATCTGATTACGACCCAATCACCATAAAGGAAATACCAAACACCAAGCTCGCAATTTTCATTGTTTCTACCTACGGCGAAGGTGATCCAAGTGACAACACAATTGACTTTTGGAGTTGGATCAATAAGAACAGTGATATTTCTCTGCCTAACTTGCGATACGCTGCATTTGGCCTGGGGAATACCAACTACAAGTTCTATAATAAAGTCGTCGATGTGGTTGTGGAAGGGTTGGATAAATTTGGTGCCCAGTCATTGATGCCGGTTGGAAAGGCAAACGATGCGGAGGGTGCTACTGAAGAAGACTTCATGTCTTGGAAAGACCAGCTGTTCTCGGTTTTCAAAGAGCAGTTGGGCTTTCAAGAAGTTGAAGCTAAGTATATTCCAAGCCTTTTGGTCCAGGAAGATGAGTCCTTGGAGCCCATTGACTTGCACCATGGAGAGCCACATGGACAGGCTGAGGGGAAGGCAAACCAATCCTCTGCTGTTCGCACTTTGAGTATCTCAAACTCAAGGGAGCTCTTTACCTCCTCCGATCGCCACTGTTTGCATATGGATCTTGACTTGACCAGTCAGCCGGAACTTACTTATAAGACTGGTGATCATCTGGCCATCTGGCCTGGCAATCCAGATTCCGAGGTCGAGCTACTGCTTCAGGTCCTTGGTACTTCCTCACGACGTGACATACCTCTTCATATCAAGGCCATTGACTCGGCCACCAAGGTTACCATCCCAACTCCCACAAGCATCAACGCGCTTTTCCGCTATTATCTCGAAATATGTGCCCCGGTAAATCGCGATAATGTCCGTGATCTCGCACAATTTGCGCCGACACCAGAAGCAAAGGCATACCTACTCGAACTTGGTCAGGATAAAGATCACTACGCCAATTTTATTAACCGCACTCATATCAACCTTGGTCGCCTCATGCAACTTGTATGCCCCGGCCAGGTTTGGTCTAATCTCCCGCTCTCATACCTTGTTGAAACTTTGCCTCACATCCGCCCTCGCTATTATTCTATTTCCTCCAGCAGTGTGGTCTCCCCGCGAAAGCCATCCATAACCGCCATCGCTACTACAACTCCTCTTCCTGATAACCCAAGCGAGCTCATTCATGGTGTTACGTCCAACTACCTCCTAGCTATTTCCCAACAGGCTCAATCTCAACCACATCCATATGGAATTACCTATCATCTCAATGGCCCCAGCGATGCTTTGCAGGGCGGAAAGGTCTTTGCTCACATTCGCCGAAGCAAGTTCAAATTACCTATCACAGGAAAGACTCCGTTGGTCATGGTAGCCGCCGGGACAGGTCTTGCCCCTTTCCGTGCATTCCTTTCTGAAAGATGCCAGGTGCAAAAGGTTGGAAAAGAGATTGGTCAAATGATTCTCTTCTTTGGATGCCGCAACCCGAATGAAGATTTCATCTATCAACAGGAGTTGGAGGAAATGCAGGCTGTACTTGGCGATAAGCTGCGCCTTGTGACAGCGTTCTCGAGACAAGAAGGTACTCCTCGCAAATACGTACAGGATCGAGTTTCAGAGTTTGGCGACGATGTGGTCAAACTGATTGATGAGGGTGGCAGTTTCTATGTCTGTGGTCGTGCTGGCATGGCTCGCGAAGTTGAAAAGGCCGTGGGTGCAACTATGAGGAAGGTGAAGGGATGGTCTGAAGATGAAGTAAACAACTGGAGCAAGGCAGTCAAAAAGAAGAACAAGTGGCAAGAGGATGTCTGGGGCTAGGAAGCTAGGCTTTTTGAATTAATGCAAGTGTTGTTTGTGTCATATTGTCGTTGAAGTTCTTTACAGGTGCCTCGACTACATCGTGGTCTGTGCCGCGGCAGAGTTGAGGAGCTGATACCAATAGTTTCGTTTGATCCGACAGATAGAAATCTCTGCTATAGACCAATCCAATCATGTTAGAAATGAAAGAGCCTCTTCGGAAAGGCTTACCCTAGACAAGTGTTTCAAAATACCCACCTGCTTAATAGTAGGAAAGTGCACTCCGTTCAAAATTTCTCGTAATTTGAACTTCTGGAAACTACTTTTGTTTCAAGAAAAACATTTATTGAGTATTTTTCGTTTATGAACCTTCATAAGACTCAATTACAGATGCAGTAATGGGTATTCCAGAGAATATTAGTACTGGTTATTGAATCTAGTTTAGCTAGAGAGTAGTACTTTATCGTAATCCTATTTTTTTATTTCTCTAAAATAAACTTATTGGATCTAATCTATCGTCATGTCATGTCTGAATCTTATATCTACTGCTTATCAATGGTCGGGTAGTCAGTATAGTGGAAGACATTGTCTTCAAATGGCCCGTAGAAGCGAGTGCGATCATAAGGTGCCAAAGGCAGTCCCTTAGCAAGACGATGCACCAAATCCGGGTTACTGATGAAGTAACGGCCATAAAGCAGTCCGTCATATTTTCCGGATTCCACAATACCCCATGAGTTGGAGTCATCGAAGCCTCCGGCGGAGAAGAAAGGAGTTGATCCAAAGATTTCGCGGAATCGATCAAGAGTCACATCCTTCAGTCCCCAGCTCTGTAGGAAGGTATCCTTCTCCTCTTCACTGAAGATTTGTTCATAACGCTACATGAAATAGTTAGCTTTGGGGAAACAGACCCGGGATTAGGGATTATCAAGGAAGACCAACCGGTTCAACGAAGCTAACATAGGACAAGGCGGGAAGGTCTTTTTTGAGGCCTTTGCACAGGTGAGTCCAAGTCTCAAGGCGCTGCTCTCCCCGAGCCTGATTGAACAGGCCGAATGGGGAAAGACGGATCGACAGGTTCTGCTCGCCAATGGTCTTGGCGACCTCGGTCATCAATTCGAAGACAAATTGGCAACGCTTCTCGGGAGAGCCACCGTAGTCATCGGTACGCTTATTGACATTTGAGCTCAGGAACTGCTCAGGCAGGTATCCATTACCACCGTGGATCTCCACGCCATCGAAACCAATATCCATAGCTGTCTTGGCCGCTTTGCAATAGTCCTGAATGGTCTGTTTGATATGTGGCACGGACATTTCAATGGGTGGATGATTGGCGTATGGGACGGGCTCAGTGGATCCCACTGGGGGATGGGAAAAGCATTCCGTTGGAGAGTCCCACACACTGGCGGAGGGGCATACCGCGGGCGATCCAGTCATCTGGGGAATTGTCGCACGGCCGGCGTGCCATAACTGACAGAAAATGAAACCCCCCTTTGCGTGAACAGCTTCGACAACCTTTTTCCAGCCATTGGCTTGTTCGGGAGTAAAAAGGCCGGGCACACCAGGCATGCCATTGCTCTGTTGTTTGAATTACCGAGGTTAGTAACTAGACTCCACATCAAAAAAAAAAAAAAAAAAGAAAAAGAAAAATAGATGGTTGAGACTGAGCCATGGGTATGTGTGATTGCGAGCAGCAGACAATGATACAAAAATAGCTCAGGGTCTTTCGAGCTTCTTCTTGGGGGATTGATATGCAATTTACCTCAAGTGAAGGTGGTATTCCCTCGGAAATGAGAAGACCTCCCTCAGTGGCACGCTGACTATAGTAATCGGCAATGAGGTCGCCAGGAACCCAGATACGATTAGGATTCTCGGGAGTACTGATAGGGTTCAAAGGCACCCCGCGGTTACGGGTCAGAGGCGCATGAATGATACGGTGGCGGAGAGTGAGGGAGCCATTGGAAATAGTCAAAGGTCGGAAGAGGCCGGACTCTTCGCCGCTGATGTAGTGGATAGTCATAGTTATAGGAGTATGTATCACGTTGGAACAATGGAACAATGGAACAATAGAAGATTGTAGTACGGAGTAGTACTTTGTGAAATGAAAAAGGAATTAGATTTAACCCACTTCTCTCTGTCTGAGATGCATCCCCCTTTTTTTCCTTTGGCTCAGGCTGTCAAAACTGTCAACTCGGCTAACCTGAATTAGGGTTCATGTGCAAATCCACCTATGCCACTTGGTAAAACAACGGTGGCAATGAACGTGGGAATGAGACTTTGCTGGCGTGCAAAACCTGCAAATACGAGGCTTGGTATCCGCAAGACTTTACTATAAATGGTGAGTGGAGCTTCTGCAGTGGAGGCATTCTGATTTCGCGGAACTCGCGAAGAACTATCCATCGGGCCCCGGCCACGTAATAGTTTCCGACATCCGGGCTCGTCGAACTATATCGCTTGAGCAATCAATCAGGGATGCATATCAGAAGATCCTAGTGGTCTAGTGCACTATTGGAGACGAGGATCAATAGTGCTCCGACTCCACTCTGATATAACTTCCGCCTATCTTTATACCAATTTTTCGGTCGGAGGGCGCCTAGCGGCCTGGCGTCGAGCGGAGATCCGCTGTCAGGACCTTTATGTGTAAATGACACCCCGGCTTTTCCGTCCAGATCTCGATTTTTGTGCGCGTGCATGGGTTGAGTGCCAGCTTCATGAGAAAAAATGTCCACTGAGAATGGACCAAAGGACTTGTATCATACCTTGAATCTGGTGGTACAATGCCTGTGCATCCCAATTGTATCGGCGGCTGTCGCCCTACGATTTTACACTCGTTTTCGTTTTAAGCAGCGTCTCGGTATTGAAGATTGTGAGTTTCACAGCAGATCCCCCTTGCTGTTCGAATACTCTAACTAACCACGTGGAATTCTACAGATGCATGCACCGTTGCTTGGGTATGCTTATTACGACCTTTTCCGACTCTCACTCGTTTCTGTTTCTGACTTTCATCTACTAGGGTCTGTTTATGGGATACTGCGGAGTCAGTATACTCGGTAAGTTTGAGAATGCTATTTCTAATAGGAAGCACCGCACTTGCAGCCATACTCATGATATTCACTCATTTAGTTGGCCGACATGGAGGAGGTTATCACATTGACGACGTGATCAAGTATATGGGGCCTGAGGAGGTCATTCAATACAAGAAATTCTGCTATATCGCCACCATTCTTTACTGCCCCATGGCACTTTTCGTGAAAATTGCTCTCCTTTCGATCCTTACTCGCATTTTCTCTCCCTACCGCAGCAAAGTATGGTTCATTTATATTCTGCTTGGCGCCCTCTGCATCTACTATGCTATCGCCCTAATCGTCAAAATCCGCATGTGCTACCCTATTCCATTTTACTGGCTGGGAGAGGAGCTCGAAGGGGGTGGAACTTGTCTCGACCAAACGGCCGCTCTCATTGCCGATTCCGTCATCAGTGTTGTTAGCGACATCATTATTCTCATCCTACCGTTACCACTGACGTGGTCTCTCCAAATGTCCCGGAACAAAAAGCTGCGTGTTATGGGTCTACTTGGTGCCGGTGGATTCGCTGTTGGATTTAGTTTGTATCGACTGGCGTTGGTGCTCAAGGATGGTACCTCTCCCGATCAAACAATTGTCTTTATGTGTGTTATTTTGTCTGGGTATGTGTTGAATCCCCCTTTTTGTGCCTTGAAAGATCGTGTCTCCTAACTTATTTTTAGAAACGCTGAGGGTGGTGTCGGTTTGATCTGCGCTTGTCTCCCTGTTCTCAACGTCCTGCTCGCCCACTATCGCAAGAACTACTCGTCCCAGAAATACTACAACCAGAGCTCAGAAATTCAACTTGGAGACCGCAAGTCGGGAAATACGTCCAAGAACGCATCGCAATGGGACAAGGCGACCAACTTCGGTGATCAAAGCCACCTCATCTCATTTGCCGGAGCCCCAGAGGCGACGGACTCTCTGTATAACGAGAATGGAATTAGAAAGACAGTTGCGGTGGAACAGACTGTCGAAAGCCGAGATAGTGATAGTCGCTGATCTTGGACGCTGACATGACCGCACGAACATGTACTTTTTTTTATCAGAATTCCCTACTTAATCATTCAAATAACTATCTATTTCCTTTTTTGAATTTCCTTGAGTATCTGTGATGTTGGTGATTCTATCGTAAAGGAGGATTCACATCAAATAGACCCGAGTTGTGCCACAGCCCATCAAGCCCAGAGTCAAACCCTGCGGCCCATGATGCATCGATAAAAGGCCATTGGAACATGTCTGTTTCAAAATCATGATGTCCTGCTAGTCCAGATCCGTCTCTGGTGAAAAGAGCGGCATCGGCCTCGACGCTTGGCGACGTTGTCACCCGGTTTATGTGATGTGAGTTTTGCGTGCTTCCGGGCTCGGCACTCATTGCCCTAGGGCGAGAACGAATGTCGCCATATTCGTCAAGTGTTCCTGCTAAGGCAAACCTCCTCGGGCTATGCATGCCAGACTCGGGGTGCGTCTGGGAATTCTTCACAGTTTCGTAAAATCGGTTTGCTTCTTGTACAGTTCGCCACTTTATGATTGATTAGCCTGGCGACTGTTATACGCAGCTAGCGTTGACTTACCCAACTCCGACCGACCGGCCATAGTTTACTTAGTCGCTCAAGGTAGGCGAGGTTTTTAACTTTCTCTTCTTCTGCTCTCTCGGCTCCGCCCGGATAGCGTGCTGGAGCGATGGTGCCATACATGTTAATATGGACAGCGACAAAAACGCTAAATCCGGAGTAGGGGGTCATCACAGCTGCTTCTGAATTCTCTAGAGCCGATAACACCCCTCCAATATTCTGGGCCGCTTCAAAAAGTTGCTTTATCGTATATGGCTCGTATTGGTCGTCGTGATTCATGTCATGAAAAACGTCTGAGTGTGGTTTAAGATTTGACAGAAAACGATCGCGATGAAGAAACAGTATACTTGGCCAAATTTAGCGTGGCCCAAAGCTATATGAATGTTTTGTTGAGAGCTTACCTCATAAAATACAGTAGATTGATGTAGGCAAACAACTCCCCATATCCGAGGGAGACGTGGGCCTGGACGGCTGTATGTGGGTATCGAACCGTTCTATCTTGAATTGATCTCCAGCCATCCAACTCTTCTTTGAGTCTTTGCCACATGCGGTGGAGTGGGGATGATTCCGAATCATCCGAAGTTAAGGAAGCTAGGGCACGTCGATGTTCGTTTGCAAATCTCAGAATCCGCACGAAAATGTCGAAGCCACGAGTAACGATTGTCAGACCGTGCTCAATTGTCAGATTCCTTGCAAGAGGACATTTTTCATTCATATCTGCCGGCATTAATCTCTTTTCTGGCACCTGGTTGAAAGTAAAATCTCTATCGCTGATCGGCAGTGGGACTGAAATTTGAGAAAATGACAGAGCGAAATGCTGACGAGCACCCGAGCTCAGTTCACAGTCTTGTGCAAAACAAACCCAATAAGTGCGGACTAGCTGCTCATATTGGGTTTGAGAGGCATGGAACTCCTGAGGATTGTGCTCCATACTGTCATCTGCCATTTTTAAGAGTGATTGAATCATGTACGTGGCCATCCCTACAGTTACGAACATGTCAGAATATTCCTTTGGGCAAAGGTCTCGCATGACCCACCACTGTACATCCACGCCTGGTACGGACGCCCGGTCCCCCATTCGTAAAATGATATGATAACCAGCGATTGGGCAAGAAATAGAGAAGGGGCCTCAAGCACACGATGCGCGAGATTTCTGCGAGCATAATCGGCGTAGATTTGCTCGTTTTCAAGTGCATCACTAGGCATGAAACGCCTGCACAAGGATAATAGCGACGCAATAAAAACCGGGTCCACAGATTGAAAGTTGGAAGATATATCTGAAATCAGTGATGGATAGTGAAGGAAATTGGCGACAGGGAATTTCTTTCGATACGTCTCAACGGCACTGATCACAGTGGCTTGTGGCAGGGATGATATAGGGTTCTCCTGGCTTTCTATCGGATTATCCGATGTCGCCCTACTATTACTGTGATCGCTCTCAAACACTGGAGACAAATCAGAGGCAGCTTTGCGCTTTCGTGAAGCTGCGGGTTTGGGGTTCCTTTTTGGCTTTTCCGGCCTTGAGACGCGGGGGTCGGTCAGTGTGCATCCTTGAGCTTTGATCCGCTGGCAGCGCTTGCAAGGAGGACTGCCATCATGAACACATTTCACTTTGGCTCGGCTTGGTTGAATCAGTAAATGCACAAATTAATAGATGAGTTGAAGCTATGCTTACCGGCAAGCATCACATGATATAGATAACCTCATTGGGTTGATCGAGCACTGCAATGACAAACATGCGGATTTTCTTGGCAAAATCGAGAACTCATATGGGCATATATATATCCGGCCCGAATTGATGCTTCCTTCTGGAAGCCTCCGAAATTTGGGGGTTGCAAGGAGAAGGAAGAGGAAGGTCGGATTCCAGAGTCTAACGCGGCCGGTTCCACGCCGGTCATGTGATTTTGATCTATAGAGCTACGAATAGAACAACTCGGCAAGTACATTTCTTATTCTGCTGATTTTCTCATATCAAGTTGGTGCAAAAAGGCCGTTTCTCATTAATTTCTATTAGACATGCAATAATATGTGCGTAAACCAATCTCTAAATGGACAATTCTTTAGTCGCCACTGTCCACTGTCTCACCCACGCGTTGAACTTGTCGACCTGCAACTCGTCCGTAGCCCAAGATGTCACAATCCTCACAATAACTTGTCCATCATCTAACTTATCCCAGATATAAAATCGAAACCTATCTTGTAACCTTTGAGCTAGTTGCTGCGGCATCGTGATGAACACCTGGTTGGTTTCTGTTTCCGCTGCCAGTTGATATCCCAGTTCCTCGAAATTGGTGGAGATCTTCTCGGCCATGGTGTTGGCATGTGTGGCCAAAGTGAAGAAAAGATTCTCTCTGAACAACTCCATAAACTGAACCCCCATTATCCGCCCTTTGGCCAAGAGGGCACCATGTTGCTTCAGGTGGAACACAAAGCCCTCGGTAATGGCCTTTTTCACAATGATTGCCTCTCCCATGAGAGCACCAGCTTTGGTTCCACCAATCCAAAAGATGTCAGTGAGCTCAAAGATATCTCGCAATGTCATATCGTTCTTCTTTGAGCACATGGCAGTTCCAATGCGGGCACCGTCCACCAGAAGCAGTAGGTTCAATTGTTTGCATAATGCAGACAGATTGCTCAGCTCGCGCTTCGTGTAGACTGTACCAGTCTCGGAAGCGTTGGAGAGATAAAGAAGTCGTGGCTTAGCCATATGAGGGAAAAAATTATTTTGCTGCATAGCTTTTTGCAAATTTGTTGTCGTCATCTTTCCGTCAACAGCTGGAACAAGAATAAGCTTGTGGCCAGTGGCTTCAATCGCACCAGCCTCTTTGCAGGCAATATGACCCGAATCCAAAGTAATGACAGCCTCATAAGGCCGTAAACAACTAGCAATAGATATGAGATTTGCTGATGTTCCACTGGGAACGAAGAAAATGTCTGCTTCATCATCGCCACATTCAATTCGGTCCCGAATCATTTGTCTCGCCGCGTCGGAATACTCATCATTCCCGTAAGAGATTTGCTGAGTTGAATTTGTTCGGAGAAGAGCCTCAAGAATTTGTGGGTGGGCTCCCTCACTATAATCATCCATGAGACTGTATGGAGGACATATCTCGTCCTGGCAAAGACTGGTTGACGGCATAACTACTTGGCAGTGTGCAGTGGTTTAATTGGAGGAATAAGAGTGTAAAACTGCTGGGCAAGGGAAAAAACACAGAAATAATATGTCTGACTCAAATCTTTGTGGCGATTCGAGTCCAGACTAAATAAAACCATCAAAATGGTCGGGAAAGCAAAAGCGACAGTGGGAAAGAGTCTCGGGAATAATGGAGCCCTTGTTTCGTAATGTGAACCTAACCCTTCCTATTCCGGTAAGGTCCGGTTTGTGTATTTCCAGTAACTTTCAATATTTTCCAGCAACAAATGGCGATTACTGGTACCATAAATACCGCACTTTTCCTATATAGGCAGTCACCGGTCCACATCGAAAAACCGGCCTCGGAAATAAATTTATCGTATTCCCGAGCCGAGTCCTTGCGCCGCCGTCTGGGTTCTTTTCATGTAATGTGTGGGCCCGAGCATTGGAGAATGCATTCCCGCCGAGCACCACGACTGTTTCTTCAATCACACGTCTTCGCTAAAGGGAAAAAGGTCGTGATTCTGTTGGCATGTAGCCTTGTGAAACATGCAGACCTCTCGGAACTCCGGCGGGAATTGGTTGATGTTTCACGTAACATAGTATGTATATAACACGCCTTTGGTAACACGTGGAGTGAGCTAGACACAGACGCTCTAGTCAAGTGTTTGATGTATCAGTGAGAACTTCTCAGTTTATTAATTTGAAATTTATAAATTCAACCGCCCAGTCGATAAGAAGAGTGATACCTCTCACAGCGTGACATTGTAACACAAAGTACCTGTCAAGATATGCTTAGTACTACTAACTAGTGATAGTATCATCTATAACGGGAATAAGGTTTCATGGTAACTAGAGTACCCAGAGTTCGAGTCTTACGTAGAGGCCTAGGATTATCTCAGCAATTAATTGGAAGAAACTGTAAAAATGAATCACCGGTGCGTAAGCAAGATGATCTTTTTTGATACATAAATACTGAGACTCCCCTACTAGGGGAGTCTAATATGACTATTGTCGAGTCATGAAATTCCGATTAGACTATAAGACCTGTAAATCACAACAATGCTTGGCATTGGTACAATGACATACGGGGGCAAAGGCCCGCTTTTCCTTGGGATCACCTGGTTCGAAACAATTTTAGCTATTATCCTTATTGCCATGAGAGAAGCTTTGGCAAAGCTGCATCTCTGTGTACCACTTCGCATTATTCATCTGGTCTATTCGGCTTCAGATGGGACTTTATATGGGCGGCAGTTGCTGTTGTATGTGACGTCTATCCATAACATGTCATTTTTGCAAATGTTAAGCAGTCATCTACTTCCACACAATAGATATTTGCTCTAGTAGCGCAAATATCTTTCACAGTCAGCGTCCGCTATGGATTAGGCAATCACCAAAACCTCATATCAAGCGAGAATCTTGCCAAGCTAAGTGTTTGGGACTGGGTCTGTCGAATTGTGTCGACCATCGACCTGACCTTCTCCCGAATTGCAATTATCGCGCTACTTCTCTCGATACAAGATCGAGTGAGGTCAAGAAGTCGTTATTTTCTGTACTTTTTAGGGGGTATCCAAACTATCGTCAATATAGTGGCCACCGGGTTCGTTTTTACGCAATGCAAGCCAATTGCAAGCCTTTCGGATCCGAGAATAGAAATATCGAATTGAAGAACCAAATGAGAGAATATTCAGAAGCTCTGTGATTGGGTATACTCAAGCTGGTACGTGGGCTAGTCTTCAATTTTGACGCCCAATCAAATAACAGATGAATAGCTGTCGGAGCGATCAGTGATTTCCTTTTGGCCGCATACCCCATATTCCCTATCCGTGGGCTTAGGCTCGTTAGCCGGGCGACTAAATTTAGTCTCTGTCTTGTGATGGGAGGAGGATTTGTGTAAGTTCATCGTTGAGCTCCAGTATAATTGATTCTAACCAGATTGGCCCAACAACCTGTTGAACAGAGCGGGTATATCCTCCATTCTCAAATTAATTGCGAACTCCCATATAGACGATAATAGTAAATACAATACCTACGCCCTTGCCGAGTTCGATACCTGGGTTCTGACCGAAATGTGGTTCATTATTATATTTGGATCAATACCAGTTCTACGTGCGGTCTTCAAAAGACTTATCCAGGATATCAAGGACGTGGCGAATCGCCACAACTACAGCAAGAACTTCTTAACCCGTGATTGCGAGATGGCCGTGGGTGGAAGAGGTGAATTGCATCAATTCTATTCTCTCTTTTTATAGTATAAAAGCTCAATGTGAGCTGAAACAATCGAAAAAAAAGGTGGTCTCAAGATTTTGGCTGATGCACGTCATGCCCAAATATGGGTATAATTAAATTAGAATAGGAGTACTAGTACATCTTATGGCACATCTGGCTCGTCAGCACTATGTATGTTACGACATTGTCATTTACCGGAAGTAGGATGGTGAACCAATTGAACAAGGAAAGAGATTGAATGGAGCGGGGTATTAACAAACCCCGGGCTGCGTATAGCTATTTACAGATCAAAGCACAACTAACCAATGTGACACATTAATGTACAAACTCCCGCAGACCATGCAAGACAGAAATCCGAAGTGTTCCAAACCAACAAAGAATCAATCGTCTTCTGACCGCCGCAAGCGAGTCTCTTCTTCGGGTAACCCATCTTCTAATCGGAGTCGCTGATAGAATCGAACCCGCCAGCCGCGAATCAGCATGAAGGCGGCCATGATGGTTGCCATCAAAGCGAGGAGGAGAATGAGTGCGAATAGACCACCGATGCTGCGGACGGCCGCCTGGGCCTTTGAAAGCATCTGCGTAGCCTTAATAACTTCAGCTTTGGCTGTTCCATCTGATGAAGGCACGGGCCCATTTTCAGTAGCCTTCTCATCCGCGACACCATTTCCGTTCGGGTAGATCCTGCCAGGGTCTTGCGGCTTAGGAAGCTCTCCACTGTAGCCCATCCAACCAACAGCGACCCAATCGGGGAAGTCGGTCCGGTGGACTTTTGAGGAGCCCAAGACATTTCCGTCTCGGTCCACAGCCTCTGCGGTGATCCAGTCCAGGTAACCGCGTGCGACATACATTGTTTCGAAGTCACGTCTCGTGGCGTTGCCAATGAAGACAGGGTCGTGAAATTGGGATTTGCGCGCATAGAAGTTCCAGGTGGCTACTTCCGTGGCTCCGTTCCAGCTAACCCAGACGGTAGTTACCAGATTGGTTTCGTCGGTGCCATGAACGGACGCTACCATATCAGGAGGAATGGTAGGACGGCCCACAAATTCAGATTTGTAGGCACGGTAGTTTGAGAAACGAGAGGACGTGAAGCGGGCAGACATGACAAGCTCTCCATCTTCGGTAAACTCCGAGATGTAGCCACCCTTACTCCAACAAGCGAACATGTTCTTGTTCGGGAGAACTTGCGCATTTCCGCGAAGTCGAGTTAGGTCACCATCAGGTCGGTTGTAACGTCGCAGAACCTTGGCTGTCATGGGGGTAGTGCCAGTTTCAATTTCGATGATCAGAGCAGATGAGATATCTTCCTCGCTAAATTCCTCATCAGATGCATTGTTGAGCAAAGAGATAACGTGACGAGTTCCTTCCGAGGAAATGAACTTGGCGTCATGTTGTTTAGAGAAGATAAAATCTTGCTGAAAGTCGCCATTATGCTGACCACCCAATCGCCACATAATATGTCCGTCGGCTCCAGAAACCATGTAGATGGTGTTGGTGAATCGCATGGAGAGTAGAAAGTCACCGGCGCTATTCTTGTCGACCGAATTGATGTGTACATAGTCCCAACCAGGGTCTCCTTCCGCTGGAGACCATCGAGAATAGTGGACGGTCTCGACCAGCGGGACCTGATTATACGATTTCCACTCGTGGAGGACTTGGGCAGTGGTGAGGTCCAGCTCGGCAAAACCACCTACCTCCAAATGCGTTTGCTCAGTGGGACGGTTGAACTCCGCCAGGGAGATTTCTTCGGTCGTATAGGTGGTAACGACGGCAGTTTGGCCGCTTTCGAGGACGTTGAATTCGTGGATATCGAACAATCCGAGGTCCTTTCGTAATGGGACCTTGCGGATTACCTCAAAGTTGGGGTTCATAACCAAGCCATATCCCCTATGGGTATCATCGAAGGTGTATTGTTGGATCAGAGAGATGTGAGTTTCGTTGCCGAAACTATGGATGCCTCTGAAATCGAAGACATTGTGGTTGTCGAACATGAGAGAGCCGGTCCACACAAGACGCTAAATTAGAGACTGGGGTTAGTGCATGTTTGAATCGCAGGGCAGGGATGAGCCTGGGGGCGAGAGAGAAGGCGAGGGAAAACATACTCCATCTTGATCATAGATATGCGGGCCAATCTGGAAGGGCTCAAAAACACTGGTCGGGCCATCGGGAGAAATGTGTAGATAAGGCGAGACAAACCAATAACCGGGAGCCGTTCGATCAGGATCAAGGTGTTCAATGTCGAATTTGACCGCTTTAACATCCGGTAGCTAGACAGATGACGCGATCTTAGCCTAGGGTCGTCTCATCGGGGATTGCAGACCTACGGTTTTGAATGACATCAAGTCATCGTCCGTGTGTTCCCAGGCAGCTACATTGTGCAAGGACAACAGTAGCAGCAGGCTGGACCAAATCATAACGATGGTAGGGGAAAAGAAGGAGGAGAGAAGAACAAAAGAGCGACAGGGTTAAAAAAGAGCGGCCATGAAGGAGGGACGAAATGCTGAAGAGGGAGGATTTGAAGGTATCCGACCGCCCACACACACACGGAGTGGCTTGGGAGGCTCAGACTCAAAGTCAGGCTTAGCCAGCGCGCAGCGGAAAGGCAAAAAGGGCCGATCTGGCCGGATTGAATCACATTCGAGACTGGTGAGACTGAGGTGGGTCCAAAAGGGGGCAGGCCACAAGCATTCTGGAGCGATGACGCGGGGCGGGTAGAGGGAAAAGACTGAGAGGCGACAATCAAAGACTCCATTGTTGGCTCAGCGCGACGATCACACCTCTTGGCAGTGCCATCTACGCGTGTACACTTCTGAGGTTTTCTACTAGTATGATGTATATACTCCCTACAATATACGATTTACTTCGTACGGCCCTGTAAGGGTACAGTCTATTTCAACGAAGTGTGTACAGACTCTGTACAGACCGTTTGCTTGTACTTAATGCTCCACTGCTTAGCGGTAGTTTATGTCCAGCCCCATACCGGCATTGCTTGTCAGCGGCCCCAGAGGTCTCAGATCCGCAGATGTCATCCAGTAGCTAGTGCCATTTCAATAGACGAATGGTATGTGCAGTAGAGAAGAAGTACTCCGTACTCTAAGAACAGGCTGCTCAAAGAATCTGCGGAGCAACGTAGTACAGTCTAGCGGGCAATCTGATTGAATCAAAAATGAAAAATTGGCAGAAATTAGCGCCGGCTGTAACGCTCAGGGGCAGACGATCACCTGATTTATTCACGTGAGAAGTATACAGGCTTGAGTACATTCTTGATCGTCTACTCCGAAAAGTCACCAAAGACTTTATTGATCGAACTTGTTGCATTAATGGGAATATTGCCAGTTATATGCCCTGTGAGTGCATTGACATACCTTATGTCACAAAGCACCGTTATTTCCATGACGGCGTGTACCAGAAATTGAGCAAGTGGTTCCGAGTCTACCAATTACATGGCTCCGTCCGGACTCCACTCATACATGGAAACGGCTGGCTGCCATTCCCAGAATCACTATAAAGTTAATGTAACTTCAAGTTAGCTTAACATAAGTTATGTTCGTACATGGAAAAGCGCTTGGAATTATTGTTTCATATGATGTTTTATTCGTCTAGCAAAACATAGGCCAGGCCTGACGTTCTTTCAATATATCCATCCAATTATATAACGGCTCTCGTCGGTTTGCTCCTAGATGCTCATCATATCTTTCCCAGAGACTCATCATCACAGATCTGGCCGTTTGGAAAGGCGGGAGTCGACAGTTGCTCTCAGACTTTTCTACTATCTCCAATATCGCATTTCTTCTGTCCTTCGTCATTGCTTCACACCCAGCCATGAAAACGGGCCATATTGTGCCAGGGCCAGTGTGATCAACAGTCGGAAGTTCGGCGTGTAAAGATTGTAAAGATTGAATTACAATGTCAACTTGGCCCGCCAGAATTCCAGGATGGACTTTGCGGACTCTTCTGTAAAAGAATATAACGAGACCCGCATTGAATGCCCGGAAGACATGAGCGTAAGCCTCTGGATTATTTTCTGGGGTCCCGGAATAGTCGCTCTGAGAAACATAAGAGTGGATGACGCTTTCCAGTCGGTCACTTCGCTCTTGCAAGAACCGAGAGATCTTGGAGTCAACTTGAATGTCCGCATTCTGAGCGGCCCTCACTTTCTCCATCACGTTTGCCAGTCGTGTTGTTTGCGAGACAAGACTCAGCCATGTCTCTGAGATTCCGTATACTTGTTTCGCAAGCGTTGCCGCAGATTTTCTTGAATCATGAAGATGTATGTCCGGGATATCCTTTCTGGAATCCTTGGGTGAATCAATATCAAGGTCATTGTCTGAATGCTCCATATGAAGAAAGTCATCATGGGGGACGGTTCGGTCGCTCATGAACTGTGAGGAATCTTTCAGACCCTCAGGACGACAAATGTGGATTTGGTGATTAAGAGCATCAATAAATTGTTTTGAGGCTCTGAAGTCTTGAAGCACATGAGTGCTTTCCCCGACGATTCGCAGCCATGTATAAACATTGACCAGGAGACGGCTTTTATGCGATGTTTTCGGCTTGCAAATCCCTCGGCGGCGTAGGAGTTTTTCGGCCTCGAGAGTAAAATAACGGGCGTCTTGCTGTTGCCCACTGAAGTTCTAGGAGAAAGTTAGATGGAATTTGTGTATGCGTACTTGGCATACCTTACCGCGGCCTCTATCATCCCACATATTGCCATTGTGCGATCCTTGTATTTAGCCTTAGGCACATTGACTGGATCTTTCACGAATAGGAGTGTGTGATCTTTGGCCTTATTATATGAGCTTCTCGCAACTTGGCGCCAATGAGTGAGTTGACTCTGGTTATTAGAATCAGTGCATGGTCCCATCGCAAGATAGACAGCGGCACACGCGAGCAGGCTGAATAAATTGGCCTGTCGAGCATGACTGACATCTTGCGACTCCAAAATAGTCAGATCCCCAAGTGTAATCAATGCAGCTGGTACATTTAATATGCTCCATGATGCCTTCCTACCAAATGGGACAATTGTCAATTGAGGCACAACATTTTTCTGAAAAATATGCAGCAAGAAGGGGGCGTCATTTAATATATCGATGGAAGGTTCTGGGCTAGCTGGTGTAATACTTTGGGTCGGCATATGTTCTTGCCGCTCCAGGGGAATATGAGGCATTTCGGTGGTTTGATCAAGTGTAGTTGGATTATTCAAAATATTGCATGTTGTATCGTCGAATGTAAGCCAGTCGGGATGGCTAGAGAAATCAGGATAGCTCGTTAAATCTAACGAGAAGTTGGATGTGATTCCGTATAAATCGTCATTGAGCCCAAATATATCAGACCATTGTAGGAGATCATCTGTAAACTCCGGCAATTCTGGCATTAATGATGACTCCCGTACTACCAGTGGCAGTACGTCGTTGGTTGACGCATTGTGACATGCGATCTCTGTAATTTGCCGAGAAGAAGAACCAGGGGGCGAATCTCGTAATTTTTGGACATCATGACTGAAGTTGAGCACAGCAAAGGGCCCTATTCGAATGTCATTGGATGAGGATGCGGATGTTCCACATGATCTTGCATCGATCTCTTCAATAGTAGCATCAATAGAGCCCGAGAAAAGTTCCTTGTTTAAAACAGCCCCCATAGAAACTCTTGATTGTTCTAGAAGCCAAATTAGTGAATAGATCCTTCAAATGGGTCCACCTTTGCATGGTGGTCCGAACGTATCATTTACCCGAATATAGATGGCGCCTAAGACCATTTCGTTTTAGGTGATTTCCCTTCGTAGATGACCTCTCCCTAGAAGTGGATTGTCCCATTTCTGACATCCACCGCACCTCACTTGAAAACCCCTCACAAGTGTAGCCCGCAACAGAGCATGTTTCACATGCGGGCCGCTGCTGATCACATTTGACATGTCGACGCCGGCACGTTGCGCAAGCGCCGAGCAGATGCGTTCGGCGGGATCTCGATTTACGGGCCATAGGAGCCACGTGGATTCGGCAGGGCCACACCTGGTATTCTTTCTTGATGCAGTATTGTCGAGATCAAGCCAATAAACTAGAATCGTGACTAAAACATGCCTCTCTGATTGTTGGTCCTTGGTGAGGCTGCCGGCAGATCAGGTGATCGGAACCACTTGCCTCGAAAGTGGTGGGGATGCTGAGTTATCTTAACTCGGCGTTATTTGTACCTGCAAGATATCATAGATAGCATGATGCTATCTTCACATATTCTATTTACTGAGCAATATCTGTAAGATATCCATATTACTGAAAAGGAGAACGTGAAGATTCCAATCTTTTGGCGAAAATCGTGGCGGGGTATTGTCATGCCTCTAGTCTTTTCTCACTCCGTACCATCAAGGTTGTTATCCAAGTGCTAAATTTTATACTTATTGCTTTTGTGAATTAATGGAATCATTTCATGTTCCGTCAAATTACTAACTTGCTGCAAAATTATAGGTATTAAATGGACCTGGCGAGTTTCGAGCCACGGCCATGCTTCTTCGTACTACAAACTCATATAGTTACCCGTAAGTAAAGGCCAGAAGTCTACACCTCAAATCAAGTAATAAAATTGGTAATCATTATGCATTGAAAATCGTAATCAGTGATACCTATTTAAGGAACTGGCATTGAGCTCTGGGTATCTCGCAAATCAAGTAGACTAGGGTGCAGGCTTCTTTCGAAGAGTAAGCACTGTCTGCACATGCTCAAATTCCAGCTTCTTGTCTTGAGACCAGGCCAAAAGACCAGCAGTCTTCAACATGTTCTTGATTTGCCTTCCATTCAACTCCACTGTGGCAAGATCATCCAGCTGCTCATCCGAAAAGACCTCCGCATTTGCAGAGCGAGAAAGGAACTGGTTCCATACGTGGCGACGAGAGGTGAAGTCGAGATTCTGGTAAGTGAGCGAGACATGGATTCGAGACTCGAAGGCGGGATCAATCTCATCAGCACGATTGGTCGTCAGGAACAAAATTCCCTCATAGTATTCCAGCATTCGAAGGAAAATGGAAACTAGTTCATTTCGCTGCAAGTCTGTTGCTGTACGTGCTTCCATGAACACGTCCGCCTCATCGAGAAGAAGAACGGCATTCCACTTCGGAATCATACGGAGAATGTCTTTGAGGTTATTCTCGACTTTGTAAGCATCACTTCCGAGGTCACCAGCGCTCATTGCGTAAAGAGGAACTTGCATAACTTCTGCGACACTCTCTGCTGTCATGGTCTTGCCGACACCGGGTGGCCCGCTCAGTTGCATGATGATTCCACGACCCTTGCCCTGAACGACATCATCGAAGG
This sequence comes from Penicillium sumatraense, assembly GCA_020086695.1. Taxonomy (NCBI): domain Eukaryota; kingdom Fungi; phylum Ascomycota; class Eurotiomycetes; order Eurotiales; family Aspergillaceae; genus Penicillium; species Penicillium sumatraense. The sequence goes on along the minus strand of JAGIKU010002025.1, from coordinate 1,416,499 downwards.
AGGACTTGGAGTGGGATTTGGCGAATGCAAGAATGAGGTCCTTGAGATTTTCTTGTTCCTTTGGAAGAACGAGGGAATCGAAGGCAGCCGAGTTCCATTCGATTTGCGATGTGCAATCCAGATAGAATTGTAGCCATTCCTTGTCTCGGAGAGAGTAGCCGTAGACTGATGGGGATGTGACAAGGCGCTGTTCATCATTCAATTCATCTGTAAAATGAGTCTCGCCCCAGACAACAACACTGTGGTGGGGGTGGAAGACGCCGAATGCCTCAGCATCAATGATAATACGACTTTTGACGTGATGCTTCTTGGTTTTACTGTCTTCCAAGAATCCAGTTGCAGTGCCTTCGTACTGCTTGTAGTGGTACCCCTTGTGTTGTTCCCAGATCTTTCCACGAGCGATTAGGTGCTCGCGAATTACCTCTTTGTCAGGATGGTATCGCAGAGGAAATGCTGGCAAGGATGTGATGGGCGCTGTGCCGAGGAAGACAGGGACTTCAAACATGTCGTCGCAATATCCGAAATCATTGCCGTCAAAATCAATAAACTTTACTTCAAGAATGATCGCCTTGGTTCGGCAGTTGATTCCATCGTCGGCGAAGAGATATGCGTGCTGGCGACCATTAATAGTAGCAATTACCACGTCATCTGGCTCGAACAGAGTCCACAGTAGGGAGTGGGTGATAACCCCATTCCGAATCAAATCCTTCTTTCGTGCTAGGGTGTCACGCAATTCAGCCTCGAGAACCTGGTGTAAAAGGTCCACGTGCTGTTTTGTAGTTTCGTCAAGGCCCTCATCCTCGCGAGCTTTCAAAAAGCTCTCCCATCTGTGGACCAGGGGCTTGAAGGGTGCGTGAAATTCGAGACGTTTCAGGGTAACCGTGACACCAGGGTAGCCTTCCAAGACCTTTCCGAGGAAGGTCTTCAAGAATTCACTTTGGATAACGATAGAATGTATAGACAGGCTCTTCCTGCCAGTATAACACTTGACGTTTCGCACGATTAATGCATATTGTGCCGATTCCGCATCTTCTGCAGGGACGATAATGCTTTCTGGAAGCTCTTTTGTCCACGAAGTCTGGTTATTCTCGTCGGGTTTGGTTCGGTAGACATTGTGCACGCCGCAGAGCGTGCCGGGATTCGCGTACTTGACTGCTTCATCATCTGAGTCTGCTTCGGGGATGTTAGTCTTGCACGTTATGGCTTTTGGTTGTCGTTGTTCTGAGGGAAACATACCTGGAGTGTTTATATCCTGAGTTTTAGGCTGCTTGGATGTATCCGCGGCCTCAGAGGCCTTGGTAGTTGAGTCCGAGTCGATCGACATTGTTAATATGTGATTGGATCTTCAGACACAAGTTTTGAAACTCTCGTAATTAAGTAGGTTGGAAAGATGTAGACGGATGTGAGAGAGAAGAAAGGCGTGGCCAAGGTTGAAGTAGAAGTAATAATTGTATGCCTGGCTGGTGGGAGGAAGAGTGAAAGGAAGAAGAAGATTGAAGAAGAAGAAAAAGAAAAAGAAGAAGAGGAACAGGAGGAAGTTAGTCTCAAAAAATCATGAGCTATTTAACTCTAGTTATACTTTGAGAGTAGAGAGGCAAGCTATGGATATCAGCCTGTTATGCATCGATGCCTAGAGAAGTGACTGGGGCTGCACATGAAGTGGAGAGAGCGGGGAGCTAACAGGGTGACCGACTCAATCAAAATCATCAATCAGCTTGATAAAAAGGTATATGCACATCCTTCATTGGTGAACTCGTAAAGTGCTTGTGTGAGAGGGTGAAGGAGGGTGTATTCCTTCAAGTTGACGTGGCACCGGAAAATGAACCAGAATCCACTCTATGATCTGCCTCCTTGGCCCTTTCAAAAGCCTTATTTTGCTAGATGGGGCCATTTCACCAGTCTGTTGTCTCAAATGAAAATATTTAGGCTCCACCAAGTACTGCCTATCCCCGATTCCTTCGAATTGCCCGAAGCAGTTCCCGGGGCTTGTCTGCCTTGTTGAGGGTCGATCATTACTCCACTGCTAATCCTTTTATGACGAGGTTGGCCCCCACAGATGAGTCAAATCCAGATGAGGCTGACTATGCAGAATACTCAACACCGATCGATACTCTGTACTCCATACGCCGATACCCAATGGTAGCTACTACGTATTTGCAGTAGCTTATGAGTATGCAGTCAGCCTGACAAGCTGCAGCAAAGAACAAGACAAGTAAAAGCCCCGCACATTGCAGAGCCCCAATAAATGGGTTCTAAAAATATGTTGATTGGATTTAAAAAAATATCCCGCTAGATCGCATCTCCGAAACTTAAACACCGCTCGACTTGTTCGTAAAATCATTGCTGCTCAAGCTGTAAAAAAACCCGAAAGGGTCACAAAGTCTATGCTCCACCCAAACTGTGCCTATCCACAGGCACCAATTCTGCTATTCACTTGTACCACTCCTCCGCCCTCATATTCGGGGGAAGGAGAGATAACAATAAGATAAGAACAAACTCTCTATGCGGTCTGGAAGGCCAGCAGACGGGCCTTGAGAGACTCCTCAGTCTCCTGAGTATCCAACTCGCGGAGAACACCAGAGCCGACGTCGTAGATGAGACCGTGGACCTGGAGGCCACGCTCCTGGATGGCGTTCAGTACGGCACTCTTCTGAGTGACAACACTGAGACCCTCGCGAACGTTCAATTCAACCAGCTTCAGAGCCGCATCCTCGGGCGAGAGAGACTGCAGCAGGGGCAGGTTGCGCTCGCGCACCTGGCGCAGAGGCAGCAGCCAGGGGTCCAAGATTCCCAAATCCTTGTTACCCAGGGCGGCGGCAACACCACCACAGGAAGTGTGACCACAGACGACAACGTGCTTGACACGCAGGTGCTTGACAGCGTACTCGATGACGGCGCCGGAGCTGAGATCACCCGGGTGCATGATGTTGGCGATGTTACGGTGGACGAAGACATCACCGGGCTGGAGGCCCAGCATGCTGGTCTCGGGGCATCGGGAGTCGGAGCATCCCAGCCAAAGGATCTGAGGTTGCTGGCCAGTCGCGAGGGTTGGGAAAAGGTCGGGATGGTCGCGGGCGGTGTTGGCAGCCCAATCCTTGTTCAGGCGCAGGCCATCGGCGTACTTGTCTGCTTGCGATCCAGCCCTGTTAGTCTCGGGATCGGAGGCATTTTTGGCGGTGACGGTGTTATGAGGAGCCTTGGGGCTTGCGCAAGAGAGAGAAGTAGAGGTCGAGAAGGGAGAGGCGCGTGGAAGGGATCGGGACAGGGACAGGGACAAGGGCAAAGGTCTGACAAGATTGCGCGCCATGACACTTTGAGCCACGATGCCGGGTCGACTGGCCAATCCTGCCACATTCATGACGAACGGTGGGGGGAGGGGAAACATATTCATGGGTGTTCGGGGAGAGGTATGGGGGCCCAATTAAATTAAATTAAAAAAGAATGTCTCACAACCACCAAAGTACAGAGCAAGAAAGATCGAACTTCTCTTCTCCTTTCTTTGAGTCTCTGGACTTTGGGGGTATGCGAGAATAACCGAGCGGGAGGAATCAAGAAAAATGTTGGGGAAGAGAAGAAAATGGGAAGAGAAAAAGAAAACTAAAACGGGGGGACCCAGCGAGAATCTTGCCAGGTTCAGCCGGACGTACCTGAATCCATTGTGGAGGGGGGGGAAATGAGTACTGCCGAAGTAAAGAGTACGGAGTGTAGAGAAAGAGAAAGAGTCAAAGGGAGAAGAAGAAGTAGAAGTAGAAGAGTATTTGGGGGAAGAAGTGGAAAAAGGTCGTACAGTCCAGTCTCACAGCCAATTCCAATTCGGAGTTGTTGGCCGTTGCGGTTGGGAGGGGCGAGTCTTCCCGAGGAGAAAAAAGGCGAGATCGGCAGGTTTCTTTTTCGTTGACCGGCGATGGTTTGCTTTTTACCTGCCAACTTGGCAGAGGCCAAGGAATACTTCGGAACAGTCTGATCCTGAAAAGGAAATAAAAAGAGAAATAAAAAGGAAAAAAAGAAAGTTCTTTCCTCGTAAAGTGTTACTCTACTTCTCAATAAATGCATTCTTATGCTTCTTGCATTGCTCGTTGTACATCCTATCCACATATGTTGTACTATATAACTAAATGCTTTTTCACCATCGCGGTGCGCAAAAAACTCTATCAAAATCATTGAAAAAAAGAAACACCTTTACTGAAGGACACCATCCACCTAAGAGGTTCCACCACGGCCTCCAACCCCGAGAAGTGTCTTCTTCTGCTCTTCGGTAATACCTGCTGCTGGAAGTGGGCGAGCTCCGGCAATAGTCGGACGTGGAAGGAAGCCAATCTCGACCAGGTAAGAGGCATACTTGCCAACCAGCTCCTCCGTTACACCAGCACCTGCAGAGACGTCGACACCAGACCACACAGCATCGGCCTTGAGAGCAGCTGCCGCGTTGCGGTCATCCAACTCAGGGGCCTTGGTGTTGGCCGGGAGGTCATTAGTGACGAAATGGTAAAGTGGCATTCTAAGGGAAAGGACAGTTAGTATTGGACGGCATTGGATGCGGATAAAAACCCGAGAAACTTACAGGGCATGCTGGGAGTCCTTATCGTCATGCTTGCCATCATTAACATACTGCTCAAGGGACAAAGCCCAAGGCACGTAATCAACCTGCGGAACATCGTAACCGTAGAGCTCGAGCGCACCCAGGAACTGGTTAAAGCGCAGACGAGGATGGCCTGTAACGTGTGCCACACCAACAGGGTCGCGAGGCGGGTGGAATGCACTGGCAATGACAATTCTCGCCACATGGTCGCATGGCACCATGTTGACACTGTTGTTGACTATAGAGGATATTGTTAGTATACGAGTCTTGTTTCTATGAGAATAAGCCTGGGATACGTACTGTTGGGTCGGGCAGAGAGCTGAATGCATCCACGGAGCATGCGAACGAGGAAATCGTCCGTGTTGGTCACAGCGGTATTAGAATCACCCAGGACGTATCCGGAACGAATGATGGTGGCCCTCAGACCACGACGACCAGCTTCGCGGACGAGGTATTCACCAGCCCACTTACTCTGACCGTAGCCTGTGCCAAGACCAACAGCACTACCTTCCATATCATCTTCTTCGCTAACACCATTTCCACCCTCAGCAAGGCTGCGTTCAGAGAGCTCCACGTAATGATCCTTATCCAGCGCGCTAGTGGAACTGACGAAAGCAAGTTGCTTGGCCTTGCCGGTAGAGCAGAGCTTCAGGGCATCAATAGTACCCATGACATTAGCAGGTCTCAGGGTCGAGTAAGGATAGACCCAGTGCACGAGGGCACCATTGTGAATGACCGCATCAACACGGTTAGCCAAGTCATCCCAAGTAGCCTGCGAGAGGCCAAACTGAGGCTTGCCGAGATCACCGGCGACGGCTTGAAGCCTGCTGGTCCAAGTCTCATCCCAGAATCCATACGCACGGCACGTAGAGCGAACCCGATCAAGGGCTTGCTCGTCACTCTTTGCGCGAACAAGGGTCACAACCTTGGCGTCAGGGGATTTACGGGTGATCAAGTCTCGCAAGATATGAGCACCCAGGAAACCGGTCGCACCGGTAAGGAAGATGGTAGGCTGACTGTCAAGCATGGGCTCAGTGCGGGTAGGGAAGTTCGCGGGCAGTTCGTTAACCAGTTGCTTAGCATCCTTGGAGTACTCGTCATTGGGCTCGTTCGCCGTGGCGGCGGCGTTGTCGCTTGTTGCGAATGACTCCGAATCAAGCAGCTTGTCAATCTCACCAGCGAATCCCTTGAGCGTGGGGCTACGGAAGATAGCGCTCATGCTGATATCGAGAGCACGCCACTGGCGGCGCAGGTCGAAGAACATTTGCTGAGCGAGGATACTGTGTCCTCCAAGATCGAAGAACGAGTCGTCAGGTCCGATCATTCGAGAAGTAACGTTCGGAATACGCTTAGCCCAGATCTGAGCGAGAGCTTGCTCGGTCTCACTCAGTGCCTGCATCGCGGAAGAGCGGCGGCGCGGGGCGGCGGCACTCAACTCCGCGGTATCAGGGAAGGGCAGCGCGGGCTTGTCAATTTTACCATTGGGGTTCAATGGCATGCGCTTAAGAGGAATGATAACGGTGGGGACGGCGTAAGCGGGAAGCTTACTGCGCAAATGATCCCGAGCGTCGTCGCGGAGGGGACGGAAGCGACGGAGCAAACCAACCATGCCATCAGCAGACTCGTCATCTTGAAGGCCCTTGCTGGCAAGCCACTGGGCCCATTTGCTCATATCAGGCACGAAGTAGCTGACCAAGGTCGGCTCCTCGAACTTGTCACGTCGGACCAGAGTCACATTCTCGCGGACTAGAGGGTGACGTGAAAGATGGGTGTCAATTTCTCCGAGTTCAATTCTGAAGCCTCTGATCTTGACCTGACTATCAGCTCGACCAGAGCACTCCACGTCTCCGGAAGGAGTATAACGGCCCAGGTCACCACTGCGATAAAGACGATCTCTGGGACCAACGTAAAATTCTCTCCAGGGCTCGTTCTTAGACTCGGCCTTATCCTTCTCAGTCCAGACCTCAGGCTTGACGAACCAGTTGGTCAGGAACTTGGTGGCGTTGAGGTCTGGAGTGCCCAAGTAGCCCTCGGCAAGACCAGCAGCTCGGACATAGATTTCACCAACCTCACCGATCGCACAAATGCGAGTAGGGTCATAGCGGTTAACAACAAGCATCTGGACATCAAGCATGCCGTGGCCGGCGGGAATAACTTCCTTCATGGTGTCAAGGAATCCCTCTTGGCTCGAGTAACTTGGGATTTCGTAGTAGCTGACAGCGCGTTGAGTCTCGGTGGTTCCGTACATGTTCACAATGGCAGTGTTAGGAGCAAGGCCTTGGAGAGCCTTGCAGTCTCTCTTAATCAAGACATCACCCACAAAGAATGCATGGTGGAGAGAAGGGAATGACGCAGATGCACCGCCGACCAAAATCTGACCCATGGCTGGGGTGAGATGGGTAACAGTAGCCCCGTAGTTCTGCATCCACTCGGCAAGCTTCTCGTTCTGGATATCCTCCTTAGCCGGGACCAGCAACTGGGCACCCAGGAACAGAGGTGTGAAAATATCACGCTGAATTGGGTCGTGGGCAATACCACTCAGCATAGTGAACTTCTCATCGGGGGTAAGCTTGAAAGTCTCAGACATCCAGGGGAAGTAGTAGGCCAGAGAGAAGTGACGGCCACGGACACCCTTGGGGCGACCCTCGGAACCTGATGTGAAGGACAGGGTGGGAGTCGAGTCGGGTCCAACGACAACCCCGACGGGCTTGGACTTCAGCTCAACCTCCTTGGTGAAAACATCCTGGCCGTTGATAGAGCCACCGGTGAGGGTGCCATCGTCGTGAAGAGCAAGAGCCGGAACTTCGGTGCGAAGCTCCAAAGTCTCGTTGATAAAAGATCGAACAATGTCCGAAAGCTCACCGGCATCCTTAGTAGCCTTAGCAATGTTGATCAAAGCACGGGGGCGAGCGACATCGAGATAAATGTTTTGGCGCTCAGGCGGGTACGCTGGGTCAATGACCGAGAATGTGGCACCGGCCTTCAAGATACCCATAACAGCAACCACCAGATCGACACCACGGTAGGCGTAGACCATAACAACCTCTCCCCTTTGGATTCCAGATTGCACGAGATGGTGGCCCAAGATGTTGGAAGCTTCATTGATCTGCTTGTATGTGAATTCGCGGTGTGCCTGGGCACTTGACTTAGTCTCCACGACACATAGCTTCTCGGGGTGCTTCTCAGCATTGGCAGAGAAAATATCATGGATAGCACCACGGAACTTGGACCAGTTGAGGTCTCTTGTAGGGTCCGGCAGGAGAGCCAATTGATCGCCAGTCATGAGATCAATGCGGCCAACGGCATCCTCAGCGTTGGCTGTACTGGCAATTTGAGACAGCTGCTGAAGAATAGTGGCTATCCGAGCGCTAGAGAACAGACGCTGGTTGTAGTAAGCTCCCAGTTCAATCTCCGAAGCCGACCCGGTTGTGGCGATATTGATCACCAGGTCGGTGCTATCAAATGTGTTGGCAGGATACTCTTGAGAGGCAGCTGGGGCATCATATGCGGCGAAACGGAACAGAATCGGGGTATGTTCAGACTTCGACTTGTCCTGGATATAAGTGCGGAGGCTACCGAGAGGGACAATTTCCGAGGCACCTTCTTGGAATACCTATGAGACGACAATTATTAGCAGTGAATATTAAAATAGCATTCAAAAACATTTGATATTGTATGCATACCTTATCGACCTTAGCATATAGCTGGGCGAAGGTCTCGGATGCCTCATAGGGCACACGGAGGACAAACGGACGACCATCATCGCCTACACTTGTGCCCACAGCGATATCTTCGTCGCCGGTCAAACGAGCGACAAGAATGACGAGAGCAGTCAAAAAGACAGTGAAATCTGAAGAAGATGAGCCTGAAAGCTTCTTGAGTGCCAATTGGGCCTCCTGGGGCAATTTGATAGATTCAAAAGCTTCAATTGCCCGCTTGCCATCCTGTTGGGTATCGGGATAATCGCGAGTCAATGGCGAAACAGTAAGATTGCTGAGGCGTTGAGACCACCTTTCTAGGCGGTCCTGCAACGAAGCCGTTCCCACAGCCATGATTGATAGCTGTGTTCAATTGCTTCGAGAGGAAAGAAAGATGAGTCAAGTACCTCCGGCCGCCGGGGGAGGAGGGGCACTTGAGAAAATCCGCTTTCGCCGCGATCGGCCCGCAGTGATTGGCCAGACGGGATTCCCCCACATAATTTTGGGTCTTTCACCGCCTTTAGGAGAGTGCAGAGTGCGTCACACAAAGTAGACAAAGTACACAAAGTTGACAGGTTTATATCTGAAACCAAATTTGTGAAATATAATGGAGGAAATAACACAGGGATAAAACGTCCACCAAACTTTAAAACTTTGCACATTTAGTTTATTATGAATATCTGTCGATGTTTCCTATTTCACCGCAAACCCCTCTACTTAACAGTGATGCAATGGATGAGTCAGCTATCCTGCCTGAGGCATGAAATGTGCTCCTGAGCCGTCCGCTCGCAATATCAGGAGAGCTGGTCTTGTCTTTGCATCTGACATCATTGGATCTATCCGAGTCAGGAGGCCAGGTCGATTTCGTTCGATCGCATTGATTCTTTCGATGGGATAATTAGTTGGATTTTTTTTTTGCAACCGCGCCATTGTCTCTCTGATTTGAGAGCGCGTCATCAATCCCGCTCTATTTCGACGACGAAACCCTAGGGAGAAACGCAGTATTGCTGGCGAAGCTGCACCAATTCTCTTAACACGGTCTCCATTCCATTTCGAAAATAATCGCCCAAATTCATTCGCGATAATAAATTAGTGAAAATGATCCCGCATCGAAGCACAGGCCTTTTGGCCATAATTGTTTTTGTTGCGCTGCTGCTCTTCATCTTCTCCTCGTCCCCCGTTCCTGATCCTGAACCGACCCCCGAGGGAGGAGAAAAAGAAAAACAAGAACCTACAGGCCCGAGAAAATTCCTCTCAGTCCCCCAACTCCCATCGCTGCCCGAATTCCATCTGCCATCCTTCCGTCCCCCTTCGCACGAGGCACCGCCGGAGCAAACAAACAGCACGAGCGGCGAGTCGAAGTGGTTCTCGAACTGGGAATGGCTGAACCCATTCTCCTCAACCATTACCCTGGAAGAGGATCGATCAGTACTCCCGCCTTTGGCTGAACGTCGAGCCATCTACACTTATTATAATCCGAAATATAACCCGAAAAAATACTCCGCCAATGATTTGAAGAAGAACCAGAACTCCGACGGGGAGCTTCTTGTCGCCTGGCGCCGAGCTTGGTATGCGCAGGGATTCCTCCCGGTTGTATTGGGACCGGGAGATGCAATGAAAAACCCTCACTACGAGCTGGTCCAAAAGCTTCAATTGACCCCGGAGATGGAAAACGAAGTGTTCCGTTGGTTGGCATGGGGTCACATGGGAACTGGTCTGCTCTCTGACTTTACTTGTTTCCCTATGGCGCGTTACGATGATGAATTACTCACATCACTGCGAAGGGGCACAGAGCCCGATGTCATTGTACGATTCGAGAACTTCCAGGGTGGCCTATTTTCAGCAGAAAAGCACCGCATCGACGAAGCTATCGACGTTAGTGTGAAGAAGCTGGCCGATAAATCTACTTCGCTGTCCGAGTTGATGCCTGTAGAATTATTCAAGGTTCAGCAGCCGAGTTCTTTGGCTTATTATAAAGGATCCAGCATTAACTCTCGGTACCCAGAGGTGCATGAGAAGATTGGCCAGAACCCTGCGGAGGGTCGGCTCCAGCTCGTGCAGCTGATCAATGCTCATCTTCACAACACCTTCCAGAACGCTTATCCTGCGGGGCTAGCTGTGCTCAAGCCTTTCCCTCAACATACCACTGCCCTGGTGGAGCCTGCTCTCCGACTGGCAAAGGCACTGATTGAATGCCCTGAGTCACCCGTTCCCAGCTCTTGCCCACCCAACCTACCTGAATGTCGGCCTTGTGGCTCGGCGAAGCAGCCTATGCGCATCAGCCAGCCAACAAGCTTCAAAAACACGCCTTTCCTTTTCACCATTGGTACCCTTCCTCATCCTTATACTCTGGTTACTCTACAAAAGAGTTCTGAGGAGGTTACCGTGCGACAGATTCGCCGTGAAACTGAAAGGGACCCCTGGTTGACAGATGTCACCCAGGATAATCTTGGTGAAGATGGCCAAGAGCTGAGTGCCTCATACCGGGGCGTAATGTTCAAGCAGTTCGTCGCTGGTGACCAGGCAATTGCCAACTCTCTTTGGATGACGGTCGAGTCCCTGCCCGCCGAGGCAGGCCAAAGCCTTCCATCTGAGCTTCTGGATGAATTTGAATGGCAGTTTGGCTTTAAGATCCCCCGCGGGAAAACGATTGACCCCAACACGGCGGGTGACAAGGAGAGCGTGCAGGACAAGACCCCCAGTCAACAGGGCGTTTCTCGCGAGTACGAACTGATTAAGAGGGCTCGGGAAGCGATCAAGAGCCAGGATCCCAACCGAGTCAATATCAAGGCTGTCTCCGAAGCCTGGAATATGGCGGACACCGAGGTGTGGCGATTTGTGAAAGCGTATCGGTAAGTTGCGAATTTGCTTGGCTGCAACCAACCCTTCTTGTACCTGCCTATACTAACATGTTTTGTGATTCTCTAGCGCCCGCAGTGTGGTCGAGCGCAAGCAGTGGCAAGAGGAGGAGAAGGAATTCGCAAGCTCCTCGCAGTGATCTTCCGGGGGCATGTTGGCTATCTGTACTTGCTATAATCCCACTTCCAAGTGGAGTGTACTTTTCACTTTCTCTTTCTTCTTTTACTCTTTATTTCTCATTTCCATTTTCTCCTTTTTGTTTGAGAACTCGAGCATATCTGGCGCAATCGGGATAGAAACCAATGATTTTTGTTGTTCTGATTCATTCAACTCTTGATATCTAGTAATTTCTCGGATAGTGATCGGCCTCCGCATTCTCTGGCTATTTTTGACTATTTCGGTCATTTATGACATACCTATGTCGATATTATCCACTGTACAATCTGTAGATGTAGATACGATGTACACATCGGACGGTGGCGATCCCCGCAGTTAAGTTCCACGGTGGAGAGCGGTGGAGCCGAGTCTGGCCGCTTGTTCCTCACCCTCCTATCACGCGACGTGGATTGCATAGACCCCCACCGACTCACGGTCATTATAGGCGGCTCTGATAGCTCATCTCGCCCGCAATGCACCCCTCCTTGTGACATTTCCCAATGGCGACCTGCGCCTGTCTTGATTTCTCGTGGCGATAACATTAGGAAGGTATTTGCGGTCCCAATATATAGGACATCTTATCCAGAATGCCCCCGGCTACACCGCTTATGAGATAACCTTGAGATTCAAGTTCGTCTCTGCTCTGTTTGCTATTGATTGCTACGACCTGTCGCGATCATGGCGCCTGGCAGCAATATTGATACGGACTCTGCGGGGTCCACTGGCGAGATTGAGAAGCCCTCCACCTTGTTCGAGCTGACCGAGGATTGGGATGACACTATTCGCTTCTACCTCAACGGCACTAAGGTTGCCCTCGACACCGTCAACCCAGAAGTCACGCTTCTAGAATATCTACGTGGGATTGGCCTGACGGGAACGAAGCTGGGATGCGCCGAGGGAGGATGTGGTGCTTGTACAGTGGTGGGTACATATTTTGGCTTGCCGGTCGATCTCCTTTGTCTTTGTGATCAACATAGCTAATATCACCATTCATGAACTAAACAGGTCGTTTCCCACCTCAACCTTACAACAAAGAAAATCTATCATGCCTCCGTGAATGCGTGTATCGCCCCCCTGGTCAGTGTTGATGGAAAACATGTTATTACGGTGGAAGGACTGGGCGACGTGAAGAATCCGCACGCGATTCAACAACGAATCGCCATTGGTAACGGTAGTCAGTGCGGATTCTGTACCCCGGGAATTGTTATGGTAAGATCTCGATGGCCTGAAACCTACTGGATCATATTCACTTTTTCTAACTCCACAAAAGAGTCTCTATGCCCTGCTACGCAATGACCCTACCCCCGATGAGCAAGCTGTGGAGGAAGCTTTCGATGGTAACCTGTGTCGCTGCACTGGCTACCGACCGATTCTCGACGCCGCTCAAAGTTTCAACTCGCGCAACAACTGTGGCAAAGCTTCCGCAAATGGTGGATCTGGCTGCTGTATGGAAAAGAATGGCGGCAGCGGCGGCGGTTGCTGCAAGGGATCTTCAACTGCTGGCGATGAGCTTGGCCCTGACGAGCCAACATTCCCCAGACCCGACTTCAAAGCATACAGCCCCGACACGGAACTTATATTCCCCAACGCTTTACGCAAACATGAATTCAAGCCACTTGTATTCGGTAACAAGAGAAAGAAGTGGTATCGACCTGTGACGGTGGATGAATTGTTGCGAATCAAAAATATTCATCCCGAGGCAAAATTGATTGGTGGAAGTACCGAGACTCAAATTGAGATCAAGTTCAAGGCCATGCTTTACAAAGCCTCAGTCTACGTGGGTGATATCCCAGAGCTGAGAACATTCACCTTCCACGACGACTACTTGGAAATTGGCGCCAATGTATCGCTCACAGACTTGGAGGCTATCTGCGAGCAAGCTGTTGAGAAATATGGGCCAACTCGCAGCCAGCCTTTCAAGGCAATTAAGAAACAGTTGCACTATTTTGCGGGAAGACAAATTCGAAATGTCGCATCGCCAGCGGGTAACTTGGCTACGGCTTCGCCTATTTCCGATCTGAACCCCGTTTTCGTGGCGACAAACACCATTCTCGTCGCCAAATCTCTATCTGGTGAAAAGGAAATTCCCATGACCGAATTCTTCCAGGGCTATCGTAAGACTGCCCTGGCTCCAGATGCAATCATTGCTAGTCTTCGAATCCCAGCTGCCACCGAAAAGGGCGAGCACATGCGCGCTTATAAACAAGCGAAGAGAAAGGACGACGACATCGCTATTGTCAATGCTGCTCTTCGTGTTTCGTTATCTGACTCGAATGATGTGACCAGTTGCAACCTGGTTTTCGGTGGCATGGCCCCGTTGACAGTATCTGCAAAGAACGCGGAGGCTTTCCTTATTGGTCAGAAATTCACCAACCCAGCAACCCTCGAAGGCGTCATGAGTGCATTAGAGAAAGACTTCAGTCTTCCATTTGGTGTCCCTGGTGGCATGGCCACTTATCGGAAGTCTTTGGCGATGGGTTTCTTCTACCGTTTCTACCACGACGCTCTCTCCGGAATGGAGGTCAAGGCCGAAGACATGGACCCCGATGTAGTAGCCGAGATTGAACGTGCTATCTCCAGTGGAAAGCAAGACAATGAAGCGTCGGTTGCCTACCAGCAAAAGATTCTTGGCCAGGCCAGACCTCACGTTGCAGCGCTTAAGCAGTCGACGGGCCAAGCACAGTATACCGACGACATTCCCGTTCAGCAGAACGAGCTCTTTGCTTGTATGATTCTGTCGACGAAAGCACACGCGAAGATTTTGAGCGTGGATGCCTCAGCGGCTCTGGAAATTCCAGGCGTGGCTCATTACATCGATCACACCGATCTTCCTAGCCCAGAGGCAAACTGGTGGGGAGCTCCTGTCTCGGACGAACTCTTCTTTGCAGTTGATGAAGTTACAACTGCCGGACAGCCAATTGGTGTCATTCTTGCTCATTCAGCCAAGATTGCGGAATTGGGAATGAGGGCCGTCAAGGTTGAATATGAAGACCTGCCTGCGATTTTGAGCATTGAAGAAGCAATTGAGGCCGAATCCTTCTATGGTCATTATCGCTACATCAAATGCGGCGATACCGAGGAAGCTTTCAAACACGCTGATCATATCTTTGAAGGTGTATCTCGGATGGGAGGACAGGAGCATTTCTACTTGGAGACAAATGCCTGTCTGGCGATTCCTAAACCTGAGGATGGTGAAATGGAGGTTTGGAGTGGTACTCAGAACCCCACCGAAACGTAAGATTTGAGCGATTTACCTTTCTGAATAGAAGCTGACAATTGGTCTTTAGGCAAGCATATGTTGCCCAAGTAACGGGTGTCGCCGCGAACAAGATTGTGTCTCGCGTGAAGCGTCTTGGTGGTGGCTTTGGTGGCAAGGAATCGCGATCAGTCCAGCTGGCCGGAATTTGCGCCCTTGCCGCCCACAAGACACGACGACCAGTCCGTTGCATGCTTAACCGTGATGAGGATATTATAACTTCAGGCCAACGTCACCCATTCCTTTGCAAGTGGAAGGTTGGCGTGACCAAGGAAGGAAAGCTTCTTGCTCTTGACGCTGACGTCTTTGCCAATGGCGGCCACACTCAAGATCTATCTGGCGCTGTTGTGGAGCGAAGCTTGTCGCATATTGACGGCGTGTATAAAATCCCAAATATGTTTGTGCGAGGTAGGATTTGCAAGACAAACACTGTCTCAAATACCGCGTTCCGTGGTTTCGGTGGTCCACAAGGCCTGTTCTTTGCCGAATCCTATGTCACCGAAGTTGCAGACCACCTCAACATATCGCCAGAGAGAATGCGTGAGATGAACATCTACGAGCCGGGTGAGACTACCCACTTCAACCAAGAGCTGAAGGACTGGTACGTACCGTTGATGTATAAGCAAGTGCTTGATGAGAGTGATTACTACGAGAGACGTAAAGCTGTGGAGAAGTACAATGCATCCCACAAATGGTCCAAGCGCGGCATGGCCATCGTTCCTACGAAATTCGGTATCTCGTTCACTGCTCTTTTCCTGAACCAGGCGGGAGCTTTGGTGCATATTTATCATGACGGCAGTGTTCTAGTTGCTCACGGTGGTGTCGAGATGGGACAAGGTCTCCACACCAAGATGACAATGATTGCCGCCGAGGCTCTTCAAGTGCCCCAGGACAATGTTTTCATTGCTGAGACAGCCACGAACACAGTCGCAAACACCTCTGCCACAGCCGCATCGGCTAGTTCGGATCTCAACGGCTATGCCATTTTCAATGCTTGTGAGCAAATCAATGAGCGACTACGCCCTTACCGCGAGAAGATGCCAGGCGCTAGCATGAAAGAGCTTGCGCACAAGGCATACTTCGACCGAGTTAACCTTTCCGCGCAAGGCTATTACCGTACGCCCGATATTGGTTACGTGTGGGGTGAGAATACTGGACAGATGTTCTTCTACTTCACTCAGGGCGTAACCGCATCTGAGGTCCAGATTGACACATTGACCGGAGACTGGACTTGCCTGCGTTCTGATATTAAAATGGACGTCGGACGTACCATCAATCCATCCATCGACTATGGCCAGATCGAGGGTGCTTATGTCCAGGGACAAGGACTGTTTACCACAGAAGAGAGTCTTTGGCATCGTGCCTCTGGTCAGGTCTTCACCCGTGGTCCTGGTAACTACAAGATCCCCGGTTTCCGTGATATCCCCCAGATCTTCAATGTCAGTCTCCTCAAGGACGTGGAATGGGAGAATCTGCGCACCATTCAGCGTTCTCGTGGAATTGGTGAGCCGCCTCTGTTTATGGGCAGTGCTGTTTTCTTCGCTATTCGCGATGCTTTGAAGGCCGCACGAAAGCAGTGGGGTAACGAGGAAGTTCTCAGCTTGGTCAGCCCTGCTACACCAGAGCGTATCCGTGTTAGCTGCGCAGACCCAATTGTCGAGCGTGCTCGGGTCCACCCGAAAGAGGGAGAGAAGAGCTTCTTTGTGGCTATTTAAAGGCTTGGTTATTTTGTTTTTTTTATGATTCATGTTTGTATGACAATAAACCCATTAGGGGAGTGTTCAGTATAGGCAATCAGATTGCATTGATGATTTCTCTTACAACCGGCTCTTCTAGTCTAGTTCACTCTGTGGTCCATCCTTGTTTGGAACTGGCAAATAGGTTTGAATTGCGGCATATGCCATTGGGCAGTATCTATGGTATTGTTAAGTTAAGATAATAAGAACGCTATAGATGAAAACACCGATATATGTGCAATTGTGAGAGAAGGCCCCACTGGTGTTCCTCAAAATCATAATACAAACAGAACGATCCGGAGGCTATTGCAACCTCCAGGTTAAAATATCTTAATGTTTCACATCATACTCGACGTAGTTACTTCTCCTCATAGAAGCCGAGTCAACCTGATAGTTTCTTTGCCCTGCAAATCCCAACTTCTCATCTGGAAACTCAGATCCACCTCGCGCCGTGGAGCTCCCTGTTGGGGTCTCATATTGCGGCACTGCATTTATAGAGCCAAGGGTCCCTTTCGGAATAGCAGTGAGTGGGACGTCTGTGAATCCAGCACCGGATGAATCTGGCGCTGGCGCAGGGTGGTTGGGGATCACATCCATGGCATGACCGCCGCCCTCACCACGATTTCGATCATGCCCCCACCAGAGGGCCATGGCGCGAATGACGCCGATCAGAACGATTAGCACCCAGAGAAGAAGAATGCATGTGGCAATGATCGCTTCGATGCGGAGTGCGGCGTAGAGCTTGTTGATTACGGATATGACGACCTCGCTAATTTTGTTAGAGGTTTCATCGCCTGCATCAGCTAGGAAACTATCTGATGGGTCGGAGCCGTCAGAAATACTTTCCTGTGCACCACGGGAGAATGTATCGTTTGGTAGCAAGGGGAAGTCAATATGGGCATGGTCGTGAACCCATGTGAGACCCTTCTGCACACTCTCGACTTTCATTTCAATAAGACAGTCAAAGACTCCTTTAATGGGCACATAGAGAAGAGTATCACCAAAGGCATCACTCAGGACACCATTTGTTTTGTTGAGAAATGCCTCAAGTGTACCATTTACTGCGGTCGTGGTAGTATTCACCCAACCCAGGACGTCGTGGTTAAGATCGTCGTCGAAATCAGTGATGACTTTGTTGGCACCATTTGCCCAATCTGCCGAGGCATTTTGAAGAGAGTCAACAACTTTATCAGCGAAAGCGCCGACTTCTGATGTCAACTCAGGAACTGTCTTTGCAACTGCCTTGAGCAAAATATATTGGCACAAGCAAGAGAACAGAGCGGCGATGGCGATGGCGAGAACGAAAAGAGCGGCTGGAGATGTCGCATAAGCTATTGCCCAGCGAACCAGAATCTGTCGACGGCTGTTGCTGAACCAACTCGCAGCTTTAATCCCTGTAGCGGCCGTGTAGGGTCGAGAGACAATATAAACAACGTCCATAGGGTCATGGGCGTCCTTGCGCACCAGCTGAGAACGTTCCTTCATTTGTCGCCATTTTCGTATTTCTTGCCATGCGATAGGAACGCAGGCAAGAATAGCAGCCACGACCAAGACAGCAATGAAAATCTTCTTAGCAGTGGAGACAACATCTCCGACTCCATCAAAGAAGCTGTTGATACCGTCGTTGTCGTCGCAGAAAGTCAACTGTTTCTTTTCGGGTACTGGAAGACCCGACCGATCGAATGTATAGTTACCCAAGTTCAGGTTGAGCAGCTTCTTGACTTCTTCAAAGGGGAGTCGAATAATATTCTCCGTATAGTTTTGAACTTCATCGAAAGTCGGAATCGAACTGTTGAGCTTGTTAAGCTTTTCATCGACTCCAGATGGAATGGAAAGGTTGACATCTTTGATGGAGTCGATAGTACCGTTCAGATCCAATGTAGGAAACTCTGAGTCGAAAAAAGAGATCGCTTTGTTGACTTTATCTGCAAGCCCCTGTAGTTTATCCTCAAAGGTACTCGCTGTTTTCTGAAGACCTGAACTGATGTCCTGAAGTGTGCTGTTCAATCCGTCGAGCGCATCTTCAACCAACCCAGTTGCCACAGAGACAGAACCACGCACAGCCAGCGTAATGAGGCACAGATATGTCTGATACATCATTTTGATGACGAAAAGAATAATTTCCTCCACGCCTGTAATTGTTAGAAGCAGCATCGATCGCATTCCGTGAACTGCTTCTTCAATGCCTGAAGCGGTAAGCTCGTTGACGCCCCTGGAAAGGTAATGTGGCATGGATGCCATCGCGCTGCCCATGGATTCCACTGATGTGCAAGCTGATAGTGCTTCTCTTTTGGCGCTCGACATATCATTGTTGACACTCCCAACTGCTATGAGGACACGAACGAGCACGAGCAGTAACAGAATCGTCCAGCGATTGATCCATACTTGTGAAAGTCGAGCCCGCAAGCCAAGATAAGGTGTGAGTCCATCTGGATGCGATGGGACGACTCGTCCGTCATTCGGATCATGAGCCCCATACGGGGGGAGTAGCGGGAAGACCGATCGACCTGATCTCGAAAATATCATTGTAGTGAGTCTCAGTAGTTGAGTCTTGACTGTTGCGCCAGCGCTTGGGGGTTTGGTGGAATGCAAGAAAGGAAAATTGAGAAAATAAGAAAGTCGGTATCTCAAAGAGAATTTGAAATGTAGGATAAAAGGTTATAAAAGGAAAAAGATGATCAAGTAGAGAGAGAAAGATCAGACGTGGCTATTCCAACCCCATAGTGTAGAAAGTAGGGACGTGAAGGGGAGTGAATGAACAGGTGGGTGTGATTGATTCACTATTAGGTGGGAATAGAAAGACAAGGAATATCCAAGACAACAGAGCCCAGCAGGATGGATAAGAGATCAAATACAAGGCCACCAAGGTCTTCGCTGAAAGAATCTTTGTGAAGCTCGGCGCCAAAAATATCTAGATGTCCAGTCTTTTTATAAAAAGGTTCCATCTGGAGCAGTTAGCAACTTCTACACAGCGCAGCAACCAATCATGATAGTTAGCCCCCAGGGTCGAAACAAAGCGTGAATAAAAATAAAGTCCGCATACAGGTGATCGGTGCCAGGGCTCGTTTCATCATGAAGAAAGGCGCGTAAGTGGCTCGTGTTGCTACAAACAGCGCCGGGTGCCAAATATAGGCCCACCCAGCGCTTAGTGCCCGCCCCTGAGAGCCAATCATTAGCAACCCTGTAGGCAAGGCTCGAACAAAAGAAAAACATTACTGAGCGACTCTGTTCTCTGGTCTGCGGAAACTAGGCAGCTGTTAGTATTCCCGAACAAAGAGATCATTGTTCAAATAAGTGAGACCTGTGGTCAACAATCTTTGGTCGCCGTTTGTTTGTGAGTCACATGGCAAATAAGATCGGCAACTAACCCTTATAAGTTAGGAACTTACTATCACAAAACATTAGTTATCTACTAGATAACTAGTTCTAGTAGAGGTACTACCTCTACTTCGGGTCAATCAATATGCTTTTTTGATCTATTTATAAATATATAGTGCTTTTACTTATATCTGTTCTGTTTGGCTATAGCTTTTACTGGGCGCTTAGATTTGAATCAATAGCACAATTGCACGTGACTGAGTGGCAGAATATAGGGTAAATCATAACACGTGAGCTGGGGGTGTAAAGAGGATATCTTGACACTCCCTGTATACTAATATACTATATTAATAAAAAGTATTAAATTTAACAGAAATTTACTTATTGCATAATAGTACTAGTAGTACTAAGATACTCTTATACTATAAAAATATCTATCTGCCTGGAAAGATAGGTATCCTTAATCTAGTAGTATAATCAGTATTGCAGTGTTCTTTTTCTTCAATCTCTGAGCTAGTAGCTACTATTCTAGAGTAAGCCCTTATGAGATTATAACAGTCCACTGTTATAAATATGAACCTTCAAGCAAAGTTGCTTAGCATTTAGATCAGGGAATTGCCCAGTAGCTTCAGGCTACTGTGACTACCTATCTGGGCATAGCGTTGGTCACCAGGTTATGGACTTGAGACTTGAGGAACAACTACCACTTTACTCTGCCCTCACGCTTCACGCTTCACGCTTTTTACGCGTCACGCTTCGCGTTTCGCGGTTCGCGCCCTTCACCATTCACTCTTCACTCTACACCCTTCACTCTTCACTTTTATGCCTCCCCAATCCAAACAAATCTTCTTTTTTTTCAGGAACGATGAATCATATCTTGATCACTCAATCACCAACTGACTAGCACTCTGTGAGATGGTGACTTCTTCAGTAGAGAGTTGCCCGAAAGGTGCACGCCCAAAGACTAGCTCATCCGGAAATGACGTGTTGAGATTGACGATCAAAAATTGGCTCTCGCACAAGAGATCATTTCAGCTGGAAAGAGGATTGCACCCAGAGTCTCTGAGCTCTAATTTCGAGAGTCATATCAATTGGGTGTGTGATCAGCTAGAGTTCACATTCAGATCTCCTGCCGGCCATCCTATTGAGCAAGAAGACCTTTTTCAGAAAATCAAGAAGTTGATTGGAGAAGAGAGTTTCCTCGGTATCAGAAGAAAATGCACCGAAGCACAAGAGCTAAACCAGATCGAAGAGGCTCTCAGAGGCAGACGCCGCTTGGCAAAGAAACCTTGGAAGGGCAGCTCTATGACTCTTTACGGCTGCAAGTCCTACTGGGCCCGACGAGAGAATTTGACGGGGTGTTGCTATTTTAGATTTGACGCTGGGCCTGAAGAATCGACGATTTTCATGGTGGATGAGAAAGATATCGATTATCAGCGTGGAGCCAGATCAGATCCGGTCAGAGATCCCTTTATCCCTTTATCGCACCATGAAGACCAATCACTAATGTATTTCGATCTTTAGGACGAATTACTGAAGATTATGTCTCTGCCTGTGAGAATTTGGCTGCGGTTTGAACTTTGCACTGCTTTGCACCAGAAAAGAAACGTGGGAATCGTATCTGCAATCGTATCTGCATTCCGAAAATTCTTCGCCATGTTGTTTGGTCACAAAGAGAACACCCAAAAAGCCACTGGAAGATCATCTGGCCAACTGATCGCGGGTTTGATCGCAAGCCAATACAACTCAACATGCAAGATTGCCATAGAACACCAGCAGAAGGCCAAGTCGAATTCACAGGGCCAACGGAATCATAAAAAGTCACAGAAAGGCAAATCGAAAAAGGGCGCCAAAAAGGGTAAAAGATCAAACGCCCAACCTCGTGCTTCCTGGAAGAGTAAATCTCAGAGAAAGAGTGTCAAAACCTGTGCACAGCCAATTCAGAAATGTGAACGTGAGAAATCCCCAGTCCCAATAACGAGTGAGCCTGGTAGTGAACCCGCTTATTCCCTTTCGTCCGACTCATGCGAGTCCGATCCGGACTCTACTACTGCGGAGGAACCATTCTTTCTCGCTGCTCCAGCCACACCTCGCTGCACAACCGCTTATCTAACCAAAGAACCTCAAATCCTCGGCTCTGAAGAAAGCTCCATTGACCTAGAGACTCATCCTCGCCACCCAATGCTCGTTTCGAGCCCCAAGAGACAAAAAGAGGCCAATGGGCCAATGGTCAAAATGGTACTGTATTTGCGCAGAGAGCATATGAGGCGTCTTCGAAAGGTCAGGCTCAGACGGATTCTGCATAGAGTCAGACGAAAGCAAAGAGTGTGTCTACATAAGACAAAGGGGCAATCAACGCGCCAAATCTCAGATCCAAAACCGATGGTTCTTCCCGAAAGGTCTTCCCCGGTGGTCTACACTGACACGCACAACTCATCTGACAGGGATATGTCTACCCCAGAAGCCATCGTTCAAGCTATCCCATCCGACAGTCATTCCAAACCTGTTTCTTTGGAACTGTCAGAAACTTCCTCCACTTCAATCAACTTGATGGGCAGGAGCGATGATGATAGTGCCGAAGGTGTCGCTTCTCTAACAGATGCTCGGTCTTTTCAAGGACTAGCCCCGCCAAATGACCGTGAGGCGCAAGATACAGAACTGATGAGGGTTGATGAGAGGGAGTTTGAGGGCCTCCGACGCAGTTTGACCACATCACTAAGACTTTCCAACTCGGCCAAGGAAGAGTCTATCCACCAGAACTATTTGACCCAAACACAGGATCCTCAATATTTGGCTGACTCCGTGACTTTTGAAACCACCGTCGGTCCTCACGTTATCCCAGTATCCCGAGCAATACCCCAACAAACTGAAAAATACCAGAAATTGACGAAGCCAACCGATGGAAGTTTCTTCATGGACTTGATGTACCATGCTCTCTTTTGCAAGATGGACGAATGTGAAAAGCCTTGCAATCTTTACGATGGCTCGACAGTTATCTGCCCATGCTGCGGTCCATATTCCAAAACGCGGTATTGTTGCGACGAGCATTTGCGGCTCAGCTTGCGCAATCATTGGGGTATGCCCCAAAAAGGGAGCTTTGCCTATTTCTGCGTCCCAGATTCCATCCCCAAAAGCGTCCACGAAAGCCCCCCTTTGCTAATCAATCTTCATGGCTGGGATACCCCTCAACGTCACCGACAGGCTGTATGGTTCAACACCGCTCAGAAAGTAGGCGATTACTTCCTTTTCGACGACCGTTGCGCCATTCCCACAGTGCCCAACCGAGATGGATTCAATCTTGAGCTGTCATCCATGCCAAAGATAACCATCAGCTTCAACGACCCTGAGGAGAAGGATCGATTTCGCCGATGCCTTGCCATCTGCTTGTTCGCCTCTGTGACCAATACAGCAGTGGTCAATTTCACCTTCCGCCTACTGCGAGATAAGATGAGGTCCATGGAAAAATGGGGTTTGTACAACTCCATCCTTCTTCGAAAGCAGTTTCTCGGCGAGACGAGCCTCGAAATGCCCGAGCATGTGGTAGGGTATCGACATGCATGTGAAACAGAATGGAATGGCTGGAATCCTAATGAATGCTTTGATTTTACGTGTTCGAAGGAACGTGTGCAGCCTCTACTTGGCGATGTAAGTACTAGAGCTTTCATTCGACTGACATGCGAGCAAATGGAAAGCTGTTACTGGATCTTGCGCGTCAATCGAACAACACATCCAAAGGTGGAGAAAGCACTAGATCGAATGCAAGGAAAGGGGTGGGATGAAGTTCTGCTCCATCATCAGCGTATCTTTCGTCGTGGCGAGGGATGGGATGGAGCGGGCTCCGGCCCAATGGAAATCGAGGGGGTGAATTGCTGAAGAGCCTTCTTCGGCGGAGAAAAAGAACCAAATAGCTTCATTATGTCTGAGCCTCAGTGCGATGTACTAATCGATCTAAGAACTCGAAGATACATGGTCAATTTGATCAAGCGTGTGCTTTAATTTAATCTATCAAATGTGAATGAGGCAAAGAATTGATTCATGAAACCAACATCACACAGTATGTGTTCAGTATTTTGTCTACAAATGAATATCGGTATCTCGTTTGACTAGGAGATGTACTTCTTGAGACCGCGAAGTCTCTCCTTAGCGGTCTCAAGAACGTCATCATTCTTACACACGGCAAATCGGAGATAATCCTCGGCGATGTGTGCGTTGGCATCGGTGTAGAATTCAGTAGGAGGGATGGCAGCTACGCCGACCTCATGAATCAAGAACCAGCAGAGCTTGAAGTCGCGAGGACGGCTGGCGACATGAGGTGGGAAAGGATAGTCGGCTGGCAACTTGACGGATGCCATGTTGGCGAGTACGAAATAACCACCCTCAGGATCGGAGTACTGCATATTCATTAGAGTTGGTTCTTTGTTCAGTGGTGCGAGATATGAAACATACTGGAATTTTCAGCTCATCGAAGACTTCGCAGAAGCGCTTCATCTTCTGCTGCATCTCATTTCGACTCTCGTCCCAGAAGCCATGTTTGTCTGCCTGCTCGAACGCAACGGCTGCCGCCTCTTGGAGAGGTGAAACACTGCTGTAGCAAATACGAGTGTGTGCTCCGGCAACGTACTTGATCAGATGCTCAGGTCCGATCAAGTAACCAACACGCCAGCCGGTAGCATAGAAGGCCTTGCCCGCAGATCCCACAGTGAGGGTGCGCTCGTAAAGTTCAGGAGAAAGAGTGGCAATTCGAGTATAAGGAACATAGAAAAGGCGGTCATATACTTCATCGGACAGGATGATCAGATTGTGCTTGACGCACAGGTCACCGATACGTTGCAGCTCCTCTCGGGAGAAGACCTTGCCGACGGGGTTGTGTCTATGACTGGTTAACTGGGAATTATGCATGGGTCAGGACAATTCGTTTGCTCACGGTGAGTTCAATACCTGGTCAACAGAGGTTAGCGTCAAAAATATAGACAAATTGCTTCGCCGCGGTAGGTTCAGATACTTACAATCATCTTGGTCTTTGAGTTGATGGTGTTTTCCAACTCTTCGAAATCAATCTTCCATTCCGAGGCAGGCGAGGTTGTAGTTGCGCCATCCTTTGGTGGGTGAAGAGGCACATATCGGATGGTACCACCGGGCATTTCAATGTTGCTGATGTACCTATATTCCAATTTGTCAACATCTCGATCGAGCTTGGGAGGAGAATGACAAAACTTACTGATCAAAGAAAGGTTCAAAGATAATGACTTCATCGCCGGGCTCAATAAAGCCCATGAAAGCGCTGAGCATACCTAATTTTTCGTGTCTAATGTCAGCTTGACTGCATCCGATCAGTGATCATGATTATTGCAGAGCCTCACCCTCGTTGGCTCCAGTTGTGATGGACACTTCGGTCTCGGGGTTGATGCTCTTTCCGAAAAAGGGAGAGTATGCGTCCGCAATGGCCTGCTTAAGACGAGGGCGACCCTAAACGACAATATGTGAGTTATTCTGTAGCTCTGGTAGCTTCATTGGATCCCCACCTTCGTCGGGGAGTATTGGTTGCATTCCACCCGGTCGAGAGCATCCTTCGCGGCGTCAATTGCGAACTGGGGAGGGTTATAGCCACTATGATGGAAGAAAATTCAGTATGAGGACGCTTCTATTGGCAAATGATCCGGATATATGACTTACAAGAACCCTTGTCCCATGTTCACGATCGGCTGCACTGGCGATGCGGCAGCGGCTTCATTGACGATCGACCTACAAATCGCAAGATTAGTTCCATTTGCAAAAGCGCATTATGCCAATTGATCATCATACCAAACATCCTGACGTTGACCAGCCACTCTCTTGGCTGGCTTGAAAGGGTCGGGCCGCGCAGCGGTGGCCGACATTGTTCTTGCGCCGAAACCGGAGATGCGGGGAAGAGAGGAGATGGAGGCGAGCTGTCGAGGCGAACGCGTAGATCGAAGGAGGGGGACGAAAGGGTATCTAGCGACAAGCATGAAGAAGTGAGTCGAATGCGGGGAGGAGTCCAAGTTGAATGGGCGGATTAACGGGTCAACTTGGAAGAGTCGCGGCGAATGGCGTGCTTTCCGACGGCGGGGGAGGGTTTACTAATGGCCCATCTCGATGATACTCTACAAAAGGCACAAAGTACATGTTATATGTTAAACCAATCGTAAAAAAGCTATTTCCTGTGACTTATTGGTATTGTTATTTATCTGATTGCTTCACAACATCATGCATGATTCTGTTCCTCTGCTTGTCCCCTTTCATCAGGCTTTCTCGGCTTGATAATTGGATGTCCAAGTAAAAGCCATTGGAGAACAGAATAAGGCATCAAGGCGCCCAGGCATTAAGGCATCATCCCCGGATCGCGAGATTACATAATCTACGCGACGCGTCGATGCAGCCAATCAGGCAATGCGGTGTCCTCCACCATGAGACCATTATCCATTATCCATCATCCATCATCAACTCAACACATCCAAGAGTTGATACCTGTTGAATTGTCGCTAAGAAAGCGACCCGGGTCGACCATGGTATCTTGTCCAATCTGCAGCAAGTCTGTCCCACAATTAAAGATCAACGATCACATCGATTCCGATTGTCAGAGCTTCGTGGAAGACCCGTCATCTTCTCCAGGAGATCAACCTTCGTCTCAGAAAGGGCCTGTGCCTAGCATTTTTCAACCACCCTCGGCTCGCAAAGCATCGACTCAACCTAGTCTTACCAAGGAATCGCCCTCACGTTCCGCTGCACCGACACCCCGTCCCCTCAATGGAAAGAGATCGTTTATGCAAGAAACGCCCCCGCGTGATAAAGATACACCCATACAACCCAATGGAAACGGAGCGGAGCCACAAGCTAAGCGGCCAAAGGTGAATGCTTTTCACAAGGCAGCGCCTCTTGCGGAGCGGATGCGACCAAAAACTCTTGAAGAGGTCTGCGGTCAAGAGCTTGTTGGGGAGAATGGTGTTCTACGGGGACTCATCGAGCAAGATCGAGTTCCTAGCATGATTTTATGGGGAAGTGCGGGAACAGGAAAGACTACTATTGCCAGAGTAATTGCTTCGCTGGTCGGTAGTCGATTCGTCGAGATAAATAGCACAAGCAGTGGCGTTGCGGAGTGCAAAAAGATCTTCTCTGAAGCTCGCAGCGAACTGGGCTTGACAGGCCGCAAAACCATTATCTTTTGTGATGAGATTCATCGTTTCTCCAAATCGCAGCAGGATGTTTTCCTCGGACCGGTTGAGAGTGGTCAAGTGACTTTGATCGGTGCAACTACCGAAAATCCATCCTTCAAAGTTCAAAATGCCCTCCTCTCGCGCTGCAGGACATTCACCCTGGCCAAACTTACGGACGAAAACATCGAGGCAATTCTACACCGTGCCTTGAAGGTCGAAGGTCCAAGCTACTCCCCTACCGAACTGGTAGATGATGAGCTGATCCAATATCTTGCCCGTTTCGCTGATGGGGATGCTCGGACCTCTCTCAACCTTTTGGAGCTCGCCATGGATCTCTCCAAACGACGGGGTATGACTAAAGAAGATCTCAAAGGCTCATTGACCAAAACCCTCGTCTATGATCGAGCCGGAGATCAGCATTATGATACCATATCTGCATTCCATAAATCCATAAGGGGGAGTGACCCAGATGCAGCTTTATACTATTTGGCACGCATGATTCAGTCTGGAGAGGATCCCTTGTATATTGCTCGACGTTTGATTGTCGTTGCATCGGAGGATATTGGACTTGCAGACAATACCATGCTAACACTAGCCACTTCGACACATGCCGCCGTGGAGAAGATTGGCCTACCAGAGGCACGAATCAATCTTGCCCACGCCACAGTGGCCATGGCTCTTTCCAAGAAAAGTACAAGAGCTTATAGAGGGCTGAACAACGTCTTTGCTGCTCTCAATGAACCGGGCGTGGCAGGTTTACCAATCCCAATCCATTTAAGGAATGCGCCGACCAAGCTAATGAAGGAGCTTGGCTATGGCAAAGAGTATAAGTATAACCCTAATTATATCGATGGCCAAGTACAGCAGGACTATCTCCCTCAAGAGATTCTTGGACAAAAGTTCCTGGAAGATCTGGACTTGGGCACGCGACGAGATCCTGATCGATGGAGTACTACCCGGTGATGAACTTGCAGGTGCCATCAGTCTCCCTGGGTTAGAGCTGCATTTATGACAGATAAAGATTTAAGTTGGTGGTCTGTTCTACATGGATATCGTTCGATTCTCATTTGAACACGGCTCAAGGATTACGAAAAGAGCCAATCAGGGTTGCCCCACGGCGTTGCAGTGGCGGAGGACGATGATGTTATGCCCAAAATCTTGGTAACTTGTAGTAAGGGACTGAAGATAGTACCTAAGATCGTACTTGATGAAATTATTCTGTTGTGTGTGTGTAGGTATTAGGGGGCAGATAGTATCAGAGTAATCAAGTAATTGGCCCCTCATAAAATTTGGGAATTTTTTACAGTTTCTCCAAATCTCTAGAGGCAGATAACTTATCTTGAATACTACCCCTATCTACTACTAGGCAAGCCTGGCCAACGCCCTACATGCTACCTAGCAAGTAGCGTAGCGGCATATAAATAGTGCAAGCTTAGATACTAGGAAATTCAAACAATCAATCAACCAATCATATAGTAATAATAATACATCATTGTTAACGTAATAATAATAACAACAACAATAATAATAATTAACAGAGCACTCAGCACTATTCAGCCGAAAAGTCATCTCTAATACAATAGCAATACCCATGTAATGATTACACCAAGACCTAGTTTGTGAGTTGCCAAGACTCACGAGTTTGAGAATTAAAACTCATAAAACTCATGAGTGACTCAAATCATAAACTCACGAGTTTGTGCCCAGGTCTAGATCGAGTCGCAGAGGAGGTGATGGTGCAAGAGACTTTGCGGACGCAAATTTTCCCATTTCGTACACATTGCGCGCAAGGGTCACCAAGGTCACATTTCTTCTTGATCTCATAACATGACATGCATGCCCCACCAATTGCTTTCAGGCGTCGACTGTCTTCTTTTTGCTGGGCTCGTTCCATGTCAGTTTGTCTCCGTTTTTCGCGGAAAGGGTTCGGGTCAGTGGAATCTTCTATGATAAAGGTAAAACTGCGCTCTCGAGATGTCTGTCTAATATCAAGACTTGGAGTGATAGAGGTAGTTGGTAATGAATGTTCTTGAGGAACAACCGAGCTTTGTAGACAAGAAAGCTGATAAATCTGTTCATCTTCAAAGGTGAGGCTCGGGTCAGTGGGATCTTCCATGATAAAGGTAAAACTGGACCCTGGGGATGTCTCTCTACTATCAAGACTTGGAGTGATAGAGGTAGCTGGTAATGAATGTTCTTGAGGAACAACCGAGCTTTGTAGACAAGAAAGCTGATAAATCTGTTCATCTTCAAAGGGGAGATATTGAGCTGGTAGTAAATGAAGGGACGGTTGATCGGAATATGCTTGGGCAAGTCCTGTAGGCGATGGTGGCAGCTCATGATCGTCACTGGACACCGAAGGATCTGTCCCAGGTAGATCTGCAGGGGCCGTATTCGCGTGGAAGTTGACGAGGGGACCGGTGGCATTTAGATCTATATCCTGTTGTAAAAGATATGGAGCTTCGTATCCAAAGTTGAACTGGGTCTGAGGGGCATCCACACCGGGTGATTCCGCCCAGTTTTCCCATATATCTGTTGGCCATGCACCGGACTGGATCAAATCCGGGTCAAACATCATGTCAGTTCCACTATCTCGAGATTCGGTGGCCATGTTAACGGGCAGACAGGAAGCCATCCAAGAAATAAATGAGAGAATGAAGGTGTAATTTGAAGTTATCCCAGAGTTGGGGTTGTGTAAATGAGAGTGAACGTAGGCCTGGATTCAGAGAGCCGCTAATGTATCAGATATCGGCTAGCCGCGCACTTAGTGTTCTGGAAAATAGCTGTCGAAGTAGTTGAGAAGAGAATAATCACATTTCAAGATCGTAACCTTGAATTAATCAAGAACAAAAAAAACAAAACTCCCTAGGAGGAGCTTCAGCAAGAGTGACTCAATGGCTTAGGTAAGGCGATGACATTTGGATGAGGTTGTATACAAATTTTTTTCCCCATAAAGGGCTTAGTACGTCTTGCCTCCATAGTCAGAGTGATGCGCTCTTATACCATCGATTTATTATTTACTGTACTCTGGAGAGCCATTTCTAAATTTCCAATCTCGAAGTCCGCCGTCTGTCCGAGGGCTGCTAGATGGATCGCCCTTTTTCTACCCGGTGCATCTAGCCCTAGTGAGCGCCTCTTCAGTGCAGTCTGACATCCTATGTTGGCTCTATTATCCACCATACTGTGAAACTCAGCCTTATGGTTGTGGTTGGGCAGATGAGATCAATCATGTAGTTAATTACTACTACTCCTACTATATTTTCAGTAAACACCTGTTTACTAAAAATATCATAGTATGACGGGCATCAAAATAAAGAATGAAGAACCAAGGTTAAATGGTGGGTGGTCCCGGTCGACCCAAGGCTCTCATTTACACAAGCTTGTGTAAATGACCCAACTCTGGGATAGCTTCAAGCTATCAATTACACCTTCATTCTCTCGTTTCTTCTGGGACCATCCCACCCAAACGATAATTTTTTTTCGAAGTACCTTTTATATACGCCGCCTATATAAAAGGTACTTATCCTGATTTTTTTAAATTCTTATTATTTCTCTACAGATATTAGTCGAATTTGTTTTTATATTATTATAAATAGAGTACTATCTAATCTATAGTATATTAGATTTTGAGTCTATGTTTCTAGAATGCCTCTTCTAATATCAAAGTGTGAACTCTGATCATTTTTTGTACACTAATGACTGCATCAGTCGTGCTTTCGCAGAGCTGGAGATGAAGTACTGGCGGGGCGTGATCTTGGGGGATATCCTGCAAGAATGGAATGTCCTAGGTGTAACACGCGACGAGTGTAGGAAATACATTGTACCCTCCCAGCCAGACTATCCGAGGATTCTAATCCATGTAGGTCAAGATGCCGGATGGACGGTCCCCTTTGCCCAGAGATGTAGAAGCGACGGTCAGTTAGTGTTGTGAAACTTATAGCCTGACTGGTTGGTCGAGGCGCTGAACTTTTCCTTACGAACAGTGTTAACTCGGGTTAGCTTAATTTTAGAGGCAGTGGACCAATTCCCTTATATTATAGTTTGAAGCTCTTTACGAATGCGCAGTTTCACTCCTTAGTCTGCAAATGAACGTGACAGGAAGGTAGACTCTATTATTTCTAGGAAGTTCTTAGGAGGCGAGACTAGAGTAGGTTAGCTCCTCAGCTCTTCAGCATCTTTACAGCTTAGAATCTTTACTTTTAAAACGATCTGAGATACTAAAATTAGGGCTGATTTTTAAGTAGACTACGTTTTAGAAAGTCTTAGTAGATTTATGCTCTTTATATAGACGCCTTTTGAGCTAGCTAGTCGTATAAGTACTTACTTGTATATTTTATAGAGAGTAAATTTAAGACGAAACTCGCCCTCAATCTTAACAGAAAGATCTCTAAAGACAAAGAACCCTCTATCTATAATTGATTAGCTGCTGAGCTTACTCTGCTAGTGGGAACAGAGCGACTACTTACTACTGTTATCCACGTCTTTCAGACAGTGAAGAGACGAGACGAGGGTCCCTGCTAACGCAGTTGACGGAGCGACGGGCACTAGACGGTCATCTGACACATCGTACATAGGGTGAAATAAGTCTGTACACACTCCTGCTCCCACTCCCTTACCCACTTTTCTCCATCATCTTTAAAAATGCCTAACAACGTAAAATAAGCCTCAGTGGTTCGGGGGTGCCGCGGGCACGAGGGCAACGATGATAGGACTTAATAATAGGGGACGAACGAGGCTGGGGGTGCAGCGAAATGTGTTGTTTGGCAGCGGCCAGGGTGAGCAGCAACGCGGTGGGTGTTGGCGAAGGTGTTGTTGAAAGGCCTCACCTGAGTGAGAGTTGAGATGGATGAAATGGTGCAAATGCCGCGGGGGCAGTGGGCGGAGATAAAAGACCCCTGGGGAACCTGTAGTTTACTCTGTTTGTGTATAAGAGTGAGGACTATGGAGGCAAGACCTCCCAGGTTAATAAAGACATCTTTACCTCTCTACTCTTATTACACATAAGATCTACCAACAACCGCTGACACCTTTCCTTATAATAATAATCGGCAGCGAATATTAGAGACGAATATGAGATTGAACTGAGTATAAAAATTGGGGCCTTTCCTTCATATCTAGTAAATAACTATGGTATAATTACTCCGTATAGTTGGAAGAGTTGAAGAGTCCCAAGTTTACATTCGGCCCATTCCGTTCCCGCGCGTCTCGACAATCTCTCCACCGCCAACACTTCAGCTCCACAACATCGGGCCGCGAGCCCCAATTCTCCTGCTAGCTCAACCTACGACTGACATTCCATTCTTGACTCCCTTCACAATCCAAGTCCCCCTCCCAACCAATTTACCCATCATGGCCTCCGGCCAACCTTTCGCATCGCGCTCATATGCCGGCACCAAACTTCCAGATCGCTCCGCCAACGCGAACGCCATGCCATTCAGCGCCTCTTCATTCTCCAGGCACCGTCCTATGGGAGCCAGTGCCCCGGTCGACTATCCCGGTGTCGAAGGCCCAAAGCCGCCTCAACAGTCTTCTGGCCCTCCAGCCGCGACGCAATCCCATGGCCCGGCGCAAGATGCGAACCCTCTGAACCGCTTGACGGAGGAACAGAGAGAAGAGATCAACGAAGCTGTAAGTATATTATTTGCCACTATCAATTTGCGCTATATTCCTCCCTCTCTGCCCGATATCGATCAGCGAAAATGACAGCCCGAGTACAAATGGGCGCAATTATCTCGCGAAGAAGTGATGAAAGACCCGACAGCTAACAACCAAATTTTTGCTCTCAAAAAAACAGTTCACGCTCTTCGATCTCGATCGCGATCGTCATCTTGACTACCACGAACTCCGCGTCGCTTTCCGCGCCCTTGGCTTCACCCTCTCAAAACAAGAACTCATTTCCCTCCTCACAACATACGGCGTGCCACGGCCTCAAGTCCAACAACAACAAAACAATGCCAACCCCCAAGCACCAAAGGGCAATACAGGTGCCAACCCACAACACCCCTCCAACCTTCTAATGCCGCTCTCCTCCTTCCAAGCCGTCACCGCACTGAAAATTCTTGAGCGAGATCCGCGCGACGAGATTCTGCGTGCGTTCGAGCTGTTCGATGAGGGTCAAAAGGGATTCATTGATTTGGAGGACCTTCGGCGTGTGGCAAGAGAATTAGGTGAGACTGGGCTGGAGGAAGAGGAGCTTAGGGCTATGATTGAAGAGTTTGATCTGGAGGGTGCTGGGGGTGTTACCAGGGAAGCATTCGTTGGTATTTGCTGGCAATAGTGGGCTTTTCCACGTTTCCCCTCTTTGTATGAGATATATGCATCTGCTTTGTTTTTTGTTTATTTGTCGGGCTGGCCAGATTGATTGATTGGTCTATATGTGGGATCATTATTTCATTATTTCATTTATTCTTCAACGGCGTCGGGTTATTTGTTTTCTGATGTTTGAGTGTGAATTCCTTTTCTCTCTACCCTACAGCGAAACCTAGGTACAATTCTGATTTTCAACGATAAATGGACTTCCCACCACTGGCTGGGGAACTCAAGACATGAACTACTTTCTTTTAATTACTACTGCTAGCATTTTGATCATCGCGTCTATTGAGGTCAATTTATAGCTTGGGTCATTTTCCCTCTAGAATTAGAAAGTCTTCGAAAACGATTAAGACACATTCACAAGAAGAGAAACCTAATAATGCAAAGAGTTGAAGAAATGTGATCTTCGGCCTCATCGATAAATTATCATTAACGCCAAGCAAAGTTCTGGGCCTTTCCTGGCCTCTTTCCAAAAGTAAAAAAACACCCCAATAGTATCCAATTAATGCAAAAGAAGAAATTCATCATCAGGCGTAGCGAGGTGGCGGCCCTGGAGGACCTGGAGGGGGCACATTCTGATACCCATAATTGGAGTATCCATACCACTGGCCCTGCGGCGGTCCACGAGGCGGGGGACCTGCGTAGCGACCCATTGGAGGTGCCGATGGAGGACTCTTGGCTATCCGGCGCTTAGCCTTAGCCATGCGACACTTGTTGATCAGACAGAAGAAAATGGCAAGGAGGATTAGACTGCCCACGCCGACACAGATACCAATGACCAGGTTCTTGTGGTCCTTGATCCATCCGGCGGCAGAAGAGCCCTTGCATTGACCGGACTCGCAAGTACCACCTGATTCACAAGGTGTCCCGTCGAGATAATTTTGGTTCATCTCGATACACGTTCCGTAGGAGTATTGTGTCAGTGACTTTGGTGCGCCACAGACGAGGCTGCAAGAGGGTTGGTTGGTATTGTCACAGGCCCAGGTGTCGTTGCTGTTCAGCAAAGTTCCCATCACGGAACGACATTGGTAGTTTCGGCTCGTACATTGGCCACTAGCACACTTGAGACCGTCTCCACATGAAGTGCCGTCCTTTTCGTATACGTCTGACGGGCAAGAGCTAGATTTACCGTCACACTTCTCCTCCTTGTCACATTCACTGGTACTGGCACGGCAAACGGTATCCGCAGCGGCATATTGGCATTTACTGCAGCAGTTGTCGTTGGAATCATCGCAGACAGCGTTGTCCTTAAACTTGCAGGTCTTTGCATCGCAACAGCTGTTGTCACCACAGCCAGACTCTCCTCCGCAGTCGCAGTCTTCGCCGGACTCCACGATACCGTTACCACATTGGCTGCCACTGATCGTCACAACGCCCTTGTTATCAGAAAGACAAGACGATTTGACACTATTGCGGCCGATGGCTGCACAAATGTTACCAATCGTACATTGTGAGAATTTTGTCATATCGGAATCGGCGTATGGGTTCATGATATACTTGGCATCGGCATCGCATGTTGACGAGGTAAGCGGGCAACATTGGGACGAATCCTCCAGGTCCTGTCCACAGGTTTGAGAGTCACAATCATGCACGGCACCAAAGGTATGTCCAGACTCGTGTGCGAAAATTTGCCACGTAGTTCCCTGGTTACCAACGACGACATTAGCACCAGTGACTGAGCTACCTCCACTGCTGCTAAGGCTCGATGAGCACAGTCGGCTCATCCACGAGACGCCAACTTCCTGGCCTGTCGGACATCCAGTCATCAAGGTCCAGTAGGCATTGTTGTCTTCGTGGTCGGAGCGCCACTTCGAGAATTCGTTAAGACGCCAAGTGATATTACCACTATCACAACCCATATTCCAGGGCAAGGCATCGTTGGAAGTGGTGGGACATGATGGGTCGCTGATTGTCAAGTTACGTAGACCAATGGAGACATTAAATGAGTCCTCGTAGAGATTGGAAGCAGTGTTCACCAAGTTGATGACCCACTCCTTAGCTGCATCCTTGGGAGTGGAATTGGACTTGAAGTAGTTGGTCATCTCACAATCGGTAGCCACACCAATCAGCGCAACTTTCTTTGTCTTTGGGCATCCCGATGTATCACCAATTGTTGACTTGAGGTTCACGCCACCAGAGCTACCAGTCACTCCCCCAATATCGTTTCGTTTGCTCATGCCGAACATGGAGCTCAATGGGCTAAACCCCCACTGACCGTCGGGCATGTCGACTCCCGCCGGAAAAAGATTATTAGTCAATTCGGCATTGTAGTCGAGTTTGTCTGCTTGGCAACCGGTGGGATCCGGGAGTGATCGCTTGAGTTCGACGTGGGCCCTAATCATATCGGTGTCCCGATATACCAGCATGTATTCGTAGCCGCGGTCCTCCACATCAGCGTCGATCGCTCGTTGCTTAGCAGAATAAGTCGAGTGCAGTTCGATGTGATGTTTATTGTCGTCCACGCTGAATGCACCCTCAAATAGTGGCTCAGGGCCATCCCTTCGAATATTTATTCTTGCCCAGCCGGCTGGAGTCCATCTTCCTTTGCCCGATCCAACAAGAGCACGGCCTCGGAAGACTTTATGGGCATCCCGGTGGAAAGGTTCATCTTTCCATTTTCCGTCACTATCCATGTATCGCACATTCGCATCATCGGCGAGAATGTCGAGGTTCGGCTCGAGCTCTAGCTTTATTCGTTTGCCATCGCGATGTAACTCGAAGGTGAGATCGAAGTGGGAGGTGTGATCTATTTGGTGAGAGGTAGTTTGAATGATCGCATTATCTATCGGTGTGAGTTGTCGGATCGCTTGTGAGGCACGGGATCGCGCTATGCAGATTGTCAGCAAAGGTCCAACGGGTCCAACGGTTTTCCAAAGACGCGGAGCAGAGAATGAGGCCTACCTTGAATAGGCGCGATCAGAGCCGACAAGGCACCGATCACGGGCAGGAAGGCCCTCGAGAACTTCATAGCCCGGGTGATTGAGTATACTCAACCAAAAGGAATGAGAGGTGGGAGGAGAGGGACTTCAGTCTCGATAAACTTCAAGGGACCAGGCAACCATGGGGAAGCAAGCAGATTTCAGGGATCGAAGGGTCCACCGGTCTCGGAGATGTCGGGATCGACACAGCCACAGCCACACCCACTGAGATGGTCAGAATCGAATATTCGCGAATAGGTAACCACGATATTCAGTGTCAAAAATGGATTCAACGAGAGTAAAACTGGATGGAATC
This sequence comes from Penicillium sumatraense, assembly GCA_020086695.1. Classification (NCBI taxonomy): domain Eukaryota; kingdom Fungi; phylum Ascomycota; class Eurotiomycetes; order Eurotiales; family Aspergillaceae; genus Penicillium; species Penicillium sumatraense. Next base: position 1,380,179 of record JAGIKU010002025.1, on the reverse strand, counting down.
CAGGTGTATGTCTTAGGGGGGAGGGGAGACGGGGGGGAGGTTGGAAGCGAGAGGTGAAGCAGGCAACAGAAACGCAACTCTTCGCCAAGCGAGGAATCCGCCAGTTCGGCCTTGGCAAGCCTTACGTGAGTCGAGCTATTCTTGGACTAATCTAGAGACTACTGAGAATACAGATAGCATGGAGTACTGAGACTAAGTAGAGAGAGTAGGGTCTGCTGCTTTACTCAGACAATATTCGTTTCAGATCCATCCCATTTCCATGGATTTGTATTGGATGGTTGGTCTTTCAACCTCTCCGCAAATACTCCATACATCGGTACTAATACACCAGTCTCCGTACTCACACTCTTTATTCTCGATCTATTTTGTACATTGCCGCCCATCTCCCCAGTGTGGACAATGCTGATAGCGCCATCCTCCTCTCAGTGGCGGCGCATACATAATCGCTTGGGGCTGAGCTGGGCCATTCTGCTGCTCCACTGACCCACCCAGTGTCACTCTACAGTCAAATCCCCGCTTCCCAGCATTATCTGCCAAGTGCTTTTACTTGTCGGTGGCTGGCAATCTCCCGAGTCTTCCGGCCAGCCCGATCAAGATAAAAAACTCTATGTACTATTGGGTACGGAGTATTACTCTGGCAAATATGCGACTGCCTGCTGGGCTTGCATCTCCGAGTCTTCTACTTCGGCGGAGTACGGCTTCAAGAGAGCCGTGTCAGCAATACTATCCATGAATATGACCGTTGAGTATCAACCCCTTCCAGGGTCAGGGCCAAGGGGATTTCATTCCCAATTTACGGTTATTTCCCTACGTGGCGTATATCTATTAACACCCAAAATTTAACGCATTCCATCTTGGTTTTGGTCTAGATCACGCCAAGAATACCGCGAATAACATTCAGCCCTGGGGATTATGCACAACTATACACCCTTGCATAATCTGGCCCCTGAAGATCGTTCGTGTCGGAACTTGAAATGTTCATCTGACTGCAGTCACATCTGCAAATACTTCATAGGTATGATTGACTTTTTTTAACTCAGAGTAGTACTCTGTAATCCTCGCCCAGAGGATTACAGATTTAAATTGGTACCAGGGACTATGCTATAATATAGTAAGGGAGGCCCCCTTCTGGACGATACACAATGTGATATATTCACAACATTATATCAGGATGTAGGTAGGATGAGGGATGACTTTTCCCAGGGGCTATTCATCCCTCGTTTGTATTACGGAAATTGCAGGCAAATTGGCACATTAATGCCTAGGTAGTCGAATAAGTATTCAGGCATTGACTGTCAACCAGCTCTTCGGAGCCAGTCAAATCTCAAATTTTAAACTTGTATCATATCAAAAACCTTTTTGATGAAGCATGATCATTTTTCAGTCCACAGAGGTGTACATTTATAGTATACAGTAAAGTACTGAACATACCATGTTTGGTACATTGAACGATGTTATCGTAGATCGATGATCGGACATGTCCGTGCGTGGTCGAAGAACATTCTCCCGAACCTTTAGACTAGAAATTGGATTTATGATCGAGATGTAGATCCACACGATACATTACATTAATGCAGTACGATCCGACTATAAGAGCCGGCAAGACCAAGGAATTTATTCTCTCCAGAGATTGAGTTCTTTGATCTTACCTCCCACATCCATTCGGTTGAGCCCACATCGAGCCCATACTTCTTGTGTCATGGTGAACGCATTCCTTTTCAGTTCTGACTTTTACTCGCCGTTGGCGCTGCATCCAAGTTTGATAAATTGCCACCTCCCCTCAGTTAAGCTCTCTGTTGTAAAACGAGAGAGGTATTGGGGTTGCGGCTCAGATGTACAGACAATAGTGGTCATGGGACAGAATCGAAAGTTTGACTCGTAGTGCATAGACACGGGTATTGATGGTCATCTCAGACCATCGGAAGATCCCCTAGGGCTGGTATCTTTTGCTGGCAATGCTTTCTCATAATGTATGAGAAGCACCGTCTAACCATGGTTTTAGGACACATTATCCTAACGTAGGGTTTGGTTTGGACATCAATCTGGGGTACAGGAGCAGTGGCATTCTTGGAAGATCAAGAGTCGACAGACATTTTGAAAGAGGTTGGTAAATATTTTTTTTTAAAATTACATTGATCATTTCCGAAAAACGTCAATATTCTTCCGCTGGTACTTGTTCAAGCAGACAAATGACGAGATGTGCCTAGCTCACAGCTTTTTGGTGTCGAAACATAGTCAGGACCGTCTCTGGAATCATCCAGAAAAGTGTGATATTCCAATTCTTCTCGGACTGGCGTTGGACGTGGGTAATCTCTGGGTGATTCTCGTGGCCAATATCGATGGGACTGGACCAAGAAAACGAGGCGACTCAGGACACCGAACTCTAGCTTGAGTTTTATGCTGTAAACTGCCGATTTGAGCGTAGTTTGGATGACAAAATAGTTGAGATATTCGAAGACCAGAAGTATTATGTCCATGACAATAATGAGAGCGTTGATAGCAAGCAGTTGATACATGACTTTGCGATTCGGGTTGTGGCCGTGGATACTAGGGGGCGATATGCGAAGGATGCTGATCGTTTTGGAGATGTAGAGGCCTGATATGATGAATTCTTGCAAGCAGAAGCCGGTGAGCTCGATGCGCTCCATAATTGTGTACCCGTGGACCCATACTGAGGTACGGACGAAATTGGAGCCATAGGTGAGAACTGTTGTTGGGACATGGAGAATAATAGCGTTGATTATGATCATCGCCAGAACGCGGTGACTAACAGTCAAGTCTTGAATAACAATGTTAAGGCGTGAAAACAGCACTAGAGCTTGTCCGGTAACCATGAAATACCATCCTATTGTTGATAGGGTGATAGAAAACCAAAGTGGCCCGATATTGTAATATTTGAGAATAAAGCTCAAAGACTGCGGAATCACACCTAGGACTGTAGAAAGCAGCAGACTCCAAAAATATAGACCTTGGTAACGGCGAAACGAGGCGAAGATGAGGACCATGAGTTCGATAGAATTATAGAGAGCGATGCCTAGGAACACCGTAAAGGTGGCTCTGATAGTAAAATCATTGCCCAGGTATTCACCGATGATACCATTTTCAGAACCGCTCGACATGATATCTGCCGAAGAGTGGAGTTCGCTAACTCAGACGCGAACTTCACGTTTCAATTTTTATCGGCGACAAGAAGTTGAACAGGTCGATTTGATTGTATCGACCAAGGCACTTGGGCCTTCAGATGGCCTTCGCGCCTAGTGAGGACGAGCCACAATCAAGGATAGTTGACAACTCCAGGGGAACAGCCATGCGAAATAGTATTATAATCTTTGATTTTTTGGCGGGGGGCAAAATGCCGAGAACGAGTAATGAGTACTCCGTACTTTGGGGAAGCCCCAAGCTCGATACTAGTGGCCAAGGGGTCAGATCCCACGCTAGCTAGCGAGGGAGATACAAATGTGGAAACGCCGGAGAGTCCTTGCCTGAGTTGTAGCACGCGCTGAAAAGAGAGAACGAAGCGCAGACTGAAATGTTTTCTGATTGGAGGGGTTGGGACCAGAGTGGTATACTACATAGTACTAGTATTAATTCTCTCCGGCGCCACGCACATGCAACTTGAACAGTTCCCAGCACATTTATTAGTAACGTTCGTTACTAAATAACTAATATGCTATCAAAAATAATAGTAGTACAGTGCTCAAGCTGGCGTTTGAATTCTAGCCATGGGCTTACCCATGGTTTACCTGTCGGACTAATTGAACTACACGAATCACAATGCACGGTCATCTCGGTTACTCCACAAACTGCCAACTATTTTAGATCTGGGGAAGTTTGGGGAAGTTGAGGTCAGGATAGGCGAGACGTTGTGATGGGCTTGGGAGTCTCGCCCATTTGACCACTTACCTACCTACTAGGTAGTAGGTACTAAGTGAAGGGAGTTACTTCAAAGATCCAAAAAGGGGGCTAATCCTTGTCCTTTTCGGGTCAGCAAAGTTTTCTAATTTCCCCGCATCGCACCAAGCGCATCGACTCCTCCAATAAGCACGGCCCGGTTCCTTCGTTTCATCTTGTCGTAGCCTTTCGGTCTTGGTGATTCACAGCAATCCACTTTACATGATGGCAAATACTAGCACGGGAGTCTCTGTATGCAGTACATTTGGTGGATTTACACGATCCTGTCCTCAACCTACACATTCCATAAAGGCTATTTTATCTCGTGGCATGTGCCATAATGTTATTGTAGTACTATGTATTTACCTTCACGCCCTCCTTTCCCCACGGATAATTATCGGACGGCTAAGAATTCATCCAATGGTAATTACCTCACGCGACTCCTTCAAAACCCAAAGCTTGCTACCAGGACCTACCAGGACCTACCAGGTCGTGAGTGTTGGAACTCGGCGCTAAGCCCTGGCCCGATGGAGTCCTAACGGACCCATCCCCGCTCTGGCTCTCGTTCGCACAGAGCATGCCCGTACGAATTTAAAGTCATTCTCCGTGTCCTACTCTTGGCCCGAATAAATTCTCCTGTCAGTGACACTGACAGGTACCCGCGAAAATTCAGGTTTGTTAGCTTCGAGCTAACTTGCTGTGTGCTTTGTACGAGTATCTGCAAATTCTTCTTTGCTAGTAAATACAATAGTATTGAAGTCGGGGTCGAAGTTGAAGCTCAACTTGAGTTGTAGATTCATTGTGCTCGTGATTCGCATTCAAGTCATTTCTCCTTTGGGAAAGTGTTCAAGTCTCCTCGCTTGCATGATAGAGTTCATGTGCTTGTTGAGCGAAGTATGGGATCGGAGCCCCACAGACATGGCACTCGATGCTTAACAACGGTGCATCCTGAGTCTCATCTTCGTCTCCATCTTGCCACTCACTGTCCTCAAAGGCATCTGCTCCAACTGGTAGCTCCGGCGGGTCAACCGGCTCCTGGACCGTCCACTCCCGTAAAACTGATTTCTGCTGCCGAAACATTTTCCCAATATCCCGTCCACTGCTATGTTTTTGATCTCCTGCACTCTCAACCATGTTCGTGACGGCAATGTTCATTAGGCCAAGGTCCCACCCGGATTTCTCGGCGTGTAATTTGCGGAACATCCCCATGGCATGATCCTGGACGAGACGCTCCGCTAAGGAATCGATATTTTCGTCCAAATTAAAGACCAGGCTCGGCAGCGGAGCCGAACGCGAAATTCGATTAGCGTTATACGTACGCACTCCGTCCGTCTCTGGTGCGTTCCTTGGCCGCGTTGATAATCGCAGTGTGCGTGGGTGTGCCAGCCACCGCGGAGTCTGCTCGGCATTGGGACCACCACCCCTGTCGAGCAAATCTGTTCTCATTCGTCGGAGAAGACTATTGGCCAATATAATCAGTTCGCGCCGCACACTTTCCAGGGTATCAAGCCGACCCCGGCCATATGAGTCCTCGATGCTGATCTGTGTGGGGAGATCGCGCCCTTCGATCACTTCGGCATTGTCGACCCCGTGTAGTATTCCCCATATTCGCTGGCCTATCCCTTTTGCAGCACCTGGTCCACCAAGGGTTTTCTCTAATAGCGGTGGGCCGATGCCGGGGTATAAACGAACATCACGCACTGTCACCTCTTCTTCGCCAGTATTTTGTCCTGTGACCCGTGCTCTCAGTTTCTGAGCTAATCGCGATCCAATGCCAGGTATTTTGCGGATCTCGTGAGCGTCCATAAACTTGATCACATTGCTTTCCAGATTATCGCTGATCGATTCATACGGTGGGAGTAGTGTTGTCTGTTGGTTGGGCTTGTGAACGCTACCAACTAACTTGGCTAACAATTTTGATGTCGAAATTCCACCTGTAGCTGTGAAGCCTTTCTCGTACTCGAGCTGACTCCTGAGGTATGCTATAAGATGAGAGCCGAGCAAAAGTCTCAACTCCAATACCGAGATATCGTGGCCGCACGTTGGGGCGGAAGACGAGTCCTCCGCCTGCGGCGGATATGTGGAACCGTGAAATCTGGTGGCATCGTAGGTGAACCCAGAAGTAGGATCAGTTCTGTCCAAGTGAAAGAAAGACTCTGTCATGTCATTGCGATTCACCAATTCAACATTGTAATCGATCATTTCCGTAACATCAAGGGAGAGTTCGTCGAAGCCCAGTCTTTCAACACGACCACCCCAAATGAAGCCACGAATGAAGAGATAGATGTCTTTCGATGCATCTCGAAATTTGGTTAGATCTTCGCCAAGCACAATAACAACCTCGGGACAGATGCGTTTAGCGTCTTTGATGAGTTGCAGCTTGTGCAGGCCACGGCGCCGAGCCTCGTAGTTACAAGTGACAACAATCTGCTTCTGCTGAACGGCCAAAGGCTGAGATTTCAACGCAGGCTGTTCAACCTCAAATACTGAGGCATAGAAACAGTCATAGTCCTGGACCTGTTAGCTGTTGTTCCAACTCTGTTTAGTAAAACAAAGGTAATGCTTACCAGGTGGAGGACGATGCGACGGTCGTCACGCACCGGTACAACAGCCATAGACTCTAGCTCTGATTTGACACAGCTATCTCCATTGATAGTTCGCCGTGATGCGATTCCCAGGCTTTCATTGGGATCCGATGTTGATTTTTGGGGCTGGTGATGATTGCAAATCGGCCTGGCACGGCCATCACCGCGAAGGGCTTGGCGTGTTTCCTGTGCTGTCTGTGGCGGTGCATGCAATGGACGTGGCGGTGCTTGGCTCTGCCGCTGTGGCTGGCCCCAGGTCTGAAGCTGAAATTCACGGGAAAAGGGAATAAACATTAGGGTATTTTCGCTATATTCTAAAGTAGTGCGAACTGATCAAAGTTGGTTAATCTGGCAGGTTCACTGGATTTGTAGTGTGCTCGTTCTTGTCCGAAGTATGTTGAGTTACTGACTATCAAGTTTGTGATTGGCAATGCAGCTACCGAATATAGTCTTTTACGCCGCTCAACCACACCTGCACTCTAGATCTAATTTACAATCACAAAAGCAACACGCATCTGCGGAGAAAACAGGTTCCCTATTTGAGCTTATTGATGCCGATATATCCGAGAATTCCGATAATCCTATTTTCGTTCAACCATATCCGATCGCAGCGTCGAACTCTGGTGGTAGCTTGGCCCTGCCTGTTTACTGTGTGGGTCAGAGGTGTACTCAAACAGACATGGAGGAATATTTCCGAAGACGAAGTCAAAAAGGGACGTGCAGAATGAGGGACACAAAGCTAAGGTGAATGTACACTGGTTTATGCCCGGACGGTCAGTTTCGCCGCGTACCTGTGAACCACCACACAGCCGTTTAAACAGAAATCTTCAGTTTTGGTGCTGTACTGGATACTTATTCTTCATCCATTTCAAACGTCATCTGAGTCTACATTACTCTTACACATAAGGCCACCAAGTCCAATCGATGTCATCTCCAGAATCCGTCCCGTCAACCCCAATTAGGCCCCCCCCCCCCATAGGAGCGGGGGCTTACGAATGACGCTTCGACGATTGCAATGCTCTCCAGAGGAGCTACTCTACCCAGCTTCATCTTCCCACGAACTTCAAGTTGTTTCAATATACCGAAGTCTGCAAAGATATGACAGAATCCAAAGTGTCTGCTGATGGGTCCGATCTGCGCATTCTTGTCTCTGCTATGGAGAGAAGAGCCAGCAACGACTCGGGAAACGCATGGGCCTCGGTTCCAGTGAATGATCAAGATTTATCCCAGGGATTTCGGGATATCAAATTCGCCCAGTTGAATAACTATGTCAACCATGCTGCTCAGTGGCTGTCTAAGAATATACCCTCAACCTCTGGGCCTTTTCAATGCTTTGCATATGCGGGCCCCAAGGATTTGCGCTATCCAATCTTAGCTCTGGCTGCAGCGAAGCTCCAGAAAGTGGTATGCTTGTCATTAATGCAAATATTATCGAAGTTCCAAGCTCGCTAACAGCATTCAATCGGGTTAGATTATTCTGCCTTCGCCACTAATCACACCCGATGCCCAGACCAAGGTTCTCCAGGCCAAAAGCTGTGGCATTTACCTACATGCGACCGAATTGGAGGAACCAATTGCTGCCGTACTCAAGAATGCGCCTCATATCCAAGAAATTATTGTACCAGAACTCAGTGTCTTCATTGATGAAGCCACGGCCCCAGTATATACGTATCCCAAGTCGTGGGATGAGGGCAAAGATGATCCTTGGATTGTTTTCCACACATCGGGAACAACAGGTACGTCCAACTCGCTTTTATATGAAATCAGAGTATAAAATGATACTTACCAGCAGATAGGGTACCCGAAGGCACTTACATACACGCAGTATATGATGGCAATTCCGGAGATTATAGATTCTATTCCAGGGATGGAAGGCTCTTGGGTTGACTTATATAGTAAAAAACGATTATATACGCCACTTCCATCTCTACATGTATGTTCTCCCAATTCTCACCGTCGACACTGTTTGAACCGGCAAGAATATCCTGACTCGACATGAACAGCTGGTAGGAATGATGTTTATACTGAGTTTGACCACTTTCGTTGATACGATAATGGTAATTGGACCATCAGCACCACCAACGCCTCGGAATGTTCTAGATGTGATCCAATATGGGAATGTACGTTCGGCTCTTCTAACACCGGCTCTCATTGAAGAAATATGTTTATCGCCTGATGGTCTTGATGCCCTACGGAGACTGGAGTATGTGCAGTATGCAGGTGCGCCTTTGGCGGCCAAGGTAGGAGATTCGATTGTTTCGCACACGAATCTCGCGCCAACAATCGGGAGTACTGAGGCAGCGGGCTATATCACTTCACTTCACGGCAAGAGAGATGCTTGGGACTATATTTGTCTTCACGAGCGTACCGGTGCTGTCTTTGAGCGGCGGTTCGACGATCTCCACGAGCTAGTCTTTGTTCGCCTGCCCGATGATCGGGTACAATCAATTTTCAAGCTTTACCCGGATCGTGATCGATATGAAACGAACGATCTATATACGGAACACCCTGTTTACAAGGGTCTATGGAAGATCATCGGTCGTGTCGACGACTACGTGAGCTTTTCACACGGAGAAGGACTGTTTGCATCGCGCCTGGAGCCTGAAATCGAAGCTCATCCTACGGTAAAATCGTCATTGATTGGCGGGCATGGGTGTTCTTCACCGGTGCTTTTGCTCGAGTTGTACGATGACATTGTTGGTGAGAATGAACGAGCTTCATTCCTTGCTTCTTTACAACCCAATATAGACAAAGTCAACACCCAGGTCCATCAGTGTGTGGCTCTCTCTGCGAACCGGGTCATCATCGCACCAAAAGATAAGCCTTTTGTGCGGACAGTGAAGGGCAGTGTTGGGAGAGTGCAGACAGTGGCATCTTTCAAGGGTGAGATTGCAGCCTTATTTGCTTAAGGTATGTCATACATAGTGATGAAGATGAGCTACTAGGTATTCATTTAGTAAATGAATTGAATCAATACAGAGAACATATGATTTTTCTAGTCGTATTCTAGAAGGGTGTACACTTAGCGGAGAAAAGGCCCGATCAGTCAAGGTTGGAAATTGTGGGCCATCCCGAGGCCGTGGGACACTCCCGCGTGTCGCTGGTGGAGATGAAGTTGTCCAGTGGCATTGGAGTCAGCAAAAGACTGCTCGGCACCAGAACCACTAACTGGTGCTTCTCCGCACTCCGTGCACTGTGTCTCGATTGCCTCGATCCAGGGTTAGCAAGACCCGAGACGCGCAATACATCGGGCTGTGCGGCTCTAGGGGATGATATTTAATATACCTATATTAAATAGCTCCGTACTTACAAGCCAACATACAAGGTTAATTGTATGTTGGCTATACTTACCATACATTAGTAATAGGTATTACTCTTACTACTAGTAATAATAGTACAGTTCACCAACAAACCTAGTAGATCAGGGACTACCTTAATTAGTAGTGTATTTCTAAAAGTACTTTTAGGTAGATCACAAGACAGTAGATACTGAGGTAGTACCTTCTAGTACCTAGAAGAGATGGTGAAGGTGCTTTGTGTAGGACATTTCATTCAAGGATGGATCCGGAGTAAGACATCGCTGTGTCCAGACCAACGCCACAACTCCGGCTACATTCCCACTACACTGAGTCACAACCTGGAACTACCACTGCCAGTACTAGTTTATGTGTGAGGCAAATCAGCCAGGGAATTTTTAATCTACAATTCAGGTACTAGACAGAATTTTCTTGATCTTCTGATCTTCTGAATCTCAGCTTCTTCCATGCAGACCATTTCCACTTTCACTCCAGTTTTCGCCATCGCAGATCCGCGCCCCACCCTTCACCTTTTTCTTTTTATAGAACACCACGAGGAGTCACAGAGTACTCCGTGTAGGATGTATACAAACAAACACTCTAGTATACCTATTATAGATGCTACTCATGATAGTCAGCCTGGAGTAGGTAGAACACTTTTTATTTCTTAATTAAAATCATAAAAAAAGATCTGCCTTGTCCCCCACAGCAAAACTTTTTTAAGATTAAATTAGAACGGCAGTCAAGTCGATCGCCATCTCCGACCGGGCTGGTTGTGGCGTCAATAGTTCGGATTTTGAGAAATGTGCGCCCCAGGAAAATCTCTGCGTAGTTTTATTCCGATAAAATCATTTAAACATTTGACAGGATCTCCTCTGGTCACTGTTCTCTGTACTCTGTGCCTTCTGTACTTCTGTTTGTCTGTGGTGATTGACGACAGGTTGGGGTGCTTTACTGCATTGTGATGACTGCAAGCGCCGACTATTCTTAGCGCAGACCCCCGCCACTCGTATATTCCCTCTGCCTATCACTTCTCTACAACGACACTCTTTCTTCTTTTCCTTTCTCTTACCTCCACCACGTCATGCTTCTTCTACTCGATGACACCTTTTACTTCTTCGCCTGACCCGTCATCCCTTTCTTCATGCTCTCCCTCTCCCTCCCTTCCCTCCAACACAACCATGTCCTGCTTGCAGCCACCCCCCAGTAGCCATCGCAGCATCACATCACGACCTAAACTCACTCTCCAAACCACCTCACTACCTCTCACTTTTGGCTCTTCAACAACAGGCCTTTCGCGCTCATTCAATGCCAGTTCCACTGCATCGCCGACCGTGCGAAATACCTTTAAAAATGCATACGACGTCACTTCCCCATCCACCACTACATCGCCCTCCAAGGGCCCCTCCAGCCTCCGATTAAACACCACAACCACCTCCAAACCTATCTCTCCTTACGTCCACCACTCAAACCAAAATACCTCCTCTTTCAGCTATCGCAGTCCATACACCCTTCCACTCGGTGTACGAAGCATACTGCGCAACTCCCCGCTCGAGGGAGCCTCACGACGACGCTCGGGCTCTATTTCCGCCGGCGCTAGCGGACCAGGCGGCGCAGGCGCACGCCGGGTCTTCTTCCCCGCCAAGAAGCAAGTCAGCTTCAAACATATTCTCGAAGAAGAGATTCATACAGAGCAATACACAGCGCAATATCTGGATCTAGTGCGAGAAGAGGCAGTGCACGAGGCAGACAGTGGGGCCGCCGGGATCAGCAATACGAACACGCAAACCCACTCTCACGCCCACACCGCCATCAGCCTCTCAACAGATGACGAAACCGGAACCGAATCAGGGTCAGGATCAGGGTCAGGATCGGATTCAGATTCAAGCAATCTCTCGGTATCAGAGTCCAGCACCGATGAAGGCAGTGCAGATGAGACCGGAGCGCGGACAACACTCTCTAAAGAAGAGCGCAAGAAACGCCGCACACTACGTATCGAGCGACAGGTCCGCGCTGTAGCCTTGTTGGACGGGCTTGAGAAAGATCCGTACGCCTCAACGCCGCAGACACCGCGGCAGAGCCGGGCTAAACGGCGGCGTGAGTGGAAATGGACCCTGGGACCTATCGAGGGAAGTCCGGATAGTGCACAGTCCGATCTGCCGCAGTCAATACCTTTTGATCAGCCTGCATGCAATCTGGCGGATCCGCAGCCAGAATCAGAATCTCAATGACATTTGAGCTTTGCAGGGTCTTGGCTATCGAGGACGAAAGTCTCACTTTTTCCTTTTTTCCTTTTTGCTTGATCCACTCTTACATGCATAATTGTGATGCATATTTTAGGATTCGATGAATCACGTCTTTGCTGTTTCTTTGCTATTTGCTAGAGGCGCTGGTGGTTGGATTGCTTTTACTTTCTAGCGACTATTCTCATCCCGTGGGTGCGGGCATATACCATTTGTTAGTATCACTATTGGTATCATTAATACACCGCATACATACATACATTAGCTACTAGCTTTGGACATACATATCTACATATTGAACCATTCAACTCTCTCTGTCTTTATTATCTTGTAGCATTCGTCATCTGTCAATATATGCTATGTTATTAGCCTTCTACCCGGTGTGACCCGGCCGCCACCGAGATTGGCAAGTGACAAGAGGTGCAGCATATGCAGCCACAGACTGGGGTAGCGCTGATGGCTGACTAGTACAAGTACTACAAGCAGTAGTCAGTCAACAGGAGCGATTAGCTAGTGTCTACTAGGCCGCTGATGTAATACTCCACAAATTATGTATGTACCTAGCTAGGTAGGCATTGGCATCATATTCAATTGCCGGTATACAGTAGAGCTACTTTTTACCGTGCCACACCCAGCAACTTTCTGAGCCTGAGGCTCACTTCATACTAATACCTAATTCTAGGTAGCATATGCTGAAAATTTCAAGTTCAAATGTGTTCATTTCAAGTTCATAAATGACATCTATAGAAGGCACCGGCCAACGCCAAAAGAAAACCGTTCCGAAATCCATGGCCCTCCCCATCTGTATTTACTAGATATACACTCAAGTTTCTGTCTCAACATCTGGCTCACGGCCAGTCAATCCGCCCACTCCAACCTTTTTCTTCATTTTATTCAATGCAAACTTGGCTTCGTCCCTGACGAAGACCGCATTACGCGCTGGACGCCACTGCATCAAGCCACGTTGCTGTCGCTGGTCACTCCGTCGGTTGGAAGCTTCGGTCTGGGAAATGCTAGCTCGCGAAGAGGAGGCATCGGCACCAGGGCTAACCGTCGAAGGGCCATGCGAAATTTGCTCGCTGTCCGAGTCCGAATACTCATCTGTCAACTGCCCATCCTCCTGCGCAGCCGTCTCTGCCTCTCCAGACCCATTATTTTGCTTGGAACCTGGCTGGCCCTTCATAGGCGGGGGAACGACCGGATCATGCGGGGGCGTGTCACGACCAGGTTCTGCGACTTTGCGTCCGTCGGAGTCTGTATAGGCGCGCGGGTCCTGTCCAAAGGCTCCGCTCCAGTCGTGTCCTTCACGGTCAAGCCAGCGACGACGCTCGGCAGGGTCGGCCTGCTTAAGAATGTCTCTGCCATCGATGAGTGACTTTTCATGCTTCTGTTGCACTTCTTCGGGGACTTCCTTTTCGACGCTGCGAGATCGCACTCCTTGTGCCATACATGCCTCCCATGTCTCAAAGGTCTCGCGAGAGTCGTTGTCGACGACAAACTGTTCGTGTGACTCGTCAATGCCTGGCGAGAACTTGCAGCGGAACTGCAGTCTCCCGACTTCACTGAGGTCTTCAAGACCAGGTACTTCCTTGGCTTTCCAATTCTTCTCTGTGATGTAGTTCTGAGTTAGGCGTGGGCCGGCCTTTGTTGTCCAGATGGGGATATCGATATCGGTATCCTCATTATCAACCAAGTGCTGTAGCCAAAGAGTTGCATATGCCGCCGGAGCACGCTTTCCTTGGTTGTGGAACTCGAAGACAACAGGAGATCTGTACCGATGCTTGACAGGCATGCGCAATGAGTCGCGATAGGTCTCGTCAGATGTATTGTAGACCACATCGCTACCTTCCAGCTTACCAGCATGTCGACTGATCTTGCCCACACTGCCACCAGTGCGCAACTTAATCTTAGACTGGCGGCCGTAACCCTTTGCAACAATTTTATCGGCCAAGAACTCAAATGTACCGACGTCCCAGCCTAACATGGCCGGTGGAAGCTTGGTCTCAACGTGACGGAGAAGAAGAGAGATACGCATACGTCCAAATCCAATACCACCGTCTAGTGGATACCATCTTGTAACCTGGGAGCTTGTCTGGAAAATGTCGGATAGCTTTATGGGAACAACTCCGAGAACAGGATCGTGCTCGCGATATCTCTGGTCCCGGACAGTAACAGTTACAACGGAAGAGCGCCAGTCGCGCACAAACCGTTCTGTCCCAGCGTTGAATATAGGCTTGGAGCTCACAGCTTTAGGGCGTGTGCGATAGATCTGAAAGACGGAGGGGGAAAATGTCAGTTGCCATGTTCGAGATAAAAAGGATGACTATAGGGATTGCACGTACCAATTGATCGTTAAGCAGGATCTTACAGTAGCTCGTAGGAAGATCTCCACCTTGCTCTTCGGTGTTCTCGCCGAATGGTTTAGCGGGCTCATACTCTTTGCCATTTCGATTTCCATCACTGCCTTTGATATTGGCGAGCTGGAGATTCACAATCTGATGCACGACAATATGCACAATGCCACTCGGCCAGATAGGGTCTGGTGGTGTATGCATGACGGCATCCTCTTCCTCACTGTTGATTGTTCCTTTTTCATCTTCGAATGTCGGATCTCCTTTGAGGTTCTCTGGTAGATCCTTCTTCTTCCCATCGGTGCGTAACTCTGGTCGCAGCTTGGGCTTTCCAAAATATCCGACCTCCCAGTGTAGTTGGCCGGGCATCTCACTGCCCTCATCAAGGCCTTGAAGTTTGGAAATCTGGGGATACATCCGACTAGGGTGCTGGAGCATTTCGCGGATAGGCAATTCGACCTTACCAACGACATCATCTGCCGTGTTACGGTCCGAATCCCAGAGCTCAATACTGAGATTTTCGTTCGCTTTGATCAATTCCGGTGTGACGAGTAGGGCTGCAGTCTCCTCCCAAATTGGGTTGAGGTCATCCGTGATGACTCGTGTACAGTACATCGGCTTGCCATATTTAGAGAAGGACAAGTTGATGTACGGGTCACTACCACCACCCTCACTGCCACGACGATCCTGCTTGCTCAAGCCAACAGCGCGGTGGATACGAACCCACATAACACCCAGTGCCAATGTATCCTTATGGATGTCATCACCTTTCAGCATCATGCTCAAATCCATAGTCATCGACTTAGGAGCGGCAAACATTGCACAGGCAGTACCGATAGCGTAGTTCACGAAGTTCGATATCAGAGGCAGGTTCAGAATATTAACTCCTCTTCGAAGCATCGGAACGCAACCCGCCTTCACATGTGGAATACCAACCAGACTGAAGGTCAATTCCTTCGCAAAAGGTGGCTCGGGCGTCATCTGAAGGCGAAGTCGGACAGTTCCAACCAACTCAGTAAGTTCAACAAAAACGGGGAAAGGCACTCCAAAAAGGCCTCTAATTCCCAGATAAAACACAATTTGCATGTGCATGTTACTGGCCTTGGAAGATGCACTTGCGCCAGTCGGCTTAGCGTGGTACGCAAAAGAAGCTTCCATATTATAGTAGCTACCACCTTCTTCGGCCGCAGCGGCCTCTTGTGGATCTTTGTTTTTGATGTTCTCCTCGTGGATATTTTGCTTCAAGTTCTCCACGTGGTCATCAGGAAGAGCCCGCATGCTCAAAATGCGGAAAGGGTTATTCCCCTGATCAATCTCGGCGATGCGAACATTCTCTACCACACTGGGAGCAGAAGCTTGCATGATATCTTCGATAGTATCAGCCATTGGCGTAAGCATGTCTGGGTTAACAAGACCCCAGACTACGCCGAGGAAGCTGTTCATCCATTCGACAGATTCAGGCAAAAGATTCGCAGTAGCCTGGTCCTCGTTAGCGATTTTTGAATTGATGAGAATTGGAAAGGAATGGAGAATTTACAGTCTCTCCGCGAAGCTGTTCGCTATGCCACTCCATCGCTTTGCCACTTTTAATGACTTGCTGCGCCCATAGCCAAACGCCGCTTGCAACACAAGCAGCTAAGGGAATAAGTCCAAGAAGCGATCCTCCGAAGAATCGCCCGAGGACGATAATAGCAAATGGAATACCGACGCAAAGCCCCATAGCACGCTTCTCAAGCTCATCAAACATCGGCTGATATGATATAGTAGGGGTGGGGTGGAATAGTACGTTCGTTTTCTCTCCACGAATAGGGACATCGGATGTTGTACCTTCAGCGATGGGATCTGGAGGTGCGGTGATATCTTGATTTTCCTTATACTCTGAAAATTCCTGGTCGTGGCTGGTTTTAACTTCCTTTAGTCGAGGTTAGCTTATATTGTTTAGATGAAAGACATTTGGTGGCTTGATCACTCACGGTTGGTTGTCCGAGGTTCGCATTAGGGACCGTCAACTAGATGCTTCAATTAATTCGATTTCCTCAAAGAGATTTCTTGAATCAACGCAGACTCACAGTTGGGTTTTTAACAGCCTCCATGGATGTCTCATCCTGATCTTCAACTCCAATCTCCCGACCGGTGGTTGGATCGGTCACCATCCTGGTCTTTGCCTGTGATACTTCACGCGCCTTGTGGGCAGATACATCTCCTTGACCTTCATCCTCTCCAAGCTCTTGTATTTTGCGGTTTCGTTCTTGCTTGGCTTTATTTTCTTCGTCAATTCGGCGGTCCCGCTCTTTCTTCTCTCTATCGAGATGTTCAACGAATTTCTGGACGGTAGGAACAGGATTCGCTCCACTCCAGTGCTCCCCAACACGGTGCCTTTGGGGCGATTCAGTTTCATTATTATTGCCAGCCATTCTTGGGGCAGAGTTCGGTATAGGATTGTGGTCGAATGTGTGAAATTGCTGATGGTGGACGTAGTTCTATGTGCAGATGTTGAATAATGGGCTGGGAAGCGGCGGATTGAGTCCTCCCAAGTGCTCCCGTTTGCACGTCAGCTGATGATAAAAGGGGAGCGAGGGACTCCCTTCTGATTATACAATTGACCCAAGACGAGAAGAATTAAAACGAAGATAGAAAGGGAATAAAAAGTAGTGTCAAGATCCAAAGTGGCCGAGATCTTTTGGACCTGGGGGGAGCTTCCTAGAACTACGTCATCGGGCGGAACCCGGGAAGTGCAAAAGCTGATGACAATGACGCTCGAGACACTCTTGGAAATTCATTTCTTTTTACGGAGCTCAACCAATTCGAAACAAGAGATCTGCAAATTGACCATGAAAGCTCCATTACCCCACATTTGATTGCTGTGTTGTTGCTTTCTTCGTTCACAGCGGCGGAATCCCACTCTTGGCGGAGATCCGAGTGGTCCACTGCCTTCTACTAACAAGTTTTGGTCACCTCGCTCGATTTTGTTTTTATTTTTACATTGCAGCAGAAATATACTGTCAGATGGTCAAGCCCATAGTCCGCATCCTTAATTTATTCACGATCCGTATAGTTGGTATAGTATACCTATATCATTGTTGTACATGAAAACCGAAGGGTTGTTGCATCTGAGGGTGTCTTGCAAAGGCGAGGTTCAACCCATGATGTCACCAAATACATCTTGGGTACAGTACCCAGTCATGACTTCAATTCACATGAGGCATGGAGCACAATACAAAGTACGGAGTCATATAAAACTGCATGTACAACCCCAGGGGATTATCCCTGGCTTGAGTCCAGCTTCCAAGCAAGGAAGCAACGGTTGCTTGTTCAACTTCAAGAAACATGTGTGGGACGCAAACTTTATGTATCAAATGTATCAACTTGATCTCGAATTGATCTACACCGAACTTCGGATGTGATCAGATATAGTACTACTAAGTATATCAGACCAGGTCAGATCTTCTTCCAGTGATCATCATGGAACATCGAATTGAAATTGCAGCGCTGCACTAGGATGCCTCGATCCCACACAAGCGGTATGGTCGAACTGGCGATGTCATAGTAGTTCGTGAGCTGATGCCGATCGAGAAGATCAATATAATGATTGGTAGACACATCTCTGTAACTTCATGCTAGTGAGGCCTAATAGACTTCAGTACCACCATTGGTACTAACTACAGTACCTAGTAGGTACCCTGTATAACTAGTACGACTGTGGGTAGGTAACATGGATTTGTAGAGCTTCTGTGAGATTCAAGGTTCAACCTCTACTAGAGGTTGAATGGTTAATATTGGACGATTGCTTTCCCGCTACTCATTGCAGTTGGCTTCGAGTATTGAGCTAATTAAGTAAACATAGGTATGTTTTGGAAATCCAATCCTAGAAATTTTCAAATCCGCCCCGGGGGGATTGTGTTGTGTCCATACTACGTTGCCGAATAGACCCTCCGTTAAACTCGACATTTACGACTTTGCCGAAATTTGTTTTCACAAAAGAACATTCCTGGATATATCCAATAGATATATACATCACCTATTAGAATGGTACGTTAAAATATCATTTTCAAATTGCAATTGTGGTTATTCTATACTAAGGTAGCGTACCTTACCTTGAGGCAGAGAGACTCTTATCAGCACGGGACTGCCAGCTGACCCTCAAGTGGGGATCCAATCCAACAACATTGAATGCCTCGTCTTCTCCACCACCACTCATCTCGCTTCATTCCGATCGCGCGACATCACCCTTCGTCAGCTTCTCGGCTTTGCTCACCCTTCTTCTCGAGGCCCCAATTTTTGAACGTCCTCTGCCACTCCTCAAAGTCGCTTCAATGTCCACTCCAGAGGAGTCACCAGCCCAACGGGCCTCTCGTCTGCGACGAGAGCGCCGCGAGGCCAAAATCAAGTCGGGAGGCTCAGCGCGCCTCGACAAAATCACCAGTTTAAGCGGCCGTACACCACAGTCAGGTAGGATTCCCATTCCTCGATGGTTGAATTTATTCGTGGCCGCATCTTTCCTACCTTGGCCTTCAAATCACTCACATAATGAATCCCACAGCTCACGAGGAGGCGTCACCTTCCCCCCAACCCGCCATATCCCCTTCGCCTTCTCCTGTACCCCAAAACCGACCCTCGCCATCCCCGCAACCAAACATGCAGTCAAACGAGGCTCTCCAGGCACAACAAGAAGCTTTCCGCGCTATGCTTAGGCAATCGGCCCCAGAGGAAAACCAGGGTCAAGCCCAACAAGGCGACGATATGGAAGATCCTACCATCAAGCTACTCAGTCAACTACTGGGTGCCATGCCAGGTGATCCCAATGCAGCTGCCCCCGGTAACCCGGGTGCTCCTGGTCCCATGCCAGGCCAACAGCAACCTGGCCTCAACCCAGGCGCGATCGCATCTGCGCTTGGTCTCCCACCATTCCTTGCCAACATGCTCGGTGCCGCAACCCAACAACCAACGGAGCAAGAACAAAAGACTGCGCGCCGCTGGAAAGGTCTACATCTGTTTTTCGTGATTGGAGTCGCCGTTTATTTATTGTTCACCATCGGAACATCAGTTGCGACATTCGGCAGCCCGCCCCCAAAACCCGCCACGGCACAGAACCCGTTCTTAATTTTCGTTACTGGAGAGGTTCTCCTAACCAGTGGCAGGGCTTTGACTGGTGGAAAACAAGGTGGAATTGGTCTGGTTATTCAGCTCTTTAGGGATGTGGTGCGAGATGGCAGTCTAGTACTTTTTGCCCTGGGCCTAGGAGCTTGGTACTCTCAAGAGTGGCAGACTATCTGATGAAGTATTGCATAGCGTAACAATTGGACGAACTTTTATCGCATGAGACTCTGGACACTATCGACGGCGTTACTCACCATATTGACCCAGGTCTATGTGTTTTGATGCGGCGGTTGCACTCTTAGGAACTGTTTACTCCGGAATTGGATTCAGAATGCACTCAAAGCCCTAGGTTCTAAAGTAGTTGTATTGATCACAACGGAAGATGCTGTCATTGGGTGGAGGAATGTATTCCATACTACTGGTCAATTGCAGACCACATGAAATATGCTGTGTAATGATATGATAATGGCAATATCTTGATACAGAACTTGACTTCCTGGGCGATGACAAGTCGTCCGCCAACTGACACCTGTATTGATTCCCTGATTGCAAAACCTTCACCTCTGCAACACTGACAATGCATTAGTTTAGAGCCATACTCTGGAAGCCTATTGGGGTACCGAGCTTACCGTCGCCCCTTTCAAGCAATTGATCACTGTACAACATAGACCGTGAGCCCACTACATTGGAAATATGTGTCCAATGTGAGATTATTTCGGTGAACTTTTCACGTTCGGGCTGGCAACTGCCTGGCAGCTTGGGCTAGCCACCCCAATAGCAGAATTTTGACCACCAGGTTCAGCTTTCACTTTTGGTGAAGATGCATCGGGTTCGGCCTTGGGCTTTCCCGAGGATTCTGGATTCGGCTTGATCTGCTCAGCTCCAGTTGTGCTCACGCCGAGCAATTCAAGAGGGGTTGCGCCGAGTATCATTGTGATGAAAAAGAAGCTCCGGTAGTCGTAGATGTGATCTGAAGTGATTTTTAAATTGTAAGTATCATGGCGGGATCGTTTGCTCGCTTTATAGATCGGCTTCTGCTAAGAAAGAGTAACTCAATATAAGGCTGATATAGGCCGTTACTGTAATCGGTTGCATAATAAGACGCCTGAAGAGTTCATGTGGGGACATAGAATCGCTGCATTTATCTTCATTAGGATGGTATTCATTCATTCAGAGGCAATTTCCTAGTAGTATTTGCGCACCTATAGTACCTCAGTGGCACTGGGAATACAGCCTCACAGTGTAGTGTGAAATGCAAGGGCCACTCTTATTTTAGCCCAATGAGGACCAAGATAGACCAGAGAAGCTAAAATCACAAAAATATCATTTCTTGGCATGAGTGATACTGCTGAACCGGTTAATAGTCAGTCTTTATATTCGCTTCTAACAAAAGCGTTCCAACCGTGGCACTGGGCAGTACGTTACTGCCGTAGCATCGATTGGCTGGAGGCAACTCATTTAAATTGCTCGATTACAGATATTTTGCCTCTCTTCGAACTTTGAGCAATACAGAAATTATGATTTGATATCCCGGTCATTGTGCCTGGAGGCGTTGTTTGAATCGAGGACTTGTCGAGTATAGCCAACCCGTTAGTATCCACTATCAATCGGAGGTCACTAAACCCAATGGCGATTCACGCGCCGACAAGCCTATGCCAACTGCTGGGTTTGAAATAAGTAATGCGTTCACTGCGTGGCCTTGAGTGTCGACTCAAGTCCCGATTGGTGTATCACAGGGGTTTCTAGCTCACTCAGCTGGTCTGGCAAGGGCAAAAAAGAACACTTGGACTACTCAGAAGTAAACATTTTATTGTGTGTCCCTAATCAAGATATACGCAGCGCTAGACCAGATCCTCCCTAGTTTATGCTAGGTCGCCTAAAACGGTTCGATGCAGCGACGCTTCTTATGCTTTGTAAGAGAGACCAAGCTGTTACAGATTGCTTCAGGGCGGTGACTTACGCAAAGAGATGCGGTCACTAGCCGCATCTTCCAAACAGTCCTCCCATTTCTCATTGATTGAAAGCAAAAAGAAAAAAAAAAGAATGTAAGATATGACATGATAGATATGCGCCGACCGGGATTCGAACCCGGGCCGCCTCTTGTCCGTGAATAGATGGGAGAGAGACATGTTAACCACTACACCACCGGCGCGTTTATCAAGCATGAGTGGCGGATTGCATAACCTTGTATACAATACGTTAACTAATTCCTGAATGATCTGGTTCCATGGTACTGTGGCTGTAATTGATTTATTTGGTTTTATCCACAGTGAAATGCATTCTAGTTCAATCAATGAAAGTAATAACTCGGATTTGGTGTTAACGAAATAGCGTAAAAGCTGGAGCCTGATCTAGAAGAGGGGCTCTTCTAGGCCCGAAGAGATATCGACTGTGTCTTGCCTCCAACAAACACCTTCGAAGTTCCACGAAATTGGACAGTCCCTTTAGTATTTTTGGGTGCATCGACTTTGACATGAAGGTATTCATCTTTGAGCTCCCACGAAACTGATAAAGTACCGTCTGATCCCGTCACCACCTTCGCGCTCGACTTCTTCAAGCCCATACCTACCCCAGTCTCAGGCGCTAATAGCCATTCATTATATCCAAAGCCTTCAGGGCCACTGACTGGCCGGAGACCAGTTGCCCACTCCGTTAGAATATAAGTTGCAGCTCCTCCCCATGGGTGGCTGAGACTCGTGAATAATGATAAGCCAGGTGATCCATCAACCCCAAGATACTCCCAGCTGGTACCTGTAGATGTTGTGTCATTCCCAATCCCGGTGTTACCGATATTGGGGAGCATTGCTCCCCAAACAGAAGTAATCAGATCTTTAGCTGCAGTAGTTGCGTTGCTCATGAACAGAGCAGGTAATAAAAACCCATTTGTATTGGGTGAGATTGACACGATTGGGTCTGAGGCGCTCACAGTGGTGTCTGCTTTGTAGCCGGGGCCTAGCTTAAGCTTTCCGAGGACCTGAGGAGAGACCATGCTCGATCTCTGGGTTGAGTTTGCGACGCCCGATGTAATACACCAAGCAATATCGGAAACACCGAAACCCTGTACGGAAGACCGACTCTGCGAATATGACCCCAGCTCATCATTCCACAGGTTTGTATTGATTGCACGTTTTAGCTTTCGTGAAGCATCTTTATACTTGGCTCCTTCGGCAGTGTGGCCTAATGCAGTGGCTACTTCTGCAGCACCATTGAGCGTTTCAACCGCAAGGCAACTTACAGCTGATCCACCTGCGTTAGCACCCAGAAAGGCGCTGTCGACATCAATCAGCCCATCAGTAGAATTCACAGTAGTGAGGAGCCATTCGAGCTGCGTATGCCATTTTGGCCATGTCGTAGAGGCGAATCGAAGGTCGTTTGTTTGTTTGATCAAGTGGTAGAACCCCAAAAATCCAAGCATCTGGTAATCCTCCAAGGCAGGATATTTACCTCCTTCGGTGAAAGCATCGACGGTGGTTGTTGGGTCGTATCCCATACTAGCCACATAATTCAACTCGCCATTGGAAGCCTGGCTATCCAAGAGGAAAGACAAAGTTTTGCGTGACCAATCAAAACGAGAGCTGCTAGCACCGATGATGCGAGAAGTGTGGTAGAAGTCTCCTAGCCATACCATGCGATCGCGTTTCGGCCCATCCAAGCAAACAGTTGCCAAATTTTCTTGGTTTCCATATCTTGCAGATGTACCATTGTCACGGAGACTATCTTGGTAGAGAAGGGTGCCATTCTTACTATCAAAGACTTTCGCATTACGAGCCCATGCGGATTGGTCTTGATAAGCACCAAAGCCAAAGCTCCCCTTAAGTGAAACTGCACCACCTGTATAGTAATCACGAAGCGACACATCAAAAATCTGTTTGCCATTTATTTGGACAGAAATGCGATCTCCACCTGAAAGAACGGTAGTGATTTTGTACCATTCCTTTTCATGTACATCGAATGGTATAGTGAATGTGTCTAGCAAAAGCGTATCCAGTGTGGTTTGGTTGACAAATCCATAGCCTTTTGCCAACAAGATACTGTTTGCAGGGGTTAGAGTTGTATTGGTATTAGCAAATGTAGTCTCCTTCGGGAGTTCTCCGGTAAGTAAGAGCTGAAGACCAGACCCGTAGGTCAAGGGCTGGGCCTATTTCCAAGAGTATGAGTATAAGGCCAGATAAAGAGAAATGGTTGGAGAGAAGACTCACCACTGTCCACCATACACCAGCCCTTTCAACGAAAGTGTCAAAGCTCAAGGTGTAATTTTCAAAACTCCCCGCTTCAAAGTTTGGGGAGGCCCTTATACTTTGTAGCAAAGCACCTCTCACGGGATCAATTTGCCAGACAGGGCCTTGTGTCCCTTTCTCCAGACATGCTAGGCCAGTTGCTTTTGCACCTAGCTTCCAAACTTCATTGAACAAGGCATTGTCGCTGTGGAATTGACCAGGATACTTCTTTGGATCCGTATCATGGACAGTGGGTACAAATCCAACGCGGGTGAATGAAATGGCATTTCCGGCAATCAAACGAATAGACTGCCATCGCTGGCCACCTTGTATCAAAGTGGATTGCACTCTGCCAGTATGTGTGATGTTCAAAGTTTCAACACGGAATGCATTCGAAAGACTGGTCGAGAAAGTATACGGTCCATCGCCCCATTGATGCTGCAGCCCGGCGTAAGGCTCACTATACTTTACTTCAATCTGGACAGGGCCCTCTGTTTTGCTTATTTCGAAGAACGGATACCCGGCAACCTCTTCACCATAGTCAACAGTTGCGATTGGAGATTCCAGGTTAAGAACAAAAGTAGAAGGAAGACTGTCTGGCCATTTTATCTCTTGCGCTACCGTGAATGCCTTCGGAGTGAAATCACTACTAGAAGGTACATTAGTTTCTTCTCTCAATAAAGGCCTGGTAGGACGCTCGAGCTTACGTTTTATGGCTCTTGGCTGCAGTTTGAGAAATTAAAGCAAATATCTGAGTCCAATACAATACGCTTGAGATTAACTTGAATTTCATCGCGGGCTCCTGTGTCAAGATTGTGCTGGCCGGTAATTTGTCAATTAAAAGGTGGCCTGCCTTCAGGGGATCCTCTTATATCATTTTTGTTACATAGTTTGCAGAAACCAAGATTTTTAATGAGGAGGTCGGGCTATTTCTAGCCGAGTACCCACGGATCAGCATTTAATGGCGCATTATCGGGGTTCATCGCCTGAAGGTGGGCACCTACAAATCGATTATCTGGACTTCACTGCTCCTCTCACTTTCGGTTCGAAACCTACATTTCATCAACCGAGTGTCATTCTTGTTGGTTCATTAGGCCAAGTAAATTCAGACTCAACCCTCAGTTTAATCTGATTTCTCTCCATATCTTGCTTTTCCAATTTCATGTTTTGACTTTGCAACGAAGTGCAGTTGTTGTGGACCGAGGTGGGCAACTATCCCCACATACCGGTCGGAAAACCCGAGTCATCGTAGGAATCAAAACTGGAACTCAACCCGTTCAACCACTTTTGCCAACTGCTTTTCTGAATGGAGAGCAACAAGGGGAGATTTATAGCTTCAAGATTCAATGGCTCGGCTGCAAGGCGACTTTATTTGCTACCAAGTTATTGTAAATACTAGTAGCAGCTATCACGTCCAGCAATTCATATTGTTAATACCATGGTTTAATAAACAAGAATCCTTATCCGCCCTCGGAAGGGGGAAAAGCACTTTTGAAGTTTTGAATTAGATATGATGTGTGTACTCAAAAAGATATTTTGGATATTTCAAAATTCAACAGTATTTTGAAAAAAGCGACTTCTTCGTGAGCTGCAAAATGTGGGAGTTGCCGAAGTGGGCGCATTCGGCGTGTCGGGGAACAAGTGAATTGCGGGGAAGTGTGTAACAATCCCCCAGTCGATGAATAATCTCATTGTATCTTGCAGGCTTTCAGTTTGGTTCTGATGGATATATTTTCGTACAATTAGGTGATGATATTACCACATTGTATCATATGAAAAACCGTCAGGTTTTTAGGCTTGTTGCGGTGAGGCTGAAACAACAGCCACCTGAGGTGTTGTTACATTAACATCAGAGTTGCGACACCCTTTGTAGAGATAAGTGCATTTATCATATTCACGATTATTCTGAGTCATGCTAAAAGATACTCTTTAATATACGATGAGAATCGGTTACTATTTACCTGCTCTTGAGTGAACAATGCATACATTACGAATTGTAAACTCTTGGCTGCTCGGCAGAACACGACAGAATGCTGTGCATTTCAGTGGAATCGAATCGAAGTGATGCTAGAGAAAACTCGCAAACAAACATGCGCAGAATCGTCAGTTATTGCAGAAGAGGAGGGGCCTTTTGCCAAGCTAGTGTTTATTAAGGCGGGCATTCTCATCGGCGATTGATGGAAATTCGATCGCTAAACTAGGCTTTACTAGAAATAGCCTTGGCTTTGTCTAGAACGAGGACAATTCCGGCGGGATGATCGGAGCTAATTAGTGTTTTGCGGATAATACTCTTCAGCTTGGAGATTTAAAGGCTGCAATTTTGTTTTTAAGATGAAAGGGTCCTCCATAAAAAATTGTATCCTTCAAATTCTCCAACAGCAAATTAGCGGCCATGAAGTTCTTGAATGTGCTGGCGCTCGCCGCAACGGCGCATGCGGCAACCATTTCTAAGTCGAAATCTCCAAGTGCTGTCGAAAATGTTACTATTTTCTCTCCTCCTTCCGATTACAATATCCCAAGAACACTCTATGCACGTAATGAGCAGCTCCCTAATGGCGATCTTCTTGCAACGTGGGAAAACTACTCCCCGGAACCACCGCTTGTCTATTTCCCTATATACCGCTCAAAGGATTATGGAAAGACCTGGAAAGAGATTTCTAAAGTCCATGATACCGCCAATAATCTTGGTCTTCGTTATCAGCCATTTTTGTACTACCTGCCGGAACGTGTTGGTTCCTTCAAGGCTGGCACTTTGCTGCTTGCCGGGAGTAGCATTCCGACCGACCTCTCGTCCACGAACATTGATCTATATGCATCAAACGACGATGGTCTGACGTGGAAATTTGTGAGCCACATTGCAGCTGGAGGAGAGGCTGTCCCGAATAATGGGTTGACGCCTGTTTGGGAACCTTTCTTGCTTGCTCAGTGAGTTTCACCCACTTTACTAATTTGAATTGCTACTAATAGAGCAAATAGTAAGGGAAAGTTGATCTGCTACTATTCTGATCAGCGAGATAATGCCACATATGGGCAGAAGATGGTTCACCAAGTTTCTACCGATCTGAAGAAATGGGGTGATGTTGTGGATGATGTGTAAGTCTAAAATCAAGCTGCTTCCAAACGTAAATATTTGCTAATTGCCTACCAGTGCCTATCCCACCTATACTGATAGACCTGGAATGCCTGTTGTGACAAAGGTGTGTACTACACACTCTTGGTAAATTATCGTATGAAAGGTACTGACATTGTTATAGCTACCAAATGGACAATACTTGTATATCTACGAGTATGGTTCCTTCTTCAACACGTCATCTTATTCGTTCCCTCTCTACTACCGCATATCCTCAGACCCACAGAAGTTTTCATCTGCTGAACACCAGAAACTCATTGTTTCAAGCGGTACGAAGCCAACTTCCGCGCCATATGTTGTCTGGACCCCATATGGTGGTAAGCATGGTACTATTATTGCTAGCTCGGCTACACAAAGTACTCTCTTCATCAACAAGAATTTGGGCCAGGGTGAATGGACGGAAATCGAATGTCCAGAGGGACACAGCTACACCCGTTCACTTCGAGTCTTGGAGGGTCACAACGGGCGCTACCTGCTTGTGAACGGGGCTGGAGTTTTGCTAGGAGATAGTAACTCGGTTACTGCCACAGTGATGGACTTGAAGGACGTGCTTTAAGTGTACTCAATAGCTCTTGAAAATCATTAGAGGATTTGATATCTAGATGAAAATGATCATATCAGGACCCAAGTGGACTAATGGCCTCACACAGCCATCATATTTCTTGTTCACGAGCAGAAATCTAAAGCTAGAAGCCTGTATACCTCCTCCATCTGTCGCAAACTATCCACAGAAACCCATTCCTCTTTCGCATGTAAGCCTTCTCCAGAAGGACCGAAGACGATTGACGGGATTCCGGCTTGACCTAAAAAGGCTGCATCACACCAGAAGGGCATGCTCTGCACGATAGGGCCACTATCAAAGACACGAGACCCACAAGCAACTGCCTTCTGTACAAATGGGTGCTCTATTTCAAGTTTCTGTGTCGGACGAGACATTGTGACGCGCGGCTCATTATACTTGAAGCTTGGGGCCTCTTGGCTAATTTTCTGAAGCATCTTAGACAAGTCCCCAATGATGGACTCCTCCGTTTGTGATGGCACAGTGCGGAATTCAATAGTTATCGTGCATTTTTCAGGGTAAGAAGATGGCTCCTGACCACCCCGAATAAGACCACAGTGCATCGATCCCTGTCCTAGAAGATCATCAACCGGGAGCTCGGCTTGGTATTGCTCAAGTGCCTGCAAGAAACGCCAGGCCTGAAGAATTGCATCTTGACCAGCAGCTGGGTTAGATCCGTGAGCTGCAACGCCCAGTATATCAACTTGGGCCCACACAAATCCTTTGTGAGCGGTAGCAATGACGTGCGAAGTAGGTTCGGCAACCACCGCTGCATCAGCTCGCCATCCAGCTGCTAGTATATGCCGAGTTCCCTGGGAGGCATCCTCTTCATCTGAGACAGCAGCAACAATGATATCGCCACGGGGCAAGCGACCACTGGCTTTGATCGATGCAACAGAGGCAAGTGCTGCCGCTAGACCACCCTTCATATCCAAACAGCCACGCCCAAAAACCGCCTGCTGGTCATCCTTCATTTGGATAGTTCCTGAAAGTGGATCCTCCTCATAACTGGTGAGACTGACAGTGTCAATATGTCCATTGAACATGATTGATTTACCACCTCCACTTCCCCGAAGAACCCCGACGACTGAAGGTCGCCCAGCAACCGGCTCTACTCGGTGAAATTCTATATCACGATGAGCGAACCAGGCTTCAAGGTAGTCCGCAATTTCGTTTTCCCCTACGCCGTCATCTACGGATAGCGTAGGGTTCGAGGAATTGATTTTGGTGAGAGCCTGAGTCAAAGACACAGCATCCTCGGGCGAGACATCTCGGGGGATCGAATACTCGCGAGCGCCTTCTGTACTGAGAAGCACCACAACAGAGTTTTTGTTTAAGAACTGGGTATCTTTGTAGGCTGCTAGATGCCTGAGGGCTGCGAGAGAAGCACCGCCACAAGGGCCAGCAGGAACTGATTTTGATGTAAGATACTGCACAGCGCAATGGCTTTCATAGGATGAAGTCGTGATACAGGCATCAACAAGTCGCTGTAAGTCCGGCCAAGCGGTTGAAGAAACAGTCCCGCAATTCATACCATTCATGATGGTAGCAGGGGTTTTGGTAGTAATAGATTTCCCGGCACGTAGACTTGATGATAGACAAGGAGCAGAGTCGGGCTCAACTGCAACAACAGACAGCGGTGTGTTGCGTGACTTGCAATGTTTTGCTACAGCATGAGCAAGGCTACCGACACCCACCGGGGTAAACATCACGTTGGGAAGAAGGCCAAGTTCCGAGGCTTGTTGCTCAACTTCGTTCATCATTGTCGAGTACCCCTCCACAATCCAAGCAGGAACTTGCTCATACCCTTCGAATGCGGTATCCTGAATCAATAGGTAACGCTTTTCTTGAAGAGCACAATCAGATGCTTCCTGAACCGCTTGATCATAAGCCCCTTGAACGACAACAACTTGGGCACCTTCCGAGGTAATCAATTTGATTGTGGCTTCCGGCATAGAACAGGAAACGAAAATTTGGGCCTCAATGCCCAGCAGGCGCGCCATGAATGCAACTGCTCTTCCATGGTTGCCCTCTGATGCTGTCACCAAGGTGATTGAGTTCTTCTTGGCCTCGGTCGATAGCTGTTCTAGTCTGACGGTAGGAGGTATTTCAAGCTCTTGTGCAATAGCTCGGAAACAGCCCCAGGAAGCACCTAGTACTTTGAAAGACGGAAGCCCGAAGCGATTACTTTCATCCTTGACGAGGACCGCTTTAACTCCCAGCTCAGTCGCAAGATCGGGGAGAGACACCAGAGGCGTCGGCGCATAGTTTGGAAGCGATTGGTGGAATTCAGCTACGCCGGCGGGCAGCGCTAGATCGAAGCGCTGATTCGCAGCGTCCGGGTTGAAGTAGATTGACCTTCTCGAAGACATAATAGCATATGAAATTTGGACCGTATCACAATAACTGTGTTTTGACTGTCACAACCAGCCAAGGATCACTTAATTAAAGAAATTCGACGGTCGCGCGATGCGACGACTCGGCCACAATTCGGCGCGGTGGGGAAAGCCTTTCGGCGACATCCCACTCCTACGCCTTCTGGTGACATTGCCATGGTGGAGCTCATCACAAGAATTCTTCTTTCTTAGCCAGAAAATTGGTTTGGCTCAGAAAGAATAAAATTGGGTCGCTGGCGAGAAAATGCGCCTTCTTCTGACACTCGTTCGCCCACTTGTCAGTCTAATAGCATCGACCTTTCAACAGTGAACGAAGTTCGTTCAGCCCGGCATTCGCCCGTTTGCCATGTGCACTGGCTAAACATTCGAAACCATCGCATGGTATGCAATTCGTCATGCTTATTTCGTACGGGCATGAAAATTAATACTAGCGCTCATGAAATTAATGTTAGTCCTCATAGTACGATTAGTTATGCACTGAAATCAAATTTCTATCCAATTTATGGCCTGAAAATGTATTTGAATGCCGGACAGCATCTACATTCTTATCATAAGTATGATACTATGTACTAAAATTTAAATCCCGACTCTCAGACCAAGTTCGCCTGCGATTGATCGAAGTGTACAACTGCTTCGAGCAAAGCTTGGGTACCAATGGCACTAATAACAGAATGATTAGTCTTAAATAAATCGCTTTAGGTCGGTATGCACTTACCAGTCTTCAGGAGTAGAATATTCCGTGGGATGATGGCTGACCCCATCCTTGCAAGGAATGAAAATCATAGCAGTTGGGCAGTGTTTGCTAGTATAGACACTATCATGGCCGGCCCCGCTAGTCATTAAAATCGATTTTTCAGGGCCTACAATGTTGTCTGCGGCTGCCTTAATGGATGAAATGCAGTTTTCGTCAAACTTGACTGCAGGAGAGTCTGTATCGAGAGTCCAGTCATATGTCACGCCTTTACCATCTTGCAAAGCAATTGCCTCGAATGCCTTGAGGCATTCATCCTGAACAGCATGAACGACAGTGTCTTCCGGATGGCGGATGTCGAGAGTAAAAGTGACTTCGGAAGCAATTGTATTGGTGGACGCATTGGAAGGAATCCTGAGAATGCCAGTAGAGGCTAGGGCATTGTGTTTCTTTGCGATGTCATTTGACGCGGCGATCATTCTGGATGCCGCAAGCAAGGGATCGTGGCGATTACCAAGGGGTGTAGTTCCAGTGTGGGCGTCTTTACCTTGAATGTTAAAGGTCAACCATCTGTATCCTTGAGCTCCACGAACAATGCCAATTTTGCAGTCATTTGCTGGGAGAATGGGGCCTTGCTCGATATGAAGTTCGAAGTGCGCCCCGAGAGGGTATCCCTTTGGCGAGCATTCAATATCGCCAAGATATCCGTGCCGCTCAAGCTCGGACTTAAGAGACACAGCGGGGTTGTGGATATCGCGGAGGTCCCATGCCTGTTGAATGGGAATAGCACCAGCCCATACTCCCGAAGAGCACATAGACTTGGGAAAACGCGCCCCTTCCTCACTGCCCATGAAGTTAGTGAAAAAGGGAAATGGATAGAACTGTATGAATCAGAGCATACTTTGTCCAATTTACCACACCAACATCATAAAGAGTTTCAAAATCATTCTCCTTCATCGTGCGCAGAACCTCCAGCGCGGCCATAATACCTAGGATGCCATCGTAACGACCACCCCGGGGTTGGGTGTCGAGATGACTTCCCATTGCGATCATCGGAGCTGTAGATCCAAGACTGCCAAATTTCCGGGCAAACATATTGCCCATCTGATCAACAGTGAGAGTACATCCTAGTTTTTGGACTTCATCGGCAAACCAGCGTCTCACACGCGCATCGTCATCATTCAAAGTCAATCGCGCCATGCCAGTGTCAGTTTTCTCCCTGCATGTATTGTTAGCCAGTTGGCGATGGTAACAGTAAGGGATAAATCATAATACATACTCTCCATAGCGATGAGCAGCACCCCATTCACAAGTCTGGTGCAATGTCTCCCAAAGGCGATCAGAATTGATTTGGAGTGATGACGGGGCTTGGAATCGAGGGACGGATGAGAATGCCCGCTTAGTGTTAAAGCGCAAAGCGCGTGTTGTCTGTCTTGTTCCGTACATCTTCTTAAATTGCCAATCGGTGAAAATGAAATTTGGCGGCGATGCAAAGAGATGTATAGAAAACGTAACGGCCGTCTTATACTGTGTCAGAGTTCGAACAACAGACCGACAAATTGAAATTGAAGCGCTAGTAGCGACCAGGCTCAATTGGATCAACGCCTTCTTTGAACAGGAAGTGGGGAGGAACGTAGAACAACAAGCTGAGCCACCAGCATGGAGGTGGTAGTAAATATTATGGAGTAGGCGAGGACTTTTCTCCATCGGCACCGAGAGATTCGGCCAACATTCCTGGTGAATGGCGGAGGCGAGTGCAGGGCGGGTCTGTCGGCGTGGGCGCCTTCCCGCAACATTTGCAACCCTAAATTTCTGCACTCACATTTGCGAGCCAATAAAAGAGATTCTGCTTAACAATTGTTTAATATTATTTGTTATTTTGATATTATTATCATTATAGGCATTGCTGTTTCCACATGCATCAAACGAGCCTAAATGGAAGTTATCTTTCCTTGATCCTTAATAGAATTGTTGGTATTCAATTTGGCAATCGTGGTATCACAAATGTTGATACAACCTCGAGTGTGTACTAGCAGTAGGTACAGACCAGCCGAAAATATCCTCTTCACATATGCATAATCCAGGTATCCCAATTCACAAATAGAAATGTCCCAAAATATAATCCAACTCCAATATTCCATTCCGCCCAAAGGGCAAACATGATCCTCCATTGTATCCTCTACCGGACATATCCTTTGCCGCGGCAGCAACTGCCGAAGCACTGATCTCCTGAGAATGGTCAATATTTCTGAATGGGTCTCTCTAGGTGCAAGAATACCGTTATAAGGAGTCGGTGCCGTATCATGTGTCCCCCTTGAACCTTTTGAAGATGCATCACTGTGACGGGTTAGAGGACATGACGTCACTATAATCGAGAACACCTTACTCAAATGTTCTCACGGAGTTGTTATCAAATTCTTTAGCTCTGGAGGAGTCGTGCGATGGCAGGATTGACAGCACTTTCTCCTTCAGGCTCTTGGTATCATCTTGTCCAGACATCTTGGGTGTATGTGGAGATGCTATTGGTACAAATTGGTTGCCAGTATCTTCAAGTTGATAGATAGATATTCCCAGTGTGTATGTCACGGTGAACCTCAAATGTCTTCTTGAGATTCAAAATGTGGCTTTGTGGCTCCCTAAAAATCCGGGGAAGACGTCTCTTTCATATACAGGCACCTCTCCCCGGAAAACTATTTTCGTCCTCTAGATTTAGATCGGCAAATGAGGGTGACGTCGGGTGGGCCCTGTGTGACACAGAACTATGTCGGCGGACGCCGAAGTCCATGCCCCTGGGCACCGAATTCCCTATCGGTGATCGAGTCTTCGCCGATTTCACCCTTGATCGAATGAATATCTAAGCATTGGGGTTAACTTCCCGTCGGGGATAGGGTCGAGCGCCTTGACAGATCAGAGTCTAGTGCTGTGATTGGCGGTCCAGTCTTCTGTCACGATCGGACCGTAGTCTCAACCTTCCTTAACAGGCCTGTCATTGTAAAAAGCAATGTTGGGTGAGGATACTGTTACCTAACGACAGATTATCGGTGAACAAAAAAGGATGCGACAGGTATCATGAAGTTACTAACTTCATTAATAGTTATAGTATAACTATTAATTGGCAAATATCTGTCAAATTTCTCCTCATCTAAATAGTAATTCTTATATTCTAATGCTTTTCTAGAATTTTGTCTTATAAGACCATCCACGGCAAACACCTCTAGCTAAAACAAATGCGATCGCAGCGGCAAGATAGAGAATTCCACCAAAAATGATCAGATTATCGTATTCTCCTCCGTCGCGTTGCTGGATCGCCCCTGCAATAGGTATACCTGTAAGGGTTCCAATACTGACGATCGTGAACGTGGTCCCATTTCTCTTCCCGTAGTCCTGCGTGGCGCAGACTTGAGAGATGCATACAGGCGTAAGACTGATTGCTGCTCCACTCCAGAAACCAAATAGGACAGCGTAGCAGATGATCGCAGCCAAACTATCTCCTGATTTCAACCATAAGGCGAGAGTCAAAATGGCGCAGACAAATGAAGTCAGCGCCATGACGTTGAAACGACCCAATCTGTCAGCTATCAAGCCGGGCAAGAAGCGCCCTGGGATGGCTCCCAGGTTTTGAAACGCAATCAAAAGGTACGAAATCGTGTCACCAATTCCAACGTGGATAGCATATGATGCGATGTATGTGATGGGGATGAAAACTGCAAACTCCACTAGGAAGACCGCGAGAGTAGTTACTGCGTAGTTGGGTTCTTTCAAGGCGCGGAAATCAATCATGGCACCTGATTTGAGGTTTGCTGGCAATCTTGTTTTCAGTAGAAGGCATGCCAAAGTACACATGACGGCTGAAAGCAATGCGATGATTCGGATAGCCCAAGGGAATCCTATCGCAGGGGCTGCGAATAGGATAATGAGCGGAAAGATGACACCACCTATTCCCCCAGCTGTGCAAGCAATTCCAGTCGCGTATCCTCGTCGTACGTCAAACCAATGACCAACTGCTGAAACAGCTGGGGTGAAAAGGGTACAAGCAGAAAGGCCCCCTAATACGCTAAACGACAAAAACACCTGATAATATTCTGGATCTTTCAGTAAGCATTTGAGAAGGACCAGCTCCTGAAGACAGTAGAACGTACCTTCACTGAAGCTAAAGCATATCAGAGATATTACCATCCCTATGGAGCCTGGTATGGTGACGTATCTGGGTCCATATGCGTCGAAAATTGGACCTAGTCACTTGCAATTAGTATGAGCTCCATTTAAAGTTGGCTGGGAATTTTAGCATACCTGCTTGAGCCCCTGCTAGGTAGAGAAAGAACCCATAAGCGCCAAATATCCAGCCAATACTCGACTCGGAATAGTCTTTCAATTGATGTGTGCTAGTCCATGCGTGGAGGACGCCAAGACTATTCAGCAACCCCATGGAAGGAATCATGGCACACCATGCCCCAAAGACAACGGACCATGCTTTCCACCCTCCTTCGGGATATTCGTCATTTTCAGTCAACCCTATAGCCTCTAGCGTAGGTGCTGTCTTGCCGATTTCGCTTTCGGGGAGACGAGTTTCCTGGTTTAGCATGGTTCGAGTGCTAGGGATGTAGAGAACTTGGGAGCTGCCGTGATGTTTGTTCCAACCTTAAAGGGGACCGGCAAGCCTATAAGTCCTTCAAAATTATTTTCAGATAGTTTTCAACTTCCCTTTTTCGAATTTTTCTTTTGAATAATCAGTCAAGAACAGCACTGTTCGGTCTGTCTTGTCTTTGCTGGCGTGATACATACTTCGGCGAAGTTGCATTCTGATTGGTTCATTCGCCGTCCCGAGGACTCTTCATCTGTCGTGGTCTCTGGATCAATCCCGGCTAACGTGAGCTCTACTGTTCTTTTTTCACTCTAACGCTAAATGTAAAAAAGGGGGTGTTATTACCTATAATCAAGAGGAAACTAGCACCCGGTGCCCACGATAGTGTAGCAGTCTGGTGGTCGTTATAGGTGTGGTGCCGAGTTTGCGTCCCGTCAGGTCTCGCGTACCCTATAGGGAACCATTTTTTTTCGGTCGAGGCCTACGGATCAATCCCGGCCTTCGTCACTTCTTTTTTTAATATTATTTTTGTCTCGGCGTCTAGGTGTTGGGTTGCTTAGTCGTTGCGTTGTTGCCGTAACTCTCACTTTGATACTGTAGTGGATGAGTGGGGTGATTGGTCAAAGTCGTGAAGGGTGTGGGTCAGCTGTCGAACCACCAGAAATGTGCAAGAACATCTCATTATGAATTCGTTCGTTGAGTGGACCTAGATCTTCAACAAGACCATGCCGGATGAGATGATACGACCTAGGCCAGGCTGATTAAAAACTTGCGGTTTTTTGGAAAAGGGAATATATGAGTCTGCGCAAGAGTGACCCGTGTCTGGACCTATAATCGACGCCTTCTTCTGACAACGGCTGCCACCCAATCAAGAAGCTTGTTCGGCGAACCTCGTTCTATTCCTAAGCGTCCTTCTCGACTTAATCTGAAGAAGTAAAACGACAGTTCGCCGCACACTTTTTATGATCGGCGATCAAGTATAACTATATTCCGCCATTTTGGCCATGGAGAGATCTTCACCACAAACCGGGTCAACTCGCCAGCGGAGGCCCGCTCGTCCGTACCGGTCAAAACGACATCCACCATGCGATCAGTGTCGTCGCAAAAAGCTGCGATGCGAAGCCCAGGGCAACCAATCCTGCCAGCGATGTGAAGCTGCGGCATCGCAGTGTAGTTTCAATACCATCTTACCTCGGCGCCCTGCATTACCAGAACTGAGACCTTCACCAGCCGGGCATGAAGTTCCCATCCTGCCCGAATCAAACGACTTACCCGACAAGAGCAATGATACGAATATCCCCGATGCCTCGGATTTTCCGGATATAGAACCTGACATCCACGCGGAGCTGCCCACAGTGTCAGCCGACGAGTTCTTTCTTCCTTCCCAACCCGAATTTCACATCCCGGAGAGGCCAACGCCACAAGCCATCCAAACACTGGACCAGTTGAAGGGCTTCTCTTCGCAGGTTATCGGAGCATCTGGGGAATCGGATCCTTGGCTATTGCGACACTGCAAGTTTGATGATCATGGGTTCCTACTTTTCCATCAAGTTCATTTTCGCAATGCGGGAGGGGTGCCATTGGAGGAAAAGATTCCTGTTCATTTCCTCGTTACAGCGGATCAGTTGTATGAGCAAACGAAGGATGAAACTAAATTTCCACCAAATGATCGAGGCCGTGAGGAGTTGAACAACCTCGTTCCTTTGGATTGCGGCCAAAGATTGGTATCGCTGTGAGTTAGCCCTTCAATTCTCTAACCAGACGCCTTCGATTGCTAAGACCAGGTGGTTAGTTTTATCAAATTTGTCTTTCCAGATCTACCCATTATCTCACGCTCTCAATATGGCTTGTCCGCATCCCATACCGTCCCGGAACAAAGTGTTCTACAGGCGATACCAACGCACCTTCTCGCAGCAATCTACGCCTCCGCCCAACCATTTTCTAAATTTGACGAGTATCTCTGCGTTATAAATGCCTATTCTGCGCCATCTACAGACCGACTCTGGCGTTTTGTTTTTGAGCTCTTATTTGAGGAGCTACATACCCCCCATCTTGCCACATTGCAAGCAGGCATTCTTTATCTCCACAAACCGAGTACAGGCAAAAAGAGCGCGGTGGCAGATAGTTCCTTTGTCTGGTCCTTCGTTGGTTTGCTAGTCGGTCTTGCAACCTCCCTAGGTCTCACACTGGAATGCAAGCCCATGGGTCTTCCGGCTTGGGAACGACGTTTACGTCGGAGGTTATGGTGGGCCATCTATGCAGAGGATAAATGGCGCAGTCTGATGATGGGTCGACCCCCATATATTCGACAAGATGAGTGGGATGTGACTGATCTGGATGATGATGATTTCAGAATCGACCAAATGCAGATCGGCTTTTTGCTGTCACCTAGTGACGAGTCGCTACGAGACTTGATGCATGTGAAGCAATTTCAGCATTTTGCACGTTTATCCAAAATAGCGGATGAAGTGCAAGTACGATTGTTGTGAGTTTTCTCTTCTTTATTTCGTTGGAACTTTTCAAATGTGATCATATTTTAAGATCGAGTTTGTCTAATTCGACTGTACCACAAGTTCCCTTCGCTCGTCACAACGGTTGTCGTCTAATTTCGATGCATCCCTCGATACAGCTCGAGAACTCCTCCAGAGTCTAAAGGAGTGGTATTCACAGCTTCCACCGCAGTTACGACTGCAAAATAGACTGTTTGCAACAATCGACCGGAGTGGACCGCAATCACATTGTCTTCATTTTTCGTATCTCTTGTTGGAAGTCTTCATCTTTCGCTCACTACTTCGACCGATGGTACGATCTGCTGCACCGCCACGTTTATTCGAAGAAAATGAGGACCCGATCACGTTTACAAATATGGTCGATGATTATATTACTCAGATTATCGAAGCAAATGAAGTTGAGCCGGTGCCTGCGATCGATATGTCCGATGAGCATGGTGCCGGGAATGCGGTTCTGAAGGCGGCTGAGAATTGTGCGGCGACAATGCTACGGTCGGTTATGAGGATGGCATGTAGTGATTTGGCGGGATTTTGGTACTCATGTCAGTGAAATTAGACTTCGTCACTGGCCAACTTTTATTTCTCCTGATGCTAATGATTGGATAGGGTCCCGAATAGGCTTTGCTACTGTCTCTAGCTTCATGATGTTACTGATAGTTCAGGCACCCTCTAAGGAGCACGCGCTACGGGCTCGGAGGCTCATCTTTATGTGGCGACAAGCATTGCGAGGGCAGAGCCAAGGCTGTGAGTTGTTGAACCTCGCGCTTGTCCGGCTGGACGGTCCACATTGGACCGGGTTGGCGCGGAACTTTTTCCTTCCCAGGCATGTCAAGGAGGCTCTTGATTGTACGCTTGACCAATCATGATTAGTAGAGTAATATTAAAATAATAATTTAAGGGGTTTGCCCAGCCGGATAATCGCGATCATAATGGTTGGGGGAATGAGGCTGGAGATGAGCTGGAGATAATACGGATTTTTCTCGGAAATGGAAGCCCACACTAATCTCGGGCGGAGCAGGGGAACACTGGAACCAGCGGTTCGCATGAAGAGAGTTCCAATGCTGGCCGGAGTCCGTAACGGAGTAGGTGTAAAGCAGTCTGGGTGAATTCAATTGGTCGAGAGAATTTGTGTTTTCAAACTTCCCGAACAGGAGGATCGGCCTGTGACCGGTGGGATGTGCAGAATCTGTTGGGGGCGAAGTGGGATGAAGTGGAGCGACAGGAGTAGCAAACTGAGACGCGGTGCAGGATACAGAGAACAGGCTGCATGCGCTATCTGTTTAGGGATGTTAGCTTGGGTTTAGCATCGAGTTAGTTGGTGGTTAGTAGGAGGAGGGTGCGCATTAGTTTGGAGCAGACGGTTCCCACTGATCTTCGCGGGCCTCACATGCTACAGTCGCACGGAGGGGTAGCAGATCAACGTTAGACGCGCCCACCGTCTACTACCGTGAGAGTCGGGACAATCGGTAATATGCAGTCGGCTGGAGTTGAGAGAAAGGGGGAGAGGGAGACCAAAGGACAAAGACAAAGGTCCAGAAGGATCGGGTCCATCCGCAATGCAACCGGTGATCCCGGTTAGAACTCATCCCAGTTCCTTTTCCCCTGGAGCGGTCGTGCTGCCAGGCACCAAACTATGTACGGAGTAGAGTACAGTAAGTACCACGACCCCTCGGTCCCACACTCGACAAATTTCCCACCCCCACAATCCCAGTGGCTTCCACAGTGGGTGTGTGTGGTACTCTCCGTGCAGCCCGGACCTTTCACCGGTTTGATGCAGGCG
Source organism: Penicillium sumatraense (assembly GCA_020086695.1). Classification (NCBI taxonomy): domain Eukaryota; kingdom Fungi; phylum Ascomycota; class Eurotiomycetes; order Eurotiales; family Aspergillaceae; genus Penicillium; species Penicillium sumatraense. The sequence continues at coordinate 1,340,851 of JAGIKU010002025.1, read as the reverse complement.
TAGTGGGTGGAGCCCATATTGAATGTGTCATTTGAGTGGATTGTGGATGTTTAAAGCGGCAGAGAGTATCAGTCTCTCAAACGAAGATCGAATAATAACTTGCAGATGAAGATGAAGATGGATATGTGTAATGGAGTGATTCGGCAGGGAGAACCCAAATAAACTTTAGAACGGAGCTGCACCTGCTTACCTCATCCCCCCCGCACCCGCGAAGATCGGAAGGTGCGACTGTGGGATGCCGAGAAGCTCGTGTTGTGTGTGAGTTGTGCGTGGTGCAATTGCCTGTTTTGCCCAGTTGCGATCGCTTGTTCATCCGGACCGTTGGGTCTGGGGTAAGAAAAGAAAAGAAAAACCAAGTCCCTCGGTTGTGATTTTTCCTTGTCTGATGGTCGGGGAAATGGGGAAAAGGGCAAGTGGAATGACGTTAAACCCAGTCAGTCTTTAGCCATCAGCCATCATCAAACCTTTAACCCTCTGGAGGAATAACCGCGGGGTTGATCCTTTCGGACCAAAGGTTCTCCCACGATGGACTTTTAGCGATTCCAGCCGGGCGGAGTCCAGCCCGAACCAGCAGGACGGGGGGGCGCGGCCCAACTGTGCATATTCAACCTCCCGTAGTTCCCCCGGGGCAACGGAAGTGCTCAGTCCCCCGCATGGCCGAGCTTGGAGCTTGTCTTTAGTATTGACAGTGTGATGGGAATGAAGATATGGAAAGAGGGAAGAAAAGGGGAGTGATAGATATAGCATCAATACAATAGAAACAGAAATACAACAGACTCGTTTTAATATCAATAGCCAGAGGTAACCAAGTAATATTAAATTTATCCCACTCGTATATGTACAGTAGTAGAGTACTAAGTAGATGTGTGATGTGCCGCACGCAGAGTAGCCCCGCCGCATCCAGCCTTGACCCGAATCGGTGACAGCCCATTACTCCACCCCGGACCCAACTACTAATATTTCCTCCCTCCACGACTGCAGTCGCTTTTTCTTTTTCCCCCTTTCTTCCTCTTCTTGTCTCTTTCTGTTCACTTCTCCATTGGCTTTGTGACTCGGTGAGTACTAATCCCAATACTACCCAACTACCTATTTCCAACCATTCTTTCACCGACGCTAACCTTGTCCCCCTCTTACAGATTGCGCCCATTTTCCACTCTGCTTCATAAATTACCTCTATAGCACTCCGGAGCTCACAGCCATGTCGGACGACCGCAAGCCCTCCGTGGTAAGTACATGAATGCATCTTAGTGTTGACATTCTTTTCATCCGAGCCCCCGCCGATCATCCCCGCTGACATGCCGCACAGGTGTTGGAAGCCCACGAGGTCGATACTTTCCACGTTCCCAAAGCCTTCCATGACAAGCACCCCACCGGCACTCACATTAAAGATATCGAGGAGTACAAGAAGCTCTATGACGAATCTATTCGCAGTCCCGATACTTTCTGGGCACGCATGGCCCGCGAGCTGCTCACCTTCGACAAGGATTTCCAGACCACCCACCACGGTTCTCTTGCCAATGGCGACAACGCCTGGTTCGTCGAGGGCCAGCTGAATGCTTCTTTCAACTGTGTCGATCGCCATGCCTTGAAGAACCCTGACAAGGTCGCAATCATCTATGAGGCTGACGAGCCCAACGAGGGCCGTACCATCACATACGGTGAGCTCCTGCGTGAGGTCTCCCGCGTCGCTTGGACTTTGAAGCAGCGTGGTGTCAAGAAGGGTGATACCGTCGGAATTTACCTGCCCATGATTCCCGAGGCCGTCATTGCCTTCCTTGCGTGCTCCCGTATCGGTGCTGTCCACTCCGTCGTCTTTGCTGGTTTCTCCTCCGACTCTCTGCGCGATCGCGTGCTCGACGCAAACTCCAAGGTCGTCATCACTACCGATGAGGGCAAGCGTGGTGGAAAGGTCATTGGTACTAAGCGCATTGTTGATGAGGCTCTCAAGCAATGCCCCGATGTGACCACTTGCCTGGTCTACAAGCGCACTGGTGCCGAGGTCCCCTGGACACAGGGTCGTGACATCTGGTGGCACGAGGAGGTTGAGAAGTACCCTAACTATCTCGCCCCAGAGCCCGTCAACTCCGAGGATCCTCTCTTCCTGCTCTACACCTCTGGCTCAACTGGCAAGCCCAAGGGTGTTATGCACACCACTGCCGGTTACCTGCTTGGTGCCGCTATGACTGGTAAATATGTCTTTGACATTCATGATGATGATCGTTACTTCTGCGGTGGTGATGTTGGTTGGATTACTGGTCATACCTATGTTGTCTACGCTCCTCTGCTGCTCGGATGTGCTACTGTTGTCTTTGAGAGTACCCCCGCCTATCCCAACTTCTCCCGCTACTGGGATGTCATCGACAAGCACGATGTTACCCAGTTCTATGTTGCCCCCACTGCTCTCCGTCTGCTGAAGCGTGCCGGTGATGAGCACATCCACCACAAGATGAAGAGCCTGCGTGTTCTGGGCTCTGTTGGAGAGCCTATCGCCGCCGAGGTCTGGAAGTGGTACTTCGAGGCTGTTGGCAAGGAGGAAGCTCACATTTGCGACGTTGGTTTTTCTTCCCCTGATTGGCCGTGATATTTGTGCTAATACAATTTACAGACATACTGGCAAACCGAGACCGGTTCCAACGTGATCACCCCTCTTGGTGGTATTACCCCCACCAAGCCTGGTAGTGCCTCTCTGCCCTTCTTCGGTATTGAGCCCGCCATTATCGACCCTGTCTCTGGAGAAGAGATCACTGGAAATGATGTTGAAGGTGTTCTTGCCTTCAAGCAGCCATGGCCTAGCATGGCCCGCACTGTTTGGGGTGCTCACAAGCGCTATATGGATACTTACTTGAACGTTTATAAAGGATATTACGTACGATCCCCGCCTCCCTTCCGAGCTTGGATGTATCACTGACTGTCATTAGTTCACCGGAGATGGCGCCGGCCGCGATCAAGACGGTTACTACTGGATCCGTGGCCGTGTTGATGATGTTGTTAACGTTTCTGGCCACCGCCTGTCCACTGCTGAGATCGAGGCTGCTCTTCTTGAACACCGTAAGTCTATCGTTCCTAATCTCCCCACTGATTGATAAATAGCTAACAATATATACAGCAATGGTTGCTGAAGCCGCTGTTGTCGGTATCGCCGATGAACTGACCGGCCAGGCCGTCAACGCCTTCGTTGCTCTCAAGGAAGGAAATGAGACCAATGACGAGGTCCGCAAGGATCTTGTGATGCAGGTCCGCAAGTCGATTGGACCTTTCGCCGCTCCCAAGGCCGTTTTCGTTGTTGAGGATCTCCCCAAAACCCGCAGTGGAAAGATCATGCGCCGTATTCTGCGCAAGATCCTGAGTGGCGAGGAAGACAGCCTTGGTGATACCTCTACTGTAAGATGATTCTATTAACCTCGAGGAATATTTGGATTGGCCACTAACTCATTCTTGCAGCTATCTGACCCTAGCGTCGTTGATAAGATCATTGCAACTGTCCATGCGGCCCGTCGCAAGTAATTACGAAAGGAACAGAATAACCAAAATGGGTCTATGATTTCACGATAATGATTCAAAAGAGATTTACTCCTTTGAAATTCTTTCTGGTGCGTTTGCCATTGAGCATTATGCAGTAAGTCGCTTTGGTGAGACCGATGACCCCGGCTCTGAGGCGTCCGAAATTGATTCCTTTATTTACTTTTATTATTGTCGTTCATGAGTGCTATCTATTTGATTATTGAGATTCCCTGGCCCGTTTGTCCAGCAGCGGTGTGAATATGATTTTCTCTTTTCTGTAATCACGTGTATTTTTTTTAGTTGGAACAAAGAAACGTTCTGGTAGAATACCCTATTCCATGAGGTATGCCCTAGAAATATTTTATGAGACAATTTGAGCTTGGAAGCTCTGGCTGTTTTCGGGTAGAGCTCACGAGAGCTTCTCCAGTCCTCATGGCGTTAAATTCCCCGTTAGCCACACACGAAGAGGCGCAGTTCAAGTCATGAACCGCGATTCGGCAACCTACTTGTTGTGATCCTGCAGCTGCATGCAAAGCATTATTACAAAGCAATTGAACTCGGGCGACAACGCAGGTTGATCTTGCTGTAAGGCACCAACCAGTCTCACGTGACGGAACACAGTAGCCCGTTGCTGACATAAGCCACTTCCGCCTGCTTGAGCTGGCACACTTTTCTGTCGCGTCGCTCCCTTCATCCTCCACGCGCTCTTCGTTCTTCTCACTTTTACCTTAATCCATCCATATTCGGCCTCCCTTATGAACCTCTAATTCCTTAGCTCCAACCGACAATATGTCTTTCGGCTTTGGAGGTGGAGGATTCGGCCAGTCCAACAACCAAAGCAGTGGCTTTGGCACCGGATCTGGATTCGGAACCAGTAACACCGGAGGTAGGTTGATTCCTGTGTCTCTGTCCCTGTCTTTTTGTCATCTTGATCGTTATTCGGCGCTTTCTTTTTTGCAATCCCCCTTTCTTTCTGCGTCCCCTGCTCGGCGGCTCTTTCTCCACTGTTTCGCTCTGCCGGCAACAACCCGGTGCTCCCTGACTTCGACCCGCGATGGAACATGACACGCGCAAGGCCACCGACCTCTCATTGACGACCTTGACCGTGCCAAACGACAATCCCCGTGGAAAGGCTCGATGCTCAGCGACGCCGCGACAATGGAAAAGGTCTTGTTGAAGGGGCCTGCTTGAAAAATCAGTCTCTGACCGCGATCCCTACTCCATCATCTAGGCTTCGGCTCCGGCTCCGGCTCAACAACGTCTGCTTTTGGAGGTGGCAATACTGGAAATACATCGTCTGGTGGCGGCTTGTTTGGCAACGCTTCCAGCAGCTTCGGCACCGGCGGAGGTACGTGCTGGGTAATGCAAGAGCCTTTGCGATTCTCAGTCCAATGTTCTTTGGGGCATGGTCCAAATCCAACTCTATCACCAACACTCCTAGTTTCGAGAGTGAGCTCGGTTATCCACCTCGTTCAAAGGAATTTGCGTGCCAGCCGTGTTGACAAATTTGAGCTGTTCGCATTGCCCTACGATCTGACTCGACACCTCGACAACTCTTCCGGAGCTGGAGCGATTTGGTCCTGACACATGGGTCACACTGAGCTGGAATTGCGATCTTTCTGGACATCTGATTTCAAACATACTTTCTCAACGAGTTAGCTAACATCCTCTTCTCTTCCATTTCAGGATTCGGCTCCAACACACAAAACCAATCCGGCTCCCTATTCGGCGGCCAACAAAACCGTACGGGTGGCTTCGGAACCACTAGCAACAACAATACTGGCGGAAGTCTTTTCGGAAGCACTGCAAACACCGGTAATGCTGGAGGATTCGGTTCCAGCACTGGGGGTGGGTTTGGATCGGGAACTGGAGGCGGATTTGGTTCCACCACCAACAACACGAGCGGCGGTCTTTTTGGTGCCAATAAGCCCGCTGGTGGCTTCGGTTCGACTCCCTCGACTGGTGGAGGTTTCGGCTCCAACGCCTCTGGTGGTGCATTCGGTAGCTCAACCAACACTGGGTTTGGGGCAGGTGCAACCGGTGGCGCTCTGGCTCCCTGCGATGGTACCGGCTCTACCCCATTCAATGCCTTCACCGAAAAAGACAACAGCTCCAACACTATGAACCACTATCAGAGCATCAGTTTCATGCAGCCATACAAGAACTATTCATTCGAGGAACTGCGACTCGCTGATTACGAGCGCGGGCGTCGTTTTGGCAATGGAAGCAACCAGGCGGGTGCGTTTGGTTCCTCCAGCTTTGGAGGCACAGCGACTACGGGAACTGGCTTTGGCTCTCAGCAAAACACTACTGGAGGATTTGGTGGCAGCACCAGCACTCCCTTTGGTGCTGCTAACACTAGTGCTCCCTCGACTTTCGGCACTACCCAGACCGCCGGTGGATTCGGGTCCACAAACAATTCTAACCCTCTCTTCGGCGCAAACAAACCCGCAAACTCAATGTTCGGCGGCGCGGCAACCACACAATCCGGTTCCCTCTTCGGTGGAAACACGGCCACTGCTGGCACCGGTGGTGCATTCGGAAGCACCACGGGGACTGGAGGTGCCTTCGGCGCCAATAACAATACTGGTGGTGGTTTATTTGGAGGGGGCTCGCAACAAAACAAACCCGCTTTCGGTGCTAGTGGAACAGGTACAACTGGCTTTGGCTCTGGCGGCGGCTTTGGAACCCAGCAAAGCACCACCAATTCCAATCCTTTCGGCGGCGGCAGCACTACCACTCCATCGACTGGCTTTGGCCAACAAGCGCAGACTGGCACTGGTGCCTTTGGTGGCGGTGGACTAGGAGCGACCCAAAACCAAACCCAGAACAAATCTTTGTTTGGTGGCGGAGGCGGCTTCGGCACAAATAATCAGCAGCAGGGCACTGGAGGCTCATTGTTTGGAGGCTCTCAAACCCAACAACCTGCTACCGGTGGTGGTCTTTTTGGCGGCAACAACACTCAAAGTCAGCAACAAGGCACCGGCTCATTGTTCGGAGGGAATCAATCCCAGCCTGCAGCAGGCGGTGGTCTCTTCGGTGGCCAGAACCAACAGCAACAAAAACCTGGGGGTCTTTTCGGTGGTGGGACTGGTTCTACGGGTGGTGCATTCGGTGGTCTTGGTGCCTCTCAAAACCAACAGCCTGCTAGCGGCGGTCTGTTTGGTGGCCAAACCCAGCAACAGCAGAAGCCTGGCGGTCTCTTCGGCGGCTCTACCGGCGCAACTGGAGGCGGCGGCCTCTTCGGCCAGAGCAACAACAACACCCAACAAAATGCGGGCTCCTCGCTTTTCGGTGGTCAAACCCAGCAGCAACAGCCAGCCAACAACAGCCTGTTCGGCGGTTCCCAGCCTGCACCGCAACAGTCGCAGCCTGTTCCTGGGAGCCTGACTTCCTCTCTCCTTGGCGGAAATCCCTATGGTAGCCAGTCCATTTTCTCTGGCCTTCCCACCCCGGATGCTCCCTCTCCTGGTCCTCTGGCTACACCCCTCTCCTCGAGTATGAAGCAAAAGCAACGCGCACCGCTTCCTTATTCCATCACACCCAACGCAGCCACTCGTCTGTCCACGCCGCCAAAGCGCCAGGGATATGGCTTTTCGTACTCCACCTATGGCTCGCCTTCTAGCTCCAGCAGCACCCCCTCTGGGTTCAGTAACAGTCTTCTAGGGGGTGGCAGTGGTGGTAGTGGGAGCATGAGTCTTCGTAACAGCATCGGAGGCAGTTATGGACGCAGCTTCGGCAAGAGCCTCTCCACAAGTAACTTGCGCAAGACTTTCGACCCCGAGTCAGACAGTGTTCTTTCCCCAGGAGCTCTGCAATCCAGTGGGGGGCGCAGTAATGGAGGCAGCATGAAGCGTCTAACCATTGACCGCTCTCTACGTACCGATCTCTTTTCTCGCACCGCTAGCACATCACCCGCAGCAACCCTTACCAACGGAGATGATTCTGCTTCCTCTGATAAGCTGAAGAAGAAGGTCAGCTTTGACGCCACTCCCTCTGGTAGCGAGATCGTCCGTGTTGAGAAATCCAAGAGCCCCGAGCCCACCCCCCAGGAACTGGGCTTCCTGCGCTCTCAGCGCCGGAGTGGTAGCCTCAACGGTATCGATGGAGTCGGAAACGAGCGTCCTGAGATGGAATCAATCAGCCGTGACCTTGCCGTTGTTCCTGAAAACGGCGAGCCTATCCCTGCTGGCAGCTCTTCAGTCAAGCGTCTCGCTTTTCTTCCCAGCGGCGATCCCAAGCCTGGCGAGTACTGGATGAAGCCCAGCCGCGCAGAACTCAACAAAATGAGTCGAGACCAGCTAAAGCAAGTTGTTGATTTCACTGTTGGCCGACAGCACTGCGGTTCTGTGACCTTCAAGGGTGCCGTGGATCTGACCACTGTTGATCTCGAAAACATCTATGGCAACATCGTTGACATTGTTGTCCGAAAGATCACTGTCTACCCCGAGGAGTCTATCAAACCCCCGATGGGCAAGGGTCTCAACGTTGTTTCAATTCTCCGCATTGAGAACTCTTGGCCTCGTGGCCGTGACCGCAGATCCCCTCTCCCAATCTCCAGTGGCCCCTTGTTCGATAAACACATTGACCGTCTCCAAAAAGTCAAGGATACCACTTTTGTCGAGTACCAACACGAGACAGGCACCTGGGTCTTTGAAGTTCCTCACTTTACTACCTATGGCCTGGACTACGATGAAGACGAAGATGAAAGCCTTGACCAGAGCACCCTAGGGGCAGGTCCCGATGACAACCGCACTCCCAAAGCCCAGCCCGATCACCCAGTGAGCTTTGAGCAATCCGCAACCTTTTCGATTGACGAATCATTCGTTGGCTCAATGGTTGGCGTTGACGATGATACCTTTGACTTCAAGAAACGCAAGCTCGTTCCTGGGTCCTTTGGTAGCCAGGCAATGGAGGCCGACGACGAGGAGATGGGTTCCGAAGGCGAAACCGAGTCTTTTTTAGAGGAAGGCTCCACGGGTTCAACTACTGAGCATGATGACAATGTCACCGAAAGCCAGCGTTCTGGTGACTCCGTAGTTGGATCTGATGAGGACCAGGAGATGGACATGGCGGGTTCCTTTCCAAACCTTCATCATACCGTGGAGCGGGAAGACTCTCAGAGCACCGAAGGTGATCTGGATACCACCCACCCAATCAAGCACTTTGGCACACCTCCCAAGCCTCGTCTCGACCTAACCGGGGATTGGGCAGACCAGCTTTCGCGCACTATCAGCCCCCGCAAGCAAAACCGTGACGCCCTTCGTGAAATCCAGGCGAATGCCTTCGCTGAGCGTGCTCATTTGAACGAGGGCTCCCCTGAGGAGAGGACGAACGGGTCCCCCAAAAAAGGTTTTACGAACAGTATAGACCTGATGAACTCGCTGTTCCAGCAACCGCGGAAACAGAGCGCTCCCTCGCCGCTGAAAGCTTCGAAAGTGCAGTCCAAAGGCTTTGAGGTTCGAACTCCCTTCTCCGTTTGCACTTGATTTCTTTTTCTATCATTCATTGCACATTTTCTACCCCTCTACCTCTCAACACTTCAGCACTTCGGTACTTTCTTCCCCTGTTTATCCTTTGATCATGTAACTAGGTTTCTATTCACTTTCATATCCCCACACAGATAGTTAACTAAATTGAGAATACTCTGAGCTAAATCCTCGTCCTGTTTCCAGTGGCCCTACAACAAACAACCCAAAACCTTCGCCGGCGATGAAGCCAAAATGTCAAAGAACGACGCCGCCTTCCACGCTTCCTTCAAACCTCGATGGGGTCTTATGGACTCACTGATTTGCGCCAAAAATGATATCACCGAGCCGATTTCCGATGTCAAACACCGTTGGCAGGAACGCTTTTCTGTTTTCAGTGAGGGAAGAGATATCGCGGTTCTTAAGTACCATCAGACTGGCGAGGTATGTAGTTTTTACTTCACTAGCTGCCGTCGTATCACTAACACTCTCTCAAGTCGCAGGAGATGCTCAACATCCAAAGGCAACAGTCTACTGTGGAGCGTGTGGATGGGACCCCTCTCATTCGTTTCCCCAATGTTGACCTGCGCCAGTTTGCATTCGCACCTTCCAAAGACGAAGAACGATTAGTCTGGCAGCTGGCCAACATTCTGTTCAACGACGAGATCGAAGATGATATTTCTGCAGGTGTTCCACCTCAGCTGCGGCCGCAGTTCGCACATCGCATCAAGAAGGATCGATTGACTCGCTTGTGGGAGAGCATTATCCGTGAAAAACACACGCAAACTTTGGATTTGATTCGTTCGGCAGAAGAGCGCGCGGTCCACCTACTTTGTTCTCATCGGGTTGAAGAGGCCTGCAAGACTCTGATTGACAGTCAGAACCTGCACCTTGCCACGCTTGTCGCTCAGATTGGCCGTGATGCTTCTTCTCAGGCAGAATTGGCGGATCAAATCGAAGTCTGGCGTCAAAACAATGTTCTATCTGAGATGAGCGAGCCTGTGCGTGCCCTTTACGAGCTTGTAGCAGGCAACGGTCTTCGTAGTGATGGCAAAACTGGGGGTGCTCTCGAGGATCGGGCTTCCACCTTCCTGCTCACCGAGCGCTTCGATTTAGATTGGTTCCAGGCCTTTGGTCTTCGCCTCTGGTATGGTACCACTGAAGATGAACCCATCGAAGCGGCTGTGTCCAAATTCCTCGAAGACTTGGAGTTGGGTCATGAGCCTGCCTTCCCTCGCCCGTCGCACGAAGGCAACTCCCATGCAGCTCTACAACCCGGTTCCGACACCTTGGGCCGGGAATCGCCTCTCTGGGTGCTTCTGAAGGCCTACTCAGCTGCCAACAGTAGCTCCAAGATTTCCCCTGTTGTGTTGCCCGCCGCCATCTTACCGGAGTCTCTATCTGGTGATCGACTCACCAATCGCCTCTCATTCCAGCTTCACCACGTCCTAGCCGCCGCTGTGGGCAAGACCAATGCGGTCCAAATTGACCAGCACCAAGCCGATCGTCTCACCTGGGATTATGCCTCTGAGTTAATTGCCAGTGAACAGCTCTCCCCCGCCTTGTTTGTCCTGCTTCACCTCTCTAAAGCTGAAGATCGCAAGCGCGCAGTGCAAGACATTCTGGCCCGCTTCGGTGCCTCTCTTCCCGACCCCACCGTTTCCGACGGCACTACACCGGACTTGACCTGGCAACACTTCACTGCTGAGCTCCAACTGCCCGAACCCTGGATCTGGGTCGCGAAAGCTCTGCATGCTCGCGCCAGCGGTGACGCTGTCCGTGAGGTGGAGGCACTTATCCGTGGAAAGCACTGGAACGATGCACACGCTACCTTTTGCCGCGCTGTCGGTCCTACGGCTGTTATCTCGCGTGACTATGCGACACTTGGGCAGCTGGTTACTGACTTTGGTGATGGCCCAGAGCGCAAGATGCGCGGTTGGTCTGCTGGTGGTGGAATTTATGAAGATTTCTTACGTCTCGCAACCTCCACTCGGGGTCGCAGAGACCCGACGCGCTTAAGTCGATTAGTGAACGCCCTGGTCGCCATGGGCGATCGCGTGCGCAAAGGCTCGGGTGTGGATGGCCTGGAGGAGCGTGTTGCATTCAAGGAGATGAGCCGCGCTGTAGCTGGCTGGATCACTCACGAGGATGTCCAGGTTCGTAACTCACCCCTTTTTCCGTATCCGAATAATTGTTCTAACTTCTCGCAGTCGGTCGAAGCGTCGAAGATCCTTGGACTGCCACTTACCGGTGACGCTCGGGTTCTTCAAACGGTTGAGATGAGCCGCCGGTACTACGGCGTTGTCATGGCTGGTGGTTTCTAGCTAATGAAGCATTAATTCTTCTACAGCAAGCGGTTGCATATGTGATCCTTTTGCTTATTTCCTGAGTCCCCGATGTCTTGTTTTCCTTTTTCTATTCCAATTCTCCTTTGTCCTGTGATCACGATATGAACTGTACTTTACTCATCTACCTCGAGAATTCATTATTAAGTCAGATCATTCTTTCTTGTAACTTGAAAAGTAAATTTGTTATCGACCACGCCCACAAAGTATTCAAAGTACCTACTGAGATCCACGTAGCCATTCTACCATAGCGTAATATCTCATTCTGTCAATGCGTCTGAGAGTGTAGAGATGAACTCCATCAGGTCTCCCTCTGCCTCGATAATGAAAAATGCAGCCGGTCGCAAGCACGTCTCTACTAGAAGCGAGCTAGTAGCTCAGAATATTCAAATATACTCCGTAGATTGGTATGTTCTACCCCATACCATCGCAAGGATTGTTTCAAAGGCTGTACTTGCTCCGCAAGAGAAACTTCCCCAGTTTGAGCATCCCCGCAGGGGGTCCAAATATCGATCTGAATTTGAGAGGACCCCAGTTTGATGATTGATGGAATTTTTGGAATTGTTTCGCGCCCTGAACCCTTTCACGGCTAATTCTTTTAGAGAGGCTAGATTCAGTCAGTGAGTGAATAAAGTCAATTGCAAGATTCTATTAACCAATGCTATTTGCATTCAATTCATTTCTGGTCGGACAAATGCCTCATAAGCTTCAAGATGAGCCGAGCCTCCTTGGTTAAAGGGTTTGTGAGTGGCTGAGGTATTTCAATTTTGAAGAGATACTGCCTGTATAACGGATCTCTGCAGATCATGTTGTTAGGAACAAATGTTGAAGGCATCATCCAGAAAATGCGATGGAATAACATAGACCGCAAGGGATGTCCAGGGGTTCAACATTGTACAGTAAGTAGCATGTTCGCTCAGGGCTATTTCCATTTTCATTGGTTGCCCTGTGAGAGGCACAAATTTCGAGGAAACCCCGACAAAAGCCTTCGCGGGGTAAGGTAACCCGAGGCATATTGGATAAAAGGGGCCTTGTTGTCGATCTAAACGTGATTCTGTATATGCACGCCTCAATTTTGCGGTTTGGTCTTGAAATTCGGCGTGCGATGGACCTGGACTCGCCTTGATTCCCCCTGATGACCCACAGCTACCTCAAAACTTTAAACCGTTGAGGGTCGATCGTTGCTGAGCCTAAGTGGTAGCACTCAAGTCAGAATCTGCAATAGCTTTTGTAGAAGTCGAGTTGAAAAGAACAGAAAGACATAGATAATGCAGCCAGTATATTCAACTGCCAGGTCTAAAATAACAAGACTAGAGAAATCCCGTTGCACTGTTCTTACTTTCAAGTATGATATAATTTCAATTGCAAATCAGTCTAAAACTCTAGACAGCCTCACAAGATGAGCCTCGGCCTTCTAGCCTCATAGATGGGTGATTTTGAGGGGTTTCAGCAGAAAGTCTGAAGAAGAAGCCCATATTTTGTGGCTATTCACCGTCATGGATTGAGATATTTAAAGGTCAATATTTACCACCTTTCTCAATCCCACGTTCAACATCCAAACTGAATCATCAATAACAACACAATCTCTTGTTTATTTTTTTTCTGCTCAAGCAAATCAATACACTTCTCACCAAACAAAATGGTTGCCACCAAGTACCTCTTCGCCGGCCTTGCTTCGCTCGGTCTCGCCATCGCCGGTGCTGCTGACATCGAGTCCAGCATTGGAAAGATCCAGAGCTCATGCGGAGATCTCAGCAAGACTCTGAAGGGATTCGGAAGCGACGGAGATGTTATGGGCACCGCATTGAAGCTTGAGGGACAAGCCAAAGATCTCCTCAAGATTGTCAATGACGGTAAGGAGACCGCCAGCCAGAGCGACAACCTCAGCTCTTCCGACTCAGACAAGCTCGAGGACTCCGTGCACTCCCTCGAGAAGTCTGTCTTCTCTCTGATCGACGGCTTTGTTGAGAAGAAGCCTGTTTTCCAGAAGGCTGTTCTGGGTGGCTCGGCCGATGGCCTGGTTGAACAGGATCTCAAGGACCTCAAGGAGGCCACCGATGGCCTTGGAAAGGCTCTCGAGAAGGTCGTTACCGGTCAACTCAAGAAGGACGCACCTCAAATCATCAGCGACCTCGACAAGCACTTTGACGACGCCATCAAGGCCTTTTCTTCTTAAGGTTTTATAACACGAAGGAGCGTTTCGTTCTTGGAATCATCTATTTCAGAATCAGGAGCGCCATGATTGGAATGTTGAGCTATCACTCATGTTAAACGATAAATCTGTCTTTTATGGAAATTCGATATTCGGAGATGTTTTGTATTTTGACAAGCTGAAGGAATGGTTGATGTTTCTGAATAACTACTTAGCAGAAGCCATTTACCAACAATATCATCTCAATTATACCTAAATTCACCTGAACCTATACTATAAAAAAGTAGTAAGACCTATCTATAGCTAGTTAGAACACATTGAACTATAGTATCCGAGTGGATTAAGTAATATCCTTAACTACTAGTAAATACTAGTAGCATGCTGCTAATGCTCCTAGGCAGGAATACAGTTGAACTGTATTTCAGCATTTACAGTATTTGAATGAATCAGAGTTCTTCCTGGTATCTCCGAGATACTTTAACTACTCCTCAACTTGAATTGCTCAGTGTTTAGTAGTACCTAAATCAACACAGAAATCAACAGCTAATAGTATTAGCAACTTGCGTAGAACGCAAAAGAGAGAAGAAGGTAGAGAGGTAGAGAGATTCTCTTATGTCTTAGGCCTTCACAGATCTTTTCGTTTCTTAGAAGAAATTTTTGGAAGCCTTTCCAAAACAAACTTTGTTTCCTCCAAGTTGGAGGATGGGGGTACTTCATACTAGGTAGGTGGTGCTAATATATATATTTGCTGAATGAGCTTAAAGGGCCTTTAAAAAAGCGGTGTTTAATTAACATCTAGTACCTATATTATATATAATTAGTATCTTAATATTATCTAAATCGTATTTTGTATAATAATTTAGCTATTAAAGCTACTAGCTTTAACCAAACACTATTTAGCAATTTTTTTGACAAGATGCAATAAAGGTACGGTAGTACAGTCGTACTACCGTATCTTCAAGGATAGAAGGTATTTTTACCAGATACAGTATGTGATCATCCTAACTGTGTTTCAAAATAGGCAGGGATTTGGTGGCAAAGTCCAAGTGACGATGTAACACCTTCTTTATTTCTTTCTGTTTAGGCTAAATCTGGGACATGCGCCTATATCCCGCAAATTTAGAGCCTTCGCCTGTTCATGCTGCTACTCTATATACAATTGTGATGACTGAAATTCGACTCTGCCAGCAGACTAGATTGTTCCCATCCATGCCTCATGCCCCGAACACCTTGAGTTCAACCAACCTGGCTTGTAAGCCCTGTTTAGGTGTAAAGTAGAGTCTAATACTCTCAGAGCTGACAGTATCCCAAGAAGCCTTAGTGACACCATTCGAAATAGGTTTGCCGAATTTGCCATTCGAAACATCTTTCCAGCTTCCAGACTGGCTGGTCTGAATGCGATAATTGCTGGGGATTTCAAATTTCTGTGTTTCGTTCGCAAAGAAGGAGATTTCTGCACTCTGAAATTTGGTCACACTCTCAAAATCAATCTGATACCAAACTTCACTTCCGTTTCCTGCTGGTGTGTCCCATCCATTCGCTACATCGGTCTCGGGGAAGAACCAAACGCGCCCATCGATAGCAGCGTGAATTCCATCTGTGTTGGTGTCATCTGTGACGGAAACTTTGCCGCGTGGATAATTTGTTGTTGGGCCTTGCTGAATGGATACCGCAATAGGACGGTCAACTGATGGTGGACTTTTCCGAGAGACCTTGACTGTCAAACGAGACATTTTACTCGAGCTTGCTGCCTTTTTGCCGTCAACTTCAACTATCAGGCCCTTTTCACCATATTTCTTCCCTGTTGCATCCCATTGGACGGCGACTTCGTGTCCGTGGTAGAGGATTCGCTCCGCTCTGAAATACGAAATGGAGCCTCCATCTGCGATTGGGTTGATTTCGAGGGTATCATCGGCGCGAGGACGGATGCCCACGAATCCAGATAGAATAAGGTCAATGAAGCCGGAGTGGAAATAATGTGGGGAACGGGCGAGTCCAACAATGGGAAGGCCAGTATCGGCATCATAATCTTCCTCAATGTCCAGTATACCTCCTCGGTTTTGGTTGTAGTGCAGCTGAGCATATTGCTGAAGAATCTTGGTGTAGTCGGCTTTGCTTATAACATTCGCAGCAGCGGCCTTGGGGTAGTGGTCGAGCAAATTGGCAAGGGCTGAAAGTGTCTGTGTAGTTTGGTATGGCCAGGCTGGGCCATTCCATTGACATTCCCGCTTGTCCCCTTCATAACGATATTGTCGCATGTAATACTCGTAGCTTGGCTCATTCGTACGAAGTCCATGGGGCCCAGCAAACTTTTCAGAATCGGTGAGGTGTTTCCATGCTTGCGCATAAACCTCATTATCGTCCGGAAGATCGTGCGTCCAAGGGACAAAACCGACTAATTCCCGGCCTCGAATAAATTCCCAATATTTGACATCATCGTTGTCCACTTTGTACCGATCAATAAAATGCTGGAAGGTACTATTCCATAGGGAATCTTGAACATCAGCTTTAATTGCCGTTGCCTTGTCCTTATACTGCTGTGCCAAGTCTTGATTCCCGGCGAGAGAAGCAATGTTGGAGATAGCCAACGCATTCGCATACTGATAACTGTTGATGCTCGGACGAAATGCGTTGCCACCTGTGAATCCATCAGATCCCCCAGAAGCATCAATACTGGCAATGGTATACTCCGTCGCATCGGTCAATGGTTGAATCCAGTATAGGCTCTTCGACACATCGTAACCTCCAGTTGACATGGTTGTAGTGTTCCAACCCGTATACACATCTTGCATTGAGTCAAGAAGCCCAGTAATAGTATCTGCAACACCATCAACCAGGTATCCCTGCCACGCACCGTCGGCCATGCTCTCCGAAAACTGATAGGGATTCTTATTTGGTCCGAAGATGAAGTTTCTGTAATCATCCTTGAAGCGACGATCCCGGCACCAGCGCCCTTCACGGAGATGCATGTTTGTCGCATCTATAAGCAAAGCCGAAGGTTGTGTTTGCCAGCTTACATCTCCGAGAAATTCAGTCGATATATAGCCATCAGCTCCAAGGTCTCGCTGATGGGCGCGGAAAATCTTCCATCGGTAATAGTACACGTCTTGGATATCCGAGTCACTGGACTCGAAGACTGGGATTCGATCAGCATACCATGGCACATCATTGCCAAAATACTGTTGAATTAAATTATTCGCATTCAATCCAAGAGCAGGCCCAGTCAGCCAAGCAAATGCAAATAACTTGTTGATATACATGATTGGGTATCATGAGATGGAAAATCAATCGATTGGCAAGACACCCCGGTCGCATAATTAACCAGCTAGACATCTGGAAATCCAGAGTCCTATATTTATAGTGGTGGCTCGGAGAAACTTCTGGTGATCAAGCATTAGCCCCCTGGATCAGTCGGTTAATTCTCCTGCGGGGTGCATACTAACAGAGTCTCTTAATGTTCCCGAGCTCCACCGATGCCGAACTCACCCTTTTCTCCGCAGGAGAGAATGATCACTCAACGCGGTAAAATTCCTTGACGACGATCTTCAGTCACTGAGACAAACCACCATCATCTACGTTGCTTGTCCCGAAAGGTCAAAAATTGTGGGGTAACGTTGGAAATGCCTGGAGGATGTCTGAGACACTGACAAGGATCACGCCACAGCCCTCTGGAGCTAAAATGGACGAAGTCGACGTAATATGCCTCAATCTGCGTACTTGGGCGCCCAAAGGTATCGGGACCTACCTAAAAATGAAGCCTCACTTTTACCCATTTTGGCGAGAAATCCCAATCGGTGTTAGTCGTCACGTTGTTGCAAAGATTCAAAGGTAAATGTTTGGCCCGGGTGCCTGGTATAACTCGCCATCGAGTAAATTAGAATACAGGTTTGACTCTGTATTTGTTCTTTCATGCTCGGTTGCTCTCTGCTAGCGAGGGAGACGCGGTAGTGAAGGCTAAGGAGTTTGATCGTGCACTTTTGTAGCATCGAAGACTCTTCGGGAAGCTTAGAGGACTGTGGTAGGGCATTTTTCCACTGTTGTCAAATTGTACTAGATGTTTCTCCCTGAAGTTTGTTATCCAAAAGAGGTTCACAGTCAGAGGATGAAAATATGTGATTCATCACTTGGTCAAAGTTGTGGCATGCAAGGTCGAGGGAAGAGTGGCAGAGTTCTACCAGACGAAGCTGGGATTCACTGCTTGCGATCGTTGCTGGTCGTCAGCTGAAAATTGAAACATTTCCCAAAGTAAAAAGACAGGGCATAAGAAAGGAAAACCAGGATTCTGACCGTGTATACTCGCGCCTCCTCCAGAGTTGATGGAGTATATCGTCAATGCACTGTTCTCTGATTGGTTAGGCCGCTTTTTGCTGGCAAGCCAATCAGCGTCCACCTGTTGGGCAACATTGTGTGATGTCTCGAGTCATAGACCACTCTTGAGTATTCCAACTCTAATATCTTATGTGGTCGGCACTCCCTCAGCTCTCGAAGAAAATATGAGCTTAGAAAAAACACGGGGAGATGGTTTCTTGACCAACACAATACACTACAAGTAAGGTTCCGAAGAAAAGGATTGAACACGTAAAAATGCATCAATTGCTATCGACTGTACATGAAAGGAAAATAACCTAGACGCGACAGGAAGGGGATCAGACGGAGTAAAGGAAATATGGAGACAACCATCTCAATTGGCCAGAATAATAATCATTACCAGCCCTTGTGAAAGGTTAACGGAGGTCAAGTTGTAGGATATAACGACCTGATCACAATATCGTTTTGGAGGGCGAGGGTAATCAGGATCAAAGAGGGGGAGTGTGGCTTTTCGTTTTCTCTATTTTTTTTACATGCCAGGGGAGATCAGCTTGCCCTCGGCACGGCTCTCGGGGTGCCAGCCACCGGCGAAGGGGGCACTACCAAGCTCCTGCTGGTGCTGGCGGATGCGAGCCTCCAGCTCGGGACGGAAGTGGCGGATAAGACCCTGAATGGGCCAGGCGAAAGCCTCTCCGAGAGCGCAGATAGTGTGGCCCTCGACTTGCTTGGTGAGCTCCTGGAGCATGTCGATCTCACGCTCCTTGGCGTTACCGGTCTCCATACGGGACATCATCTGCTGAGTCCACTTGCTGCCTTCACGGCAAGGAGTGCACTGACCGCAAGACTCGTGGCGGTAGAAGGAAGACAGCCGAGAAATTGCACGGACAATGTCAGTGGACTTGTCCATGACGATGACAGCAGCGGTACCCAGACCAGTCTGAGAGTCCTTCAGGGCATCGAAGTCCATGAGCTGGTTGTCGGCGACAGACTTGGGGATAACCGGGGTCGAAGAACCGCCAGGAATGACGGCATACAGGTTGTCCCAGCCACCACGAACGCCTCCACAGTGCTTCTCGATCAGCTCGCGAAGCGAGATGGACATCTCCTCCTCGACAGTAACGGGATTGTTGACGTGACCGGAGATACAGAACAGCTTGGTACCGGCGTTACGCTCACGACCGAAAGAAGAGAACCAATTGGGTCCACGGCGCATGATAGTCGGGACAACAGCCACGGTCTCGACGTTGGTGACGGTACTGGGGCAACCGAAGAGACCGACGGCGGCGGGGAAGGGAGGCTTGAGGCGAGGCTTGCCGGCCTTGCCCTCAATGGACTCGATGAGAGAGGTCTCCTCACCACAAATGTAAGCACCCATTCCGCGGTGGATGTAAACGTCGAAATCGTAACCGGTGCCGCACGCGTTC
The DNA here is from genome assembly GCA_020086695.1 of Penicillium sumatraense. Lineage (NCBI taxonomy): Eukaryota > Fungi > Ascomycota > Eurotiomycetes > Eurotiales > Aspergillaceae > Penicillium > Penicillium sumatraense. The sequence continues at coordinate 1,321,653 of JAGIKU010002025.1, read as the reverse complement.
TTGCCGATGTAACCAGCGGCGTAGGCCTCGTTGATAGCCTGCTGGAGGACGGCGGCCTCGTGATAGAATTCGCCGCGAATGTAAATGTAGGCTGCATTGGCGTTCATAGCACGGCCAACAACCAAGCAACCCTCAATCAGCTTCTGGGGGTCCTTGCGCATAATCTCACGATCCTTGCAAGTACCGGGCTCACCCTCGTCAGCGTTGACGACTAGATAACGGGGACGAGGATCCTTGTCCCAGTCCTTGAAGTTCATGAAAGACTGTATTAAAGTGAAACACAGGTCAGTCAATTGCCCCCACAATTCGCGGATTTCGTGAAAAGGCGGATTTGTCGGTTTCTTCGACTTACGTATTTGAGACCCGAGGGGAAACCGGCACCACCACGGCCACGCAGACCAGAGGCCTTGATCTCAGAGATGAGCTGTATAATCATGTCAGTACAATGGAATTCACAATTCACCGATTCCACCCGAGCCACCACAACCCGAGGTGAACGGGAAACGTCATGACACTTACCCAGTCGTGACCCTTGAGCACGATATCCTTGGTTCGGTGCCAATCGCCATACTTCATTGCAGACTTCAGATCCGCGCCGTGGTGTCCGTAGAGGTTGGTGAAGATTCGATCCTGGTCTTGGAGACCGCCATGGTGCTTGACGGGGGGAGCCTCCTGCACGGTTGCGAAGGAGCGGGCGGCCGCCCCATGGGCGCGGAGGGATCGGGTGGAAAGTTGAGAGAGGGAGGAGGACGAGGGAGCCGCCGCTCGGGATATCATGATGACGGATTGCGATGCGTGATGGCGGGTATCAAACGGTCATGAAGAGGAAAGGAAGGGGAAGCTGCACGGCAATTCCTGCGTCTGCTGAACGATCCGCCTTTACGTGGCGCTTGATTGGACAATTCTAGCACGTGATGTGCTGACTCAGGGTCCCTTCCGGCTGTTTCCTATTTGGGACGGGAGAGAGCATCGCACTTTTCTTACCTGCGAGTCACGTTTCAATTTTAAAGTTAAAATAGAATTTAGATTGATCTTATCTTTGAGAATAGTTCGATCTCATCAGTGATGTGATTGCTCTATTCTTTTTCATCTATTCCTGTGGCACATAGAGCACTGCCTGCTTCGGCATCGCTGGGCTACCTGTCGCCAATACCTGCAGAGGATCCAATGGAATTAACACCATCTCACCCCTCACCACTCTCCATGCCCATTGTAACCATTTCGAGTCTAGCCATCCACTGTTTTCATCCAGCCATGTCACTCCATCAGATGAAGCCCACGATGATGCACCTTGGTTACGGGCGTATGCTCCTAATTGCTCTAGAACTTCACTACAGTCATCCTCGGCATTGCCTTCAAAGCTATATTCTTCGAGGAGGAAATCAACCCATCGAGTCAAACGTGATGACAGCTGTGACTGTACTTGAGTAGACCGTCGAGTCGCCAATAGCAGATTGACCACGAGAGCAAACAGAGCTTGTGGATCGGTCTGAAGGGCTGGAACCCGTTGGCTACTTGCTTCTCCTAGAATGCGGCCGAAACATTTCTGACTCGCCTCTTGCATCTCGACTGGAAGTAAGCTGTAAATCTCACCCAGCCTAAATAGCTCACCATGTTTAGTGAGGAGAGATTGTCGTTCCAATACACGCACACGGATCCGGGACATGATCTCAGCTGTGAAATGATCCGGAGGAATACGTTGCATATGCTCACTGAGAAGAACCTTGATATCTTCCCAGGCCTCACCTCTTTGGTGCTCTCGTGCGCGTAAAATAGTCCATGCCGAAATAATCAGCGCTGTCTTATCCAGTGTGATCTGTCCATTCCGGTATATTTGCGCAAAGGTTTGCTTCAAATTTGCTGGCTTTTCAGGCAAATCTTCAGCAGTTTCTTCCAGGTGGGCAATATGTGCGATGAGCTCGAAACTGATCTGTGCCAGAACTGCCAATGTATTTCGTCCACTACCGTAGCCCCCAGGGATCGAGATGCCGGCTTCAGTAATCTCAATCTTCTTGCGCTCGCGCTCGTTGGCCTGCATGATCGCTATGGCATTGAAGAGAGCTGGCGAGAAAATTGAGTGCTCCATTGGACCCTCTCGCGCCAGGAGTGGATAGAAAATATTGAAGATGTAATAATGGTCTTCGAGATTCTTTGCCATTTCTGGGAACATTGCAATCTGCCGGGCTTTGGCTTGTCCGAGTGGGCTCCCTTCCGGAAGGCCTAGCTTAACAATGCGATAGTCGGTAGGGTTATTCAGAATACAGAACCCATAGTTCATTAATACTATATCAAGTCAGATACAAGGGTTTTAATGATGGTCCTGTTCAATGGGACGAAACTCACGCTGCTCGTTGTTACGGGGGCCGTAGTTGTTGGAAATTTCCTCGCCGGGCGCAACGTTCTCCTGTACCAGTAGGCCAACATCTTTATCTCCAGCCCGCCACTCTACTTTTGCTAGAGGCCGATGGTTGGGGAGATCAATCAATGGTAGTAATACGGGAACCGAGTCTTCCGGTAGGTCTGCGTCCTCCACAGCCCCAGACAGTACCTTTGGCGAGAACGCTCTAGATGTAATTATAGTCGAAGCCCACAGGTATAAGTCCCTGCAAGACATATCAGCACTGTCTTCGACTTGGGTTACCCTTACCCCAAAGCTATTATCAATGGGACTCACCAAGTAAAATTCTCCAGACCTTCAAATCCCAACTCCTCAAGCTTAGAAATTGCTTCATCAAACTTCTGGTCCCAATGCTTATACCTAAACACCGAAGCATCAGGAATACCCGTACCTTGAAGCCAATTGACGTCTTGTTCTTCAAAAAACAATGGCGTCGTCAACTTTCCCGGCTGAGGCAGCGTCCGTAGGTAGGGGTACCAAAATCCCTGCTCGCCACGCAGAAACTGGCCCATGAGGAAAAATGCCGTTGCCTCTTCCTTGCCGACAGCATGAATGAATTCCGTTGGAAAAACCACATCGTGGCTGGTGAATGAGCCCTTGGAGCATTTGTAATCAATTGCGTTGAAATAAGACATAGTCACGCTCAGTGGCGTGTTAATCACCCGAGTCTCTTTGCTGATGGCCTCGGGTAGATCTGTCTTGACTTGGATATGTACGCCTCGATTGTCATCTTGGGCGACGAAAACAGTGTCTGCGATGTAGCCACCATGGCTTGAAACCCATTGCACTAGCTCTTTGTGTGAATCTAGCGAGTTCTCAGATGACGCACTGTTCGATTGACTTGTATGTTAGCTGTACTCGTTGCTATCATAGCATGTGTGGGGGGTAGCTAAATATCAAAAACTCTGAACAGATAGTTCTGGCCACCGTATGACTACTTACATCGAGTCATTGTGTTCCTGAGACGACGCCATGACTTATATTCTTACAGGTCTCCCCTACCAAACTGACCTCCGTATATGCCACTCTAGATCGGTGCCAACGAAAGTGAGAGTGAAGAGTGATATCATCGCTAGAAAAGATTTGGCGGGATGGTGAGCGATCAGACCCACTTTTTTCCCCCTCGCATTGATAAGTTGACATGGATGACAACTACCTGGGCATAACTATTAACAACTACCTAGTTGTTAATAGTTATGTAGGGAGCGAGGCAATCAAGATGCCTAGAAACCTACCTGGTTCTCTTGTTGGATTAAAATACCCAGTTACATGTGGCTATATGACATACCACTCTGGCAGTACTGAATATAGTACCAGTTCTCAGTCAAAGTCATATACTGGTAGAAGTAAATGCATTATTACTAGTCCTTACTACTTGAATCGCTTTGGATGTAACTTAAATCAATTTCTCCTCTCAAAAATATCGTACAAAGGCATAAGTCGACTCGATTGGAGATCAAGAATCATGGGGCTCGTTAGATTCTTCACTTGGTGCATGGGATTCGTTCAGGCTCAGGCTCAGCGCCCTCATCAACAATGCAAGACCACCCCAAATATTAAACCAAAGATGGTAAAAATATGTACAAATCCCATATGGCATGGGCGGACGCCTCCTTAGAAGGAGAGCAAACCTGAAAGTGCCCATTTGGATCCTTCTCAATGACGAGTACTGCTGTATGTGGGACGCAGTCGGTTTGGATGAAACATCCAAATTTGAAATGGTTGAGCAACATTGGATTGCGAGTTGCCAACCCCCCTTAGTTGGAAGTTGAAGATTTGCGACCAGGGACAAGAATTTCTACCAGTCCATCATCCTCACCGTCGCTGCTATCGTTCTGGTCATCATCGAAGTGGGAACTCACAGCTCGAGCTCGGCGGAAGTTGTCGTACCGAGTTTGGCCGGGGTGATTCGAGTAACCAAGAGACTCATTGATGATAGCCTCATCTTCATCATCAGAGTCAATCATGCCGGTAGCAGTTGGTGCTACCATTTCGCCCATTTCGTCGTCATCGTCTTCTTCGACTTCCAACGGCACGCGAACCCGCCGCCTCACGGATTCGGAATGGTCTCCATCCTCATCAGAGGAGTTATCGGAGAATGAGTCTGGAGGACTAAATCCCGAATCATGGAATGGGGAGGAGAAGGTCTGGTCTGCATTGGAATCGAAGTCTGAGTTTGGGAAAGCTGAGCCGCCGCCGTCTGCGTCATCGTCAATGCCAGCAATAACGAAAGGATTTCCAGACCATTGAGAGTCACGGGCCTTGGCGCCCTCGCCTTGGCCATCGCCATCCTCGTCGGCATCTTCAGCAGCCTGTTGCTTCTGGGCAGCGAGGCGAGCAGCCAACTGGCGTCTAGCTCGTGATGGACCAAGACTCAGAGGGGCAGGCGGAGGAGGCAAAATTGGAATTGGTTGACTGGTTGAGTTTTCGGAAACCTGAAAAGAAAATTGTCAGCACTAGCTTCTGTGACATATTTAGAATGTAAGGAAATGAGAATGGTATGTAAAGGCTTCTTGAAACGGAGCACCACTCCATAGGAAGCTGGCACCGACCAGGACTTTGGAATTAAGGGCAGAGATATCACAGTGAGATTCTCCCAACAATGGCAAAAAGTCCGGAGAAGATACAGGAAAATGATCTCCGAGACATGGGACATGAAGGGAATGGATCCAATTGAAAATCTCAGAGATCATAGACTAGGGTGGGAAAGATGTCTTCAAGACTGCAAGCCGAAAGATCAGTGTCTCAAGCGACAAACGTGGCAAACCAATCTACTGGTTGACATGGCGCCTTTCGTCCTCTGATCGATCCGATGGCCTGTCTCGCATCATTCTTGCCCGAGTCATTGAATCGACATCATTAAGAAAAAGGAATATTATCAAGGGCAGGTAAGGTGGTATTTTGAGGTATTGTGCACACGTTCGTCACGAGTCGTGTTTGTTAGATATTGTTCAAAGGTTACCCACATTCTCGGAGTCGCCTTGATCGGCATGAATAGTGTTGTCGTCTTGGTCCTCCATTTCCTCATCTTCATCATCACTTGAACTGGCAAATCCGCTCAGAAGTGAGGTGCCACCACTGGCCCCAAATGCTCCCCCGGAAACACTTCCTGAGTTAATATCAAACCCTTGGAATGTCGAACCTCCGATACCACCGTTCAGACCCGCATCAGCCAGTGCGGATGAGTTCGAAAATCCTTGGTTAGAGCTGACTGAAGTGAGTACAGTCTGGCGTGATCCGACAGACATGTCGGGACGAACACCACCAAGGATAGCATTGTCTCGTTCCCTAGTCTCAGAAAGAGTTTGCTCAACATAGTCGATCCACTCTGGGTTCAAGACAGACTCCATGACGGAGCGCGAGAGCAGCTCGGGAGGATGGCGTTCACTAAATTTGACCACCTCCTCGGCGACAAGGGTCAAGTGACCCATATAACCAAGTCGAATCTGCTTGGTTCGCTGGGCCTCATCGCTGCGCTTTTGTCCCTCGACAATTGCAGTGGTTATCTCCCCTGTCTCAAAGACATTGATGGCCAAGGCTCGGTTATAACCACGGTCCATAGGTCCGTTGAAGACTTGTTGAACCACATCATAAACAACATTGTGAAGGAAGTTATTCCATGGGAAACGGAAGAAAAATCCCTAATAAATATTAGCGAGTGACTTTCTCAAATATGATCTGATGGCTAACTTACTAGTATCGTTGGGACCACCTTATTTTCGACGAACATGATTTTCAAGTAGTCACCGACCACAGGTCGCCCATCGGTGTCGTAAAGAATGTATTGATCTGCGGGGTCTTCAGCACTGCCATCATTGGCACTCTCGGCCTCTTGGGCAGATTCGGAAGTAGGGGCGATTTCTTCTTGCTCCGCAGGCTGTTTGACGGGTTCTGCTGACTGCTTCTTGGGTGAGAAAAGTGGCGGAGGAACATCCTCTGGTTTGGGGGATACGGGATCTTTTTGTTCAACCGATGTGGAAGCTTGCTGCTCGTCTTGAGACTCATTTGCAAGCTTAATATCGGAAACTTGATCCGCAAGTCCAGCAGATGCAGGGCTTGATGGAGCTTCGGCCTTGGGCTGGTCGGTCGAGCCGGACTCGCCGTCCAGTCCAGCGGTTTCCTGAGAAGCCCCCGCCTGGTCATTGCCATCTGGTTTCTCCCCGACTAGAACGCCAGAAGCTCCAACATCCTCGAACCCTTCTTCTTCGCCAGCGCGCGGGCGAAGAGCCTCTGGTGACCCGGTGTCCATGGTAGAACCATTGGTGAAATCCGCGGTTGTCTCATTGTATTCCATTCCTGAATGGTCGTTCCGGTGAGGGTTGAAGAATCCTTCGCGAATCAACTTCTCACGCTCTGCATTGCGCTCCCGCACATAGTCATCGCTACCAGGCTCATTAAGAAGCCCCATGTTACTGCAATGAAGAAGCTCCGCCATCAACTCGCAAGTCTTGAATCGATCGAAGCCGAGCGGTTCAATCTTTCCACCCCAAGCGGAGTTTAGACTACCACGGTCAACGCTCTTCAGCTGGGTGCCGTCGTGGACGGCATGTTTGGAGCTCTTGATGAGGGCCATGAAATGAGGGATATGACGAGCGAACAAGCGGAGGAGATTTCCAAGGTAGATTGGGTCGTAAGGGGTGGGCATAGAATCAGGTCCACCAATATGTTCAGGATCATAGTCGGAGTTGTTCTTGCGAATGACTTCAATGACGATACCCACACCGACAGTCAATGGATTGCCTCCTTTCAACATGGCGTCAATCAATTGTTGCACGCACTCGGCTGAGACCAATTGCCGAGTCAGGCTATTGGGCCCAATGCAAGATTGATCATTGGGGGTTGCGTTAGCTGAGATTGTAATGATCGCTTTCAAGAAGTCACCGGCCGAGGTCTGAACCGACCCGGGGTATTCTGGAGTGAGAAAAGAAAGAAGAGTTGGGATGAGGTCCTGTGACTTCAGCCAATCCACAGTCCCTTGCCCACCCTCGGCCTTCTCCAGGCTGATTATTTTCAACAAAAGATCCATAACCATTGGATTGTCAACGTGCTGTAGAAGTGCAGGAACAATTCCTTCCTGTGACTTCAGAAAAACCAGCATTTCCTCGGTCTTTTTATCCAGTAGAGTTTCATTCACCTTGGTGAAGTAGCTCGCCTGTTGGGAGTCCAGGGATGGAGGTCGTCGCAGGAAGCCCCAAAAGTCGCGCAGGTGTGCTGGGCTTTCCATAATTGCTTCCAAAATAGAATATGTCTCTGAGGATAGGATCTCGCATGCAATATATGCGTGCTTGATGCGGTTCTTCTCGACCTTTTCCAAATCCTCTGGGCCCAGAACATCCTTTAGGGGGTCTGTCTCCTTCTCTTCCTGATCTTCGCTGACCTCCTTATCTGTTTGTTCGTTTTTCGTAGGCTCTGCATCGGAAGCTTGGGGGCTCTCCTTGGGAGCCTCCTTTTCATTGGTATCATCATCATTTTCTTCATCGTCGTTGACCAGACTCGGTGCGGTCACGTAGTCCATAAGCCGTTTCAAGACATGGTCCTCGCGCAGGTATTCTATCAGTTTCGTGTTATGCTGTTTCAGTTCCTGGATGATCTCTGGCTCATCCAATAGGTCCTCAAGGGTGACCTCGGGCTTGTCGAGAAGGGTATCGATGGTGGAGATACTTGCATATCCCCCAAAACGCCAGAACATGATGGAGTAGTATATAGCTAGGCAAAACGATTCATGAGATTTTGTCTTCGAGTAGGTCGTGAAACTCTGAGGTGTCGTAACGGAGCAGTCTATGGTACACTGAGAAGAGATTCTTCACAGGATGGAATTGGTGGGGGTTGAGGATGTTCACCGGGAGCGCGATAGACCGGGAAATCCACACGCACACAAAAAAGTCACGAAAGGATCCGTGAGGGGGCACGGGCAGGTCAAATGTCGGCACCGAAAAAAAGGGAAGGATAGAAGGAGGAAAGTGATATAGGCCGAAGCGAACCTAGCGCTAAAGCTGGAGTCAGCGATCGAGTGGGAATGGTTGCATCAACCCCGGAGCGGATGGTGTGCACCGCGGCGCAGGCGGATCTGGATCTCACGAGACAGAATGCTGTGGGGCCAGCGGGAGAGATCAGGTGGGGGGTTGAGATGATTGGGAAGAAAGAGAAGGTAATGAGGGAAAGTTGAGGTTGGGAAGGAATAAAGGGGAGCAAAGTGAAGCGCAAGACGTACCTCCGAGATGCAAAGAGAGTGGCGGAGAAAGAGATTGGGAGGGGGGGTTGGTTGGTGGAGGAGTTGGAGTGGATGAGGAGGAGGTGGAGGGAGAAATCACCCGAAGATAATCAAAGGGAGCCGAGCTGAATAGAGAATGGGAATGCAAGGGCTCACCACGGGTCCATCAAGGAACAAGGGGAGGAGGTGAAGAGGGAAGAAAGTGGAGGGTAGAGGGGAGAGATGAAGCTGCAAGAAGAGAGGGAGACAGAAGAAGTGCAGGGACTCACTCACTCACACAGTCAAGCGGCGCGCGGGGGAGAGAATCGCAGCCCCCAGATAAGCCTGACAAACCAAGGAGTAAAGAGTACTACAGAGCTATTTTTATTTGTGCTTTCTATTTTCTACATTAGAATGTAGTTTTATGTTCATCTTAACTTCTAATTATTTCATATTCACATAAATAATTCTTATTTTCTACATGTTTGTACACTCAATATACTGCGTACAAAATACATCTATTATAACGCCCTGCTGAAGATGCTTAATTCCGCACTGCCGGTGGCTGGCTACAAGAAACAAACCTCCCAAAATAATCAGAAAATGACAAGGCTGTCATCTTTTTGGGACCACCGACTGGCCCCAGCTCCCTGCCACCGGATTCAGGTCATCTGAGTTATCAAGGTGAACGCAGACAGAACAGATCGACTCGCACGAGCTGCGTGGGGTGCCCGGGGATTTGGTGTTCGGTCACGTCCCACACGTGTGCCTAATCCACGCCCAAGTGTGATGATGCTGATGATGCTGGTCGTGATATCTGCAGGAGGGATGGGGGAGTCATCGGCACATTGAACGTGTAAAGAGATGATGTCTTCTAATCAGATCGGTTACTCCTTCGGAGGATATCCACAGTATCGCATGAAATGTTCAACCTTCGACATTGAAATTGGTTTTGGGTATCCAACTCGACTCCTCACGTGGGTGGGCCAATCATGTGCTCGCTGCTACCACCAACGGACGCAGACGCCTTGTGGCCTGAGGCACCACAGGTGTAGAAGTATCCCATACTTCTATACCCTATACTTGGTAACTTTGAATGGATCAGCAACTACTAAGCGCTTGTGTCACCTACGCACGGAATTTGATAGTGAATTTTGGAGATTTAGTGAATTCTATAGTATCATGAATCTAGAGATAGCATATTTTCATCGTTTCGACTATGGATGTATTTTATACTAATCATCCCGTTTCAACTACATACGTCTGAATGCCTTGAAACCCTTTATATCCTCCCTGGATAACGCCCTGCAACGCATTTCGATGGTCCCCAACCATGTTGGCAATACCTCCAAAGTAAAACAGCACCGATGGCTTTTGTACGGCCACATTCACGCCATCATTGGGAATGCTTCAAAGGCATTTCCCATTAAGCCCAGAAAGATTCAGCACAAATTCCATTTTCGAAAACAAGGTAAATGAGAGTAGGCGTTGAGAAATAGATTTAAAATGTCACCTCTAAACATCTTGAATTATCGAAGAAGCGCGGCCTAACTGTCCACCATATATAGTACAACATCACAGTGCTCTCACCGCCCATGCGGTTCTGCCAACTGACGTCGCCTCGATCGACGTGGTTGTTGATGAAGCGGGTGAAGCAAAGCAGCTCTGAATACAACAGAACACAACGGCATATTTCGAGCAAACTCAGTTTTCTCGGCGGTCTCGATTTTATGGCCTTCTTCTAAGTTGCTTCGACTCGAATATTACTACCCATTCACTTCCCTCTCTCTCTCCACCCTCTTAACTCATACCCCTCCGTCACATCTCGCCCCTCACAATGAACCGCTTATTCGGCTCCAAGAGCTCGGCTCCCAAGCCGACTCTTGACGGTGCCATCACGAAGGTAAATTTACACATGGACTGCTCTAATGCACAACCTTGGATGAGACTGACAGCTCCTAGGTGGATGACCGTGTCGCCAGCATCGACGTCAAGCTCGCCGCTCTTAACTCCGAACTCTCCACCTACCAAGCCAAACTCTCTAAAATGCGCGACGGGCCCGGAAAAAACGCACTCCGTCAAAAGGCTCTGAAGATTCTTCAACGGCGGAAACAGTACGAGGCTCAACGTGATCAACTCTCCCAACAGTCCTGGAATATGGAGCAGGCCGGCATGATGCAGGATAACCTGAAGAACGTCATGACGACAGTCGATGCGATGAAGACAACAACCAAGGAATTAAAGAAGCAATATGGCAAAGTTGATATTGATAAGATCGAGCAGATGCAGGATGAAATGGCTGATCTGATGGAGGTTGGTAATGAGATTCAGGAGAGTATCTCGCGTGCTTATGATCTGCCTGAAGAGGTCGACGAGGCGGATCTGGATGCGGAACTTGAGGCTCTTGGTGAAGAGTCTATGTTTGATAATCCCGTTGGTGAGGATGCCATGCCGAGTTTCTTGCAAGATGAGGTCGCCCCACCACAATTCATCGATGAGCCGCCAGAACAGGCAAAGGTTAAAGAGGCTGCGGGCGGTCTTGGATAATCATTTGACACAAATGTGGAAATACTTTTAACTAGGTATACGTAGGCCATGGGCTGCGGAGTTTATTTGATGGAGTTTCTATCTTGTTAATTTGTTAATTGTGTGGTTACTCTATGATCATAATCATTTTATTTGACAAACTGCTTGGTTCATGCGATTGTAATGAATGTTTCCTAAGGCCAAGCAAAGATTTCTTGCTACCCGTATCGATAGCGTCGAGGGTATTGAATATGTATTCATAATAAAAAATCAAAGTGATGAGACTCGAGGCCAATATCAATCACTTGACATGCAATAAAGATGCTGTACACGGGGTCGAAGCCCGGCGGCGATGCGATAGCGCTCGTAATGCAAATGCAACTGTACTTGTGGGAAGGGCCTGCCGTATGAACTACATAGGAAGATCAAGATGCCTTGCCCATGCCCACGAGTACCAAAAGTGCCACGTTCATGACGACAATAATGATCCAGACAATGACTGCAATAATTGATGTAAAGATATGGTTCCGCATCGAGACTTGCTCGACTGAAACTTCCCCATCGCTCTCGACGCGCTCAGTGGGCACAGTCATGTAACGATTGAAGCAAGTGAACCAAATAAGAGGAGCAGAAACAAAGGGGAGGATGACACTCAGAACGACTTGGCTGGCAGTAAGGGTCTTATCCAAACCATCTCTTCCAACAGCAGCAGCAATAATGATACTAGGGATGATACTGATAGAGCGAGTGATGACTCTGCGAAGCCAAGGTCGAATACTCCATTTCAGCATACCTTCACTAACCATCTGGCCTGCCATTGTGCACACAATACCAGCTGAAATACCAGATAAGAGGAGCGCCAGGGCAAAAATAAGTCCGGCGGCCGGAGAAATAGAGGAAGAAAGCAGTTTGTGGATACCAAAGAGATCGGCATCAGCACCTCCGGGAACATCGTAGAGAGAAGCACCAGCGACGATGAGAATTGCGCTGTTAACAAAGAGGGCGAAGGTGAAGAGTGATAGTGCCAGCTCAATGATTGAGTACTTTAAGCAGCCACGAATAGCCTGTAGGGTGGGACGGTACTCCACTTCCCCATCACTGCTCCCGAGAGGAACTGTAGATTCCACATAACCGGCTGTGACATCGAATTCCTTCAAGCGAGATTGTACCACACCACTGCCAAGGAAGAGGGAGTGGGGCATCACCGTGGCGCCAAGGATACCACAACTTTGATAAAGACTATATAGATCGCATGTTAGATAAAGGGAAACGGTACATGGGGGATGTATCAAATACAAGTGTTAACATACCCTTCGGACTGGACGATGGCAGATGAGGGAAGATATCCTCGAAATACCTCTCCCACCGATTGATCTTTGATTAAAGAGAGCTGAATGCAGAAGCAGATAACAACACCCAACACTAAAGCCATGACGAAGAATTCAAAAAGCCGTAACCCCCACATAGATCCATCGGGACGATAGAAGATGAGTATGAAAAGCACGTCAGCCAAGGTGATGGCACAACCTGCTACGAGTGGAATTTTGAGAAGTAGATTCAACGCAATCGCAGATCCAACCACCTAAAGAACATCACATGTTAGCAGGTACTCCATGTCAGCATACGAATCAGTGCAACATACTTCTGCAATATCGGTGGCGATAATGGCGGCTTCGGAGAAGAGGTACAAAACAATAGTCAGCCAACGTGGGAGATGTTCACGACAGTTCTCGGCGAGATTCAATCCTGTCACAGTGCCCAGTTTGATGCACAGGGATTGCAGGAGAATGGCAAAAAGATTGGAGACCAGAACAATGAAGAGCAGAGCATACTTGAACTCCGCACCGGCGGCCACATCGGTGGCATAGTTTCCCGGATCGATATAGGCGACGGCGATCAGGAAGCCAGGCCCGATGAAGCGGCCAAATTTGGCCAGGCTGCGGGCACACTGCAGAGCGGATGACGAGAGAGAGTCTTGGAAAGGACGGCGAGGTGATCGGCCGGACTTCGAGGGTGGTTGGCACCCCGAGGCCGCGATCACCTCGCCGCCGGGGGACTTCTCGGTGGCGAGATCCGGATCGTTCAAACTTTGCGGGCGGGAGTCAATGGACATGGTATCGTCGCCTACAGCACCACCATCGTTGGCGGGACGCTTGCGATGAACACGGGAGTTTGCAATTCCATTGAAGTCACTGCGGGTCGTAGTGTCCGGGCTCAAAGAGGGTGGACTCTGGTTCCAGCCCGGGTGCTCCAAGTCATCGTCGGTGCGTGAGGGGCAATTCATTTCATGAGGCTTGTGTTTTGAGGCCTTGGAAATTGAGAGAAATGAGTAGACTTGGACTCTTGGCAAAGAATACAAGAAGGAATTCTCCGGAGAAACACAGTGGGATGAAGATCGGGGGAACAGTTCGGGGAGGGCGTAAGGTTATCGGGTGAAGAAGATCGCAGACCGAAAGGACCCTGTGGAGGCGTCCGAGACTGCCCGAATCTTGCGATGTTTGACCGAGGAGAACTTCCCCCAATGGTGTGTCCAAATGTCTGAAACTGGATTTTGAAAGGTAAAGCACATTGATCATTCTCAAAAGGAGTCTTTTCAATTTTTATTAAAAAGATATAACTCAGATACGAGTCTGTTGGTCAAATGGGGTATGCGTGATTCGCATCTGGAATTGCATACAATTGATCGACCTTTTTGGGCTATCGCAAACGGTCAAAGTGGATCAGCACATCCCCAGAGGCCATGCGATCGGATATATCAGTATTTATTTAGTAAATATATCATTTACCATAGTTTGGATAATATTGAATACAGAATAATAGTTGATCTAATGTAGTACTGCTTTTGTAGAATGACATACATCACATTTATTTACTCTTCTTTAGTCGGGTTGGTTGTGCGACAGACCAGCTGCATAAACGAAGAGTGCAGATGCTCTTCAACAGGGCCGATCCCGAACAACAAGGATTAAATAGTTACTCCAAGTTTAATCGGGATTTGATCCCGAGTATTCAGGTAAACAAAAGATGGCCAGTGGTGTACATAATGTATGTAACTCACTATGTAGTATACATGTAGTAGAGTGGCTAGTTAATACTGACCAGCCATCTACATCTACACAACATCTACCTACATCGGACCGCATCTACCTACATCACCAGGTCCAGACCTCAGCCCAACCGTTAAACCAACAAGGATCGGCCAAGTCATCCTGCAGCTCTCGTTCTTTTGCTCTTTTTCCCCTCTCTCATCTTCTCTCACTCCACCCATGACATGTTCGTTCATCCCGATTGACCGCCACCAAACGCTGGTTGCCCCCAGCAACCTGCCAGCCCGCACGATGTTTACCTCTCCCCCACTCTATATGCACTCAAGACCAACCCCGAGGATCGCCTCACTCACTAGTCCTCCCAATTTAAGTCTTAGTTGACCCGGCCAACTTGTACAAAGTGGAGATCGTATCCTGGATGTTGCCAACGGCAGCGAGTGACCTGTGAGACTTGCTTCAAATTCCCGGGGCAGCCCGCTTTGTTTTCCTCCCCATCCACTGCCCTTTTTTTTTTCTTCTCTCTACCATTTCACCCTGCATTTGCATTTTGTTTTCTCGCTTTGATTCTCGTTGCTTTCTTCTTGCGATTCTTTTTATCTTCATTTTCGTCTGTACGGACTTTTAGTCTCTCACAGACCACACCCCCCAATATCCGTTTGCGCTCTGGTCTGTTTTTCTACGTCAATCGATCCCGTACGTTCCAACCTGCCAGTACCCATTCCAATCTCGACTGTGAACTAACGCGCCGCAGTTGCTGGTCAAAGGTGATAAGCAATGGCGTCTAGTACCTTCGGTCCCCAGATCTTTGATGATGCTAATCGTCCTCCGGCGCGATCTTCTGTTTTCCGTAACATCATGTCTAAACCTCATAAGCGAAACCAGTCCGCCGACGATGCGATGGCCCCGAAGCCACCAACCAATCAACCAACATCGGTGCCATTCCCCTGGGCAAACGCTCCCTCTTCCGGCCCTGGTCATCTTCCATTATCTGAGATCGTCCCCAATCGGGATGCCGGTGATAACAGCGGTCCCGCCCAAAAGACGGGAAGCAAGGGGAACAAGGGTGCACTACATAAGAAGACTAAAAGCGCGGTCTCCCTCAAGTCCCTTCGAAGCTACATGGGAAAGGACCGGTCCGACGAAACCAACAGTGTTGCGTCCGATGAAATGCAACCGAAGAAAACAAAGTCGACCAACAGCCTATCGGCAATCCTGAAAAGGTCCCAGCGAGGCCGCAAAGGCGATGACTCCAAGCAGAGCCGCGAAAAAGAGAACCGCAGCCCTACGGACCTCATTGACAACATGCCCTCTCCAATTCCCTCTCCAGTTTGGCCGCAATCGGCCCCGATTTACAATGATTCCATGACCCGGGCAAGACACAACTCCAACGCCGATAGACATCGGAGCCTGGCGGACGAGGTCTCGCTCTATACTCCAAAGGGCTATAGCCCGGCTCAACAACGCAACTTTTATGATTTTCACCAACCATCTCTCACCAAACCGGGTGAGGGCAAGCCCCGGCCCAAGTCAGACTGCCTACAGGGTAACAGGAAACTAAAAGATTTGGCCGGTACCATTCAACGTGAGCAATCGCGAGATGGCTATACCATGGAAAAGGTAGACACGGCATCTTCCAGAGGACAACGGCTTGAGAGATCTAGAAAGATGTCTGCCCCGGAATCTCCGGCAAGGCCACAGGAGCAGCCAAGCCCAAAGAAGCTGTCTCGGGTCCAAGCAGCCATCTCGGCGTTTAATGCAAAGGATCGGGATATTGACGTGCACAAACATCTCGACTCTAAGGATCTTGAAAGCGAGTTTGAGAAACTACTGGTTGGTGCACCGAGATCTCGGCCTGCTGCAGTTGATTATTTACTCACATGTTACTAGGATGCAAGAAACATTCCCCACAATATGCGGGATAAGATGCGATCTCTTGATACAAACATCAAGGCAGACTTCATCCAGAAAGACAAAACCGAGAACGGTACGCCTCATAGCGCAGGCACATCTGACAGCCGTCGAGGTCGTGGCAATGAGTCAAAGGACTCTCAAGACCGCAAAGGTTCTCGCTCACGCTCCCGAAGCCGCGGTTTTGCATTCGGTCGAGGACCGTCATCTCCAGGCAAGAAGGCTCGTCCCGAAAGTGGAAGCAGCTTCCATCGCCCCCGATCAGTTGATTTATCCCAGCCCGTTGGCGTCTACACTACGCTCTCTGCTGCCGGCTCGACTGCTTCTCTCACAGATGCTGCGGCTGTAGACACTGCTGCGGACCCATCTGACTTCGTGCATTACTTGCGAGAAATCCAGAAGCCGGAGATGATTGAGGTGGGAAAGATTCACAAGCTCCGCCTTTTGCTTCGGAATGAGACAGTTGCTTGGGTTAATGGATTCATCATGGAAGGGGGAATGGACGAGATTGTCCAGCTGGTATACCGGATAATGAAGATGGAGTGGCGGTAAGGCTTTCCTTCTTTGGAACCTTGGATGTTTGAAAAGTTGCTAAAATTGGCTATAGTGAGGACCACGAGGACACCCTCCTCCACGAAGCGTTGCTCTGCCTGAAGGCCCTCTGCACAACCTCTATCGCTCTGGCACATCTTACCAAGATCGAAGCAGAGCTTTTCCCCGCTCTGTTGAAGATGCTTTTCGACGAGGAGAAGAAGGGTCCAAGTGAATTCACAACTCGAGGTATCATCATTAACCTCTTGTTCACCCAACTCTCTGCCACTGCCCCGGGCGAAGTCCCCGGGACTCGTGCTCGACGTATCCTCTCCTACCTGCGCGACCCTTCGCCAGAGGACGAAAGCCAGCCAGTTGCCTTCATTGCCAATATATACCAGTCTCGGCCTTACCGGGTGTGGTGCAAGGAGGTGACTAACGTGACCAAAGAGGTCTTTTGGATTTTCTTGCACCACTTGAACGTTATTCCCCTCCCCAAGGGAGGCTCACGAATGGATGACCCTTTCACCGAGAATAAACCCACGGTGGAAACCACGCCATACTATCAGCGTCACTTTCCCCCGCCTCGTCCCCCAGTCCCTGCTGCTCCATACGTCGGAGGTGTTGAGTGGGACGCGACCAATTACCTAGCTGCGCACCTAGATCTGCTGAATGGTATGATCGCCTCTCTCCCAACTATCGATGAGCGAAACCAGCTTCGCGGCGAGCTGCGTGCCTCTGGCTTCGAGAAGGTCATGGGTGGTAGCTTGCGCACCTGCAAAGAGAAGTTCTATTCATCTGTGCATGAGTGTCTTCGCACTTGGGTCGCTGCGGCTGCTGAGGATGGCTGGCCCTACATTGCCGTTCGCGAGGGGCCCCCTCGTTCCGGTGAACCTGGCTCTCCAACCAAATCCCCCAAGAAAGCTCCCGGTAGCCCCAAAAAAGGTGCCTTGGAGGAACAGCCCCCGAAGCTCGAGCTTGCTCTGGACTTCCCAGATAGCCGGCCACCTGCCGGTCCTGGAACCCCGTCGAGCGACTTGCGCAGCTGGCTTTGAATATCGAATGGGATACAACATCCCGTCGATCAACCCTTTTTATTTCACTTCTTTCCTTGTGTTTTTCCTAACCATTTCTTTGCTTTTTCTCATGTTTCATGATCGGAGTTTACGAGGGCTTGGCTTTACTTTTGCAGACTGTGCCAGCGCAACATGTTGGCCGACTACTTTGCTTTCGGAGTTCCCTTTTGGATATTTCGTTTTACTTCACATGGGCGTTGGCATTACCGGTGTTTACAAGGAGTTGCATATTCACTTTTCCCAGAGATTTCGTCCTGGAAGACATGATGTAATGAAGTCAAATTACGATGCAGGTGGCGGGGAGAGGAGGAGATAGGGTCCCGTGTCGATGTTATTTTACTCTATTCTCCATTCCTCTTCACGGTATAGCGACGCCTGTTGTTCGGACTGGATTTGCTCATGATATTTGATCAATGACAGAAATGAGAATTGAATGATCATTCACTGACGTATTTCAATTGATACTGTTCGGATTTAGAGTAGACAGATAAGAGCGGCGAATCATTATCACTTTTCATAATAGAAGAAACTGAAACTCTCGATCAAAGTTATGAAGGAGATTAAGATGATGGTATATTGTACACAAAAACCACAAATCGATAATATACAGAGAACACATGGCTATGGCAGATTGATGATGATATGTACTTCATAGTTTTATTCAATTGTTCTCATCCGCCTTCTTGACAGGACCAGGAGGGGTGGGAGTCGAGAAAACGCCTCGCAAACCAGCGAAGAAATTCTCTCGGATCTAAAATTTGATGAATTAGCTTGCCAGTTACAGATACTTGGGGACAAGTCTCTCGGCGTGTTGGGATTAAATACTCACCCCATCGAACGGCGTATCCCTTGTGTCCCAGTCCATAAATAGAACTGCATAAATCGCGACAACTATAATTCAAGTCATCAGCTATTTATTCTTTCAAAACCCATGCTATCCCAAGGTTTCACTCACATCCAATAACACACCACTGCACCAAGGTCACGGTCTTGATAAACTTAGGTCGAGCGTACTTTAGCGCGGCGCGGCGGCGGTACTTGCGCTCCAGGCGAAACTGGTGCTTTGGTGAAAGCTTGGACATATCGGGAGGCCATTGGCGCTTGGGTTTATAAGGGCTGTAGTAAGGGTCATCGTGGGAGGGGTCGTTTTCATGTCCATGTTTGTCAGAAGAGAGGCGGAAGGGCGAGGAATATTTTTGGGTGGTGAGTGTGAAGCGCGACTCTGGTGTCGCGGAGAAGAGACGTGTGGGAGTTGTGAGAGAATTCTTCTGTATTTTTCATCATGTCAGGGCTGCGCTGGATAGATTCGTGGTATGTAGGAGATATTTGCGAGATCGTACAGGTGAAAGCCATGATGGCTGAATGGTGTGGCTCTGGCGGATTACGCTGGAGATTGGGAAGCCAGGTCGTGCTGCTGGCGCAGCCGCTGTGAATAATTGTCGAATCATCGGACAAAAAGTCAAGCTAGAGCTTGACGAAGATTGACAGCTTTATCTTGGAGTTGTAGAGTGCGGAGCGCGCAAGCGGTGCAATGCGGTGCAGGTCGATCTGTCGAGAAATTATTTGACCGCCTCCGAGACCCGCCGACCGCCTTCCCTCCGCAATGTGTACATTACAATGTAGCTCCACCATCTGGGGTTCTGTATGGATCCCGACTGAGCCAGTGGATGTTCTTAAAGAATGTTCTTAAAGGATTGAATATTATTATGGTCATGCTAAAGCTATATGATACTTTATTACTACTACTAGTTGAAAAAGAAAATATTACACTTAATACCTGTCGAATTTAGGATTAAAGTCATGTGTACAAATTTTACTCCGCATGATGATAATATCTGGTAAATATATGCCCTCAGAAGAGTAAGCAGTAGTGCTGCTTTGATGGTACTTCTCGGATCATTCAGCGCATTCAGCGCAGTAAGTACTCTGCGGAGTACTCCTATAATGGCATGCCGAGATGGAAGGTGAACTTCATCGGCCATGGACCCGGCCGATCGTGCCTGACGAGGTAATCAGAAACCGGAGTGAGAGTTGGACCTGCAATGACGTTTCAGTCCTCACATTTTCACATTCACGTTCACATTCATGTTCACGGCCCTCGACCTCTGCATCTCGCACTTTCACATGTTCACATGTCAACTGCGGCTGCTTTCTATTCCCCCGATCCCGTGACCGAATCTCGGAACAACAATAATGCGGGTACCTCGGCTCAACATGTTCAGTATGCGGCGGATGTCCTTCGAACAAGGGAAATACCACCGGATCCACGTCTGCTTTAAAAGAGGCAGATATCTCCCCATAATCCGTGATCCGCTTTTCATCTTTCCCCGTGGTGTTCATCCCTCACTCATCTTTACACGCCCCGTTATCCCATTCCACTTTGACGTCATGTCTTCAGGTAAGTCTTGTACTCCGCTGTCAGCCGGGAGATAAACCAGTGCAGCTGCATGTGGTTTTTACCGAGAGTCCTGGTTCAACTTTGAGCTGGAGCTTACAGAGACGTTCATCAACTAACTCTTCGCTTCAGCTCAGCAGCGTTTAAACCAGGTCTCTTCCCACTTCGGTGGCAAGAAGGGAGCCGCCGCCATCACTGAGAAACACCCCGATGATATTGTCGTGACTTGTGCTCTGCGCACCGCTCTCACTAAGGGTGGGAAGGGTGGCTTCAAGGACACCGCTGCCGCCGATCTACTGGCCGGTGTCTTCAAGGCCGTCATCAACAAGAGTGGAATCGACCCCAAGGTCGTTGAGGATATCGCTGTCGGCTCCGTCCTGCCTCCCGGAGGTGGTGCGACCGAGTTCCGTGCCGCAGCTCTCGTTGCTGGTTTCCCTGAGACTGCTGCTGTTAAGAGTCTGAACCGTCAGTGCTCTAGTGGTCTCCAGGCCATCGTCGACATTGCCAATGCCCTGCAGTCCGGTATGATCGATGTTGGTATCGGTGCTGGTGTTGAGAGCATGACCTCCCAGTATGGGTGAGTAAACTTACCTTTCCACTACCCATTTCATCGCATAAATCATATCTAATAAAACTTCAAAACAGCCCCGGTGCCGTCACTGAATTCTCCGAGCTGCTCGAGGCTCACCCTGAGTCCGCCAACTGCAAGGTCCCTATGGGTGTCCTGTCTGAGGACATGGCCAAGGACCGTGGTGTGACTCGTGCCGCCCAGGACTCTTTCGCTGCCTCTTCCTACCAGAAGGCTCTCAAGGCACAGAAGGCTGGTCTCTTCAACGAGGAGATCGCCCCCCTCGACGTTAAGTGGACCGACCCCAAGACCGGTGAGGAGAAGACCATCACCGTCAAGGCCGATGACGGTATCCGTGAGGGTATCACCGCCGAATCTCT
The DNA here is from genome assembly GCA_020086695.1 of Penicillium sumatraense. Taxonomy (NCBI): domain Eukaryota; kingdom Fungi; phylum Ascomycota; class Eurotiomycetes; order Eurotiales; family Aspergillaceae; genus Penicillium; species Penicillium sumatraense. Next base: position 1,300,634 of record JAGIKU010002025.1, on the reverse strand, counting down.
CGGCAAGATCCGCCCTGCCTTCGCCAAGGACGGCTCTATCCACGCCGGTAACGCTTCTCAGATCTCCGACGGTGCCGCCGCCGTCCTGCTCATGAAGCGCTCTACTGCTGAGCGCCTCGGCCAGAAGATCATCGGCAAGTACGTCTCCGCCAGTGTTGTTGGTGTCAAGCCCCTGCTCATGGGTGTCGGCCCTTGGGCCGCTATTCCCGTTGCCCTTGAGAAGGCTGGCATCAGCAAGGATGATGTCGACATCTACGAGATCAACGAGGCTTTCGCTTCCCAGTGTGTGTGGTGTGTCAACGAGCTTGGCCTGCCCCAGGAGAAGATCAACCCCAAGGGCGGTGCTATCGCTTTCGGTCATCCTCTTGGCTGCACTGGCTCTCGCCAAGTCAGCACTCTCCTGACTGAGCTCAACCGCACAAACAAGAAGATTGGAGTCACCTCCATGTGCGTTGGCACCGGTATGGGTATGGCTGCTGTCTGGGTGGCCGAGTAAAAAAAGGCGGTCCTTCTTTTCTTGTATTTTGCACAGCGGCTTTCTTTTCTTTTTCTTTTCCTTCTACATGTACGAACTTTGACATGTATTGAATACCTCTGAGGATACCACGAGACTGAACTTTCATGTACATTTTCACACTTCAATGGACTTTTCGCCAGATTCAATCGGCGAATTACAATGCTTCATATACAAATACCCTAAGATCTCAACCCTTTAACGTATTATTATGCGCGGAAATCCTTGAAGGCCTGTGTGACTGTCATTCCCTGCGCAACAGCCTCGATAGCCTTTTCGTCCATAGAAATCAGCTTGGGCATCAGCTCTAGAACTGGACCCAGCAAATCGCGCGGGATGACAACCACCCCCTCGAAAGGATCACAGAATACAATATCACCCTATAAAATAGCCTGTTAGCTACCCAACTAATGGCGATCAAAGGTCGGTCTACACCTACCGGAGAGACAGTAACCCCTTCAATAGAAATGGGCACATCGCGTGCCGCAGCCTTGGCTTCGGCACCAGTTCCTACAGTCGACGTTGAACGAGCCCATATCTACACACAATCAATAACGGTTAGTATACGATTTCGCCCTTTCTTTCTCTCTTTCTTCTTAAAAGAAATGAAGCAAATTTGGGAAACAAACCGGTAATCCTGTCGCTTGGAGCTCTCTCAGATCCCTGATTCTCCCCCCAACAACAGCACCTTTCAGACCCAAAGCCTTCATTCTCGTCGCCATTATACCTCCCGTCACAGCGCAATATTGATCCCCGGGCTGTTCAATTACGATTATCGAGCCCGCATTCTCCGGGACAGCCGCGGCAAAGTCACCCGCATAGTCGACCCAGTGCTTACCCGGCGGGAAGCCGTGCTTTTCGGGATTCTCCGTTGCGATGGCCGGTGGTGTATCCCCTTTCGAGAGGAACTTGAAGGTTGTTGCTGGTGCAGCGATTTTCTGTGTTGTTTCGTTTCTGCCGATGATCGGGGAGAAGGGGTCTGCGGATTCATTCAATTGTCAACAGGCTATGCATATGGCAGTATTCATATACTTAGTTCTCAGCGGGTGTAGCCTAGAAGGGATGAATCCCCAAAGTACGGGGTATTCAAATACTGTAGTAATTTGAGGTATTAAACTTACTCAGATCAGCCAAGTAGCCTGCTCGTGCCGTGCTGCCCTCTGGGACTTTTTGTAGTTTGAGGAGCGCGTCTGATATCTAGTCAAAACAGTGGTCAGCTCAAGTAATGATGTTGCAGGAAGATGTAACATGTTCTGCATGTACTAGTAGTAAACACATTCGCATTTTATGCGGGACATACATCGCATGCTGTGTACTTCTCCACTAGAATCGCGAGTTGCTCATTCAGAGTCTCCATGGCGGGGTGCGGGGGATGCGGGGAGACTGGAATGCAAGGGATAAGAGTGCGCTGCGTGGTGAATCCTTCAAGGTGTCGAATTCTAACATACAACAGCAAAGAGATGTCAAGAAGATAAAACGGAACAACTGATTCACTTGTATTGCCGATCAGTTTGCGCACATGTCCGCTAGTCCGGGTATCGGAATCGACCTCATCGGCCCACCCTATGGCACCCGAGGATATCCTTTGGATGGTCTGGTCCCCACTTCTAAGCGGAGGTTGCCCCAGGTCCATACACCAGTGTCTACTGGATTGGGAGGACGCAGTGGCTTGTTCAGGCATATATCCAGCATCATAGTGAACAGTTCCTAGTAGGTACTATCTAGCATATCTCTTATACAAATAATAGCATAGTAACATACCATACCTTATGATAGTAGGTATGGTGTATGGAATCTGATAAGGATATCTTCCATTCTTGAAATAATACTAAAGACCATGCAGTTGATACAAATATGAATAATCACCATACACCTGGAATACTCTCCAATGCCTCTTCCTTTGTCGTCCCATCTCGGTACCAGAGGTCCATAGCCATCTGACTGATACCATCTCTATCCCAACCTTCGTCTACCAAATCAAGAAGCTCAGGCTGGGATTTGAAACGCAGTACCTCAATCGCAGAATGCCGGAGTCGATACAGAAGCCAATGGTTAATAAATGTAGACTTATTTAATGGGAGCGGGCGTGCCGATTCGAAGAACGGCGAACGGTCATCTGCTTCAGAAGCACGAAGTGAATCGGGAGGCGGTTGGTCCTCAGGAGGATCAGGTAGGTACTCTTGAAACAATTTTCGCCACTCATCATCCGTAACAGTATTATCATGTGGCCTTTTATGCTCAGAGTGATTCTCGAGTCGTACGAGCGCAGCCTTTAGCTCTTTGTTAACGTCGTCTCTCTCGTCTTCGTACTGATCGATGAATATCTTGGCGTCGTCGTCAAGAGGTAAACCATTATCCTCGCGGAAAAGCTGTTGGTCCCTGATAATTCGATATTCTCCCTCCCCACGGGCGATCTCGTCAGCTTTCGAACGAAGAAATCGTACATCTTCGGCAAGGGAAATATATTCTGCTGTTTCCGGGGAAACCTTTTGCGCATTTGAGTCGACGGCGCCATGATGCACCGATGAGCTAGAACTGGAATCGACATTGATCGGATGCCGTTGTGTCAAAAGTGGAGTCTCCTTGTGTAAAATACTTGTAAGTCGTGCCATATGCTGGTCTAAGTGAAATTCTTTCTCCGCAAGGGCGTCCTCAACCTCGTTGTATTCGTCTTCCAATACCAGATAATACTCCGTGGTCGCCTGTAGGTCCTCAATAGCCTCATTAATCCTCATGGTTTTTGAAATTGTCTCTTCGGGGTTAGCTGAGTTGAGATTTCGCGCGAGGGCTACTCGCATATCTTTCTCTTCTTGCCGGTGCTGTCGCAATCGGTTACGCAGGTCTCTTGCATGTGTTCGTTGATTGAAGGTATCTTCTTGGAGGGTAGTAACTTCAGCAAGAAGATTTGCTAACTGGGCATCGTCGTTCGGCTGGACAGATTGAGGCATGCGGTCGGAAGGTTGGGAAGGCAAGAGCGAAGGTGATGAGTGAAAAGATTTTGTTTCGTAAAAGCTCTGGACTCTTTCATCAATACCTGCGTCACTCTTCATCGATTCTTCTGTTGGGTATCCAAATATTTGTGCCGTGGGTGTAGTTCCAGGAGGAGAATCCTCCGATATGCGGGGAGATAACGGTTGTAGCGTTCCTGTTGCGGTCGACGTTGAAACACTCCATATTGGGTGGTCTTCTTCTTCTAATGAACTAGTATGCATGAAATGTGAAGGTCTAGCAGTAAAGATATCACTTCTAGTGTCTTCCCATGAGTCTCCAGCAAATGATGCCTACGAAATCATATGACAGTTATCAGGAAAAGCGCGGAGTATGCATGCATGCTGGAAAGGATAGAGTAGAGCTTACCAGGGCCGAATGACCCGGCGAGGTCCCTGGCCAGGATGCCATGACTAAAAGATGAACATCAACCGATCACATATTTCAATATGGTCAGTGTAAGGACCGAATGTAAACAATAATAGGCAGACAGGAATATGGGGATGATGGGGATGGAGATGGGGACAGTGAGTGGGGGCTGAAAGAAGTAGCTATCAAAGTGATTATTCAAGGGAACAGGGAAAGAATACAAGAGGCCCACGTTGCAGCGATTTGCTTGTGGTCGGGCGCTGGGCGAGCCTAGCAGGGCGACGAGCCCCCCAGCCCAATCTTTGTTGTTAAGTCACCTGCAACTGTTTGCTCCTTTCGCGCCCGCACTTCCGTCGATCCATCGACTTTTCTATTTGTACCCATCCAACGGGTTTTAACAGGCAATAGAGTCGGGTTTGTGAATGACCTAATGGAGCATCTGTATACACCAAACTGAAGAGAATATGGATATACTGACTCCTGAATGATAATCAAGAATTCTGATTATCTTCAAGCTGTTTCGTCATATCAAGGACTGCATTCTCCAGCGTTTTGATTCGTGTTCATTTAGTATTGTTTAGGTAAATACTAAGGCAGTATTTACCGCAGCTATAGATAGAGTATAAGGCATCAAGGCATCAATATAATAAGACAGTAAGGCAGTAAGGCAGCAAGATTTCACCGCCCGCAAATATCTCACCGCCCGCCGAAAATTCCCATGCAGATGCAGCATCTTTTTTTCGTCCTCAATTTAATCACCGCATAGAAATCATGAAGCGCAAGTTGGATGCCAACGACATTCCGTCACCCGAACCTACGGGTGCCGAGGAAAAAGATCCCGACTTTGAGACTTTGGGCCTTGATCCCCGACTGCGACAAGCCTTGATCAAGGAAAAGTTTACCAAGCCTACTCTCGTGCAGGCCAAGGCAATCCCTCTGGCTCTTGAGGGTAAAGATATTCTGGGTGAGTTGGATTCTCGTGAACCGAATAAATTCTGCCAATGTATGGAAGAAAAAGCTAACAGCAGTTTATTCAGCTCGTGCAAAGACTGGCTCTGGAAAGACCGCCGCCTATGTTCTCCCAGTTTTGCAATCCATTCTCCAACAAAAATCTGTTCGTCTTATCAGATCTGATGCCCAGGGCATTTTGCCAACGAGTCCGAATCCCGCTAACATATTTGTCAATTAGGCCGATCCTTCGTTGAAAGCGACCACTGGTCTCATCCTTGTCCCCACGCGCGAGTTGGCAGACCAAGTCCAAAAAGTTGTTACATCCTTCACCTCGTTCTGCGGAAAGGATGTTCGCTCTATCAACCTCACACAAAAAGTTTCGGATGCCGTGCAGCGTACGATGCTAGCCGATTTCCCCGATCTGGTCATCTCAACACCAACTCGCGTTCTGGCCAATGTTAACAACTCTGCCTTGTCGCTCGAGAAGCTCTCTTATCTAGTGATTGACGAGGCTGATTTAGTTCTGTCTTACGGCTACGATGAGGATATTAATCTACTTTCGAAGGCCATTCCGCGTGGCGTGCAGACATTCCTGATGAGTGCCACCCTAACCTCCGAGGTGGATACTCTGAAGAGTTTGTTTTGCCGTAGCCCAGTGATCCTGAAGTTGGAAGATAAGGACGATAAGGGTGCCGATGTCAGCCAATTCATGGTCAAGTGTGCGGAAGATGAGAAGTTCCTTCTCACATATGTCATTTTCAAACTCCAACTTGTCAAAGGCAAGGTCATCATCTTCGTTGGTGACGTTGACCGATGCTATCGTGTGAAGCTTTTCCTCGAGCAATTCGGCATTAAGAGCTGTGTTCTCAATTCGGAGCTTCCTATCAACTCTCGACTTCACGTCGTCGAGGAGTTCAACAAGGGTGTTTACGACATCATTATCGCAGCGGACGACCAGGAGGTCATGGGTGTAGCCAAGCCAAGCAAGAAGCCCCAGGAGGCTATTGAAGATGGAGCGGAAGAAAAGGAGGAGATTGGCTCTAGTGATGATGAGGAACAGACCGAGGAAGGAAACAGCAAGCAAAAGTCGAAGCGCCGCAAGATGACCAACAAAGAAAAGGACTACGGCATGGCCCGCGGTATCGACTTCCAGAATGTTGCCTGTGTACTCAACTTCGATCTCCCCACAACCTCAAAATCTTACACCCACCGGATCGGTCGTACCGGTCGCGCTGGTAAAGCCGGCATGGCTCTTTCATTCGTGGTGCCTGCCGACCAGTACGGAAAGCACAAACCCACTTCGGTGGCCTCATCGAAAAACGACGAGACCGTCCTTGCAAAGATTGTTAAGCGCCAAGGCAAGCTTGGTAACGAAGTGAAACCCTACCACTTCGAGATGCAGCAAGTCGATGCATTCAGATATCGTATGACCGATGCCCTGCGCGCCATCACTCGACTGGCAGTTCAGGAGGCTCGTGGCCGTGAGATCCGGCAGGAACTGATCAAGAGTGAGAAGTTGAAGCGTCACTTCGAGGATAACCCTGATGAGCTGCGACAATTGCGCCACGATGGTGAATTGCGTGCCGCACGCGTGCAGCCCCATCTGAAGCATGTGCCCGACTACCTGATGCCAACGAAGGGGCGAAAGGGTATCTCAAAGGAGGATGTGGGCTATGTTGGATTCACTAAGCCCAACGAAAATCGCATCCGCAAGGCCAGAGAACGTAATCGCGGAAAGGGTAAAGGAGGAAAGAAGACCGGCGGTAAAGTCGATCCTCTTAAGACATTTAATCGGGGTCGGAAATAGATAGTGGCAGGAAGTCGGCGCATGATAGTATGATTGATACCATTGTACAGTTATTTGGAGCCAAAAAAGGGATTACAATTGCATATTTATAAATTTATATTTTCAAAATTCTCTTTATTTACTGTATGATAATTTTGTGTACCACATCTAGGTTCAATATTTTTCTGTAATTCGTACCAAATCACCAAAGATTCGACGTGGAGACAGTACGATCTTCAGCCCGACGGAGATAGTCTTGCTCCTTGGTCGTGATATGGCCCTCGATCCACTTGCCTTTAGCTTGAACTCTCAGGCCTTGTATCTCTCGAAGTATCGAGTAGCCGATAGATACAGCATCTTCCCAAGCCTTACGACGTTTCTTGAATCTGGCCACAACACGTTCATGCTCCAAATTCCACAGCTCGGTTGGAGAAACAGGCGGTTGCTCTGAAGCATGGATAGAAGAGGCAAGCGAAAGATCACGCCGGGCCTCAGAATTCTCAAATCTCGCCAACAGCTGGGTCTCCGATCTAGATATTTCGCTCATCCACTGCCCATCCTCGGGGTAATCGAATCCCGGACCTAGATTGATCCATTCGACATCTCTCCATGAACCAGTCCACTCTGGTCCATTGGAGCCTGGGCGATAGGGTTTGCCGTCTGGATCAGTTCCCGTCCACGTCAAAGCACCAAGCCAGCTACTGCAACCTTCAAGATCAAGCCATTTCAGGCAATAAACTGAGCGCGAGAGTTGACGAAGAATAGCTGTCGACTCGGCCCAGTTGTTCTCCATCGAAGCATACATATCGGTGCCACTGTAAGAGAACCTCAACGAGCGGTTAGTTGGATGAACCATAGTTGCAGTTGTCGCATTGGGAGTTCGAGTTGGAACGGGCCAGTGGGCTAGCGACAGATGAGTGATGGTCGGGAGATGCGACATCAAATGCAGCAGGGTATTCCAATTTGCGGCACTCGGAGTCGGATGCGCGAGAGAAAGATAGTGAAGGTTCTTGAATCGCATTCTTTGGCCAACGGCCCTTGGAATAACAGTCGGGGCTGACAGATCTGCCGATATGTCCTCTTCAGGCTCCCCTTCCAAATCCAGATCTTGTTCCCAGGACGCCGGGACAGATTCCTCGGGTTTTAGATTCGATTCGAGGGCTACCGACTTTGTTGACAGGAGCAATTCGTGAGAAAGCTCCTTGAGTGTAATCCAACGACCCAGAGCACGGGTTAGGTCCAATCTTGTGATCGTTGCATCGCTAGCGGTTGTAGCTGTTCCTTCCGGTCTGTCGGTATCGGCAAGGAAGAGCGGTTTAAGCCCTTTCATTCGGTCTCTCAAGTCTGAGCCATATGAATGCATCGCCAGGTAGCTCAACAAAAGCTGCTTCATGTGGCTTGGGAGCTCGGCCAGAAAATATCCGTCATAGTCCAGATGCCAGCACCAGTTACGAGCCATGGACATCATGACCAGGTGCACAAGAGAGCGATCACCGGGAAAGGCAATTCCCGGCAGCCTTTCCAGACGGTGTATAACATTTTCGCGATCTATATCCACCGCGTCGTTTTGGGCCAAAGAGTTGGAATCGCCGGTATCTCCGGATAACCAGCTTGCGGGTGGCGGGGGTCCTGGGATCGGGCGGATTGGCCGAGCTCCAAAGACCGTACGACGGGGACGAGGCGGTGGTGTATCTGGAATATGCAGCAGATTTCGAAGTGAAGGATGTACTGATCGAGGGGAAATGAAAGACGGCGAGGTGGGGGGATTTTCGTTGGAGACCTGTGTCCGCCGCAGGTGACTGATTAAGTCATTGACAGAGGAATCGGTCGAAGAGCCTGCAGATCTACGGGACTGATCATTCTGACGGGTGGTAGATGACCCAAGAGAATGGTGAGGAGTGCTTGGTGGCTTATAAACGAATGATCTCTTCTGCTTTTTGGGCATGAGAGTCGTGCTGGCCGGGGGGTTGTGGAGGGCAAACGATGACTCGGCAAGCGGACAGACGGAGTTGTCGTTCGTCGCTGATCTCGCCCCCACGGGGACTCACTCAGCCTCAACTTTGACTGCTAATCAAACAAGTGAGTATATGAGATTGTGGGATTATGGTGGAATTCTGCATTGAAATTCGCAGAGGCAAGTAAGCACAGCTGCATGGCAGCCCTCTATAAAAGCTATGTCTATACAAAAATAAAATATGTGTACATCGTAATTTTACAAATAAGGTCAAGATCAGATATCTCGGACCCAGGAATCATCCTTCATATGACCTTCTCGGTTGGGACCCTCCTCAAGCCATGTCTCAACAAGTCCCTCCTTCGGATCTTCATCCGGCAGGCCTCGTGATCGACGGACATCGAGGACAAGATTTCGGATCTTCATGGTGACTTCTTTGCGCAGCTCGACTGCTTCTTTATCGCTCAATAATGCATCGCTCAAAACACCGACAGGAAGGTTTCGGGATTGAGGATCGGTCTTCTCAACTCGAGCCTTCAGCTTCTGCCATCGAGATCTCATCTCACCAAAGACTTCTTCCGTGTCCACCTTCGATCCGAATGTGACACTAACATTCTTCCCAGGGCGGGGAAGGAATCGGGGGAATTCGCGGCTCTCGTGCATGATATCATCGATGCCCTGAATCCACATCGGAACTACATCGGGACATTCGTTGGTTTCCAGGATGAGACGAGCTACACCCCACTTGAAGTATCGCATTGTCTTCCGGGGTGCTTGGTGGATCTTTCCCTCTGGGAAAATGTGTACCCACGAATGCGAATTGCATGAGTACGCGGATGGTGCTAGGTGAGCGTCTTCACCATTGGTAGTATAAGCGATAGATAGGTCGGAGAAGGGATCGATGCAAACGTTTTGAAGGCTGAACTGTTGGCGCTCGGGACAGGCGCGATGGTGATCAACGGAGAAGGGGCCTTTGGACAAGAGTCGAATAGCTTCGGTCATCGCAGGTTGACCCAAGCCACCAAATGGAGAATGGGCTAAACGATGTGTGGGTAGCACTTGTCCCATGGTGAAGAAGAATGACAGTGGTCTGAGGCAATGGTCGAATATTCTCGTTAGCAGAGATCCTAGAGAGGAACGCGCCATAGGATTGAAACCGACCTGGTTTGAAAACAAATATCATGGCTACCAAATGACCACCGCTTATTCCAAAATCGCATGGGAAGAAGTCCCCAGATTAAAGGGTCGTCCATGCTAAGTTGTCGCAATTAGGTGTCAGCCATGGTGTCATATTCCGAAGAGGTAGGCGGCTCAGAGGTACAGGAGTTACATACACACTAATGTGATTTGAAACTATATTGTATTTAATTAGCCATTAAGCTCAATTCAATCATGCTTGCGCAACTGTTGGCGGGGAAGTCTCATCTTACCTGTGATCAAACCCTTTGCCTTTTGCGCCGGGTCTTTCCTTGAGTCCAACAAAGCAGTAAACTCTTCATCTCCATGAAGTTCTGCATGGCATAGTCCCGAAAGGAATGCGCGACAAAGCCCGGCTACCCCCCACATCGTTGTATTTGACCAGGCCCTCCAGGGGAGGGACGGGGCCTCGGCCGTTGAACCGGTGTCCATGGTGCTGGCTTGAGAAGTTGGTGTCTTTAGAGATAATCCATAGACAAAACCTCTGTGCGAGGCAGACACGCAGTAGGTGATCTGGGTATCAAGACCCTTGGTCAAGGTTGGGTTCACGCAGGAGGAAAACCGCGATGGGATGTTTCGGCGAACACATTTATCTCGAAATCACATGATCTACTCCGGGGTAGATAATCGGCTTACAGTAAAGCATTTCTATGCGGGATACGCATTAATCAGATGAATTGTCCCCTTCCGAGGAATTATGAAGGAAATTGCGTAATCTGTTTCTCTTATTTCACGCTTCTTTAGGTGGTTTAACCCGAAAGAGCTGACGTTGTCTGCGGCAAACTGTTTTATAGAGGCTGCGCACGGACCAATCGCAGTTCCGACATTCGAGATCGATTTTGCTGCGGGCGAAACTCACCAACCGCAACGTCCAGCAACCATGTTCAAGCCCACGAATGCCCTCTTCGGAGGTCTCCTCTGGTAAGAATCCCATTTGAATCCCCCGTTTGAGTCAATACGAATGAATCGATAGAACTGACACCATTTGTTTCCAATTAATAGGAAGACTCCCTGGCGCCTGTCGGCTCCCCAGAAAGCCCGGCAACGCAAGCGTCTACGTGCCGTGGACAGCGTCGTCGATACCCTCAGTGCCGCTCTTGCTCGCAACGGACAAAGCGCAAAGGCCGTTGAGCGGTGGTACGCGGAGATGCCGCGTGAGGAGGAGATGCTGCCTAAGGACAAATACACCCTCTTCGATAAGAAGGAGAAGAGCTACCGCAAGAGTATTCACAGTACGTCAATCCCGTCATCCTTTTATTACCCCTAACTCGTTGTTCTTCTTACTGATTGGTATCTCTTTGCAGAGCTGCCCAAGTGGACTCGTGTCAGCCAACGTGTGAACCCTCCTGGTTTCTAAACTCAATTTTTGCAATACCCCGAACACATACAACTCCGATCTTTTCCCTCCTCATCCTACTAGCCGAAAAGGAAATCGGCATCTGTATTATACGCATCAAATTCGACCTGGCAATTCCATTCGTGTATCTTGCTTGGGTTTCAAGGAAGAACTGGAGTTTCGGGCATCTGAGAGAATTGTCATGGTTGCTTCAAGAGAGGGACCTAGACTTACAACATTGTATTATCCAGCGATCAAAATTTTACCAATTGAATTACCCTTTTGAAAATGAATTGCGTCGAGTTGTTACCTTGTTGGGGGAGCTCTAGGAATGAGATGTACAGAGCCTATCACCGGAAGCACATACCAGGCTCGAGTAAAAATATGGGACACTTGGTAAGTGATTCTAATTACAGAAGGTTCCCATCATATCGCAACAAAAGAACGAATACTATCCCCAGTTGCTTTGGATTGTTAATAGACGGAAATCCCAGTTGTCTCATGACACAGCAAAGTTAGCAGCCAAGCCTTGTTGAATATTCTTGGGAGGGAGCTTGATAGATGTTGATCGACAGCATTGATATGCCCGACTGCCAAGTCCTTTCACCCAGTTGCGATTGACATGCCCTTCTTGGACGAGTTTGCGAAGCCGGTAACCTCGCCTCACACGCTGCCAGTCATCAAAGGTTTCTTGCCAACCGTTTCCGCTCTCATACCATGCATTCTTCTGCTTACTAGAGACCTCAAACCCTTGTGGAGGCCGTGGGAACATCCAGCTTCCAGGGTCAATATGTCCGTCTGGTGGTTCTTCGATAGAGTTCTCGAATAGCTCCACGGTCCGGACAACATCGCGAAGCCCCAGTGATCTTCTCTGTCTGTTGACTGCGGCACGCCATGAGTGTATACGTGGCGTGCATGCACGCTTCTGTATAGGAACTGGGTATTTAGGCTTGGGAAGATATGTAGGCTCTGGGTAAGGAGTATTGAAACGTGGGTCTCCCCACTCACGTCTGCAATCGATGGGCACTCTCGAAACTGGATCGATAACCAACCAGGTCTCCTTGTTTAACCAGTGATTTGCTAACTGGGCAAAATGATACGGCTTTTGGCCAGGGGTGGTTTCATTGAATATCCATACCAACCTGCGGTTCAATCCGTCTATGAGCCTTAGCTCCCAATCACAAAGTTCATCGTCGTGTCCCTCTAAGGATCTTTGAGGCAAGAATTGCATGCGTTTCTTCGAATCCGGCTGAGCGTCACTGCGCGACAACCAGCGGCCTAGAGTTTCACTCGTAAGTCGTTTGCATTTGAAATGAGAGCTTGAACTTGACGTTTCGGCTGGTATACTGCTCATCTGTCGACCAACCCTAGCTGGTAGGGTGTGAAATTTGACGATCGCGTCACTAGATTTATTCTTATTTGGCAGGCAATATTGGTCAAACAAGGCCGTTGACCAACCCAGCGATGTCCTGTGCTGTTGATCATCATTCATATCCTTTTGTTCTAGCGAAAGAGAGTCTAAAGCCACCTGCTCCGATAAAAAGGTTGACAACATATCAACAAATGGAGTCCCCGGTGGGTCAGACGAGTCTCGTGATTCCCTAAAGGCCGGTTTCTTTTTATTCAGTTGCATTCTAGCAGACCATGCACGACACTTGCGCAATTGAGAATGTCGGCCAGGTGTCTTTCGTACCAGATTTTGTTTGAGATGTTTGGGCAACTTTTGGATGTTCGGGGTGACCCTATGTTGATTCAAGGGCGGGTTTTCAGGTTTTTCAGAAAAGCCCTTCGGGTGTAAAGGAATCACACTGAGATTTGGGGCAGACTGCGACTTGATCTTTGGTGAGGGAATTGTGTAGTGTGAATGTATCACCGGAGAGGGAACTTGAAGAAACAGAGTTGGAGATGTACTCGTTGCTGTCGTACCACATGTCTGCCACTCTGGATTGTGGTCACCACCATAGCCAGTACTCATCCGCTCGGGTGGAGTAAAACATTCTTGATCAATTGAGCTTCCACTACCTTCTGATATATGTAACGGTGGCCCCCATGATGGTTGGTATAGACTGATCATGGAGATCCCAGTCAGAGGTTCAGTTGTTTGCTTGACCGAGGGCCTTAAAGTATCAATCAAAGCCCCATGACATTCGAAGGGCGATCCTGGGTTCCAGATCTGATCAGCAGGGTGAGTTTCATACATTCGGAGAAACCGAGGGATCCAATTCGGGGTTTGGCTCTTCCGTTTGCGTTCCTGTGTTGTTTTTTGTCCCGGATCCCACCATACCCAGCTATAGTCCATTCTGCTCGACTCCCACGATAGCCAATCTAAAATCCACCTGAAGATATTCGCGATTATTCTCTTGTTTCTCTGGTGTTTCTCAATAGGTATCCAGCCATACCAAGTTTTTGCATAACGAGTGGTTGTAAGGTTGCCCTCTTTCAGTACTCTGTGTCTGTTGAACGATCGGACATATTTGCCAATTTTCCAGAAAAGAACGGCGAGGACGAATATCCCGACAGTACCAGCAAATAATTCACCGAATACTGCAGCGCTAATATGTGCTTTCACCCTTATTGGCGGAGTGTACGGTCCCTTTGGGGGCAGAGGAGGTGATGGGGTAAATGAGTGGATCTGGCGGATTTTCACTGGCGCCATGTAGTTTTGCAGCCATGCATGAAGATGATTTGAGCGGGATAGGAATATCAGACATAATGCGATGTACTGGTAGGAGATGAGATCATCTTTCCAAACGAGATGGAAAGATGAACCGAAGAGAAGAAGAGAAGAAGAGAAGAAGAGAAGAAGAAGAAGAAGAAAAAGTGAAGAGACAACGTTGTCTCTCTACGCAAAGAAAGTCGAGCTGTTTGTTTACTTCCACCAGGCAGCGCCTACCTCACCCCGTCATTCACAGTCAGTCATTACTCAGAAATCCATCTGCACTGCATCATTCAAGCAACGAGCAATGGAGATAACTACTACCCCCTACAGATCTCTCGAAAGCTTGTCTAGTTGGCGATGAAAGCTTTACGGAGTACGAGGCTGCCCCGTTCGGTAATCTGCAGGTCGGACTCGCTCTATTCCACTCCGATCCTCGGCCAAGAACCCGCCCCGAGTTCACTCACAGCCTCGCGCACAAAGGCAACGTTTTGGGCAAAAAGTGGAGATACAGATCAATGGATTGGTGGTTTGAGGCCATTTGATTGGTCGAATCATTGAGCTTTTAATACCCCCTGTCAAAGGAGTGCAGTAGGGCTCATTGATGTCTAACAGTAGAATCTGGTCTCATCAAAGTTTTCGGCCCCGTTTGCCAAGTTCAGTATGCTCGATGCTGCTCTGTTCAAGACCCATGGGGCCATTTCTTGGAAGGATTCTATAATTATAAAGGCCAGTATATTCCTGTCTACGGTCTTCAGTATCCCTTCATCCTCGCATCAACCTCCGCATCTTTCAATCTCTACACCTCGAGATGCCTAAACTCAAAATTGCCATTATTGGTGCTGGCCCAGTGGGACTGACCCTCGCTCGACTACTCATTAATAATCCCGCCATCGAGATTGTGATATTTGAATCAGACAAATCTCCCGATGCTCGTATTCAAGGTGGACCTCTTGACCTTCACCCCGACACAGGTCTCAAGGCATTGGAGGAAGCCGGGCTTTATGAGGAATTCCTCAAACACGCACGTTTTGATGGCGAAGCACTGATCATATGCGACAAGAATCTTTTGAAGTACATCAGCCTACCGGGTGTAGAGGAGAACTCATCTCGCGGTCGACCAGAAATAGATCGAGCATCGCTCCGCGAGATCCTTCTCAATTCTATCCCACCACATCTCATTCGGTGGAATTGCCGTTTACGTTCTATTGATGAAAATCGTAGATTGATTTTCGATCATGGTATCGAGTCCGGCTATGACCTGGTAGTGGGTGCAGACGGGGCTTGGAGCAAGATTCGCAAATTGATTTCCGACCAAATGCCTAACTATGCTGGTCTGGTTGATTATAATTGGAGAATTCCAGACGCACAGAGAACTGCACCAGACTGCTATAAGCTGGTGAATAGAGGATCAGTGTTCGCGTACTCCGACAGCCATGCAATAATGGGCCAGCAGCTCGGGGACGGCAGCATTAATGTCTATACTGTTTTACCTTGGCCGGAAGATTGGAAGGAAAAATCGCAATTTGACTTTCACGACACTGAGGCTATTAGAAGTACTGTACTAGAGGAATTCAAGGATTGGCATCCAGAACTACTTGACCTCATTCGTCACGGTCAAGAACCTGAGCCCCGGCCTCTTTACAAGCTTCCCGTGGGCTGGTCTTGGGATAGTTGTTCTGGTGTGACACTCGTTGGCGATTCTGCTCATGTTATGACACCATTCGCTGGCGAAGGTGTGAATATAGGCATGCAGGATGCACTCATGCTGTCCCGAGCCATACTCAAGGCCTCCAACTCACCCACGCCTGAGGTCAGCCTACCGGATGAGATCAGGCTTTTCGAGAAAGATTTATTTGTTCGGGCAGAGGAGACCGCACGCTTGACTGATGATATGCTGACATGGCTCTTCTTTACCGATGGCTCTCCGGGATCTATCATTGAAAAATTCAGTCTGCGGATGCACTCATTTCATGAGAAGGGTGTTCTTTCAAGCCTGACATACCCACTCGTTGCAGTTGCGGTATATGCATATTTTGCTATGTTCAGACTATGGCACAGATAGTTCTATGGCTGGTTCAATCGTCGTCATCTTGATAGATGTCATTTTGTTTGCATTTTCGCCATAGCATCTGCATAAAGCATCAGCTCCTGTAACATCAAGTTCTTTTTTCTCATAATGAGTTCATGGAGGTAGAAAATTGAAAGACAACAAGAATCATTTCGATGTATAAAGTCAAATCTTGATGCCCAAGTGCAGTTAGTGTGACCTGAGGAGCTCACCGGACTTCATGAACTTCAAAGAAGAATGAAATCCAAACGACAGGTCATATCAATCTTCGCCAATCCCTAGATCGATGTTTACTATAGGCAGCAGCAATTGGACCGTTGATCCAGCTTGATCCAGCTTTCACATGTCAGACCCAAAGCTCAAGCCCAGATATCATGGACCCGGTTGTGGGGATGCGGCTTCCCGTCTTCCTGGAAAGAGGGATGATCCATGTTCACCCGGGGGAACGGAAGCAGTGAAACCAAAGCAAAAGCAATGAAACATTGCCGGCACGATCCGAAAAAGGTGATAAAGAGCCGGTGTTTACAGTAGAGGACGTAAACCCCTCCGGGTCCACCGAAGCTCAAGCTGTGGGGGGTTTCCTAATTTGGAAGGCCAAAGGTCCACCGCCACACCGCTCCAGCCACTCCTTGCTTTTAGCCACATCAGCCACAGCTTCAGCCGCGGTGGCGGTGCGACTATTGACGTCGGTGGGTCTGATCGACACGCCTGTTCTAGAGCAAACACAGATCATCATGGGTTTTCTTCTCTTTGCTTTTTGTTGGGAACCCTGTTTCGGCTTTGGCATTATGCTACACCGATAGATTCTGGGTCCTGGCCTTCCCAGGAATGCCAAAATAATACTCTGGATCCCCTGCATGGGATGAGGAGTTGGTGTGTGTCGTGTCATGTCCACACAATCATCTCAGGCTTGATGCAGCGTTTGTCTTGTTTTCCATCACAAAGTCTAAATTCCGGCTCTGCATACATTGAACCATAGTTTAACACTTTGAAACACGTCCACTTGGTCTCGGACATGTCTCAAGGATGCAGATTGTCAAGAAGACGATACATAGCCAACTGAGCTCGGGATCCATCTTCATCCAGTCTATATGGGTCTATTGGCCGAGATCATCACCAACTATCCATTGCGCAATGACTTCCCGCACTCAACTAGTCTCCGAGCCCTATTTTCACCGAACTGGCCCATCTCAGTGGATGCGATAGACTCACCAAAAACCACGAATTGGGGGGACTATTGACTGGCCCCGGTCAGATCAGCGGCAGGATCGCCGAGCCTAGCCTCGCCGGATGAAGGACGTGCCAAGCATTGTACAGGATCTGGTCGAAGCTTCTTCCTCGTGGAACGCATCTCAGATTCTCGACCCAAACTGTATCCTAGCGTACACATGGTGTTGCGGATCCCACCTCCCCCGGTGGTTTGTGATATGCGGAGCTGATCGGAGTGGGGCCCAGCTCATACGACTCTCAAAGGGGGCCAAAAAGTGAGGCTGACGAAGCTAAATACACTGTGGCTCGTGAACGATGGAGTAGTACCATCACTCCATTATCCAAGGCAACACTATTGTTTGAAAAATCTGTAATAGTATGTACCACAATGAGAGAAAGAGTGGAAGAACATAGATCTGGCGCATTATTGGGTTCGACCCCATAAGGACAAACACGAATGTCGAACACCTTTCGGAGTGACCGACAGGCTTTGGGCATGATTTCCAAATGCAAAATCAGTCTCCATGCGCCACAGTTCACCGTTTGTGGCTTGCAGCTTCATGCTCAGAGGCCCGATTCCTGCAGTATACTCTCCCTTGATCGGATCCGGCCGGCTTTTCGTTAACCCTAATGTGCACTACCAGTCCTTGAGCTCCAGACCTGAAAGATTTCACTCTAGAGAACAGATCGCTAATCATAGATATATCGCTGCCTTAGTGGCACACCTATGGTTCAATTCGCCTCATAGGCTTCTACTTGTCATCGTACTATGAAGCTGAAACTCAGCACCCGAGGCCATTATTAACGCCACGATGTGATCCAAACACGTCGTGACAGCTGCAACAGGACGGTTATCGCAGGCGGGGCATGTCTTGGTGGATCCGTGCACGGAACTATTGGAACACCACCCCTCCCTGCTCCGTACTCCGGTTTGCCCCTGCTCGCGAACGTCGATCGTGCATGGCTAGGCGCGTGTCAATTGAGCACCAAGGTCGCCCCCGGCAGGATTGGTGCGAGGGCGCGAACTGGTCGAATCAAAACTACGGCTTTGAGGCGGTGGGACCAAGACCTGAAGTGCTCCAGAGTCGATCTATACGCTAGTATCAGATCTTCCTGCAGCGCATCTTCGATCCCTCAGATCTAGTATTTGCCGGTCCCTGTTCCTGCCCCTCTTTTCTGGCTTGATCATTTATCTGCAAGAAGAAAACGTCGATCTTTTCTTTTTTTCCCCTCCTAACTTTCCTCTTTTTCATTTTATTTATTTTTATTTTTTCAAAAATCAAGTATTTTTCTTTTGCTACTCCAATTTCCCGGAACGTGCTGCTGCAAGGATGTATGCAGTCGCCGAAGAAAGACCTAATCGGCCGGAAGATCTTCACTTCTTCTTGCCCATTCTTTCGATTTATTTTGATTTTCTTCAATGTGAATTCAAATTCCCAAACCCGCACGGCATCATCGCTGCCTTGGCCTTGTCCCAGGAACCTGGACACCGACCATTCATGCGCTCATAGTGCTGTACTTTTGCGGGTGGCAACATCTACTAGCTCTTTCATCGTTATCCAAACGCCTACTATGGGACTTTACATGGGCCCTCGATGGAATATTGGATATTCAGCATTGGCGTCTCGGCCCCTGTGGGGGAGGTATATGAAGACCAGACGATCTCCCGTGAACCATGATTTTTTTCTCTTCCACCATAAACATAGTTTCTCCCCTATTCCTCTTCCGTCCTCTTCTCGTCGCTCCCATCAACCTTCAAGGTTAAAATAATCATCCAACAAGTCTCGTCTCGACTCTTGGTCTGTTCGCTGGCTATTCACCCACTCTTCTAAAGTTTATCTTTAGATCCACTTACTTCGATTTCCCAATTATACTTCACCGATCCGGCTTCTCCTATTGTGCCCCGATTGGTCCTAATCAGATCGCTTGAACATTACTTTATATTCGCCATAAGCCCAGGTTCAAGATCCTAGGCGCTTCCCAAAACTCTCAATTCGAAGCTCGCCATTTGAAAAAGACAAATAAAAAGGAATCATGGCAGCCCGTGAATTCAACTTGACTTTTGAAGTTGCCCCTCCTACCACCGTGCGCCCTGGTCTCCCTTTCACCATTCCCGTCGTCATCGCCGTTCGACCAATCGGTACACCTGCGCGAAATGTCCAACACCTCGTTGTGAGTGCCAGTTTGCGCGACGAAAACAGTACCGCCCCTGCTGTTGGACTCGGTGGTAGCTTAACAGCTAGCGTGCGCAGTCGCAGCGATAATGCGATGAGCGGATATGCCAAGTTTAGCTCACTGACGATCTCACGACCTGGAAAATATCGTGTGCGTGTGATGCTGAGTGCAGCCTCCGTAAATGGAGTCGTCACCAAAGAGTTCGTCGATTCGGGAGTGATTAATGTGAACGCTGCTGCCCCTGCGGCCCAACGACCGAGTAAGTGAAAGTTTGTTTTCTCATTTTCCCCCATCTTATCAATTTCACCCTTTTCCCTTTCTGTGCCCCATCGCATCTGTTCCAGAAATTTTACTGCAACTTCCAGGATTTGTGCTCCAGCCAGGCTGGAAAGCCATGGTATTGGATCTGAGATCAGAAGTGGCGGGGCCCATCCATTTCCGTTTCTGGACTCTTGCTGACGACTCCAATTTTTTTAATCTCTATTTAGCCCCTCTTCAAACTGGAACTTTGCAGCGGCTGACAGCTGAAAATCTGGATATTTCTGCGGCGGACATCGCGAAGTGGCAAGCGGCGTGATCAGTCCTGGAATAAATGGAACTATTACTATTGGGTGTTGGTTTGGAGTTTTCTGGAGTTCTATCACTTCCTATTGAATTTTGTTCCGTTTTTGTTTCGCTTTTCACAAAGTCTTATTCGGGGCTGAGTTTCTTGATTTCTCTTTTTTGGGGTTTCATGTTTTCTGCTTAGACTTTTCTTTCATATCCCGGGAGCCTTTTACTTGGGAAGAGTCTCCAAATGTTTTCCTTTGCTTTCTTTTTTTTTAACCGAGTTATTGCAACGAGTAATGGAACCCTTCTGAATTATAATTCTTTACCTTTTACCTTGAACTTTGTGAAACCCAGAACCCTGGTGCTAAATGTGATGACGTGACAGGAGGCTGTTCTGTTTTTTTGTTCTCTCTCTCTATTCTCTGAGTAGCGAATCAGAGCATCTGGTTTGGGTCAAAGAAAAAGAAATCATGTGATATGAATTGGCTCTATTTGGAATTTATTAGAATCTCCAGACCTTATTGGCTTTTAATACGAATTTCCATCAGGCCGGATCAACAGGGTCTAGCCGATTAGCTGCCCAAGGCACTTCTGTAGTTCCGAAGTTTCCCCAATCCCTGTGCCGATCCAAGCACATATTGCAGGAATGTGGGATAGTCCCATCCTATGCTCGCGGCTGCAAGTCCCATCAAACTAGTTTGGTCGTCGCGACCTGGACGCCCAGGTCCTGTGATATTCTGCAGGTTCAAGTGTCAGTATTGATTTTTCTTTTTCCCGGGGCCGCCAGCAGGGCACTGGGAATACATGCCCAGACTCATGGATTAATTGTGGCTTCCGAGGCATATGCCGACTTACTGGCTTCATATTAATGTCAAATAATGCGAAGTTGGTCCCGGGTCCAAATCGTCGGATATCGATTCGAAGGGGTGCGGTTGTCTGCAATAATCCAGCCACAGCCTCGCATTCTCTCATAATTGTGGCATATGCTGGGTCACTCTCTATCTCTGGGGCCGCCACAGCGCGCGAATTGACTGTCACTGCGACATTGCCACTATAAGGAGCTATCCCATCGACATGGTTGAAGCGAGTGACGGGAGGCAGTGCCCAGTGCTGATCACGCTGCTCGGATGGCGGCATAATCGTAATGGTACCCTCTTCCTCTTTCAAGTACTCTTCCCAAAGAACGCGAGGCGACTCCTTGAACAAATAAGCGGTATGATCGCGGAGATCGTCAGCGCTTCGGCAAATTTTCACGCCGTGGCTCCCCCTGCCGCGTACCGGCTTGACGACAATAGGGTAGTCGCTTGGTTTGACTGATGCGAGGGCATCATTGAGGGTCTTCTGGAGAGTTTCATCCTCGCATTTATTAGATCGAGGGTCATCGATTGTCCACGATCGAGGCAATGTGAATCCTCCATGTCGACGCAGTTCATCGTTAGTAAACGACTTATCGTCGAACCTATCTGCGCAGATTGGAGGCTGGCCGATAATCTTAAGGCTAGATTCGTACGGCGTCAGACGAGTCGAAGTCTGTAGCGGATGTTCTGCAAAAAGCACTGTGTTGGCCCAAAGGTGTGTTGCGCCTCTCTGTACGGCTGCCAGAATGCCTTCTTCGGTGTCAGGATAACACCATTGATCTTGGTCTGCAGGGTCAGGGCTCTCCACAGGCGTGAGTACAGTGAAGCCCTTTCTTGAGAGTGCATAGGCGACGTCTGAGCCGGAATCTCGATAACCTGTAGATTGTCAGTCGCGTGGCAAGATAAGGGTTTATATGATCCCCTAATCGTTTCTGCACGAACCACCAGGTTTGGGCGGTTTGCTAACACCGTCATACATCGGCGGCGCAAGGGCCTGGTATAGAACCGCAATGACGGGATTTTGAGGGGCCATTTGGTGATATTGTCTGGCACTGGCAGCCAAAGCTTGGCGTCGAAGTATGCAGTAGTTTCTGGCTAGAGGAGCGAGCCGTGCTTGGGCGTGGGGGCTGTAGATGAGTGGATGACGGAGGGGCGGATTGTAGCAAAGAAACCGTGGTCCAGTGTTCATCGTGTTTGAAGAACAAATCAAAACATTACCGAAGCGTGCTTATTCTTTTCGGCGAGTTCCTATTTATCCATTCGTTTTAATAACAACCGGACATTTTTTTTACGGTCGGAGAACTGCCGATTCTCGGAGGTGGAGCGGAGCCGTCCTGAACGAGGCGGAACACCCCGCAAGACGGAACTACAATCGGAGATTGTTTAGGTACACAAAGAGAGATGAATTGGATAATCAATCGTCAATATGGATTCAGCAGAGCTGAGCTGAGCTGAGGGGTACTACTGATGAAGATTTGGGACAGAAAGTTGGAATGTAAACAACATAAAATTGGGGCAGAGAGCACCAGCTCACGCCAGTCGGCAGACTATCAATTAAGACTAGCTCAGTTTGTCCATGCATGGCCAGCAGGAATGGTGACAAAAGATATAACATGATAATAATTTATAACGCGGGTGAGGAAATTGGGGGCGAGGAATGTATCTGCTTTGAGGGGGCCCCTGATATAGTGGAAGTTGCAAAGCGACAACAACACAATACTCCTAAGGAAGGAGGCCTTATCAAGACATACAGTAGTATGTCTTGAAAACATGAGCCGTCTCCGCACTTGGGGAATGACATCAACTGTGGGGGAGGAAACAGGGATGTTTCAAGGGCGAATCAAACGTCGGTTTGCCAATGCTGCCGTAGAAGAGATCATTGAGGGGTCTCGATAAAGGAGTAACCCTTAATTTGGGGGCCGAATGTTGCACGAAGCCGGGTTGCCAATTTTGGCGATCAAAAGAAGAAAGGATTCGAGAAAATCTCGTTTGTGTGCGAATTGATTCAACCCTCCTTGTGACGCAGCTTATCGAAGCTGCCGCGCACAGTCTCACGAACACTAAATCCACCGAAGAGCCAGTCATTGGAGTGTCGACCATAGTGGTTGATGGTTCCACTATAGCGCTTGTGGTCCCCGCTGTTCTTGCGAGTTGGGGTGGAAGCACGCTTGGTCTCAAACTCCCCCTTGGGGGAACGAGGTGAAGACTCGTCGGGCGACATTTGAATAGGACTTGTGGAGCCGTGGTTTTGGTCGAAGTAGGTGTGGTGGCTTGGAGCACTGCGGGGGATATCTCGAGGCTGAGACATGCTGGAGGATTTGTGTCGTGAATGACTCTGAGGAATATCGATGGGGTCCAATGGCTTTGAGGCTGAGCGAAAGCGTCTAGCGATTGGGTTGGAGGAGAAGGTGCTTGAGTGCTTCTTCTCGTTGGAACGCTGACTGGAGCGTGAGGATGTGGTGGTGGCAGATGTTTGGGACAGGGATCGCTTGGGATATTGACCAGTTTGGTATGATTGAGAGTGCATCACCTGAGAAATAGACAGGAAGAAGAGAGGAAGAGAGGGAGTAAAGAGGAATATCACGGAGTATAAAAGTTGAAGAAAGTGAAAGGACACGGGCCCCCCCGGGGTTTATTTATGCTGCCTCTGCCAACTCACTCTTTTTCGTACTCCTCGTACTCTCAACTGCTATCAACCACTCGCATTCGCACCTTCAAGTCTCTTGCGGGGAGCCAATTTCCCTGTGATCGTCCCCACGGCCATAGGGCAACCACTTAGATTGCAGCGGGGGGTGTCGCAAACCTGTCGAAAACATAGTGTTTTTACATACTTTTACTAGAAAATACGCCCCCAAAGTCTTCAATCTCCAATCAGCCTTGCAGTTCAGCCCGAAGTCTCCATAGATAGCGGACCTCACCAATTGCAGACCTCAACAGACGAACTTGGGTCTCCACCGGTAATGTGTTAGTGGTGTCGGTGAGATTTCACCAAATTCCACCGCACTGGCGACCAACGAGCCAATCGACGTTGTGCTCTGCCTTGGAGCCTCAGCTAGTTTTGGCTGGGACCCCGCAGATTCACCGCTGCTCAAAGACACGTCGACCATCTCTGCCCGTCTCTGCATGCACCCTACAGAGTCCCTCTGTCCAGCTGGTCTCTCGATATTCATGCGACCGAATGAATACCTTCGTAGGGCTGCGCTGCAGATAGTCTGGCCCTGGTCTTCAACCTTTTCTTCCCCACTCCTTACTGGCTTGTCATGTAGTGAGATTTTGGGGCCCTTCCATAGGGCTGTTCTTTGTTCCTTTCCGCGGAATTAGGCAACCAGCAATCCTCCAATCTTGAAGATCATCCTCTTTCTTTCGTCAGACATGTGGGTCGTACAACCAGGGAGTCGGCCAATCCATCACAAGGCTCGGTTGCCCCGAGTACTTTACACTCCGTCTGGAGTACGCTCCGTACAGTGCATACGACTCGCCAGCCCTACGAGTATTGGCAAAGGGCAAAGAGATCCATCACTATCCACTTCGAGTCTACTATCTTGGCCAATGAAATTGGCTTGTCAGAGACATTTGCCCTTCTAGCGCCCTTCGAGAAGGTCCGTCCTAACCGAAGGCGACCGCATGTGTGCGCATGAATGAGCAACTGACTCATTTAGCCCCCACAAATTGCACAGAGCCAAGAAAGACACGGCTGAAGGCATTCTGTGACTCGGCACGGTCGCTCCGAGAACTTGCGCGTGCGTTCAGATTGTTTGATTGTTGGCACCACTCGTCTGACTGGCTTGTTTGCAAATTCGCTTGACATCATGCGGGACCCCGGGCCAAAACCTACAAACATACCCTATGCTGCGCTCTTGTGATGCTTTCAACCAAGCTTAATTCTCACTTCCCGCTAACCTGGCAATAGTCCGATTTACAGAGTCTTGGCTTGTTAACATTGACATCATCATAATACTGGCATTGATCAGCTATGCTAAAGTAATAGCTAGATCTCTTACATGGTCTGGTCATAACACATCAACTTGCACCAACCAGCGGATTTTAAATCTTGCTGATAGGAGATGCGGCCTTTGGTAGACCGAATTTCGAGATATCCTCGACGGTCTTACCATCCACGGCCAACTCCGCCAGTACTCGTCCAAAAGCCGGGGCAAATTTGAAGGCATGGGCCGCGCCCAGCCCCACAATCACGTCCTGGTGATTTTCCAATGGAGTGATGATGAATCGTCGATCGGGAGTAATGGTATACTGGCAAGTAACCGTGCGCAGCGGCTCACGGCCCTTGTCCGGCATCAACTTCTGAAGGAATTCTGTCAACTCCCCGAGCAACCGGGGTGAAGGTACGTATGTACGTTCTTCGGGTGTCATCATGTTCTGTGCAAAATCGTGGGCAGCCTTGATAGTCGGCTCGCCGTAGCAAGGGAATCCATAATAACATGGGGCGCCGCCCCAGATCCAGGTCGGGAAGTGAGGTGACTCAAATTCGGCTGGTTCGGTGGGCTTGAAGTATGTCACTTGCTCCTGCATAATCTGCAGAGGAATATGCACGCCTAGAGGTGCAAGCAGCTTGTTTGTCCAGGCGTCGGTAGTGAGAATCACTTTGCTTGCGTGGAAAGTTCCCTGCGACGTTTGAATAACAACGCCCTTCCCGGACGATTTGGGTACAACACGCTCAACACGAGTCTTCTCCTTCAACACTGCGCCTCGAGACCGCGCCACCCATTGCATTGTCGCAACCGTCTTGCTTGCGTGGACGATTCCGGTATCGGGATCATAAACAGTATCAACCGAGTCAGGCACATCGAACTGGGGCCATCGCTTCTTCACCTCCTTGCTGTCAAGAAGTTCATGGGGTACGTCGTTTGCACTGAGTGCCTCTGTGTAGTTGCTGGCTGGGATGGGAGCGTCTTTGGGGAGGAAAAAGAGACCGCCGGTAGTGGTCAAGAGTTTCTGACCTGAGAGTCTCTCAAGCTCGGCCCAGTCCTTGTAGGCAGCCTTCACGAGCTTGACGTATTCTGATTCCGAATTGGATTTTCTGACAATGCGCGATGTATCGTGAGACGCTCCATGGACGTGTCCGAATTCGAATTGTTCCAATCCAAGCACCTTGGCACCTTTGAGGGCGGCGTGATACGAAGCCGCACTTCCGAGGACACCAAGTCCAACGACAGCGACGTCAAAATGTTCCATTCTTTTGGTCGGTCTGTAGAAAATAACTAATGATTTGAAGTATGACAAGTTACCCCGCGACGATGCAAGCCCATTTAAGAGCTCGATATGATGTCCTCATAATAACGTCCGGAAATTCTCCGCTCACGTGAATCCAATGATCAATCAAGGGGGCGGGCCTAGATGATACGAAAGCTCCCTGAAGAATGAGATGAAATGGAACGAATGAAACCGTTGTTCGAAAATAGGCCGATGCAGTGGAACAGCCTCCACCCAAGAGGGAGATGTAATCCGGGGATCACCCCGTCCCCCCGCGTTTGTATAGATAGATAGCCATATCTCCGCACACGTGAGCGGAGATCCGCCGATTCCAGTCTATGAACCAGAATTACTATGGATGGAACATTCTTGGACGCTTTGAATTTCTTCATTGAATGACGAAACATGCTTTAATTCGCTAGGCCTTGATTCATTTGAGCTTTGAGGACGATTATTCGTAGAATATGATGTACTACTACTTAGGTAGCTAAACTACCGGTTTAAAGTCATACTATAACTCCACCATGTGATGTTTGAGAACACGGTCGAGGCATGATGTATGCCTCGACCTTGCAGCCACGAGCATGGAGGAGACCCAGTGCTACCCTGTGGACTCTACAGGAAGAGAGAGGAAGCGGAGAGCTTCCTTGGAGGCATCCAGCCTGATATCACAAACATAACACAGATATTCCCATGATTTCTCTCCCGTAAATGGTATTTAATTTTCTATCCAACGCTTCACAATGCAATAAATTCAAAAAAAAAAAAAAAAAAAAAAAAAACCATGTTTCCAACCCTGGAAGGTCATGTATGCTCTCCATTTTGTGGATCCTCCTAATAATTTCCACCAATACTCAAACTAGAAATGCAATCAAACTCCGGAGTGATGTTTCGATGATGCGAGCTCTCCGCTTCCTCTCTCTTCCTGTAGAGTCCACAGGGTAGCACTGGGTCTCCTCCATGCTCGTGGCTGCTCAGAATGGGACCGCCGATGTCGTCTCTCTGTGCCAGCCTGTATGTCTTCTCTGGTGGGCAACGCTGTTGGAAGTCTATTCGTCATTATCATCGGCCGTGCGGTACTCCTTGGAGGCATCCAGCCTGATATCACAAGCTGATCACGGGTACTTATAGTTGGCATAACAAAGAGCGACCGTGTCTTATCCAGTGGGGGTCGTCGAATAAGGCGACGAAGAACGCTGCGATGAACGTGTTTTCGAGCTTCGAGTGCCGATGCAGAGGCATCCGAGTCGTCGTTTTTATCTCTCGATATAGGTCGAGACCAGATACGGTGTGTTCGTGGCATTTGTGATGGTATAATCCCCGCCATCTCAGCATCATCGCTGGCGAACTCCTCGGTGATGAGAGGGACCACTGCCGCTTGTTGGAAGGACCACGGTGTATGGGCGGGCGGTTCAGCCCCGGGCTTGGAAACTCGTAACTCGTAACTGCGTGGCTCTCGCATACATGCCTCGGAGCCGCAGTGGGGCCAAGAGTGATGTCGTCGATGATTGCGAAGATGTGGCATTTTTGGCGTTAATATGGAGGGTCGATCAGGGTGTAAAGGCTCCTAGTTTCTTCAACATCATGAGTGTCAAAGATGACTTGGTGATTAAGGATCGGATTGGAGCAAGGTCTAGGTTGATAAGATCTGAGTAAGGGTCTGCAGCTTGTCAGGCAGGTACCAGCATTATAAATTAACGACGATTGCCACCCTTACGCCCCAGATATTACGAATGATTCACGCATTCTGGGTCAGGGCACATCCCACACAAGGCGCGGGTGACTTCGTAATCATTCGCTGTTTGAAATGACCCCAGATTATGGGTTCAATAAGAAGTTAGAATGGGTCAGGAAAATTCCGAACGTACCATTTGACTCCAACGGGGCTGTTCGTGGTTAATAGTGCTGCATGGGCAATACATTATTAGTATTACAGCTTGAACATACTAGATTCAATGGCATCATCCTATTTATGTACATTTAAACCCATTTAGGTAATGTACCTACTACCTTAGGTACATTACCTTAATGTAAAATTGGACTTTCGAAGTAAACTTCCAAGTTTACTTGTTTACTTCACCTTTACTAAAGTAGTACTTGGAAGTAGGTAGTATCAATACCTGAGATATATTTTGACGATTGTCCCCCGAGTCAAAACTTTTGCCAAAAAGGTTTGACTACTCCGAAACTTAGCCTATCCTCAACAATAAAGAGACAGCTACGCCAAAATAACATAGCTTTCATCACTAGGATGCGGAATCAAACCAAGAGACCAGTAATGACCAGCGGTGATGATGAGGTCAAGCGGGCTTGGCTGATCGCCCGGGTCATGACGGCGGGTAGGTCGCATGACAGGGATTCCAGCAAGGCAACACTGAATAATAATACATTATTTAATAATAATATTAATAATAAAAAACTGATATAACTGAATAAAAAAAATTACTAACATTAGTAATGTAAACTTCTGTGACCCTGGTACTGACTTGGGAGCCCACGAAGGAGTTCTTTAAATAGTCCAAATGATCAAAAGATGTTATTTTCTGTTGATCATCTTGAATATAATTTGTAAGTTGAATTTTAGGTCATATGACTAAAGCAGGTTATTATCACTCACCCAGGATTTGATGTGTCAGAAGTAATCTGTCTATTTATGTGCAGGCCAGGGCCATATCGATGCTTGTACTGGAATATGGTGGAGGTGGTGGTAAGACTGTCGCGTAGTATACTGTGGTAGATTGACTAGCAGTGACAAGGCGTAAATAGGAGCTGTCAGTATCAACCAGCACCAAGTGGTCGAGCAGTAACTCGGCTATTTCATCTTCCTTGGTCTAGTGGTCATGATTTCCGCTTGTCATTAACACCGATAAGCGCGGGAGACCGGGGTTCGATTCCCCGAGGGAGAGTTTCTTTTTGCATTTTTATTTTTATTTATTTTTAAATTACTTTCTCTTAACATTTTTCATTACTATTTAATATTCGAGTTTTGACCACAGTTTTAAGTTACCCTGAGATAAATTCACGAGCGGAAAATCTTGAAAGAATGGCTGGTAACTGCCTATACTTGCGCGACCGCTTCAAGCGCCATGTGCAACTTCATTTGCCCAGACAAAGATTCAAACAACGTGATCAACATCCTCGACATGTTCCGCCCCAACCTTCACGTCGATTGCTTTGGTGGTTGCGACGCGTAGTGCCTCCGCCTCAATTGCTTCTAACGGGCGCTTGGTCTGCTTTGCCACTTTGTCGTGTATAGAAATGATGGTAGGATGATTAGAATCTCGATCAAAGTAGACATCAAGATCTTCTAGGGTCCGATATGCTGTTTCTGGATAAAGAAAGTAGACCACAAAGACAAATGTAAGATTAAATACCGCAAATACTGCAAATCTGTTAGTTTGATGGAAGCACTCGTCTCATGGGTGATTTGATGACATACTGATATAGAACCGATAGCCAATATTTGCGATTCCGGTTGGAGTGAATTGGGTACATATGAACCCAGCCAACTATGAGGATTTTAGAAAATTGAAGACCCAGGTACTACCAAAAAAGGCAATATACATACCCAATTTGTGGCAGTTGCAGCTGCGGCACCAACAGTTCTCATGGCGAGAGAGTTGATCTCCGCCTGATAGACCCACGGGACCATTCCCCAAGTGCAGCCAAATGCCGCATAATAGAAAAACAGGAAGGAAACAGCAACTATTCCCCACTATCATTGCAATCAGTCTGGTATAAACCCAGGGGGGGGGATCTCCTCACTTACCTGGAATGGAGCCTGGTCAAGAAGACCTATAGAGATGGCAACCATCACATATGCTAAGCACTGAAAAGATAGTCCACTTAACATAAGAAAACGACGCCCGCATCTTTCAATTAGCCAAAAGCATAGACCTGAAGAGATCATATAGGATGTAGCATTGCAGCCCGTGAGGATTCTAGCCATTAGCTCATTCATGCCAACATTGTTGATGAGAATAATGGTGAAGTAATAGTTGAGAGCATTTATACCACCGAATTGCTACCAAATAGTAAGTAACGAGGTTTTCAAGTCTATTCCAAGCTCAGATACCTGCATGAATTGGCCACCGCAGCCTAACAGAAGTCGTTTCAAGTGACTAGATCGATCGCGCCGAGCCAGAACATGGGAAAATGATATCTTCGATTCGCGTTCTATCAGGAGTGCACCAGTAATCGAGTGATATTCACTTTGTACTATAGAATCATTGATTGAAAGTCCTTTCCCAAGGTACCGTCGGATAGCCTCTAGGCCTTCTTGACTTCTTCCCCGCATTATCAGCCACCGCGGGCTATCAGGGACCAGTGGAAGGAGTGTAACGAGAGCAATGCATGGCACAAGCTGACATGATCGAGTTTAGTATCAGGATGAGTGCAATTTGGAGCGAGGGAGTTGGAAAATCTGGCATACCTGCAGTGCTAAAGGAAGTCGCCATTGATATCCACCTTTCAGAAAGGAGCATCCTAATGTCAACCAAGTTGCGCCGCAATAGAACACGACATTGTGAAGAACCACGATCACGGATAGTTTACCACGACGATCACTACGACAGGACTCAGCCTGGAAGATTCCACACGTTGAACTGTTCACCCCTATATCAAATCTGTCAGAGCGCCGCAAAGCGACATGGGGAAGATTTCATGTACTGACCGTTGCCGACGCCATTTATCACTCGACCAACAATAAGCTGGGGGAACGAATATGCAGAAAATTGCAGTATAGCGCCAAGAGCGCTAATCAGGGAACCAAATCTCAATGTATTCTTTCTACCTAGACGGTCACCATAGCAGGCTGCAAGTAAACAGCCTACTAGATTCCCAAGCTTCGAAAGAATAAGCACAAGTGCGCGGTTTTGTAGGGTGGTAGTCATACCGAGAAGCAGCTTGCTGTGATTCCCTGGATCGACGAGACCTTTGTCTGAGGAAAAACATCGATGAAATCGGGACTTATGAGCATTCCACTAACAACGCCCTATTGCTTAACAATATTAGACTGGCCATCAAACTTAGCAGTAATATTTTGCGCAAAGAAAATAGACACACTAGCCTGATCATAGCCATACCAGGCCTGGGCCATGGAATTAGTGGCCGTAAGGGCTATTTCAAGAGGATGACCGTCCAACATGGTCAAAGGCCGAAGAAAAATGAGGTTGACATGAGATGCCTGGATAGGTCCGTAAGGGAAAGGGGACCCGTTGCCCTTTTAAGGGGTGGCATTCCTAATGTGGAGCATTCTTTGATCGGTAATTAGGAAGACTAGACATTGTATAGTATAACCCCGGATTTTCCCCGCATAACTAATATTTAGCCACATATTACTTTGTAGCTAAGGCATGATCGGTTATCGGTGGGTCGGCTCTACAAAGACGGCCCGTCTACATTGAAGGAGCACCGGTCTACCCCGCGCCGGAATCGACATGGCCCGTAGCCTGGGGATTCAGAGAAAGGTCCCATAGAAGATGGTCATTTTTTATTACTGATGTTTGTTTTCTTACAGACTTCTGGATGCCTAATTAATTTTTCCTTTAATTAGAGGCCAGAGAATTGTAGGCTGTGATACGATAAACAAATATCCACTAGAGTGGCCCTCTGGATATTAAAGTAACCAATTGCAATCAGTTCCACTAATATAGTAGATGCTCATATAGATTGTATCAACTCAGTAGCTTATACATCGCTAATTCTGTATTATCCTCACACTGCTATTCCTGGTGAGACATGGAGCACGCTGTCACACCAGGCCCGCAGATCATCCTTGATATTCAAAGTAGAGTATCTCAGGTCAAAGAATCGCGATGGGAGTGAAGATTCCGAAATTAAAGACCTGTGTTCGGAGATGGCCGTGCGGATGATGTTTTCATACCTTAGAGCTAGTGGCCATCGCTTTCCTGAGCAAAGTAGAGCGTAGGCCATGGATCGCACGCCACTTGGAACGTCAGCGCTGACTGTTTTCGCATAGACTGTGGCAGATGTTAGCTCATCCAGGCAAGAAAATGATTGAGGACCGAAATACCGATGTAATATCGCGCGACAGTGAAGAAACAGAACACCAAGTGTGGATTGCTGACACTGAGTTCTTCATCAGTCATTTGACGAACTTTGAAAACCATATTGTCGCAAGCGTAAATGCAGCGATTGGTTGCATATTGCCACTAGAAAGATCAGCAAATTGGATGAGATATTTGAGAAGAAGCTGTTACCGGTTCTGCAGATGGGTCGATTTCTCGGGGTATCGTAGACATTCGCTGAAATAGAAGAATGACCGCACTTGAAAAAGATTAGCAAGAGTAGCTATTTTAAAGAGTGGATGTCGAACATACACATCAAGAACACAGTTTGTGAGAACAATATTTGGATCCATTTCGGCTCGCTCTTCTTCGGCATATTCAGCGTTGATGAGACGATAAACAGCTGCAACGAATTCCTCGCGCCATGCAGTTAGACGCTCATCAATTTTCTGGGCCTCAGTCTGCCACTGAATGCGATCGTGAGTATTGCTGAGATCCCATGTTTTTTGAAGAAATCTCAGAATACCCCACAGCTCATTAGTACTGAAAATAATGCATAGCGAGAAGGCCGAAGAGTAACGAAATTGTCCAAACGACCAAACATTAATTATATGTTCTGGGAATGCCCATAACGAGTCACTGCATGGTAGGATTCCATTTGGTATTGGAGGCGATGCGCCTGTATCCCAGTCCACCCCAACAGTCGACATACTGTCTAGCATTTCAGACATCCAATATGCTCGGATCCGTTCTTCTCGATCAATGATGGTAGTAGATAAAGGATGAAGCCGGGGCGGAACTGATGCTGAAGAGCTGAGCTGCTCCACCTGCTTTTTGACCAATGTACCACACCCAAGTTGGGATGAAATGCTGCCTGTTATGAGTAGATGTCTGAGACTTGGGGCTGCCTGTCTCACCGTTTACAAAGAGCAATTAAGTTCCAAAATTGCTCAAAGCGACCCTCTCCGTACTCCAGGTTTGAAAGAATCAGTAGAGCTTGTAGGGATTGAAGAGAGACTTGCTTCAAGGCCTGACAGCATATAGCATCGCGCAGGCCGTTAGACCAATGGCTGCGCTCATCCGCACTGACCAGTGGTGACTCGAAATGAACGAGTGTCACCGCACATATGGATTTGACAACCAAATACTGATCCGAGGATTCTGATGACTTCAAATGTTGCAACGATGCGGTTAACGATGGCTGATGCAAGATTGGAAACCATGGATGATATTTTTTAAACCATATTGCGCAGAGCTCGGATAAGACAGGGAAGGAAAGCGGATCAAACCGGGCAGCAGGCCTAGTCAGTAATTCATTCTCCGAGTTAGTATTTGGTGAGGCGAGAATTGGTCTATTTTGTGAGCGAGAAACGGAAAGATCTTGATCTGGCGAGTAGACCGTTCCGGGAGGAGGTACATCAGACTCGCTGACTACCGGAGTGGACATTCCTTGGCCATTAGCCGGAGTATCTAAAGCTGGTCAGCGTGTGGATTCCTTCTGGACTGCCATTATGGGTAGAATTTACCCTGGGAGGTACGATTCCCTTCAAGCATGTGTACCCGCTGCTCAAGTTCCACTGGAAGAGGATTAGAATTTCACATATAAACTTCGTAAAACTTCATCAAGGATAGCCTCACCCAAACGCCGATCTAATTTTGCGATATAGCCCGCACGAACGCCGGGCCGTCGTGTTGCCGCATACTCGCATTCAAATTGGTTTCTTGAGCAAAAGCCACAGTCTGGCTTTCGCCGATCGCAGGCGACCTTGCGACTTCGGCAGGTAGTACATCTGAATTGCCATTAGCCTAAAGGTCTCAGTCAAAGAACGGGACGGGCCAACTGACGCGGCATTCGGTTTGGCCGACATCTTGCCATGGGGAGTTGGGAGTTCTATCTGACCACAAGGCTATGCGGTGCCTTCAAAGGCCGTGCAACGCGGGAAACGCGGAGAGAAGACCGACCCCGCGAGTAGGTTACAACGTTTAGAATCCTAGTTTCTTCTCGGGGTATGTCCTATTTTTTGCGCATTTTACAAGGTCATGGGAACATTGATCGTCTTGGGTGACAACATGGAGATTGGGGAAAGACAAACGCTCTTGTCAACTTTGGCCGAGTGCCCCCACACTCTACATAGTCTGGCGTTGATCCGGGGTATCCCCCCCCACATCTGCATCGTCTTTGTCTAAAACCCGGCATAGAGATGGCCCGCTTGGTGGTTGCTGATTGGCCTCTTCGATAGCTCTCCTCCGTCCAGTACGGAGGAGCAATGAGCTCGGCGCGCGAACTGGACTTCTGCTCTCGGGGATGCATGACGATGGGAAGATGAGGGGGCCGATGATGAGTTGTCCAACTTGTTGACAGTTATTTAAAACGCGACGTGGGACAGCAAAAAGCCGACATTATTGACAGTTGGAACTCTGGATCGACCATTTCAAACTGAGATTGAGAGCACACAGGTCTTTTCAAAGACCCTTTTTGCCAACTTTCACGACCCCTTCACAATATGGCAGCTCCGAGATTCGACCACATCATTCAACTCCCTCAAACAGCGCCTGTCAATTCTGCTGTTGATGCGCAACAGATAGCACAGACCTGGCTAAACAAGCTCGAGTATATTTTCCAATCCGGAGATTTCTCACTGATCAAAGAAACATTTAATCATGATTCATGGTGGCGCGACATTGTTTCGTTGCAGTGGGACTTTCATACTATACACGGAAGCGGACCCATCGAAAAATTCTTAAGACAGAACCAGAATCTCGGACCTATAACTTCTTTCAAACTGCAAGAGGAAGGGCCCTTCAAGCCGAAGCTCGAGATCGTGAAAGAAGATACTGGCTTTGCATGGATTTTATCACTCTTCCATTTCGAGACGCGAATCGGCCGCGGGTCAGGGGTGCTACGCTTGACGCAAGAGAATCCCGGAGAATGGAAGGCCTTTTCGGTATATACATCACTTCAGGAGCTGAAGGGGTTTGAAGAGCCGCTAGGAACAAACCGCGCATATGGGACACTGGATTCCATGCCTGGAGGCGTGGAGAAAGGAACTTGGCTGGAGCGTCGACAGCGTCAGCTCGATTTCTTGGACGACGAACCTCAAGTACTGGTCATTGGTGCCGGTAAGTCTTTAATAAAATGCTCGAAACAGTAGATTCTAACCTTTCAAAGGCCAATCAGGACTTAACCTAGGAGCTCGATTGCAGTCCCTCGGTATCTCGACCCTGATTATCGAAAGGAACGATAGAGTCGGTGATAACTGGAGAAACCGCTACCGAGTATGAGCATATCCATGAAAATTTCCCATGAGAATCTTCTAATGCAAGTCCAGACTCTCGTTACGCACGATCCTGCCGAGTTTACCCATACAGCCTACCTTCCTTTCCCGAAGAACTGGCCTCAATTTACACCCAAAGACAAACTGGCGGATTGGTTTGAAAACTACGCGTCTATAATGGAGCTAAATATTTGGACAAAGTCTACACTGAAAAATGCAAGCTACGAAGATGTGAAAGGCGAGTGGACCATTGACATTGTTCGAGATGGAAAGCCACGGACAATGCGGCCACATCATGTTGTTTTCTGCACTGGCCATGCAGGTGAACCATTGATACCTTCTTTCCCAGGCCAGAGCAATTTCAAGGGCGTGGTTTACCACGGAAGCCAACATGAAGATGCATCCAAGTACGATGTCAAAGGGAAGAAAGTTGTGGTTGTTGGAACCGGAAATAGCGGACATGATATTTCCGAGAATTTCTGCCTGAATGGGGCAGAGGTCACGATGCTGCAGCGAAGTGGCACATATGTGTTGACTTTGGATAAAGGAGTCTTTATTCTTCATGAGGGCATGCACTGTGAGAATGGGTGAGCGTCCGAAGCAAACTAAAAACCTGAACAAAACTAACCAAATGGCAGACCACCCACTGAACAGAGCGATATAGTAGGCGAAAGCCTGCCATTTCCGGTTCAATTTGCCCTGAACATAGATATGACAAAGCGAATCGCACACGAAGAGAGAGAAACCATCGAAGGACTCGAGCGTGCTGGTTTCAAACTCGAATGGGGAATTGATGGCTCGGGCATTGCCAGGCTGTACTATACACGCGGAGGTGGATATTATGTTGATGTTGGTTGCAGCAAGCTAATTATCGATGGAAAAATCAAAGTTCATCAAAGTCCGGAAGGAATTTCTGGATTTACACCCGAAGCTGTTGTGCTGAAGGATGGAACGCACCTCAACGCAGATGTGGTAGTACTCGCCACAGGGTATGACAACATGAAAACAACAGTACAGAAAGTGATGGGGAATAAGGTTGCAGAGAGGTGTAATGATGTTTGGGATCTGGATGAAGAAGGAGAGCTTAACTCAGTGAGTCGCATCCCTTTCCCCCGAGCTTCGAACTAATGCAGTGTACAAATGCTAAATATGGGATTTTAGATCTGGCGACCCAGCGGCCATCCCAACTTCTGGTTTATGGGTGGAAACCTTGCCCTCTGTCGTATATACTCCAAATATTTGGCATTGCAAATCAAAGCTGCAGAGGAAGGATTGATGCCATCTTCCATCCCCAACTAGGCAATTTGTGCCTCGTTGCCTAACAACTAGGAGAAACTGGTATTTTCTTGGATATTTATTTGTTTTCTTTTTTTCTTTCTATTAGATTGCTCAATATGATGTTCCTTTCTCCCCTATTCCCCTGCCTCTTTGCTATTGCAGACGCTCATAGGGTAGTTGAAGGCAACAAATCTCTGCTTGAATGATCTGGTTCCTTCAAAACGCCCCCCTCTGTAGTGCCGTCAAGAACTCTTCACGGTCTATTAAGTATAACGGGGGCCCTATGGTTAGCATGACTCGTTTTCCAATTTGAGGGTTATTTCACTCTCACCTTGAGCTGTTTGGAAAACAATTGAAATGGCCCCTTCACGGGTGCCGTTATTTGTAGTTTTGGGATTACGTGTTATGATGTTCGCCATATCTAGAACTGTTCCTCGATTGTAAGGTAGCCGTGGAAAGCAGACCCGAGTGATCTCTTTGGATGAGTCAGAACAACCAGAGGGAAGAGACATAGTTAACCACTTGTCAGGAATATTGTCGCCCCAGCGTGCAGCAAGCTGGAACCCATTGCCTCGACGCCAAAGTTGGGCTTCTGCTTCGCCTTTGCCAGATTTTTTGGACCCAAACAACGATTTCCCCTTTGTGGAAAGAGATTCTATCCGGCGGGAGAAAACAAGCTGGTAAAGAGGAGAGAGACAATTAAGAAACGAACGAGACACAGGCTCATTATTGAATTTAATCACCACTTTCTTGGTCTTCTTTTCACAGTGAGAAAATCCTACGGGTTCATCGGCGCGGTAAAATTGGTCAACGTGTGTAGAGACATAGTCTGTGCGATAGATGGCGGGGAAGCATATACTGAGGGATGAATGCTCGTAAACATAGTCCGTATTGCGATAGATGTAGTATATATCGAGATGTCTCCAAGATGGATTATTCTGAAACACAACAATGGCCTTGTATTGCTTGTGCTCGGTTCCAGTGTCGATAACATCGTAGATGCGACCAGAGCTACTTGGCTCTGACCAAGCAAATTCTGGCCTGAAGCTCAAATCCATCACTGCTTTCTCAAAATCTTCAGCGCCTTGCTGTGTCCTGAAGTGTAAAGAAAACCCGAGATTTGGCGCATTCTCGTCGTAGATATAAGAATAAAGGGTGTTGTAACTTCCATCTGTTTTATCCGACCGCTCTTGGCAGGTATCAGACCATTTGAGGAGAACCAGACGGGACATATCTTCGCGATTTATCTGAACTCCACTTAAAGGCATGAAGAACTCCAAACACCGTGGCATTGTTTGAGCAACGGATGGGCTAATTACTACTCTTCTGGTAGAGCGCCAAGCTTCCCCAAACGATCTTTCCAGGATGCGAATTTCGCAAGATTTGATGATGACCGGTGGATTGAGGGCCTTCATCGTTGGAGTTTTAAGCTGTTCAAGCATTTCAACAGATCCCTTGAAGACCAAGCTTTCGGTGAATTCCTTAGAATCGATTGGCTCCCTTAACCATACAGCGTCGAAGTAAGCTTTAGGGATATTGATGAATTGTGCTAGGTCCGCATCGAACTGGAAAGAGATCGAAGCACTCATATCACCGAATTTGAATGATAACGGCTCTGTTACACGAGCACCTGGGAATCCGGCCGCTGCAGCATTTGCAAGCTGAATCATTGGTGGGAGATCATCAGGTACAACTATTCGATTAGTTCAGGGACATGCACTTTGTATTCTCAATTCTTTTCATCATTCTTTTTCTTCGAGGAAAAGCAAAGATCAAAATAGAGGGAAACTTACAGTTCCGCTGGAGATAAAGAGAGCCACTCTGGTTACACAGAATGATTTTGGGCTCATTTTCGCCCTCTCGGGCAGCTAGCAATAGCATATAGGGCGCACCTTTGGTGCGCATTCGAAATTTCTTGCCTCCAATCCCTGCATTTACAAATGTTCGATAAAGAACTTTCTCTTCTTCAGCACCGGCGTCTTCTTGGTCAACAACTATCCATCGTGCATTGTCAAAGCCAAACGAGAAATCCAGTCCGCTAGTAGGCGTTTCCTCCGGTTGCAAAGGCTCCCAGATAGCACAATTTTGTGAAAGGATATTTTCGATGTCAGGTATGTCAAGGGACGTATATTGACCTAGTTCATAGTTGACACTCTAAGTAGCTGTCAGTGGTCTGGTACAGAATGATTCATTGATAATTTCAAAGGCAATAGCTTTAGACGTACCTCTGAAAGCTCCACGATTGACTTGCGATTCTCATCAGTCAGAAAGCCGGATGGATTTTCTTCTTGGAGAACGACATCGTACAGAATATATGATGTCTTTAAGAGATCGACATATGCTTGGTAGGAGACTGAATTCAAGTCTGTTGACGGACTCAGGCTGCCCCGAGCGCTGACATAGTTATGCCTCCCAGAATTGGCGAGAGTCGCACGAGCTTTCAATAACCACCAAGTAGCAACTCGCAGCCAGTCTCGAGTAATGAGTCGTCTGACCTGGAGCTCCTCATTGAGGGAAATTTCGAATAATTTGACGATCTCTGGACTTGGGACGTGTGTTGGGTTCCGTGGCTCATACCTGATCGGTCGCGCAAGCTGCTCTTTCAGACGAACTTGCCTTAATTGATCCATTGCATCCGAAACAGCATCTAAAACACGGTGGTGTCCAGGTTCCATGTTAGAGGCCTCACTGCTTCTCTCTAGCAAACTCTGTCTATCCTGAGTGTCGGAACTGTCTTCCCAAAACACTTTCTCCTGGGCTCGACCGTCAATTGATGTATCATATGGCTGATCACTTCTCTGGGAAATACTGCCCCTGCCCATCATGGTCTGGGAAGGTGAGCGATTTGTATTCAAAGACGTGGGGGACGTAGGCGCAGTGCCTGCATAAAGCGACCCTTCGGAACCCGACACTACAGACTCGGAGGAGGTTGAAGTATGCCTCCGGCGACCGCTGCCATGCTTGGCTTGACGAAGAGGAGCAACGTGAAGGCGATCTGGGTGGTATCTGTTGTCCTCCTTTGTGTCACCGGATCCATTGAGGGCAGTTCCTCTAGCACTCTGAGGTGAGACTGGAATATCGAGTTCGCGCTTAGAAGATGTGTCCAATACAGCCATGGCCTGTTCATCGTCTTCCATCGCTTGTACTATTGTCTGTTCTAAGCGGTCGAGGGTTGTACTAGCAAAGAAAATGTGTCAGTGGAGAAGAAGCCTTGGACTGTAGGTTTTCTTTGAACTTACTCCTCAATGGAGCTCATACAAAGGCTCAAATTGCAAGTATGGGCAATGAGCTTGGATCGAATATTTTCAACCTGAGCCCGTTGAGTTGACCATTTGATCCTTTGCCAGAAAGCCCTGCTTTCTCCGATACCTAAATTGCGATAATTTTCAAGGAGAGATCTGAGTTGTTGAAGCGTTTGGTAGCAGGCATCAAGACATCTTTGTAATGTCTGCTTTCGGCTCGAGTTCATTTCCTCGAAAAAGAAAGCATTCGAGTTCACATCTTCACTGAGTGTCCGAAGACTTCCTTGGAGCGACCCTAAGTTATTGACGAGACTTCGAAACCCATCTGGGGCATCCTTAGAATAGGGGCGGCATTGATTATAGAGCTCCCAGGTGGCTCTTGCGAGGGTCGGGATATCAAGAATACCACAATTTGATGGCATACTGCTAGAGAGGGAAAGAGAGAGACCAGGAAATACTAAGTCTCAGTTCCAAGTACTAGCTTGTTCATCACGAAGACCCTGCTTCATAAACTTTGCGCCCGTGTCGCAGCTTGACGCCACCTAAGTAAGCAGCAGTTAGCCTTGCGAGAGGGGCGTCAACAACAAAGCTTTTGGCAATGGAGGTTGCTGATGAGTAGGTGAATCATAAGATAGAAAAGAGCCACCGGCGGGGAACCAAGCAAAGTACGGAGTACAAGGAGTGATTCCAAAGTAGACACGAGCCACGGGACACGGGTCAAGCAACAAGTGAGAAGGAGAGAAAGAAAGATTTGACCCCTGTAGCTCTAGTGAAGGACTTAGCGATGACGCTGACATACACGAGGCACTTGCAGCCAAGCCAAAAATTGGGGGCTACTTGACCCAGGTTTCCACAAACAACTTTTCTATACGACTTTCTTTTTGTTGATCATCGATTCGCGACAGGTACTAATTAGTGTTAGTGGAGAGAATGTGTAGTCCCTCGCTCGGTTGGACCCCGGATTTCCCCGGATTTCGTTGCGATGCGGGCGCTGCACATTCACAGCGCGCGCTGGAGTGCATCTCATACAAGAAAAAAGCTGTTTACTATAGATTACTAGTATATCTGTATATGGATTCTACTCTATTTAAGTGTGTAGTGAATTGTACGTCATTAGTAGTAGTGAAGCTAGGAACTAACAACTAGTGAGAGATACCAGTCTACTCTCACTTCACAATGTCTTCTTCAGACTGAACTTCCACACGTTTCCACGATCCAAATATTCCTACTTCATTCCAACAATCAAAGTGAAGCCGAAGAAAAGAATAGTCCCTCCGTATTTACTTGATTGACCCTCTTTTCTCCACTTTTCTTTGTTTCTTCAGCTTCAGCCCCACCATCCCAGACAGACACCTCAGGCAGGAACTGATGATCGCCCCTGATTCAAGCAATCCACTCTTCTTTTTCAATCGCAACGCGATATCTTTCACTCTTTTTCTTCTTCTCCCTGCTTACCTCTTGACCTCCTCCGCGTATTGCGACGCGCACGAACACACCCAAACCCCATTCCAAATCGCATCGGTTTCATCAACGCGACTCGTGAGGTCTTATCCTATCCACCATGCCTTCCAGCGAAGGTTTTACCATCGACGCGCCAACGATGCTCTGCATCGCATTCGCGCTCTCGTTCATGCCAATCGCCTACCTCTTTGGCAATGCTCTCATCCCATCCTCCAAAACACGCAACCGTATCCTATTCTACTGGCACTTCTACGACGCCCTCACCCATATCTTCATTGAGGGCTCATTCCTCTACGAGTGCTTCTTCAGCTTCGCCACTGTCGCAGGCATCCATAATGTGGAGCCTTTCTTCTTGAACCAGCGCGACCGTGTTTATGGTCCTGCCTACGGCTCTGGTCCCAGTAGCCGTCTCTGGCAGGAATATGCCAGAGCTGATCGTCGTTGGGCCGGTGCTGATCTCACTGTCGTCTCATTGGAGCTTTTGACTGTTTTGCTGGGTGGTCCTGCCGCAATCTATGTTTGCTATCAGCTTTATCGATCATCGAATGAGCGTCTCGCTTCGGAGGTTCGTGGTTCGGCAAAGGCCAAGCTCTGGTTTGTCGCAATTGCCTTGGCGATTGCGGAGCTTTATGGTGGTTTTATGACCTTTGCTCCGGAGTGGTTGACTGGCAGCTCGCAGTTAGCCACTGAGGACCCCGTTTACTTGTGGTTCTATCTTGTCTTCTTCAACACCCTCTGGGTTTGGCTTCCCCTCTGGGTATTGTGGGAAGCTGGCAAGGAGCTCAGTTCTGCCTTTGTATCGAAGGAAGTTCAAGTCGACGGACGGAAGAAGTTGTAAGGAGCCCGACGCTTTATAGGCGGAGGGAAAGGCACAGTCTGGCGATGGAGATATGAAGAATTTGTTCCATGCCTTAGTTGCAACATCTGGCCTAAACTAGACATATGCCGGTTCTTGCTTACCAGGAGGATCTTAACCCTATGAATCAAATTTAAATCGCAAAACGATATCCATGATCGCTCCATGTCTGATTTTTCCACACTACTCTCGTGTAACTCCAGACGCTCTCCTTTTACAGACTTTGCAGGCAAAGCTTCAACCTTGGATCATATCAGCGGTGTAAATTGAAGTGGAATTTTGGCTCATGTAACAAAAAGAAAGGAAAATGCAATTATATACTATACAAACAATGGCTTCGCATAATCAGATGGATCGTTACTCAATCTTGCACGAGGTATGAAATCCCTTTCGGGATGACCAGGCTCAATCTGAGGCTCACCCGC
The DNA here is from genome assembly GCA_020086695.1 of Penicillium sumatraense. Lineage (NCBI taxonomy): Eukaryota > Fungi > Ascomycota > Eurotiomycetes > Eurotiales > Aspergillaceae > Penicillium > Penicillium sumatraense. The sequence continues at coordinate 1,258,245 of JAGIKU010002025.1, read as the reverse complement.
GCTCCTTATCCCAGAACCAATGATAGAAGCTCTTCCACTCTGTCGCCTCGTCTTCAACATAATCACCCACAAGTTCTGCTGTCTCATTGACCTCGTCTGGAACAGGAGGAACCTTCAGACCGGAAGAAGCATCAACGCCATGCGCGGCACTGGCATCCTTTGCTGCAGATGCTGCGGCTGCAGCCGCCGCATTGGAGCTCGTATCAACATCCACGTTGCCAGAATGAATGGTGAGTGCCTCTTCGGCGCCCTCCTTTGTTTTCTCTACCAGATCTCGAGCACCTTCGCGTGCGACTTCGCTGAATTCCTCTGCCTGCTCGCGTGCGCGTTGAATCAGCTCCTCGGGAGACGGATAGCGGCGGAATACCATTAGTAGGAAGTAATAACCCTTGACAATGGATGAATAGACGGCATCCTTTGCCAACATGGTGAATCCGTGGGAGAAAAACCCCTTCAGGACTTCACCCGAGAGACCGGCGTAAAGTGCCAAGATGCCTTCCGTGCGAGCGATAGACACAACTGTCGAGATGATTTGGGGGGTTAATTTGGAGAGAAGTGACGAAGGACTCTTTTCACTTGAAGCGCCCTGAGATGATCCCAAGGCCTGTGCTCTTGTTTTCGCGAGAGAAAATGGATAAGTCACTGACGAGGCAGCCGACTTGCTCAATGCAGCCAATAAGAAAGTCATCGCAGCAGAAGGCCGCTCACGCTTAGCACGCGGCAGTAGAGCATATTTGAGAATTTCGTTCAGGAAGAAGGTAATAGATGGGTTGAGAGTCAAGATTAACGTAGCCGAATACCCAGACCAAAACCCTTGAAGACCTTTTTCGGACTTAATCTGGGCGGCTATATCAGCTGTGGTTAATTCTTTCCCACCCTTACCCGCCTTGCGGGCTGCGATCTGCTTGCGCGTCACAATATTTGCGAGTGGCGTGGTAAATAGCTTTGCAAAAGAACCAGCTACAACGCCGACGGCGAGCTCGTCAAATATAGGAAGAACGATGTTTTTGCTCTTTGCGGCCTTTGCAGCGCCTACGCGTGCGATGATCCGTCTTTGTCGGACTGTGTTGTATGCGAGGAAGAACAGAAAGGAGTCAAGAACTGTCTTGAAGGTATCTTGTGCTAAACCGGGGTAGAATCCGGCAAAGCCTTGTTCTTGGTAGATCTTATATGCCGCATCGACAATGCTTTTATATTCCTCTTCGTCATCACCGCCTTCCTTTGATTTGTCCTTCTTTTGCTGTGTTTGTAGACGAGCGACGATGACACTGAGCGGGTAGACGACGACACTGGAGATAGCTGATCCCACGGCTCCGGCAACTGCATTCCCTAAGACGGGTAAGGCAGGTCCACGAAGGGCAGCTGCTTTCCAATCTTCTTTCGGGTCCTGAGTATCCCAGCGGTAGGAGGGGTGGAAGGCATCCTAGGCAATGACCATCTTGTTAGAGTATGCGGTCGGCGTTCAAGGAATAAAGACGTACCAGCTGTGACTCATAAGCAAGTTTGAATTCTGGCATCGTGTATCCAGAAGGGACAATGTCCCTCGTTTTCGAGATGAAATCGGATGTCAGATGTCAGATGTCAGATGTTTTGATTGTTGGTAATCACCAGGCGATCCGTACGCCTGCCGGACCAGCTGGTTGGTATGTGCAGATTGAAAATGGGTGCGATGAGAATGAGATGATGCTGAAATGAATGCAGTTAGCGACCGGGAGAGATAGCCTTAAGGGGTTTATGAACGTGAAGGTGTCGCAGTACAAGACCGAGGTTGCGGAGAATCGATTACATCATGCCGATCATGTGGTCTGTGCAGGGTTGGCTGATGGAGGAGACAAACAGGGAGACTACAGCTGGAGGATAGAGTGGCACCACTGGGATTCTCCTCAATATTCATTACTGGAGCAGGGTACTTACTACGATTGCCTAATTATCGCACAGGATTACTTGGAAACATTTATAATACTAAGATCGTTTTCATTCCTATTGATCCAATAAACCCTCGCAAGCCATAACAGAGACCATAACCACCAGAACCCCAGCCAACCGTAATCCAGTCGATCAACTGAATCCAGCTAGGCAAAAAAAAAAAAAAGAAAGAAAGAAATCGAATTGATTGACGAGCAAAACACAAATCCATCACACCATAGCGCATAAAGTCCAGCTGCACCCATTCCAGATAAGGTAATCAGCATGGTCGGACATCCATTATCCGAAATGTAAGATATTTCATTGAATTGAAAAGAAACAGCTTAACCACCGAAACCGTAGAGGGTACGGCCCTGGCGCTTGAGAGCATAGACAACGTCGAGAGAGGTGACAGTCTTGCGCTTGGCGTGCTCGGTGTAGGTGACGGCGTCACGGATGACGGACTCGAGGAAAGACTTGAGGACACCACGGGTCTCCTCGTAGATCATGGCGGAGATACGCTTGACACCACCACGACGAGCGAGACGACGGATAGCGGGCTTGGTGATACCCTGGATGTTGTCGCGCAAAATCTTGCGGTGACGCTTAGCGCCGCCCTTGCCGAGGCCCTTGCCGCCCTTGCCGCCTAAAGGAAGGAGGTTAGCATTTGGTCGGAATCACAAGTATGATTTTTATCATTAATTTGTGGACAGTGAGGTATGTTGATGCCGATGAGGTCAAGCCATGAAGAGATAGAGTGGCAAGTGGGACTCTAAGTATAGATAGTGTGATCTAGCCAGGTCGGGCAAGGTGGAATGTATGTGTGCCTGAGTGTTCAGGCATGAAGACACTAAGTATGGCCACAGATCACGTGTTCTCCAGGGGCATCATCACGACCGACCTCACGACAACAACAAACAGGTCTATCGACAAAAACAAAAGGAATAAGGATATTACTCACGTCCAGTCATGATGCAAGTGTAAAAGAATTGATGGATTTAGATGAAAATTGATGGAGAAGTGGTAGTGGAAGAGGCGTTCGGAAGTACTAAGAGTACTAGACGCGTCGAAAAGTTGGCGGGGAGGATGAAAGAGGAAGAAAAAAAAGAGGAAAGCCAGTCAGAAGAGCGGGGGGGGGACAATAGGCAATACTTAAATACGTGGACTACGCGTGATTTCGGGGGTGGGTTGAGATTAGCTAAGCGAGAGGATTTCGCATTCTGCAATGCGGCGGTGATTGGATGAGCAAAAGAGTGTTATGAAGGACTGGTTTCGAGCGCGTTTTTCCAGGCATGGGGGGTGCCCGCATTTCCTTGCCGGCCGCTTTGCGCGGGTCTGCGGGTCACGTGGTGATAACGCTTCGATTCGGTGGGGCTTGGAGAAGTGACCCGCGGTGGGTACCCTACAAACTATACAACTTGAGGCAACTATTTAGTTAACTCTCTAAGGTAGAGTGGGCAAAAAATATTCTTTAAATGATGATATGATATTTGATACAACGGTATCTGATTTGTGAGCTATGTATCAGGTAACATGTCTATATGTAGCTCTAAACTTCTGTAGGAAGCAATTTCCATACACTATATGAACTCTACGGAAGAAAGAACAAAACCATGACTCAAATCACATTCATTCGTATCCCTTATGTCAAAGACTACGTCGTTGTGAACAAATCGTAGACATTCTGAACTGCGGATCATATCTCATGCAAATCCATCACAACCGTTCGTCTGATCAAAATGATCAGATCAGATCAGAGGCAATGGGACAAAGACGCAAAGAAAAACGTGACTAAAAAAATGAGAAAACCACCCCATAACACCATGCAAAGCAAATAAAAACAGGCTAACGAACACAAATGCATCGAAAATGGAGGCAGGTGAGACTAAAAGGTGACTTTTGGAGGGAAAATGGAGATCTGCGAGAAAAGCAGAGAAGAATCGAAAGGGGGCCTCAGAGTAATGATTGTGTCGCTTCGCAACACAACTCACGCAAAAATAGAAAAAGACAAGGAGAGGAGACAAGAAGGAAAAAAGAAAAAGAAATCAAGGCAAACCAAACTGGCGCAAATTTCGTATTCTCATCATGCGTAATCAAAACAATTGCAGACATGTTCAAGAATCATGAACACCCCACAGGTAATGTGGTATCCAACCACATTGGGCAGCACCCACGTCGATAATTTCTCCCGACGTAAAGCTCTGTCGGCCCAACGCCTTGAAAAGTGCTAGCGATTAGCCCCCGCGGTTTATTATACATCGCAAGAACTGAAATCGTTTCACACTCGCCGCGGCCTTTGAGCAACAATAGTCGATCATCAAGTGTATCTCGGAGCAGTAACCTCATACGTGAAAGCAAAAAAAGAAATTCTTCACTGAGCGCCGACTAGGGGAAGGTATGGACAATCGGCAACTCGGGGGAAAGAAAACGAATCAATGGGCGGATCCATCTCCAAAAAAGACATATCGAAATCTCTTCAACGAAACTGTTAACAAGATGCAAGGTGTGGCGAGAAGGGATTGTAGCCGGACTCCGTGACGGTCAAGCGTTTTTAAAATGTCACTCACCCTCGGATGACTGGCGATGATTGAGGGTCCTTCATAAATCCATTCTGCAATGAGTTGTAGGGGAATCGAAAGGACATAGGGGAAGGTGATGCCCGCGGCGAGGATCGCGGACTGGCAGCTGGTGGCGAAGAGGATGCTGGTCGAGACTCGTGAGATGCCTCAGCTGCAGTCGGCTCCTTCGGGGCGGGGGAGCGAGGTGAAAGAGGAGGCGAAGGGGCCCCAGATGAGAAGTATCTGGAAGCTGCCTCTCCGTTGACGTTGACTGAATAGCTCTGGGGTTTCGGTGGTGAGGATTTCGGAGTACCGTACTAAAAAGATTGATTAGTCGAGCCCCATGGTGAACAGGTGAACAAGCGACCTACAAAGCAGTACTTATCCACCAACTCTTTGTACACCGAGGACTCGAGGCATGGTTTGCTAGACACCAGTGAGGATGGTTTCAAGGCATCCTTTTGAGCATTCTCGCTCACAGAAGACTTCTGGCAAGCGCCAGTCTCCAAATCCTTCGCAACTGGGCTGCCCGAAACTGCGTCCGAAGTATGGCCCGATCGGGCCCGCGCGGTTAGCGTGGTTCGATCGACCGGTGGCTTAGTCTTCATTGCGGCAGTTAATGACGCTCCAAAGTCATAGCGGTTGCCGAAAGCTTGCTGACTCGGCTTCTCACGTCGCTTGGGCGGACCGACGGTGTCAATGTCATCTGATGCAGCCCGGCTCAGTGGAGGCGACTTCGTCGAGTTGAAAGGGTTCGAGAAGGGAACGTTCTTGCCGACGCTGGATGCATCATCAAAGGATGACGGCATGGAGTGCGGGCGAGTATGAGAGCCGGTGAAAGATCGACTGCGAGGTATGGCCGGGCGTGCTCCAGTGGATGTTCTGGTGTTAGATTGATTGCCTGAAGTTACTGGCTTCTGGGACTTGAGGAAGTCCACCCGATAGTTCATGCCGCTGTTGTTGTCCCAGTACTCTTGACCAGAAACATTGTATCGAATGCAAACAAACATGGTCTTGTTTTCCAACTTCGCCTGGTCATCGAGCTTGATATCAAAAGAGAATCGGTCGTATCCATCATGCGGATGGGTGTGACGAACATCATGGCAATATGAGGCACTAACTTCCGACACCGTTCTCCAAGAGTCAAAGGTGAATCGAGCTGCAACATGCTTGTGGAAATCAAGGTTGGCTACAGCAACAGATCCAATTAATGTCGTCTTATCCGCAGACAAGAACAGTCTCTCCAGGCGGGCGGGCAGAGTAGTACGCGACGACAAATCCTTAGGGAAATTGGAAAGTCGCAGCTCCCATTCCCATGACGAAGCTTCCTTACTCGCACTACGACCGAAAGGAAATTCGGCCGCGGTATCGTGGCTGTCAACAGGGGACGTCTCTGCACTGACTGCTAGAGGTCGGTCTAGCTGCAAGAAGTGACGGATATGTTCCAGTTGGGAGTCAAAATGCACTGCTTTGGCGAATACAGGAGTGCCTGGCATACTGGAAGGACGGCGGCGAGCAGTTGCCGGTCGAAGTGCGGGTCGAACTAGTTCACCAGACTTCTTTCGAACCATGGGAGGCTTTGGTGACATATCAGCATCACTGTCATCGGGAGAACTCGTTAGTGCCTCCTCCCGTTTATAATCGATTGCAGTTTCGGTTGAAGATCGAGAGTGGGCGATCTTTCGGGCCTCTTTGGACAATCGAACGAGGTTCGGCTTGAGTGGCTTGTGCTCTGGCTTTGTTGATACTTGACTGGATGAGGGCTGGGCCTCAGTGCCTATTTGATCCGCGGGTCCCATCTTCTTTGGTTGCCGTTCCGGCGAGCTTTCCTTGCGTTGTTCAATTGATCGTACGGCGGCCTCGAGTTCCTCAAGCTTGATTTCTCCGTAAGGCGAAGATTCCTCGTCTGAGTTCGGGGCCGATTCGGGGGGTGAAATCACCGCCCCGGGTGGAATGGCAGCATTATTTAATGGGGGTGGTGATTGACGGAGACTGGTATTGGGGTCAATAGCTGGAGGAGAAAGACGAGAGGCTGATTCCGAGAAGGAATTCACGGTGGGTTTGCTGCAGATTGACGGGCTTCTGCGATGCCGACGAACGTACGATGTGGAAGAGTAATTGCGGGAGCTCTGCACGCGTGCGGATGCAGATCGGGCTAACCCAGGCCTCTCAGGACGAGCCTCTGGAGAGGAATCACTGTACTCGATATGCTGCGTGGAGAGCAACGTCTTCAAGGGCGCAGTGTATGGCATCCGGCCGACTTGTGTGTCTCAACACAAGAAGGTGAAGGATAGAATGGTGTAAAGGGCGAGCTCTGGGGTGGGGTTGGGAGGAGGTAAGAGGGTCGAAATATCGACTCAGGAAGTCCTAGTAAGGAGTAAAGAGCTCCGGTCAGTCAATGTACGACGAATTTTTTTTATTTTTTATTTTTTATTCTCGAAAATAAAAAATAAAAGAAATAAAAAATGAACTGTGGCAAGAGAGGCGGATAGTAACGGACGATGACGGAAAAGGCATAACCATGCACATCAGACAAGATTGAGATGGGCCAGGAGGGACGAATGAAGGAGGCCGGGTTGGTGCAGAGAAGATGCAGATGGTGGCACCGGATGGCGAGAGGAAAGAGCCAGTGGACAACAAGGAGCAGGGAGTAAGAGTATCACGAAAGTCACACCAAGCTGGTCGGGGCGACAATGGGAGAAGGAAAGGGAAGTGAAAGAGAAGAAGAAGAAGAAGAAGGAAAAAAGGCAAAGTGAATTATAAAGAGGCAAGTTGAAAATGGAAAAATGGTTGAAGGTGAGAATGGTGAATGCAGTGAGCTTATCAACTTACTCATAAGAAGGTGTTATCAAACTGAAGTGGCGAGATGGCGTATCGGCGGGGGGAGGATCGCAGTGGGCCGATAGCGAAGAATGGTGGAGTGAGAGATGAATAGAAAGAAAATAAAAATGGTAGGGGGTGAACCCAGATAATAATAAAAAAAGGAATATATAAAAATGCAAAATGCAAATGCCAAAAAGAAAAAAAGAAAAAAAGAAGAGAAAAAAAGACAGCAAGCAAAGCAAGTAGAATGTACAAAAGCTCCGGCGCAGCCGCGGGGGCGAATGGGATGATCGAGTAGGGCGATCACCTCACTTCGTACCTCAGAAGTACCCAAGAAGTCGTGATGGCGGGAGGCAAATTTACCAAGCCATTGCCGCTCTGACCGTTAGGGGTTGACGGAATCTGGTTAGGATCCTCGAATTGAAGTCCTTTGAGGAATTGGGGGATGGGAAAAGTAAGAGAGAAAAAAAAGAAAGAGAAGAGAATGAACAGAGAGAGAGATAAGCCTAGCAATATACTGGTGGATTAGGGGGGGTGGGAATAGTACTACGACCTCGACCTTGAAAAATGGATTTTAGTCCCGAAAAAAAAAGTGGAACAAGATAAATAAAGGACTTCAAGCGCCTGGGAAAACCGGTGCGGCTTGCATCGACTCCGCTTTCGATGCTCGTCAGTGCGTCCCGTATACTTCGGGCTTGGGGACACGCAGAGTGGGGCGGGGGCTTTTTCCACCTTTTTTTTTTCTTTCTCTTTTTTTTTTTATGTCTCCATTTTCATTTTCATTTAATCTAATTTCAATGGATTTGACATACTAGTATAAGGTATACTCGAAGGTTTGATCACTATAGATATCAGTAGAAAAGTACTACTTTTATACTTCGTAAGTGAGATCTAGAATACACCGGTACACCCTACACCCTACAATAAATCAATTAATACACTATTGTACCTCGTAGGAAGTTACTAACTGCTTCGCACATGGCTGCATGAGGCCCTCCATTGGATTCTCTTCGGACTACAACCCTCCTGCTCAGCCCACTCCTGGCGCTAAACCTTGGGGAAAGTCCACTCTTTCGCAATCTGTCTGTGTTCCCTGTTTCTGGACTGACGTACTGCAACTGTACAACAGATGCCTTTGTGCCCCCCCCTGAGCATTCCGATCACCGATCACGGGGATCTTCAAACGCGACGAGGATGTCAGTGGCATTGTGGCAGATGTGGCAGTTGTGGTAGAAGAAGAGATAACAAGCCTGGGGTGATCTGAGCCATGGTCGCGAAGAACCAGAGGATCTCTTGGTAGCTTTTTTCTTATCAGGAGAGGCCCGAGTCCCTTGGGTCAGTGGTTTTTGTACGCCTGGACTCTGGTATCCAACTCCGTACACACACTCCCTCCCTCCCTCACTCACTACTTCCCCCCACAGCCCGTCTCGCCCATCCTAAAGATGCAGGATTGGGGGATACACAGTGCGCACGTCTTGAAGCACCCATACCATGATCATTCACTAGTCCCAAGTAAGATGCGACACGCAAAATGCCCCTCTCTGATCGCATCCCGCGTCACATTAGAACAGAAACAGGTTCGGAGAAATGCCCCATACAACGGGGCCATACAATTGAAACCATGGACGAACTGCTCTGCTCGCCTTGCATTGGATCCATTCATCAATTCAGATTCACTCAGATTCGTATCATCCTGTTCGCTTCTTATTCCTCTTCTTTTTAATCTTTTTGTTACTTTACTTTTTTACTACTTTACTATTTTACTATTTTTTATTTTTTACTTTTGTTTTAAATTTTTTTTATTTTCGTGGAATACCAACAATGCAAGGAGTCGCTATCCCGAAACCCCCTCCTGTAGTGAGACGCGCCGTTGAGAAGATGGAAGATGGGATATGACAATCAGAAAATCCGAAAATATCAAAAATATCAGAAATAGGAGATATCAGCGAATGAGTATCCATTATTAACCCTATTTGGTTGTATCCCCCTGTAACACAAGCTGAAATGGGAAGGGAGTCCACGAAATTGGTCCAGGCGTGAAAAATTCCTCTGTGACATGCAGCGTGCAGTGGGATATCGCACGGTGGATCGACAAGCCTGCACTCCGTACTCCACCAACTCCAGTGTGCCGCGAAAGCCGGAGACTGCGGTGCCGACCGAACCCGGGGTTTATCAACGGACCGGGGGTAGACCCAATTTTTGACAGATTTCCTCGTACAATAGACTGTGGTGTAGGTTGTAATAACCATTAAAGTCAATCGATCTGCAATCTGTTCTCAAATCCGATCGACCTATCTGGTTCAGATAAATCAGGTAATAATCTAGATTCAATGGATATATGAAGTGTATAATAATGTGCTAGGTGACTACCCTAGCTAGGTAGTTACCTATGTATCTAGGCATAGTGTATGTAATATGGTAAGCAGGTAATTCGTCGTAATGCCACGCAGAACGTGCATGACGTCAATATGCATTGACAGGCCCGAGGGTCGCGACTTCCTTGGTTTGCGCCTCCTTGGCAAAGGGTCTGGGCCCGCTATAGCCAATCCCGAAGTATACAGCTTCAATGCATTAACTACTAGTATACTCTGTATACTAGCAGATAGCTAGTACGAGTTTGTCACTTTATACTCCGTACTCTCTGGACACTTCTAGCTGAGATCAACCGGGAAATACTTATCAGCCGCAGAACTGGGAATATAATTGATATTATCCTTGTTAGCAATGCTTTTCCGTCGTACCTACCACTTGCGACCGGGCCATTGTTACTGCAGCCAGTGCCACCGTCGACTATTTCGGTGGTTACACTTAGAAGCGCGTTCTGAGATCCTATTTATATGAGGAAAGTAATAGCGAGGGAGACCAATTGAATGGTATTGAGTATATTATTTATATAATATAAACAGAATAATGGGAAATCAACCACTAGTCAATAGGTATTGTATCCCTGTAAATTACAAACTGTCACTACTACTAGTAGCCAGTAACATCTACTTCACCACCGGTGCCCTAGATAGTACTAGTAGTAGTACTAATAGAGTATATTTCTATCAAATACATTATTGTTATGTACCATAATTAGCCCCAGAGATATAGTACTCTGCTGACTTGTTTCATCGTCCCGTCCCAAACATTGACAACGGTGCATGTCTTACAGAGAAGGCAAATCTACTAATATTGCAAGCCATTACGCCCTATTGTTCCTGTCCATTGCGACTCTATCAACGCCCGGACCATCAAACCCCTTATTTACTGGGTAGTTCTTTGTTCGATTAGCGGCGCAGAATTTTCCTCAACGATTTTGCCACCAGGGTGGAAAGTAGAGCTGGGAGGTGGCTCTACGATATTAGATTTCCACCTTGCCGCGCTAGAACTCAGAGAGGAAAAGCCGGTCCCCATCAAGCCCCCATCTCCACCCCAACAGAGGTCGAGACTACTCTAGCGGCGTTCATCTGACCAGCCTGCCGCGATCGTCCCTGAGCCTGCAGTACAAGGCTCCCATGCTGATCTCTCCGGATTTTTCAGTCCTTCAAACATGTCTCCTCCACCATGCCCCTCCCCCACAGGGACCACATACGGAGTACCTACATATGTAGATACACTCCAGGGAGGGGTTATCACGTTAATTTGGGACCCCTCCCTCCCCCCATGCATCTCCGGGCGTTCATTCTCAATCGAATCTGGTTCGACAAGAAAAGTATGAACACAGAAAAAGGTTTAGCCTTATCGCTCATTGCAAAAGAAGTCTCGGCCGCATCCAGCTGCAAGGTCGCAGAAAGTTCAACCATAGCGGTACCCGACAACTCCAGGCGATAACGCCTGTTGGCTGGTCTACCCCCTTCCCAATGCCCCTAATACCCTAATTGATCATCAAAACCTGTAACAGCTCCCGTGCACTTTTCGTCTGATATCGATCTTGGGGATGCACAAAATGCAATGTGGGATCCATTTTTGCTGTAGTCATCCCCTCACCGAAGTCGCGATATGGACAAAGGTTGAGCTCAGGGCATCTATGGCACCACCCGAACCACGCCTCTTCCTGTCGCAAATCATCGCTGTGAAACCAACCCTCTCTTTTCATCCCTGAGGGCCGAAGCGCCCGAACGCTCTGACCAACTCCTACCAACGGCCATCTCAACTCTAGGATTGGTAGTCTGGCTCGGAGAGTTCAGCCCTAGATCTTAGCCTCTAGACACATCGGCGTTGCTTACTCAGTGTTTTCATATAACTTTCGATCGACAGAGCTTTTCAGAGCTTTTTGAGAAACTTTCTTAGGTTCGCTTCTTTGATCCTCATTTCCCAAATTGCGTAAATCTACACCGCTCGCGCGCCAGTTGCTTCAGCTACTAGATCGCCGTACCAATGGCCCCTGTTGGCTCTGTTTTCATTCACCGGAGAACATCCTCGCCTGGGCCCTCTACTCCGTATACGGCCCCCGCCCTCCCTGAGCGCTCTGGTGGCTGAATGGCTAAACCTACCCTGGGGGCTCTCTTCTCGTTTCGGCAGACTTGCTCCCGAGCTCTGTCCACCATCGAATTGACTAACCATCTTGACCTACTAGTACGAGGAACCATCACTCAAGCCTATCGACCCTATATGAATCCGCTACCATGAATACGTACCTCAATGTCTAGCCCACCGCCACGCAGTTGCCACCAATACTCAAATTGATGAATGAGAAGGACTCAATGGCTTGAGGGAGAAAGGTTGGCCGCGTCGCGTATCTGGGATACAGTGATGGCGAACAAGGATACGCATACGCATCCCCCGCGGTGGATCAACCCTGATGTCAATTATTTGGTAACGCACACCATTCGTGTTGGGGATTTGACATACTATCTGTGGAGGATCTACTCTGGGGATGCTGACTGCGTGCGGTGCTGAGCCCCCCTGCCCATATTTGCGGGGAATACTGCTCTCTTCTGATAGGGAAGGCGGGCCGCGAATAGAAGCTGCTGCTATACCCAGGCAGTGCTTCAGCCTTATCTGCCTTGTCCTAGCTCCTTGTTCTGGGAAATATCGGCGTTTTCCCGGATCAATTGATCCTTCAGAAGCAGTACCTAGAATTGCCTAAGCATCAATGGGTAGATTTGCTTTAGGATAATCAATTGCATTCCTTCGAACCTATTTCATAGTACTGACTCTCTAATCAGCCAAGCTTGGTTCTTCCTGGAAGCTCAAGAAGATATGCTTTTGCCCAGCCTGAGTTGGCAAGCTAGTCTCAGCTAACTCTGTACAGTAAAATGTACATCTCACCTGAGATCACCCAGCACCTAGTACATCTGTGTGTGGAATCACCATGCAAGCAACCCCTAGGCACATTTCAATGTATTGTGGGGCAACGCATGACTATTGTTATTTCCTGCAGGAGAGGGACACGTTGTTGGGCAATCTAAAGAGTACTTTCTGGCAACAAGGGACGTGCCATTAGCAGCTAGTACCTACTTAGGTAGCCCCTAATTACATAGCAACCAACGGCCCCCATATTCATTTCAGCATAGTGATCTTCTCCGCAGTATGTGCAAAGCGATGCGCTCAGGCGATCATGGGCCTGCAGGCTTGGTCCGTGCGATGAGGGTATACAGAAAGATACAGCTTGTACATAAACGCTCTAGTCCACAACGTATGCGATAAATAGCAATGTATACATACTTGGGCACGCTTATGCATAGCATGAGACTGGCGCAGTCCACCCTGCCCCGCCAAGACATACGCCAGTCAACCAGTCGACCGTAGCCTAGATTTCTCCGTGCGGCAGTCAGTGCGTAAGATCCCGTTGATACGACTCGATGGTTGGCGGTTAGTAGTGGGTCTAGTGGCTGCATGTAGCTTGGTAGACTGCACTCCGTACATCAGCAAGTGCATTAGTGCGGCGAACTGACAATTTTGACGCACGTTAGAGGTCAGTGCAAGGCATCATCTGGGGATTCTGCGTTTTATTTCTCTACAGAGTACATATCCTAATCTCAGGGGCTACGGGGTTTTAGTTCTCGTGAATGCGGAGGATCGTCTTCTTCCGCAAGTATACTCCGAGAAACGGAGCCCGGTTTCCATCTGGGCCTACGCTGTACACTTTTCATTTGCCGATACGGCGCTAAAAAAGAAGAATTCGTGTTTGTAGCACGTACCGTACCTCTGACCAACAGAGAGGTTTCAAGCTATGGCGTTCTCTTTTCTCGGCGGAAACTGCCTCCCATCTATCAAGGTTCCACCCTGCCTTCGTATACCAGCGGGCCTGAGAGCGGAACCAAAGTAGCTCCCGTAGTCTAGTCTACTTCAAGTCGATCATAAGAGTCTCGCGCCAGATCATGAAATCTTTAAAGCTCGGTTCTCCAATAAGCAACCGAGCATACCGCGAGAAGCGGTGACGATCAGGCCATCCTAGCAAAAAACGGTTGAGTATGTACATATTGAAGCTGTACGCGCAAATCAAATCCCCGAGCATTGCTCGTGCGACCATGCACCGGCCCTGCAGGCCGTCATGAGACAGCATTGCGCGATGCTACCGGAATCCCAACCATTTGATACGCCTTTTCCCAACCCAAGCCTCATATTTCACCGTGGCGGGAGAGGCGCCCGCCGTCGTCGCGCTACCGTCGGGTTAGAATCCACTTAGGAATCGTAACTGAGCGCTGCCGGTGCACTCTACTCCTGATAACACACGAGAACGAATCAAACTCAAACCATGCCTTTGTGTGCAACTGAGCCACGACGCACTAATGAGAGCTGGGTTCCCTAGTTGCCTTACTCCTGACGCTGACGAAGGTCTCCGATAGATGCGTTTCTTAAAATCGAGAAATTGACTGTCTCAGTGGCTGTTGTACAGTCAGCCCTCTATCTAATAACCCCTGGGGAGGCTATAGTTGATAGTCTGTTATGAGAAGCCGATTTCCCGTAGACGAGTTTCGCGCAGACAATAATATCCGGTGCTATAGTGCGCCCGTGACCTGGTCTAGGGACAAACGAACGTCCATCCGCAAGTGGAAATGTTTCTAACATGACAAGAAGGGATCAAAGAGCCCACGGCCCCAATCTGCTTCCCGCAGAGGTACGCGGGGTGAACTAGTTAGCCCCAGGGGAAGGCTATCCTGATGGCTGTCAATTACTTGCCCAAAATTTGGTCTAGCCTTTGATTCAGACCATAAAATCTATTATTATGACCAGCGGTTATTATCTTTTAGTAGTATATGACTAAAGACTTGCTTTGACTAATAGTGTAATTGACATCGACGACCCCCACTCAAGGTGATGCCGAGAATCCTATCAGCCCATCAGGAGCTCTATCTTTGAGTCGAATGCCTGAACTAGTATCAACTTGAGTAAAGATATGGAAACCCTCAAAACACATCCCCCGCGGAGACATGGAGTGCATATGTGGCCTTGCGGTCTTACTGCGGGGTGCATCTTTCCCACTCTGCTGTAGCTGCAGGAGTTAGTTCTAGCCGCTGATGTCGTGACTTTTCGCCCTTCTCACTCCTCACATTCACAGGCAAACTGGAAGTTCCCGAGATCATGAAGAAACCCCGCGTCGTTACTTTCTTTGCGGTGTCAGCATTCGTGCCCCTCAACGCCAAAGCACCAGAATTTCACGTCACGAGCTCACGGAATAATCTGGAACCTACCCAAGGGGTCGGAATTGACTGTTGTCAATCTTCAGAGAGTCGTCGTACACCGTAATCAACGGACTCATTTCCCCTCTTTTTCTCCCAAACACCAACAAACGCTGTACTCCTCCTCTTTCCCCGTACTCTTGCCAGCCACAACCGAGCCAGGGCGTTCAGACCCCAGATTGTACACCAGCTGCATGATCTTCCCCCGCTCTCTAGAGACAAGGGTCTTTCTCTGCTCCTTGAGATATTGGATGTTAGCAGTGGTTGTCTTCCCCCGTCCACACGGCTGTCTACCGTTTCACGCTTGCATCGTGCGCCGGGATCTCCGCGTTGAATGACCTTGTGCAGATACTGATGAGAGCCCCCGGATGCATCGGTCACACAGGTAGAGATTCTTCAAAGCACATGATGTCTAAGGAACAATCTTTCGTTCCGAAAGCTCCGGCATGGTACGTATTCAAGCAGCCATAGCCACCACCGATGAAGAACCGCTGGAAGTAAACATCGTAGTAAAGCTATCAGAATAGCAGAGCCATTGTAGAGCTGTTTCACTTAGCTATGTGGAGAAACAAAATTGTCCCATAACATCGAGAGTTGGAAGACTCCTCTTTTGCCCTCCCCTCCTCAGCTAGCCCATCCAAGCCTTGGATAGTCTGCCACTGCTCTGCATAAACTCACACACTCACCCATCGTGTACACAAAGTCAATTCTTCGCATTCATCGTAGACTCGGACTCTTTGACGCTGAGTTGTTCCTCACCGCCGTGGCTCAGATCGCCCTTCACAGGCCTCGCTCTTTGCTGGGCCAAGCCACACGCGCCACGGTCTGCACATTCGATGGCGGAAATAGTACGAAGAAGAAAAATTTCATCCCATTAAACTTTGCTGGGTACTTTTTGTCGTCTCCCCTTCTGTGGTGGCAAGGAAAGAAGTCAATATACTCAACGCGCCAATCTAAGCCCAGGCCCTGTCTGAATCCAGAGTTGGTACTCTCCTTGTCACTAAAAAGTAACCATCCCTCACGGTGTCCAGATATACCGACAGAGTTAATAGCTCTGTCGGTTTTGGGGGCCAAGGCACGAGGGACGTGTTTTGCATTACCGCCACCACAGATCGGCGGTAAGTGTCTGAGGCGATATACGGGAAGACTTGTTGACGAATAAAATAGGATAATGGACATTTTGATTGCCTTTGTATAGATGGGGATTTCATATATACGTAGCATCGATGTTTCATATGGCAAATAGCCACAATATTTGCAGTAATGGTGATGTTGCGATAACATCATGTTATACATAGTTCAATTCCAATTCTGTAGCGCAATTGCCCCAATTGCACTTCAAGAGCAAGGATACATTGCTGTTATTTGTGGTAGCTGATCTCCTAATTCCTTTAATCGTCCCAAAAAGGCCGTCGGGGGTAGTTAGTAATGATCCATGATTATTTCACATAGACCGGCCTTGTGTGAAATAGTACCTCGAATTTCTAGTAAAGAGTGCACCGGCTACCGTAGAGCATACATCATTCACTTCGAATCATTTCGTGGTCCGATATTCTGCGAATAGCCAACGAGGATGATATACTGCACATTATAGTGAAGGAGACTAGTGAAACAGGTCTCTAATTTCAAGTGCTCTTTCATCAAAATCTATCTTGTCTCGATTAGTTACAATCTGCCGATCTACCAAAGCGGCACGTTCTGTGCTACCATGAATTGCTTGTATACGGATTGCTCGTATGATCAAGACAAAAGCCGCGCCCTCTTCGGCATTCGATAGGCGCTGAGTATCCCATGGGATGTATCAAGTACATTGCTTATTTTTGACTTGTCGTGAGGATTAAGCCCATGGGAAGAGAGATTGTGCCCTCTTCGATGACATACTGTAGAAAGCCTTTGGTCGATGTCTGACATCGCCGTCGGAAATTATGCAACATAGTCCTTATACATTGCGAAATCAGTTTTCCGAACTCGATATTTTGATCCAGGTAGGGCGTTTTCCAAAAAGAAGTTTCTTGCGTATGTGGAAAAGGTCCTGTGATCGATACGTTGGGTCTCCCATGTTCTGCAATGAAGTAAGCGGCATTGTGAGCAACAAGGAGCTGATTACTAGAATAATCAGCTGGAACATTCCAGAGAAGATAAATTTTGCGGGAGATAGATTGTAAGACACTAGACTCATGAACAGTCGTAATCTCGTGGTGGTCGAACTCGAGGTAAGACGAACTCATGGCAACTGGTACCCCAATCCTGTAGGCTCGCCAGAGCTTGATTCCTGCAATATTCACGAGTGAGATGCAGTTTTTGATCTTAAAACTGTCATTCGGGTTGTTCACGTGCAGAATTGATTGATATTATGTGGTGAAGTTTTAATTTGGAAGACCAGTAAGACTGAAGTATGGTAGGACAATGCAACCGCAGCCCAATGCCGACGAAGCCACGAGCCGCAGGAGACAGTCAACTGGAGGCAGATCAGTGGAAGAGGTGAGTTGTGGAAGCCTTGAATATTTAGAACCAAGTCGCAATTGCAAAATAGTAATATCAACAATAGAGAGTGGAAGTTGAGGTGAAAGTGGGCTGAAGTGTGAAGTTGACAAGTTGAAAATGCGGGACGACGATAAGATCCGGTGGAGTCGATTTGCCCTTCGCACACCCGAGCCTTGGTTGTCACCACCTTCGTTCCTTGGCTCTATTACTCTTACTCTACTCGACTCTATATCTTTTCCCCTTACCCCCCCAAACACTGGGACTTATCGCAGATAGTTCAGCCCTGGTGGCTTCTTTCTGATGTCTCAAGTGCAAAGCCCTGGTCTGGCCGATCTTGAGAAAGAGCTGGGCTGCTCGGTATGTGCGATGTGGTGCGGTGCGATGCTCTTCAGAAGCATTCCATTCAGTCGCTTTTTCTGCGCCCCTTGCTTCTAAACCCTTTGCTAATATAGATCCTTCTTGATAGATTTGCACCGAACTCCTCTACCAGCCTCTCACTCTTCTCGACTGTCTACATACTTTCTGTGGTTCCTGCCTGAAGGAATGGTTTTCAGCCCAGGGCTCACGCCGTCATCCCCATGGCACTTCACCCCGATTTACATGCCCATCATGTCGAGCCGAGGTGCGAGGCACTCGCCCTAATGCCACGGTTACTACCTTATTGGATATGGTGCTTCTAGCCCAGCCGGAACAAGCAAGGTCCGCAGAGGAGAAAGAGGAGATCGCACAACGGTACAAGCATGGCGACTCGGTTTTCCCTCCAGCCCAGACGGACAACGAAAGTGAGGACGACGAAGATGACCAGCGGGTATTGGATGAGATCCGCGAGTTGAGTCTTCGAGAAAGTCGCGCACAGGCGCGACGGGAGACCCGTCGAGCAACGCATGGCGAGGAGGGTCGGTCAAGGCGGCGGCGTGAGGATGACACAGAACGACCCCGACGCCCGCCAGGAAATTCATCTGACGCCGAGCGCACACGGCGCATCGAACACCAATCTAGCCTTCGGTCATTATTGAGCCTCTCATCGGAGACGGAGAATATGGAGGAAGAAATTATGCGACAAATTATAGAGGAAGGGTTGTTGGATGATATAAACTTGGACAATCTTGGCCCTTCACAGGAGGAGGAGCTGAGCGAGCGCATCGCTGATGCATATCGCCGAAGACATATGCGTCAACCGCGCTCTAATCAAAGACAAAGGCGCAGGCAATCGCCTGATAACAGCAGTCATGCCCGCCCGCGATCCCAGTCTGCAAGGAGATCTAATGATATGCCCACGCCAACTCGAGACAATAACGAGAGACGACCACCAATTTCAAGGCCTCATCTACTCGACTCAACTACATCTCGCCCTACCGGAGGCCATCGACGACGCAACTCAGAACAAGCTAGTACACAACGATCTACCTCCCCCGTCCGAGTTAACCAGGCATCGACTTCAGATGATACTTTACGGCCGGCAATGCGTTCTTCTAGCGATATGACCTCTGAACGTACTCGCAATGGGAATATCGCACGCCCAAGAGCAGAGTCATCTAGCAGAGCGCGACGGGCAACAGAATCTGACAATGGCATTTCAGATGTATGGATGGGGGGAGGACGAGACAGAGCCTCATCCAGAAATATCAGTGGCCAATCTGCATCCGATTCCCCTATCTCAGTGAATTCACCCTCCAATCTATCACACAGCTCTACTCCGACCGAACGCTCGGCACCAACGCTCTCTTCGCCACTTGTACCACCTCGGAGCGAAAGACGACCTAGATCGTCACGAACAAATGCTCCTTCGTCTCAAAGTGCGCAATACCCCGAGCCGGCGATCTCGTGTGACTCGTGTGGCAAAACAGAGATCCAGTATGAGTTGCATAAAAGATGTCCGACGTGCAAAGGTGGCAGCTACCATCTCTGTCTTCGGTGTTATCGATCCGGCCGGGGCTGTCCGCAATGGAGCGGCTTCGAAAAAAGTGCGCAGGCAGCTTTCGAACGGATACTCGCATCATCAAACAACCGATCATTACAAGTCTCTGATACAGGCCATCTTTTTGTTTCCCAAAAATATGAAAAGCCTCGGGAGTCATCCCAGCTGATTACGGCTGGGGACAAAAAGCTGACGAATGATAACCCTGCAAAGCGGCTACAGGCCGGACTGTTCTGCGATATTTGTTTCTCCTCGGCAAACGAATGTTTCTGGAAGTGCAGTCAATGCAATGAAGGCGATTGGGGATTTTGCAATCACTGTGTGAACCAAGGCAGATGCTGCACAGATCCCTTGTTACCCATTCGACGTATTTCAGGGAATCTCGATTCATCTACGACTACGAATGCCCCCGAAGTGGCGGGTTCGACATCGCCCACATCGTCGACAGAGAATTTTAAAATCTTGTCCTTCTCTACAAACTGCGACATCTGTACCTATCCGATCCCGGCATCAGTAACGCGTTTCCATTGCTTACAGTGTAATGATGGAGACTATGATGTTTGTACAAACTGCTACCGCAAACTTGTGATGACTTCAAAAATCAGCAAGGATAATGGATATAATGGGTGGCGTCTCTGTCTAGCTGGCCATCGGATGATCATAGTTGGATTCGAAGATGGAGAGGACGGACAAAGACGAAAGATTGTTCAGGACTTGGTTGGTGGTCATGCCCTAAAAGACGAACATATGAATCGGTCTCCTACATCATCCCCAGCTACCAGTGGACCTGTTGCGTCTCCTGAGTCAGGCAATGGCCATTGGAGCTGGAAAGAAGGCCAAGAGCGTCGCAAGAAAGCTTCACGCTTAAGAGGACCCACCTCTCCAATCAATGGTTATGCATACTCACAATCAGACGTTACGGCTCAGGGCACCGGTACCCCTACCTCGCAGTATGCTCCACCTCTGCGTCGTTTCCCTCCGGACGGAGGTGTTGGCCTCATCGTCTATGCATTGTGGTCCTGCTACCCCGAGGAAGGAATCGACGATGAACTGACTTTCCCACGTGGTGCCCATATAAAAGAGGTAGAAAATATCAACGATGACTGGTTCTGGGGGTGCTATGCTGGTCGCACTGGGCTGTTTCCAGGCACACGAGTCACCGTGGTTGGAGAGATCAAACCAACATAAACATCCACTTGCCGGGTGTTCATTGCTTTGGTTATGTACTTTGCATGATATTATTACTATTATGATACTTATGACATGATGATTGCATTGATATGAACTGAAAACTCGGGGTCAAAACAGATAGGAGAGAAATTTAGTACATTACTAAATTTCTTGTACTCGTACGAGTAGAGAATCTTGGACATTATTGGTTTTCGTGACCATGACATGGCATCAGTGGAATTAACCACTGAGCACCGAATTTGCATTCATTTCATGAAGGGCGTAAACTAGCGTCAATAGGAAGAAAACTGGTATCTGGTAAAGTACAATGCAAAAATTAGGACAAAATGCCAACTACCAAGCATAGCTTGGCCAAAGACGAACGAGGAGAAAAAACAAGAAAGCCACCCATATTAGACAGTAGAGAATTAGTATCCAAACCAACTTGACTCTTACTCCAAAAGAGCGACCATGAGACGCTGGTAATCCCCAGACGTTTCTCCACGGACCCGGTCAATCAAGTTCTTGCCAAAGCGATGGCGATAAGCAGCCTTGACACGCTCCTTATGGTTTCGATTCCAATGAACTCGCACAACACGAACAATCAATCGCTCATCCTTGGTACCCATCCCGGCCATGCATTCCTCCAACAGGATAGCATCACGCATAGCAGGATCCGTCGCGGTACGAAGCATATGCAAGAAAGCATCTTCCATATGGCCAGAGAACTCCTTCTCAAGATGTTTCTCCAAGGAAACATTATACCGACGATGGAAGCTCTGGTCAATAGCTCTTAGCTCCGCATCCGAAGAGCGTGCCAGAATACCCGACACCTCAACTACATTATTGACCATACGACCAGCTGTAGAGCCGTGCAAAGTGCGCACCTCGTCCTCCACAGCCTGCGGGTTAACAGGGACGGATTCCTCGCGGCGGTCGGCGCGAATAACGGCCTTGAACAAATCCGCAGTTTTGAAGGAAAGATCGCCCTCAATGTCACGGCTTAGGTTGCGGTGGTATTTGCGTTCATAGGCTGTCTTGATAGCGTTGAGATCGGCATTAGATCGACCGAGTACAACATCGTTCAACATCCATTCCTTAGTACCCATTCCGTCGATGGCCTCATGTGCGCAAATAACATCGTACATAAGAGGACCTTCAATGACAGCCAGAAGACCTTGCTCAAGATAGCCGCCGGTCTCGGACTTGACGTCCTTGTATAGGTCGCGTCCGATATGGGAAGTGTATGTAGCGCGCACGGCGGCCATTTGCAGCGGGTCAAGAGGAGCGAGTACGGAGATGAGAGCCTTCTCGTCTGTGCCGAAGCCTTTCATGGCTTTGCGGAGGGTATCACATTGTTGGCGGAAATCACCTGGGGCTGTTTGACCTGGAGCGTAACCTAGAGAGGGCATAGCTGGGGGACCACCCATGGGTGCCCCGCCATAGGGGGCGCCGGGGGGTGCTCCGTGTCCGTGAGGGGCACCGTAGCCGGGGCCTCCCGGTCCCCCGGGAGGAGGGGCATGGCCGTGTTGCGGCTGACCATAGGGCGGTTGGCCATGTGGAGGAGGGGCTTGTCCGTATGGTGGTTGCGGCGACGGGGCGTGATATCCGGGTTGAGGGGAGGGAGCACCGTAATATCCTTGCTGTGGAGGGGGTTGGCCGTAGCCTTGACCATAGCCCTGAGGGGGTTGCTGTTGAGGAGGAGGATAATGGCCGTGTTGAGGCGGGGCACCAGGAGGAGCGCCGTAGGGTTGTTGAGGATAGCCCTGGGGAGGAGGAGGACCCTGAGGGGCACCGTAGGGTTGCTGAGGATGGCCTTGTGGGGGAGGATATCCGCCGTAGGGAGGCTCTACTGCAGGTCAGTATTTGTTTGATTAAGTAGGTACCTGAGGAATTTCAGGAACATGGATGTAGTTCACTCACGGTTCGGCGGGGGGTATTGGTAAGACATGTCGAAGATGAAAGTCGAAGATGAAAGTCGATTCAACTCAAGTCAAAATCAGGTCAGGTCAGGTCAAGTCAGAATCAGACTTAGACCGCAGGGAACCCCGACTTTTATAAGGGTACGGGGATACGAGCTGTTTAAATTTGGAGTTCCACGAGTTCGACAAGTTCTTTGGTTCTCAGTGTGGCGCAGTAGGGGAAGGTGGAGATGCGCAGCCCTGCTGGGCTCCATTTAGCGCTGGTTCTTCATCAGATTGACGTGTGCCAATGCTCGTTCATTTGTGCATTTATTTCATTTGCGAACATAGCACAAGCCACAGTGCTGCCTGTCAGTAGCGGAGTTATGTGGCGGTGATATTGAATATCACTCCCTCAACAGTACTACCTACCTAA
This sequence comes from Penicillium sumatraense, assembly GCA_020086695.1. Lineage (NCBI taxonomy): Eukaryota > Fungi > Ascomycota > Eurotiomycetes > Eurotiales > Aspergillaceae > Penicillium > Penicillium sumatraense. The sequence goes on along the minus strand of JAGIKU010002025.1, from coordinate 1,235,440 downwards.
GTAGATGGTGGCGGTAGTTGGTAGTTCTTGTTGTTGTGGTGTTGGATCGGGATGATCGGAAGGCTGTGCGACAAGGCTGAATTGAATCTCGAACTGTGGAGATGCGATCAATTAATCTAGTAGAGTACCCCATAGTAATGTAGTATATTTAGAAGCAAGGCAACTTAATTTGAATTGACCTAGTGAGCATTCCGAATATTCCAGTGGTTCATTCAGTCATTGTAGATTGATAACTCTTATCAACTGCATCGATCGATGGGTGGCTGGCAGCCACCCTGGCTAAGGGCTGGGCTCAGGTAGAATAGCTATAATATAACAATAGAAAGTATTAATTCCTTAGAGGCAATAATAATTCCCATGTAGATCCTCAATGGAAAATAAAAATGAAATAAAGGGGGAAATGAATCAGACTATGTCTGTAATCTCGACGGGCCGAATTGGCCCTGGAGTACAAGACTACATCAGTCTGTAGTCTCATAGATGCATTTGGTCATGAGCCTTAATATGGAGGTACTAAATAGAATGGCATCCTAAACGTTTGGTATTAATGACCTTTCTTATTCAATATTTCCAATGAAATCATCCTCGTTTTCTCCTTCCTATTCTTAAGCCAGTCAAGTTCTCCAATGACATCGTCCCCACAATTCCCCGCGATTCTTCTTTCTCCATATTTGCATGCAGCCCCCCTATCACTTTTCGGCTGTGACTACCAAACAAAGGCGATGATCTCCAACTCATTTAGCGATCTACAACCTTCAATCTTTCGGAAATCAATCGTTTTACCCCTGCCCTGGCGGATCTCGCCGACTTCCAATTGCGAAATCTTAAATGATCGCCCTCTGAGGGAACATAAAATGATTGTGTCCTTGGACAACTTCTCATTTTCAGTTCCTCATCATTGATATTGACTCACCTACGGGTTTATATCTTCGATACCATATATCGGCTTCAAAATGGGCCATTTATCTCATCTAGCATTCATCCTGTTCACAGGATACGCAAGTGCAAATCTCGCCTACAAGTCAAGACCCGATCTTGCAGCCCCGGTATTAAACATCACCATTCCCGCCACAAACGAAACAGCGGATGGTCTGATCTTCTATACGCCTGAAAGCATTTATGCAGACAATACTGGCCATGGACCTGCTCAATCTGGACCATATATCTTCACCGACAAAGGCGATTTAGTTTGGTCAGGCTTTGGCTATGTCGGACCCAGAAGCGAAAACTTCCTGGTCCAGGACTATCGAGGGCAGAAAGTTCTTACTATCTTCGAAGGATCTCACAATTCACCAATGGGTCATGGACATGGTCACACCAGTATCTTCGATAACAAGTATAGACTATTGAAACAAATCACCGGTGGTGGACACAAGCTCGCAGATCAGCACGAGTTTCTGATTTTCGACAACCACTCTGCCGTCTTCACTGTCTACGACCCTGAAATTGCCGATCTATCTGATTATGGTGCCAAATCAGACTCCCAGCAATGGATTCTAGACAATAAAATACAGAAGGTGGATACAGATACGAATCGTGTCCTCTGGGAATGGAGTTCCTTGGAAAATATCGACCCTGCAGGAACCAATTTAACCCTGGAAAGCGGCAACGCCGGTACAGGTGTGAACTCAAGCCAAGCCTGGCATTACTTCTATATGAATGCATTCGACATCGACACCGAGAACAACAAATACCTTCTGTCAGCCCGGAGTATGTGCACTATCTTCAAGATAGACGGCGACACAGGCAAAACCATCTGGCAGCTCGGAGGACCCAATTCAAATTTCACTTTGGGTGACGGTGTAGATTTCTGCTGGCAGCATGATACGAGGATGCATCAGAAATATCTCCAACATGAGACTAAAGGATCGAAGGAGATCATTTCATTCTTTGATAATTCTGCCCATGAGAATCTCGCCGGTGGACAAGATCTCCAAGCTCGCGCGTATAGCGCTGGAAAAGTCGTCGAGCTTGATACAGATGACTGGAGCGCAAAGCTGATAGCAGAGTTTAGAGCACCTGGTGATCTTTCTGTTCGGTCGCAGGGAAATTTGCAATTGCTTCCGAATGGAAATGCGTTCATCAATTGGGGCTATAATGGAGCCATGTCGGAACACAAGCCTGATGGTACAACGATTTTCTTTTCAGGAATGGACTCGGGCAAACTTGGTCCTGGATCTGAGAATTATCGAGCTTTCAAGTTTGAGTGGCATGCTCTGCCGTATGAAGAGCCAGCTCTGGTCGCATTTAAGGAGTCGAATGGAACATCTTTCTATGTCAGTTGGAATGGAGACACAGAGACAAAGGCGTGGAAGTTCTTTGGAGAGGATGAAAAGGGCCAAAAGAAATTATTGGGTCAGGCTCATAGGACCGGTTTTGAGACCAATTTCCGCACTTCTCATAAACCTGTTCGTGTGGTGGCCGAGGCTTTTGATGCTCGTGGCCACCGGTTGGTGTCCTCATCGGTCGTCAAGACAAGGGAGTACAAACTACGTCTCCATTATTCTTGAAGATTAGATAGATACTATCTGTACAACGTGATGGAAAGATTTACTACAGGCGAGATAAGAGTTGCTAGGATACTGGGCAAATTTATTCAACTAAGTCCGGCTTGTGAATTGGGTATTAAGTAAACTTTGAGAACGAAAGGGATTAGAAACCACCTCAAATGCAAAGCATCCACCCAACGATAGACATAAAGTGAATACCGTAAGATAAAGTATGAAATCAAAATTTGAACGCTCCCAGTGCCGGCCATGATATGAATTCCGCATAACTGACCGCGAGGTCAATGCAAATCTGTAATCGTAAAGTCTTCCTGTTCATAACGTTGCAACCCAAAAAGGAAAAGAGAGGTAAAAAAAGAAATTGAAATTGTTGCAAAATGATAATTGCACCAGGCTGGTATGAGAAAAGAAAAGAATGTAAGAATGTCGCAAGGGTATTTAATAAATCATGCAAATCATAAAAGGAATCATGCTTCGTAAAGTAATCACGTAGGCAGACGTATGTTGTTCGTCAAACGCTCGCAGTGCGACGCTTAACCTCACTTGGCTTCTGTGCATATGCAATGAGCATCCGAAACCCAGTGCCTCGCTTTTGGCACTCGCGCAGAGTCTTGCGATCACTCCACATGCTGGGATCATTGTCGCCGGTATCGGGGAGAACCGGGTCTTCATAACACTTGGTATACCACCAACGGCCAACACGAGCCACGATCTTGGCAATAGACTCATCATTCGCGGCAGAGGGTGAGGGGTTTGAAAGGAGATCTCCTAGAGAGATATTCTCATCCGAGGGAGAGGATTTGGATGCTGTCCGAGTGCTCTGGCTTCCTGTCGTCGTGGAGACAGAAGTAGTTGGGAAGGAAAAACCGGTTGATTGAGTACCGGCCGAAGCAGAAGGAGATCGACCCGAAGAGGATATTGTTGAGTCGGAAGATCGGACGACCATTCCAGCGACCGGAATACGAACCATGCAGCGGCGGAGATTGTCAAACCCTTGGGTACCTATTAGCCTTTGAACGCTATCGCTTGCTGGGCTAAGGCTGATAGTTGAATTGGCGAGGCAGGTCATTTCTTTCAATCGTCGGACGGCTTTGCGGGTACGAACGCCCATATTAACCATGTCTCGATCTAGCACGCTCATTTCTAGGTAGCCACCGGAACGGAGAACTCGTTTGCACTCCTGGACCATGTTGTTTTGGACTGTCTCGGATGTTGCTGCGGGGAATCTTAAAACGGCGACTGCAAAGTAGTCCTTCGGGAAGGGAAGGGGGTTTTGCAGTCCAGCGTGATAGACTGTATGATGGTTGGTAGGAGGCTGCCAAGCAGCGGGATGTGGCATGGCTGTGGAAACGGGTCGACCGCTCAGGCTGTAAACTTCTGCATCTGGGTAGGTCAATGAACAGTAGAATGACCAATCGTCATTCCCGAGTCCGTCAATGACGAGAATTCTTCCATGTGTCCCAGACTTGACATGATTGTGTGCCGGGCTGAAAAGAACACGACCAAATGATAACCAACGACTGGTCATCAATGAAGCAGATCTCATATTTGTACGGGTAACGGCATCCCAGTCCCGCTCAGAGGGTTCATAAATAGTCCTGCGTTCGTTTGCTTTTGGCTTTGTGGGCGGAACCGCAGCAAGCGAATGCAAAAATGACGATTGCTGTTGCTGGACCTGATCTGAAAACTCGAACTTGGAATTTTCAGGACTAGCAATAGTTTCTTCACGGTCGCCGTAGCTAGCAATAAGATCGCTATAAGATGGCTGGGTTGAAGGAACCATTGGTGAGTGTAAAGCAGAAATAATCCTTGAACGGCGAAGATGGACGGAATCGCCACTATCTCGATTTGAATCTTCGACCTTTGGCAGTGGTGGTGGTTGTAGCGTGTTGGGATTCTGTAGCCCATCCTGAAGAGCTTTGCTTGCCATTGTTGCCTTCTGGAATCTAGGATCGTCCTTGGGCACAATTGATTCATTCTGTTTCGGCTCTTCCGGGGAGAGATGGTCGATAAGATCGTCATACTCGTTCCACACCTCATCTTCAGTCGGGGCGGTGGCTGCGCTAGGAACGACAGCTGTCACAGCAGCAAGGGCGCCAGAGCTGCTAGACGAAACAGAGCCTTTGTGAGGAGGCGAGAAATGAAGAAACTCGCTGGCTGAATAAGGACCAGCAAGAAAGTCCAAGGCGCTTATCTGCTCGGGGGCACTAAACACCGGGTTGAACCCATACCCCCAATCAAAAGGCTTTGTTGATGCGATGTTCGATGTCTGACTTGGGGAAGATTGATCGAACCGGCGATGTTCGTCATAAGTTTCCAATACCGGCGCTGGTAGCGAAAGTGATTCTGCAACGCTGAAGGGCCGAGAGAAAGATTGCATATCCGGTCTCAGCTGCCTATCTCGTCTCGAAACTACCTTTGGAATGCGTCCCACCGAAGCAAGCCTTCTGGGACGGCGGTCCTCCATAGCCTCCTCGGGCCCTGGGCCCATAATATTGCGATTAAACATGGCAGTCTTCGGAGAGGGTCTGTCACTATCGAACTCGCCGTGCATTTTGGGCGGAGATGGAAGTAGAACTGATGATTGTCGTTTCTTGATATTGAGACCCGCAGGAACTTCCACCGGTGCAACGGGAAGGTCTTCCTCAGTCGGTGGTGAATGCTCGATATTGCTGATTATCCGATCGAGCTCGTCGGAATCTTCGTCGACAATTGCATAATGGGCGACTTGTCGAGTATTTAAGACGGGAGAAATAGCAGCATGGAGTTGGGCCGTGTGAGCAGTGGATGAGGGTACCGGTGCAGTTTGAGTGGAACTCTTTGTATCGTTGTCACGACCACGTTGAAATGGGTTCCAGCGAGAGGATTTTGATTTCTTCACTTGTTTTTCTTCGGATTTCATGGTTCCTGGTTTGGTAGAAGATGAAGCAGAAGTGCCTTTCGAGGTTTGCGACGGGAGCGTTCTAGCATCATCAACTGGGGCCAATGCACCCTTCCTATTCTTTGGGACGGGCATTCGTGACCGCTGAGCTGGGCGATTGACAACCTCAGGTCCCTTTTCTGGGCTCTTGCCCTTCGTCTGACCAGGGCTAATTGCAGAATCACTGGGCTCATGTATTTCGCCTGAAACTCCTGTGGAAGTGGCCAATGACTCGGTTGATTGCACAGTCGAAGATGTAAGTGGTGTCAAACGGGGGAGATTTGAAGAGGTGACGCTTATGCTGCTCATACTCTGTTCACTTTGAGTCCTTGAAAGAGTCCCCCCATCCATACCTCCGCCTGTGATGACGACTGGTTCAAGTCGACTCGAGAAAAAGTCATCCAGCTCGAGATCGGGTCGAGTAGACATACTTCCTTTGCTGCTCGTCACTGAGCGCGAAGCACTCCTTGTTGTACTCGTTGATCTAGTTCTTGTGCCAGTACTGCTTCCGGTACTTGCTTTGCGGCCTCTCTGGGAATATTTCCCATACCCTTCATGGCCAGTTCCGGCGGCTGGTCCCTTGCGAGCTGGGCGAGATTGGTCGATCGATAAGTTGTCTACGCTCTGTTTTGACTTCTTTGAAAATAGTCCAAACCGTTTAGAAGGAGATGATTCCACTTTTGTTTCGGTCTTCTCTCTTGGGGGTTCTTTGGTCAGCGTTCGGTGCGATTTGCGGGACATAACAGGAGAACCTGCTTCCCGCGATGGAATCCGAGATAAGTCCTTGGGTCTTAAGGAGTCTGTCGATCCGGCAGCTGACGGAATAGTAGTAATACTTTGCTGACCCTGTATCCGTATTCTTTCGGCTGATTCACGACGTGTATGTCCCGTTGATTTGAGAGACGGTAGATTGCTCTTTATCACAGGCGACGCCTCCAAATCCAAACGCGGCGTGCCATCTCTACTTGGCCGAGGTGGAGTCTTTGGGACGCTCGACGCCGGGCTCAAAACTATTGTTTTCGCACGATGGGAATTGAAAAGCTCCAGTTCAGCTTCTTCGACTTCCTTCCTAGCCTTTTCGACATCAATTTCAGCATTTTTCGGTGAACTGAAATTCGTCGATGACTTCCTTGGCGGGGGGCTATGTGGCGGACCCTGCACGGGGGCAATGGTGGGTGTGCTAGGCTTTCTGGTCTTTGGAGCTGTCCTTTCTCCAGTACCAAATCCAATAGGAGCATTATACGTAGCTTGCCTTTGTGGGCGAGACTCTACATGCTCAACTGTGGCGCTCTGTGGACTTTTTGTTGTTACCGGAGGTGAGAAAACTGGCAATCTGGTCTGTGATGTGCTCGCCTGCCTGAGCCGGCCAATTTTTGTTGAATGTACAACTCCGGGGGAATATGAGGACAACGAAGTCGGGGTTGAGCCACGACTCCACATGCCAGGAGACTCCGAATATCTGGTCGAAGGAGTACTGGCAGAAGGGATAAAAGGAGTAGTCGCGGGTGGTGGGGGCTGACTTGTATTTGTTGTACGAAGACTCGCCAACTCCACGGGGCCATGAGGTCTCGGAGTGTCCGTCTCATATTGATTCATTCCATTGACTGTGGTATGTGATTCAAGTGGTTCAGTTGACTGATACCCCGCGAAGGATTGTGGTTTGACGTCGTTCATATCCAATGACTGAGATGTTGGAGGTATAAGTAGACTCAATTTCTGAGACTGCTGTTCCACATGTCTTCCTATTGTTGGGGCTTTCCTGCGAAGAACGTTGCGAGGCCGTTTGGGAGGAGAGGCCGGGTATGCAGGTAGAAATGGAGACGGGGTGTTGATGTCAGAATTAGAAATTGATGGTGGGATTACTTGCGTTGAGAATTGAGGCGATATCGAAGACGCAGTCGAAGCTGAGGATTGTGGTTCGCCAGTACTGGGCCGTGGGAGCATCGACAACCGCTTGGACCGGCTGGCAGGTTGAGAATCGGTCGTTGATGCAGCTCTCACTTGACCGACGTTCTCCTCCACTGACGCAGAAAATGCGCTATCACTTCGATAGTTGGTTTTAGAGGGTCTTGCTATTTGAGATCGAGGCGCTTGAGGCACATATGCAATTCTCGAGGCGGTGGTACCTCGATGTGATAGTTCTGCAGGCTGGGCAAAATGGCCATTCGACGGCATGCGACGGTCGCCATAATTGTACGACGACATGGTGTGACGTTGAAAGAAGTCGCGGACTCCAATTTTGAGACAAATAGTCTATGGATGAGGGCATGTGCATCAAAATCGTAATCATCACGGGCGTAAGCAATGTGGCAAGAAAAACGCACTAAACACCGAGTTTTGCGTAAGTATGAAGACAGCATTCAGGATAAATGAAAAAGGAAGACTCATACATCATTCACCACGTCAATCTCAACAGGTAGGTCTCCAGGACGCCTGCCAGCGAGTATTGATTATAATAGATTGGAGAGGAAGAGACTGTGTGGGCCCAGTAAGTATATCTCAAAGCGAACGCAAGGCCAACTATATGGCATGTAATTAATTATAATTGACTGTAAAAAAAATTAGAAATGACGAAAGCAAAATAAATCAAAATTAAGAACCCCAGCGCCAGCAAAAACGCTAGCAGATGTCAGGTAGATAAAAGAGATGGAAATTCACCGACATTGGGCTGATCGGCGCCAGCGGAGCTGCAGCTGCTTCGCCACAGTTTGGAGCAGTGTGGCACTCAGGATTTTCCAGCCTCGGCCACGTCAGAGGTGGAAGATCCATAGGAGCCTGTAATGTAAAATTACCTGGAATGAAACTCCAATCTTGGCGTAAAATTATAGAAGCCGGAGTAAGAGCAAGAGGGGGAAAAAAAGTCGAGAAGAGACCAGACTAGTACACCGCGAGGCAGACTTTATGTGCTGACTGGGATTTCCCCCTCCTGCAATGTGGGGGTTAGCGAGAAAGCCTCTGTATACGCCATATAGAAAGCAGCGAGTGGCATCTTCGGAGCAACTAGACGGCACATCCGGTACTGGCCAGGAGAAGCCGAGCAGCTGTATCATTATTGGGCGTTGAACTGTGACTACAATTTGTGATGAGAGGACCGATGCGCGGACGGCCTGGATCCAAGGCCTGCGAGGGGCCCGGATTGTGCACGTTTGAAGCAGTGGCCCCGAAAAAAGACCAGTCAAAGTTAATTTGCTACTCCTATCACGAACCGCCATGCTGTTTCAATGGTTAGTGGCGCCGGGGTGGAAGGAATAGTGCATCGGCCCACGTCTGAACGTCTTAGTAGTATCCCACGAACGAATTCAATGAATTCAGTGAAGGTACTGAGCTCAGCTGATGAACATCAAAATGTGTAGCCATAGACTGCTGATGATCGTATAGAATGGCCAACGGGAGGCTCACCGCGTCTGCGTCGTCTCGTTGCCAACGCATCGATCGGAGACGCCGAACTCGATCAGACTGCACCGTCGATCCGCCCCAAAAGTTTGCTTTTGCGCACGTTGCTTTGTATACCCGGCTAGTCATTGTGAAAAATGCATCGCTAGATAGTGCCTAGAGCGGTTTTCAAACCGCAAGGGTTTCCCCAGAACTCGGAGAATTTTCCAAGACGGCGCAGATGCAGGTGCAGGTGCAGATGTAGTACTTAGTATGTAAGTACTACATCCATAAACACACGGTACCGTTGGCCAGAATGAAGCTGATTTTCCCAAGCTGATCCCTAGCATTCCAAATAGCGCGTCTCGAGTTTTATTTTCAAGTCAAATCTTGAAATTAGAACGACGAATCCACTTAGTGAGAACCGTTATCCAGAGTCTGGTTCAGAGCAAGGCCCGTCCCGTGAACCAGGATAGGAGAAGACCAGGGCCCCAATTCTCCGACCCCAAAATTGAACCTATACTTTTCTTGCTATTGGCCCTGTTGATTCTGTTGGATAGGTCAAGTCTCATCCGCCAGTGAGATGTCGTAGATGGCGTTGACTCTCTTGTCGGTGGTTCAATCCTCGGGCTACGGTGACTCCACTTTGTCGCAGCACCGCGTTCTCGATTCTCATTGCACGTCTTACCGCCCTAAAAATAACAGAGAGAGCGAACAAGAGGCCAGCAGATCCATGACTTGGTCTCTTCCCGGTGGAGATGGCGCTAAAGGCTAGGCCCTGACCATATCACATCCATCCCATCGGCCTCATTGGCGGCGGGGAACTGACTGTCTCGCTCCGCACTGTTTGCTCGTCTCTGTGTACTTCGTAAGACCGTGCGACGAAGCACAAAGCCAACCCATAACCCATGCCGATGCCGGCGACATCTACTCCTCAGGGTACATACTTATCATGTTTGGAGACTTTTCTTTCGACAGGTGGGTTCGTCGATCCCGTTGTATTGTGCCGATCTGGAGGGGCCAGCCCCGTTCTGAAGCCACACTGGCCGGCGCCCACGCTGCAGGAACGAGAAGCTAATGCACATTTCAGCTGGTGGGGGTTCAAATGTTGATAGGAAAAAAGCCTCTCTTTCTCTCTTCACTTCTCCCTGCACGAACTTTGGGCTTAGAACTCGCTTGGAAGGGCTCCGAGGCGCGCAGGTGTAGGAGAGAGAGTCGATGATCCTTAGAAAGTGCGCGGTTGTCTTTGGCCAGCACCACGCAGTAACTACAAGTACCTACTTGTGTCTAGGTAGACGGTTCATTTTACTCTATAAATTGCGCATTGTCTGCTGCGAAAAGTGCTCGATATACTATATCAGTATTTTTGAAATTAATTTCAATTCAGCTTAATTCCCTGATAGCATAATACAAACAAACGCCCGTAAATAAGTAAATCCAATATGTAAAGCAGCTTCTTGGTCGGTGTACACTTCACAGAGCTTAGGCCGCCTGTGCAAATCGCTTCTTACGAGCCTCCATTGCTGCAGTATCCTTCTCACCCCAGTTTGTCTTCGGCCGAGATGATGCGGGATTGCCACCTCCGGTCCGCTTCTGTACTCCATTCCCACGCCCATCTCCCCGGGTGTTGCGGTTACGGTTTCGACCCATATCCCGTCGCTTGCCTCCACGTCCTCCTTGCTCGTTGCGGCCCCTCTTGCGGGACCGTTCGTCAGGAAGAGCCTGGTCAAGACCCTGAACACCCACAGTGGAACCACCCTCCGCATCAGTTCCTGTACCGAAGCGTTTCGACCGAGCGAGCTGCTTCTCAGCCTCCTTAAGGGCAGTCTCATGATCTTCGACGATGCCAAACTTCTCGGCACGCGCCTTACGCTTCTTAAGCTCCTCCTCAAGCTCCGTAGCAGGAAGACCCCGTGTATAATCCACCGCGGGCTTCTTCTTCTCTTCTTCTTGGGTTGCGGCTTCGGTAGCACCGGTCGATTCCACCTTCAGGTCTTCTGTCGCAGCGGGGTTGGTGTCTAGCTGCTGGTTCGGGACGGCGACGGGGTTGGCAACGGCACCCTTGCCGCCCGCAGCAATGGCAGCCGCGCCAGCTTCAGTTGTCGCATTCGCGGTCTCTGCGGGGACATCATCGTCCCAATCGATGACATCTTCAGCGGTGGTGTCGGCCTTTGTCTCGGCTGGAGCAGCGGCTTTCTTCTCGTCGTCCTCTTGAAGACGCGCGACAAGCTCCGCCTTCTTTCCGGTATGTGCAAGCGATCGTGACTTGAGAATCTCGACCAGCTCAGCGTTGGTCTTCTTGCTGTAGTCGGTGGCCATATTGAGAGGTTGGTATTGCCAGCTGACGGGGAGATGTCTGGAGAGATGGGTATAACGAAAGGTGGGTAGATCAGGGTAGGATGTAGTAGAATATTAACTGTCACTTTTGCTCCTCATTCCCTTTGTGATGAATAGTCGGGTACAAAGAGGATGCTATTGAAGGAGTGGATGCAGTCGCCAATGACGGCGACGCGACAAATCGCCGACCGTCGCGGTCGCGGCCATGCACGTGACCACTAGCCACAAGCAGCCACTATAACTATAACTAACTAATACTTGTCTACCTAGTATCCAATATTCATCTCCAGTAAAATACATTCTATCTTTCACAAGAGTTACAATTCCCATTTTTTCTTTAAAAAAAGACTCGCGACAAGTACATTCCCTCTCGTCTCGTATAAGAGTGGACCTTTCACGAGTGGCAAAGAACCTCGCCATACGGAGTACAAATAGTCCAGTCCAGAATCAATGAAGACAAAGTTTGGCTATACCTTGTAGACCCAGGTACTTATCATTCGGTAACTCCGACTGGGGAACTATACTTTCCAGCGTATCAATGTTGGCTAGGATCGACAGCTCTGAATAGAGAGCACGGCCAGTGCTAAGCGTCACTGACAGCTAGTAAATCCTCCGAGCTGCCGGCCCAAGCGCCGGTCAGACAACATCGAGATAGAAGGTTGCAGCTTTGGTTGTGAGAAAACTCTGCTTTATCCCTGCATTCAGTTTATTGAGTCATAGGTGACAGCCGTCTAAGTAATTTTCGCAGAAGACTGAAGCCTTTCAAGTGGAGGATGCATGCACTGCGCCACACCGTGAATATCCGACTGCGCCACTCGTTGCATCCGAGTATTGACAAGAGAACACGTCCTACTACTCATTTCTATCCTTCCAGTATTTAATTTAACCATTGATCTAGATTCTTTAACAGCTCTACTAAAACATGAAGGATTTTGATTGCCAGTCTAAATAAACCCAGGAATTACTGATGCGCGGAATAGTAGTACTACTACGGTAGTTGGTTAGTTCAACGTATTTCTGCCCAAAACAACCCGCTCTTATGTGGCACCTAGATCAACCTTGAAAGTTAAATAGGAAATTCAATGCTAAATGTGTGATCAAAATTCCCCAGGTCCTTTGCCAAAGAATGCTCCTTTGGGAACTGTCAACCACGGAACAGATTGAGCATCATATGTGTTTGACCCAACTGTATTTCCCCACCAATTGAACTTGACAGCATGATACCCAAGTGCAAAAAATATGATTATTGTCGCAATTGCCGTGCCAGTATCCATAGCAGCCTGTAAAAGATCTGTTTATGAAAAGGGTTAGTAGTCTATCAACAAATTTTCATACCATCCTCCTAGAAGCTCACAGTTGTATCGTCTCCACCACTCAAACGCGCGTTTGCGGATTAGATAGTTGAAAGAAAACCCAACTAGGAACCACAGAGAGTATTGGGCTATTAAATTAGCTTTCTTTTCAACCCTATAGTATACGTGCAAGACTTACTAGTGTTTGCGGGCGGGATGTTGCCTGCTGCATTGAAGAAAATCGGGACATTGATGTAGCGAATCCAGCTGTTGGGATAGCGGCGGTAAAGCAGATAAACGACCCCAGTAACAACGGGCTAAATCGTCAGCAGTGAGATCTTCAAAACGAGAAATCCTTAAGTACTTACTCCAATAATGAAAAAATAAACGAGCTTATTATATACTTGTCCAGTTTGGAACATTCGCTGCGGTCCAATGGTTCCCCAAATTATTGAAGCTTGATACATAACCTTAGCACCGTTGCATGTGAATCGCTCTTTGTTGGTAGGTTCACAGAGGTCTGTTATGTGTCCAAGCATCCATCGTAGTACTAATTTCGTTAGCGGATTGTATTTGTATTATACGACGAGATATTTACCTCCTGTTTGGGTTGCCGTTGCCAAAACACTTGCATAGATCTGGCCGAAAAATAGGACACGCGGGGGGATTTTCTAAATTCGTAAGCTAAATTCAATCTGGAAGATTGCATCACATACCATATATTGACCAAGCTTCAAGTCTTGTGCAAAGTCCATACCATGCTTGACGGCATTATAGCCATAGCACTTGACCATAAGATTGGCTATTGGCTTCCCTGGCCAGGCGTACCCTGCAATTAGCTCTGTAATGATGTTCAAAAACACTCTTTGGTTTGTCGTTCCTTGTAGAAGCCCCTCGGGCACAATAAGAAGAACGGCTAAACCAAAGCAAACCACGATAAATCCCCAAACTGGAAGCTCTGTATCCCAGTTCCTTATGGTCAAAATGCCCAATCCAAACACCACCAATGTGAGAACACCATACCACCATTCTGGAACTTCCTCATATGCATGCATCAGACGTCGATGGATGTCTTCGCCCCCATGTCTAACATTCTTGAGTCGAGCCCAGATCTCAGAACCATTGTACAAGTAGGTATGCACCACAATTGCTGTCACTGCAGCGAAGGATAATCCGTATGTGAGAGAATAGGACATCGAAATATACATGGGAGAGTACTCCTTGTAATTGCTCTCTATGAAGTTCAGGTCGTCTCCCACTACACGCGATACGTTATATGAACTGCCTGTGTTGTCAAACGTGCTCGAGGATAATAGTGGGAGACTAAGCTGTTAGCATAGGGATTATCAACACAATCATCCTTGGCTCAATACTTACTATGCGCTGTACCAAACATTTGAATAATACAGAATAGGCGATAAAAATAAATAGAATAGCACAACAACTGCAAACGCATTGCACGTAATGTAAAACGGAGTTGTGAGTGGATATCCTGCATAATTGATCTGTGTCCAATCAAAGCTAATTGGTAGCAGACCCAAGCCAGAGTTCATCTGCGGAATTAGATGTTTTTTTTTTCTTTTTCAAATTAATTGCTCATGAGTTATGCTTACCCCAAAGAGTGTATTGACCTTTTGGTTGGTCGGGAAAATCCAGGTGATAAAAGCGAACATGCTGAGGCTTGTCCATATGTAATCTGGGAACCAGAATGCTACAAAGGCAAGAGCCGTGACATAAGTGAAAAATCGATAGCGAGTGATAGTCCAACCATTTGCCGGTTTACGACTTTCTGGCTCATGAAGCGCTCGGAAGAGAACTGTTGAGGATAGAGATGTTGGCCAGACCAACGCAGCAGGATAAACAATCCATCGACGAGCAAGCCCTGTCAGACCAAATCTGGAAAATGGTCAGTGATCAATATACGCCATTAGCTGTTGGGTAAAATTCTTACCCTATCATCTGTGTAGTCAAAAGATAAAGAAATGAGAACCCAGCCCCAAGATCGCGATTCCAATATACAGGGCTGACGATTGCGACCAAGGCACCTTGCGCATAGGCGGTTGAAGCGCTTATGTTGACGCACTATGCATCGCGTTAATTTATGCTAGGTCTTTTTTCTTTTGTAAGAGAATTTAGTATGTGACTTACAATGACAATAAAAGCGTGTTCCTTGATAGTGAATCTGCCTGGATTGATATCAAAGGACAGCTTTCCGAGGGGCACTCTCCATCTCGGAAGCTTCTCCCAGGCCCTGCCAATCGGAAAAACGAGGATTTGAGCGACAACGTAGCCGATTGTGAGGGAAGGCTAAAGTCAGTGAGTATTTATCGAGCTTTTCCGGCAGGGAAACAAACATATCGTAGGCCGAAAAATTGATTGACTCCGGAAAACAAGATGACGAATATGGTCATCAATATCCAGGCACGGACAGCTGTGGTAATTGTCAGGCAAACTCCTATCATATAAGTTCATTGAAGATACTCACTGTTGCAGGCTATGGTGGGATCATCTTTATTTGACACGCAGGCTGCGACTTCGGGAACTGTATCAAAGATGTTAACTGAACTTGCTTTCTTGGAATCCACCGTTACAGCGTTGGATTTTATCAACAACATACAGGGAGACTCATCGCCATCAACATTCCACTTCAAAGCCTCGACGGGTGTAATTTCCGTTTGCTCTGACCGATACAACTTGTCGCCTGGATCTTGGTTGGAGTCTTCTGCTTCGAGATCCATAGTCTGCCTTTCTTCCAGGCCTGGAAGCTTAGTAGATTGGCTTTGTACTTCCATCTTCTATGCACTGATGCCGAAATATTTTCTTAATCAAGCTATAGAATACTTGAGCTACGAGCTCTACTTGCAGCCAGCCAAACATTTATATGGCTGTCTGCGACTAGGTATGCAAGAGTTGCGATAGACCCACCTGAAATCGCAACAAGCCATCTCCAGCAGTAGATTACGCTTTTAATCCACATTTAAGTACCATTTTAGCCACTAAATTTTCTAGCCAGAAATGGGCTTTTTCACAGGACAACAACATGAAAATGTGATGGCCCCAATAATGATTATTGCAATTCAAATAAAGCGACCGTATTAAATTACTTGAAAGCTAGAATGAATTCCGGGCTTCAGTTAATCCATTTTGCCCCAAAATTTGCCGTCCTGATGCTATCAATTCGGTTTTCTCCCAGTATGTACAACGTTGGATTTAATCCTGTGGGGCATTTTTCACAATTAGTGTACTGAAACTTGATCACGCCTATTTGAACAGATATAGTGTGATGTTCAATAACTATAAAAGTTGTCACGGGTTGCTAGACAATAGATAATGCATCTATTGTCTATTGCGTCCAGCATCGGAATCGAACATACATATTGATCGCCATTCTGGATCCGGAATTTAACAAAGATCTTCAAGAGACGAGGACAGCTTAGCTTTTCCAGAAAATAAATAATAAATTCGAGTCTAATCTGGTAGTAGGTGAATGTTCGGGGTAGTTTCGGTAAGCTAAACAGACACGACATCCCATCGCTGGCGTGATAACGCCGCATTATGGGCTTATCTCTTAGCTCAACGCTACTTAGGTTGAATCAAAATCCAAGTTCCTAATAGCACAGGAATAACTTAACTCTTTTCTAGCCCAAGAGATACTAAACCCCAAAGGGAAATCTCCGATCAAATACAGCAACTATCTTGCGATGAAGAAAAGCTGGGAATTACTGAACAAGCACACGTAATACCAGTAGTATTTAAGTGGCTCATGGTTACATCGACTACTAGTGCTCGGTCCAGATAAAAATTTTCAATGAATGATTAAACAGTAGTGCTTAGAAAGAGATAATAAAAGCAACATAATTTAGTGTCATACAAGGTAGACGTTTCATATGGCTGACTGCTCTGATTATGTTAATACTAATTTACTGCTTGGCACTCAGATTCCATTCCTCTTCGTTGCAATAGCTTGAATCCATCTTGAGAGATTATTCGTATTTTTTGAGTAATTTCATAGATACTATGGATTGTATTACTATCCGTAAAACCAATACTCTGCAGCATATTCGACGAGTACCGTGTCATTTTGTCCAGCGCATGTTTTTGGCGCTACACCACCAGCTGTCACTACTCGATAAACTTCCTAGATCATTTGTTAGTACCGTGGCGGCTTGTAGTCGAGAGTCCGTACGGAAATGTGTGTCTTACCTTCACGCCATTGCAATCCTTACAATCAAGCTTCAGCCATGGAACATCAGTCTCGTTCTTTCCGGATGCATGTGATACTCTGGTTGGTGCGCTGACAGAGGCATCCTTCTTTCCAGCCAGCCAGGTATCAGACCCACTCATTTTCAAATCAAAAAAAGGGTCTCCCATGGCATTGAAGTAATGTTCACCGATTATAAGGTTGCTAGTATTTGTGCTTAGAGTCAAAGCTTCAATCATGAGGGCTAGAGACTTGAGAGGAGTTTGTCCAATAACTGCAGGGAGCTCGTGAAGCAAGGGCAATGACTGTGATGCTATGCAGGACGCATCGAAAAGGGTAGCCGCCGCTCCGATTGCCACTGGTGTTGAAGGCTCATTTGAATGATGTAAACTCTCGGAAGATGAGCACGAATAGTTCTGGGTTCCGCGTCCAAAAGTAATATACTTGAGATCCAAATGCGGGGACGGCTCTGGGAGTTTATCTTTGGTATCGCTGATGGGTAACTCTAGACCTCTAAGCGAACAGTCTCCCAGGCTGATATTATCGAGCTCGGAGGTGATGCTGGAGAAGATGGAGGCAACTCGCAGAGGACCAGGAAGGGCAGCTGCTCTCAAGAGAAATATGGCAAATAGTAGGAAGGATGTATTTTGTGAAATCATAGTAGTGATGATATTGAGAGACCAATTTTGTAGCTGTTCTTTTGAAAGTGAAACGTGAAGGGCCCAGAAATAATAGGAAGGGTAGGGGTCCAGGAACAAAATACATAGAGTTAGGGAAACGTAGAGAGTTGTATTGAATTTAAATAAGCGAGCGCCCCTGGAAGGATTCCACGCAGCACAAAGAAAAGAGGTAGGTTTTTTTCCTTTACTCGGATGTCTGAGTGTTTTCGCTCACAAGGCTTACTCTAAGTCCAACACTGCCCAACTCTAAATGCTGTGCACAGCGTTTGTTATTCCTTCTGAGATCCACCGCACAAAAACACGCGTTTATATCCAGTAAAAAGCACAGCAACAGGACTTCCAAGGTTTGCAGAATGGGGCCAACATTCCCAGACTAAAAGCCCGAAATCAAATTTATTTCTTGTTGAGCACTTCAGAAGCCGAATAGAAAGCTTGGCGGGTAGGAACACGATCTTTGAAAACCCAGCTAGTATATACTATATACTAGCTCGCTATTAATAGCCAATAGAATACAGAGACCAACTCAATCATCTAAAATGACCTGAGAGCGTTACATCTTCGCAGTAGTGTCATCCTTGCCGCCTAAGAACTGTAGGCGTGACCTCTAAGGCTCAAATTACATTACTTTTCTAGTATCATGGGGTCAACATATCTGATACTTCACCAAGAAATTTAGTTTAATCCTAATTTTAGTAGTTACAAGTATCAGATACTGTCAAAATTTCTCTTCGAACAAAATACCTTGATGCTAGCATATCGTATTATAGCACGAGCACAAGCAACTCGGAGGTGCTTTGAACCTGGCAGGTTCGTAATCCAGTGTCACGGACCACACCCAGTTTCTATAATACTGCCTCATATCGTTCAAAAAATTATTATTAGATTAATTTTAGTAAGAAGACCTCTCGAATACTATTCAACCTTGAATCATGGTTTCACTGAAACGGCAAGTGTGTGACATAAATAGATGCTAAGCGCCCACCCAGCGCCACGCTGAGTTTGGTGAGGCACTCTTCAAGGTCAATTCCCTGTCACCTAAATAGCTCAATCAAAAATAATGTAAGAGGCCTTTGAACCACCCGCTTTACTGATGAAGCATCCATGGATGGTAAGTCTGATATGAGATATACTTTGTGCCTTGATTCTAAGGCACAAATATCTGCCAGTCATCAATTGATAGCTGGTGGTCACGTGAGGGCCCACTAGCGCGACTTTGCTGGCGACGTGCATTTTGCGTTCGCGGGAGACCATCAAGCGACACAGCTCCATTATCATCAATGTTGCCGTTTTAACGGTGCTCGATCCGGATGTAGCTGCTGTTACGCATTCTGCGCGATCATAGACACATCCTTCATATCTGATCCCCGACGCCTTCACCATGTCTGACGGTGCGCAACATGTCACTCCTCTCATTGACCCTTTACTGATCGTTTCTATAGCCGATATTGAAACCGTCCGACGGCTCCAGGCGGAGCGTAATGCCGCCGCCGCTGGCAGGAATGGCTCTAAGACCTTTGATCCCTCTTCCCAGCGCACTGATAATTCCACTAAGGCCTCTCTTACCGAATCCTTCGACACGACTTTGTACGAGCGGGAAGGAGCAGATCGGTTTTCAGGTTACGATACGTCTATCGCCGTCGACGGTGGCGATGAAGAAATGGAAGATGCGAACGGTGGCCACAGCTTGGTCGGCCAGTACACAGCAACCAGAAACCAAATCGATGAAATGGCCCATGGAAATGGAGTCGAGGAGGAAGACATCCTAATGGGCCGTGAGAAAGCGGCACGTATTGCAGACCGCGAAACCGATTATCAAAAGCGACGGTTCAACCGCGGCCCTCTCACTCCGACTCGCGCCGATGCTTTTGCCGCGGATTCGAATGCCAATGTCGAGGGAGAGGGGCAGACCTACCGAGAAATCATGGCAGAACGTGAGCTCCAAAGGGAGGAAGAACGTGTTCAAAAGCTGATTCAAGAGAAGCGGGAGCGTGGTGAAGAAGTCCCCGAGCACCAGCCTACGCTAAAGGCTGTGGAAGGCGACAAAGAAAACGAAGACGACGGCTCAACCGCCGCTGCGGCCGGTCGTAAGAGAAAGAAGCGCTGGGACGTGTCATCGGAGCCTACAGCTACTACCGATACTGCGGAACAACCAGCTGAAGCTAAAACCAAGCGATCACGATGGGACCAAACACCAGCCCCGGGTGCGCCAGAGGAAGGATCCAAGCGACGTTCACGATGGGATCAAGCACCGTCTCTCACAGCCGCTACTCCAGTCGGAAACCAGGGGCTTGCTACACCAATGCATCCCTCTCAAGGTGGTGGCGCTATGGCGCCGACCAGTTTTGGAACTGATTTGTCTGGTAGAGGTGCCGATTGGACCGACGAAGAGCTCGATATGATGCTTCCTACTGAAGGCTATCAGATTCTAGATCCACCCCCAGGGTATGCTCCAATCCGAACACAGGCACGCAAGATGATGGCGACGCCAGCTCCCATTGCTGGGGCTGCTGGTGTTGGTGGCTTCATGATGCAGGAACCGGAGAGCGTCCGCTCAATGGGTAAGGAGCTTCCGACCGACATTCCTGGAGTTGGTGATCTTCAATTCTTCAAGCCGGAAGATATGGCCTACTTCGGAAAATTGATGGAGGCTGGAGATGAGAGCTCCATGTCTGTTGAGGAGATGAAGGAGCGAAAGATCATGCGGTTGTTGCTGAAGGTCAAGAACGGTACACCACCCATGCGAAAGACGGCACTGCGACAAATCACAGATAATGCGCGAAACTTCGGTGCCGGTGCGCTCTTCAACCAAATTCTCCCTCTGCTTATGGAGAAATCATTGGAGGATCAAGAACGCCACTTGCTGGTCAAGGTTATTGATCGAGTGCTCTACAAGCTCGACGACTTAGTTCGTCCCTATGTTCACAAAATCCTGGTTGTCATCGAGCCCCTTCTCATCGATCAAGATTACTATGCCCGTGTTGAGGGTCGAGAAATTATTTCCAACCTAGCCAAGGCCGCTGGTCTTGCCACTATGATTAGTACCATGCGACCCGATATTGATCATGTCGACGAGTATGTGCGAAACACTACCGCACGAGCATTCGCAGTCGTCGCCTCCGCACTGGGTATCCCAGCTCTCCTCCCCTTCCTCCGTGCCGTCTGCCGTAGTAAGAAGTCTTGGCAGGCCAGACACACTGGTGTCAAGATTGTGCAGCAAATTCCTATCTTGATGGGTTGCGCTATTCTGCCTCACCTCAAGGGCCTTGTCGACTGCATTTCCGATAACCTCAGTGACGAGCAAGTAAAGGTCAGAACTGTGACTGCTCTGGCAGTTGCTGCTTTGGCAGAGGCTGCCAATCCTTATGGTATCGAGAGCTTTGACGAGATTCTCAACCCCCTTTGGACTGGTGCGCGCAAGCAGCGTGGTAAGGGTCTCGCTGCTTTTTTGAAGGCAGTTGGTTATATCATTCCCTTGATGGACGAGGAATATGCCAACTACTACACTAGTCAAATCATGGAAATTCTTCTGCGTGAATTTTCGTCCCCTGATGAGGAAATGAAGAAGGTGGTTCTAAAAGTGGTATCACAATGCTCCAGCACGGATGGTGTGACTGCAAGCTACCTCAAGGAGCATGTTTTAGCCGACTTTTTCAAGAGTTTCTGGGTGCGACGTATGGCCCTTGATCGACGGAACTATCGCCAAGTGGTGGACACCACTGTCGATCTGGGACAAAAGGTTGGTGTTGGTGAGATTCTTGAGCGTGTTGTCAACAACCTGAGAGATGAAAGCGAACCATATCGCAAAATGACCATGGAGACAGTGGAGAAGCTCATTGCTTCACTCGGAGCTGCGGATATCTCACAGAGACTGGAGGAGCTCCTCATCGATGGTGTCCTCAATGCGTTCCAGGAACAAAGTATCGAGGATCTTGTCATTCTGAACGGTTTCGGCACCGTTGTCAACGCCCTCAGCACACGTTGCAAGCCTTACCTCCCCCAGATTGTCTCGACTATCCTGTGGCGATTGAACAACAAGTCTGCAACTGTCCGACAGCAGGCCGCAGACCTCATTTCACGCATTGCCATGGTTATGAAGCAGTGTGGTGAGGATGCCCTCATGGGCAAGCTTGGTATTGTCCTCTATGAATACCTAGGTGAAGAGTACCCCGAAGTTCTGGGTTCTATCTTGGGTGCCCTGCGATCCATTGTGACTGTGGTTGGTATCAACCAGATGCAACCACCAATCCGCGATCTCCTGCCCCGACTCACCCCCATTCTGCGCAACCGACACGAAAAGGTGCAAGAAAACACCATTGATTTGGTCGGTCGTATTGCCGACCGTGGTCCTGAGTCTGTCAATGCACGGGAATGGATGCGTATCTGTTTCGAGCTGCTTGATATGCTCAAGGCTCATAAGAAGGGTATTCGTCGTGCTGCCAACAACACCTTTGGTTTCATTGCCAAGGCCATCGGTCCCCAGGATGTCCTGGCCACTTTGCTGAACAACTTGCGTGTCCAAGAACGTCAATCTCGTGTCTGTACAGCTGTGGCGATCGGTATCGTGGCTGAAACCTGTGCTCCGTTCACTGTGCTTCCTGCGTTGATGAATGAGTACCGGGTGCCTGAGCTCAATGTGCAGAATGGTGTTCTCAAGGCCATGTCTTTCTTGTTCGAATACATTGGCGAGATGGCTAAGGACTATGTCTACGCCGTCACTCCTTTGCTGGAGGATGCTCTGATCGACCGTGATCAAGTTCATCGACAAACCGCTGCTAGTGTAGTCAAGCACATCGCCCTTGGCGTTGTCGGCTTGGGATGCGAGGATGCCATGCTTCATCTTCTCAACCTGGTGTTCCCTAACATCTTTGAGACCAGTCCTCACGTCATTGATCGAATCATCGAGGCCATCGATGCGATCCGCATGGCCGTCGGTACCGGCACAGTGATGAACTACGTCTGGGCTGGGTTGTTCCACCCTGCTCGAAAGGTGCGCACACCTTACTGGCGACTTTACAACGATGCCTACGTTCAGGGCGCAGACGCGATGGTGCCTTACTACCCAGGTCTGGAGGCGGATGGTCTGGAACGGCCAGAGTTGTCTATCATCATCTAAAGGATGGTGCTGTAATTTGACTGTTGTTCTGTTGCTATTTTTCGTCTCATGCATAACTACATTTGGGATCCTTTACTTTGTCAGCCGGTGTCTTCCGATTCAACTTTTTTCATCCCCATTTTCGTTTTCGTTTCTTAGTTCATTCTTCATGCAGGCACGATCGGACGTTCGGCGTGGGTTGACTGTATATCCAACTGCAAAAGTCATTCAGGAATAAATTCTTAAATATGGTCAGAAATTTCAGGAATCGTAATTCAGGAAATTTTTCATTATAGTATTGACTGTTTAGTAGGTACTAAACCACAAATCAAATTGAGGTGGCGTTTAGCAAAGTGAAATTTACGGTCGCAAGGCCAACTGCGCTTCAACCCACAATTCTATGTCAAATTCTAGGTAGACCGCCGCATAAACGAGACATTTGAACAGTACTTCATTTATAAATTTAATCAATTTTTATATATTAAAATCCCAGTTGTCACATTGATGAATATTGATTGAATGAGACGGTACTAGTAGTACGTCAGCGTTGTCACTGATATATACCATCTATATACTATATATATACCTCTTTGACAGGCAGTAAACGACAGTGCGTGAAATCATATTTCATCACGCATATTATCTCGGCTTGGAGTGGCTTCGCACTAAGAAAATAGATTGCAAATCAATTTAAATCGAACAAGCCCGATCGCACTTATCGTGATAGATATACGCCACGCGCTATGCGTTAAAGAAAAAAAAAAAAAAAATTGACTTGGATTTCCAAAGCCTCAAATTGTATAGAGTCGATCACCAACGATCCGGCACCAACCCTGGGAGGATTTCTGTGGTGACAGGGGTGGTTTTCGGGCAGTGATCGCTCTTGACACGGACAATCATGTCAATCCCGACTATCTTCTCCCTCTCCGGTCGACAGAAGTCCGGGGTAAGGGTTTCTGCAGCGACGCCGAGGGGATGGTGACTAGCGAGACCCTGGAATCAGATACTGCAAAGTACGGAGTATAGTACAGTAGTATATAGACTATTTGACGGCGCGGCGTAGTTTACGGAGCCGGATGGGGTTGGACTTGGAACTACTACTAACTACTAACTAGTTGGATTGACAATTGCACCGACAGGTTGGAATCAAAGAGAAAAAATTTGGGGCAAGTATTTAGGGGGATTCCTTTACTCCCCTCTATCGTAGAGTACAGTACAGATATTCTTCTTCGTGGACAATTTGCCACTGAGCAAAAATAGAACAAAAAAAAGAAGTACCTACGGAGAGTGAGTGCGAGGGAAAAAAAAAAGGCTCACACGTAAGATGGTGAGTATCATGGGCAACTAAGATACGGCGTACCAACCACAGCCAGGCCCTGGTCCCTGGTCAGCCGCTGGGAGGATTCTAAATTTTCGGCGGGGGGGAGGAGGAAGAGGGAACAAACAGCCCTGAAGGCAGGGCGAACAGCCGCCAACCACAGAAGAGTTTCGAGGGTAACGCTAGTCCCATCGAGGTTTGCCAAGACGCGCCAAATGCCTAAGCTTGCCCTGAGAAGGTCTTGGCACAGGACGTGGCCGCGTCAGCTCTCCATCGTGAGGACGTCAGGCTTGCTGCTTGGCTGTGGGGAAGGGGAAGGGGGTTGCGCGATATTCTCGGGCTGGTACATACAGGTCCAGTCAGGGACCCTTTTTTCCATTTTGGGGCTTAGTACTGTTGGATTTTGTATTCAATACTCTGTACTCCATACAAAAGTTTGGGATTGATATTGAATTTGGGTGGATATGTTAGAATATCAAAGTTGGATTAAATGTACTCTGTATAGAGTAACTAGCAGATCTACTCTACGGAGTACAGATACTCTGGCACCCAACAGAGATTGTCTCACTTTATTTGGTTTGAAGGGCAGCGATCGCTGCTAATTAAGCTAATGTGAACTAAGCTCCAAAAAAAAAGGTCGAAAATAAGGAAAGACGGGTTGCCTCGTTGTCTGGGCATGGAGACAGTACATACTCCTCCTACTCCGTATACGGAGTACATACCCAATAGAAAAGAAATCCAAATCAGTCAAATCAAATCAAATCAAAATACCATGAGCGTAGTACGGATACCCTGTACAGTATACTATCTCTCGACACAGCCTCCCCCTAATTCCAATATTCAATGGAATCTCCAATCACGCCAGGCCCGCGCGCCGGGGAATGGAGATGGATTCGTCTGCACACCTTCGCTACCGCGCTTCCCATCTTCAAATTTCTCCTCCTCCTACTCCACGGGGCCATAGAATATACACACAGACCCTGAGATAAGGGGGTGCTAGGAGGGGCATGGAGGCGTCGAATAGGTGTGCATTTCCTGAGGTAGGAGTTTTCTTGCATATTCTTGATTCCCTATGTAATTGTTTCTTTTTATTTTATTTTGATTATTTTGAATTTTTTTTTTTCATCATTTTAAGTCTATAATTCACAAAATTTCTTACTGTATGGCGTATTTCGTCCAGAGTATAATTTTTTAAGGGATCGTGCTGGGGGTGGATTTTCAGGGTCTACGGGTTGCCGTTTTGGAGGGCTTGGGCTGCCGGGAGGGCGCAACTCAAGATTTTAGAGTTTTGTTGGCTTTTGATTTATTTTGCTTTTGGTGGATTGATTTTGTATTTTGTATTCTAATTATTACTATTATTACTATTGTAATTATTAAAATTATTACGATTATTATTTTATTAATTTTATTTCCATTTTCTACACGTTCTACACCGTCCTCCCGACTTCGCTTTTGGTGCGGCGGCTGGGAGCGCCTCCCTTTCCGTATGGGAAGTCTCAGCCTTCACTGGGCCCCGTACTAGTTGCAAGAATGGAGCCCCGAGTCCATAGTTCCCAAAATGAAGGTTCACCACAAAATACTCCCCGATGAAGGTATCCATCTTGAGATCGTGGAGGCGTCGGTGGCATATGCAAGGTATGAGCGCTCAGGGTCCACCTCTGAGTGGGCTTTTTGGTACTTTTTGGTGCTTTTTTGGACGTCCAAGGGAAATTTTTTTTCGTCTTATCCCCTTTAAGTAATTCGCGATCGCAGAATTTTTCAACCTCAGGGTTGTACTGTAGAATTTAGAGATATGTATGTGGAGTTGGAGGGTCGCGTGTGGCAGGTTCTGCGAGGCCGCGTATACATCTGTACCTGTCAAGCCATGTATGTATGTATGCGAGATACCGCGGGTTCATGTGAGAAGCTCTCCGGGGGAAACATCGAGTATGCAGGGCCAATCATATGAGGTCGAACAGTGGAAATCACATCAGAGGCAGGGATCATGGACTTGGGGAGAAAGGTTGCGTATTGGATGATTGGTAAACATTGAATCAACAATGCGGGTGGAACTCGGTCAGGTTTCGGTACGATGAATGTGTGGGTGCTATGGTGCTATCCTTGACTAGAGTCCAAAAGTTCCAGATGACTGGAACTAAGTACAAGTATGGAATATGGAATTGTAAGAAGTACCGATAATCCGTACAGTAGAGTATAGAGTACAATGTTCGTATTTAGGAAATGGAGCTAGGTTAGAATAGACAACATTTTACATAGTTCCATTCGCAAGGGTTGCGCGACCCTGCATCATTCACTGACTCTTAACAGAGGGACATACTACCACGTCGCCCAGTCAATTCGGCGAGGGGGAAGAGGCGGCGCGTCTGGTGGATCGACCCTGGGTGGATGCCCTCACAGTCGGTCGCATCCTTCAGGTGTCATCCTATCCCAATTTGGCCCCCCTTTCCTCTAGGGCTCTACAGTACATACGTAGGGCTCTTAGGGCACTCAGGGCACCGGGTCGCATGGATTTAGTTCCCCGATACCTGCCAGTGACATATGCCAAGGACATAATCACTCCACTTCCTGCAAGTGCAGCTTTACCAGGGGAAGCTTGATCTAGGTATGAACTGTGTAGGTATGTAGCTCTGTATTGGGGGAGCTCTTGAGTTCAGATGGGAGGAATATAACCACATTGACCCGACACACCGTAAGTTAGTGAAGGAAGCAAATCATTTGCATCAACCAAACTTTAGAAAGCCATCATTGGTTTTATTTTTTCTTTTTCTTTACAGTCCCTAGACCAAACTTTTGGTGGCGGGGTCATCCAGGCGCCACCAGGCGCCACCATCACTCACACTATAGCTACATAGTGTATCAGACTGTAGTCCGTATATCTCGAAAGGCTATCTAAGCTTCGAGTCACGGGAACCCGAACAGTTCCGTCGTCGTCGTTGGTACGGAGAGGGCAGGACCGCGCGAGATCTAAGATTGGAACAAACCTTTGAACGATACTACTAGTGCTCTAGAATGACGAAGGATTACTGTCGGAACAAGAGGATCTCGGAAATGGAATGGCAAGACACGGTACGTAATGCTAGAAAAGGGGGAAATTGCTCCGTCAAAGTCTTCTCCTCTCAAGTCTAGACAAGTTACTGTATGTAGGTATACAACACGAAG
Organism: Penicillium sumatraense; assembly: GCA_020086695.1. Lineage (NCBI taxonomy): Eukaryota > Fungi > Ascomycota > Eurotiomycetes > Eurotiales > Aspergillaceae > Penicillium > Penicillium sumatraense. The sequence continues at coordinate 1,208,562 of JAGIKU010002025.1, read as the reverse complement.
TGGCCCATTGCGATCTCGAACGGTTGGGGGTCTTGTGGATGATTGTCCGGAAGAAGAAAAGAGCCCAAAGTGGATGGTTCGGGGAAGGGCGGTTCTGCTCCACAGGAGTCAGCCCCCGGCGTTTCAGGTGCCCTTAGCGTCGACCCTGAGAGTGGCAGTGTTGTTCATAGTGGCACCAGCGGAGCCCACAGGATCGCAGACAGGGATTCTTTCTTTCAAAAGGTGAAGAGGGGCCAACGGGCTTTTGCGGGGGACTAGTTGTGCCCCGACGTCATGGCTGAACATGGCTTGCATTCTACTATGGAGTACCTATAAGATCCAATCCTTTTGGTGTGTAGTAGTTAGTACTTCGTACCCCGTATACCTATTCCGTATACGGTGTAGTAGTGCGTATATGTATAGATGACCGCAGATGTAAGGCTGTCTATTTACGGAGTCCATACAATACAAACAACGGAGTACAGGATGTAGTCCGTACACATAATCTTAACAAAAATAGCACAGATCTCTTTGGAGCCTGGGAACTCTCGAGTCTGGTCCAGGAGAAAAGTCGCCTCCTCGAGGCATACCACGTTGACCAAGACAACACTGCACGGGACAGACGCGTCAGCTCCTGATGGGGCGCTGCTAAGCATCGGTGTCAATTGGTCGATCCTATCCTGCCAAGGTCGGCTATCGACTATCTGCCGTCTCCAGGTGGATCCATTTTAACCAGCTAAACCAAATTTGAGACTAGCCTTTAAGTGGGTAACTCTGCACAAACAAGAATGTGGTGGAGACCCCTCTGATCCGTGCGGGACCCAGTTAAACTACGGCGGATAAACCCCCAGCCCATCCCATTAGTGCGCCAATGGCAGCCACTAGTCTCTTTCCTGCTTTTCCTCTTTCGAACGGAGTAGAGGGGCCGGTATCGGGTGTCTAGAATCATCCAGCCAATCACGGCTTGTCGAAAGCTCCTCTTTTCTGTTTCTCGTGGCATTTTTTGGATTATCCGACTTTGTCAGGGGCAATTTGCCATTTAGCCACCCTTCTACAAAACTCCATCCCCAGGTGGACCATCATGAAGTGGTGGTTCTCTTGAACGTTTCATGTGCTCGTGAGATTACTACATACGTTCGGGGTTTAGTATGTGGTTATGGTAATTTCCTTTTTTTTTCTTTTCTATGTATAGAAACAAGAGATGACGCGGAAGATGCACTCAAGTCAAGCACAAGCCATCTACAGAGAGTAGGTACGGAGTATTGTATGAACGTACATTACGGAGTACATCGGAATCTATCAAGGTGCTCCAAGTGATAATGAATGTGCATGCAGAAATGCCAGTGCAACGTTAGCCCCCCTCTCCTTTGGATGCACAATCGCACATGAGACAAAAGTCAACCTTGAATTTAAAGGACAATCGCGGACGATCTGCCGTGTGGACACCGCCAAGATCGGAGCCCCGTGCAGATGACAGATGAACCGGGATGGTTTGCTCTAGGCGTGGTTCCTGGATGATTGGCGTTTGGATCGTCGATGTCATTGTATAATTCCAGCGATCATCTGTTATCTGATGGTGACACTTGTCGATGAGATCTTTATGGATCACGAAGTGACTATACAGAGTATCAAGAATTTATATGTAGCCTTGATCACCATTCCCCAAGATTCAGACCATCCTGGAAGCCAATCTGCAGTCCTCGTGCCGAGTAGTACCTAGTCAACCGGCAATTGGTCTGGGGAAATGGAGAGCGGATTTCTCCGACAATTCAGCGATGCTGACCGCCCTTTTCTCCTCTTCTCTTCAACAGCCAAGGAGGGGAGGAAAATTGAGGTCTGAGAGAAGTTTTGAAGTCTGACATGTATTTCGGGCGCGTTCTTCGGAAAGTCAACCTGTGTCCAACGCCGCACTGGGCCAAGCGTCGACTGGTCTTTTATCCCCTGCAACGCGTCATAACTATAGGCATGGCGCGGAAAGAAAATGACATACAAATCAGAGAAATACAAAAAAATAAAGAAAAGAAAAGAAAATAAAATAAATCAAAAACCAGGAATCTCAAAATCAAATCAGTTCCGTGCCGTGTGTGTGTGTGCCCCCTCCCCCCTCTCACTCCCGCTCTCGCTCTCAAGTCAGGCCCAACAAGCGGTCAATAGCGCTTTTGGTTCTTTTCAAGTTTCTCTCGACATGGGAAACATCCACGACTGCCCCACCTCTCCCGTGTTATAAGCTTGGGCCTCCGTTTTCTGTTGTGATGGTGGGTGGAGCGATAGTTCGGAGATTCACTTTGCGGATTCGCGATCGCCTCTGGTGTCCTTGGTACCCTGCCTATCCGGCTCCCTCCGTCTTCCCATGGCGGTGGTTACCAACGGTCGGCACCAAAGGTGTCTTTTCCAGGGGGGTCAATTTGATGCTTACGACCCCCCGCCCGGGGTGAGAGTGTCATTCTGTCGGGGATACATTGGTTTCAGCATAAGTGAAACCGGAAGGCTGTCGTCAACTCTCCACTCATTGGGCACAAACTCGACCTACCTTCCTCACTTTAGTCTTCCCAACTCGGGAGTTATCACTCGACTACGGAGTACTGTACGGAATACTACCTACCTAGCAACTAACTAAAGCAGAACCCTCCGGATGACCCCATCTGTATGTGCGTAGTAGCGTACGGAAGAGAGCAAAACAAGAAACTGACGTAGCTCGGTGAGTCTAGTGGGCCAGACACGGCATAGGAAAGGGGAAATAGCAGCTTGGTGCTTGTTCTTCTCGAAACGGGGCCAAATGAAATTGCACTCCATCAAAAAAAGACCTGGACCAGACGTTCTTGTATCTTTTCCGCTCCCGCGTCTGCAATACTATTGTCTTAACTATGTCCCGTTCCGTTCCATTACAATGAGACTGTCCCACTGAACCGATCGTTGCCCGACCCAGCAACATCCGAGCCAGGTTCATTGTATCAAATCAACCCTAGTACATGAAAGGTGTGCTCTCCGAATGGCTCATTTCCGTTGTGCCGCCTGGAGAACGGGAGGATTCATCGAGTATTCTGTGTTCTGCCATCTCCGGATTATGATCCGGAAGTCAAACCTAGGGTTTAGCATTTAGAATTTAGGATTTGGAGTCGAACCAGCGCCATCCCACGAGCCCCGGCCATTCAGATGGGACTTTGGGACCCACGGTTATCTCAGGGAACGACTTTCAAGACCCATGGTCACTACATTGAAGTTTGCCGCATCCGGTAGACTTTTGTCGGATCTCCTCTCTGTAATGAACTGCCGTTCGGCGTGGGATGGTTATCACCATATTTTTGATCTTCTTTTTGGTTTTCTGGAAAACATCTACAACCATGGATCATATGGTCACCATGAGACATGGTGACAGTCTTTTTGATCGAACGGAATGCGGAGAAGTCGAAAAAATACATACAGTAGTATATGCAGTGCTACTACTATTCCTATCACCAGGGCAGGGCTTGCCAGTCCATGGATCCGACCTAAGGTGAATTTCCGACCAGCTCTCCGCAGTGGCGATGGTTCCCGAGAAGCCCGAAAATCCTGGGTATTCCTCTTCTGTCTCAAATGAGTAGCCATGGGACATAGGAGTTGAATGGACATACTCCGACGATGAATTGATCGTTGAAGAGAACTTCTCCCCTAATGAGTAAGGTGTAAAGTTTAAAGTAGGGAGGGGCTTCTTTAGCCTCCCTCGGCTCATCTCCTTGTGATCAAGAAGCTTAGCGGGGGGAGGGGGGATGATGGGAAGGAAGTGCTCCGTTAGTTTGGAGTAACAGGACTCCATAGAAAGGGTGGATTTTGCTTCGGGCTTTAGCTATTGGTATCGATCAAAATAGCTCCACCCTTTGACCCAGCGTGGATATCGCCATCGCAGCCACGAACTCGACCGTGACCCTCGACTTCAACCCTCAATATTGACAAGAGGAGCTGGGAGGAGGGCCGTGATGCTCGGTCCTCCACTGTGATGTGTCCGATCCTAAGTAGCGCTCGCATCTGCCGCGCTATTGCAGGAGCCGCGCCGCTAATGTCCCCATGGCGGGATGTGCTGGTCCGCTCTCTGACGTCGTTGTTCAGCTGAGAGGGCCCCGAGATACGAGAACAAATGACACACCTCTCCCAGACCCCCGGTCGCAGGTTGCACGGGTAAAGCCATACAGGTCGCATATGGCGCCGAATTATCGGAGTCCCGAATTTGAGAAATTCCCTTTCCGTAATGTGTGTGTGTGTGCTTCCTTTTTCTTCTACTGTACGGACTATGTGCAGTTCTGCAGGAGGAGCCCTTGCTATGTAATCGGCGGAAGTCTATCTCGTATATGGAGAATGGAGTACGGAGTACGAAGTATGGAGTAACCCAGGTTGAATGGAGTATACGAAGCACTAGTACTTCGAAGTAGACGGCTAAATTCTTCCAGGCAAATACAGTAGAGATCAAAAATTCAATTTACCAATTTGCCATTTACGAGTTGAGGAGGAAGAGGCATACTCCGTAGGTAGCGAATGTATGGAGTATGATCTAGACGGATAATTTTCATCCACACCCATACTTCGTAAACCCATCTATACCCACCATGAGGTGTCGACTGGGTCTTGAACTGGAGTAAGGCTGGGGCTGGGACGAAACAGGGGGCTCTTGCGCGTGGGTGTCAAAACCGTCGTCATCATGCGCATTTTTACCCATTGGCTGGGAAATTCCTCGAGAGAGGAGACAGAGAGTGTGTGTATCTGTATGTGCGAAGGAGAGAATGCAGGCGTCAATAATGTTCAGGCTATCGAATCGATAATGATTGTATTGTGATTTCTTCCCGAAAGTACGGGAGTACTCCGTACATACATTAGGAACAGACTATGGAGTATACTTTTGCATCCCACCAAAAGGGAATGGATAATACTAGCAGAAATTCCAAAAACCCTTCAAATCAAATCAGAAAAAATCAACAAAAAGAAAGGTGAAGTAAGGTCGCCTCCACGCTAAGCCTAAGATGGCCCGTGTCAAAGGCCTCTTGCCTCCCTCGCTATCCCACATGCAGTACTAACTGTCCTGTACATGGCTGAACGCCCTGCGTGTGAATCGTCATTTTTTCCCAATCAGTCAAAAGTTTTGGACCTTTGGGAATTTTATTTTATTTTAATTTTCCCTTTTGGCAGGGTTTTGCCTTTTTGCCTCCGAGAGGGTCCTCTGGCTTCACCAATAACGGAGCGCCCAAAGTTGTCCCCCCCGTGGGCCTCCTCCCACATTTGGGTTTGCCTTGGGAGGCGTAACCCTAACCCGGGGGTGCAAGCTTCACTTTTGGGGTTTCCCGATCTTTTCCTCGTGTCTTTGTAGTGGAGGGGGGTAATTGGAGAATGAGGAGTCAATTTTGAAATGTCTACGGAGTACTGTACAGAGTATTCTGTACATAGTAGGGAATACTCCCTACTATCCTCGTTCTTCTCTATTTCATTATTCAATCTTATACTCGAGAGACAGTCTCTCGATATCGACCCCCCACGCAACGGGTATACCCTTTGACGTATGGGATCACCATCCCCGCTGCTTTGAAACACAGTCAGGGCGAACCTTGGTCGCTGCATCGTGAGTTTATTTCTTGGCGTCCCTTTTCTTTTTCTCCTTTTTGCCTGATATCGTTTAGCGTGCCCCGCAGACACGGCACAGATGGACCATTCACAGCCATCCCGCTCACTTGCTCGACATTCTCTTCCTGCCCGTCTCTTTTCAATGCTCCACTCACAAAGCGTGTACTTCCTTCTTCCCATCCTCCTCTCCCCCCTCCTCTCCTTCGCTCCCCTTTTTGGCTTGACGTGAGGTCACCGACTGTTTTTTTGGGTCCCATGATGGTTCCCCTTTTCGTTGTATCGTCAGCTTTCTACCGGTAGTCCGATCCCGGAGTCCCTGGTAAAGTTGCCAAACACGGTTCTAGTAGTAGGAGTACTCCATTATTCTTGGGGTTGAATCTATGGTTCTGGAAACAGACTTTGACTGGTACTCGGTAGATGGGTGGTAGTACTCCGTACTATTGTAGGTATGGAGTGGACTACAGATTGGATCGCGAGAGGGTCATCTCATTCATTCATTCCCTTTGACCCGAGCACGGTACAAGTACATTCTTTGCAGCGCGTCTAAATTGGAGGGGTTCTCTCGATCTTCCATTCCTCAGCCTGAATCGGTATGAATTGAATGGAGATTTATTGATTTATGTTACAAAAAAATCCGAGATCTTCATGAGGAGCAACTAGTGATATTCTGTAGGGGAGAGACTGTACAGAGAGTATCTGTACAGACTATCAAGAGCCATTGTTAAATCAAATAGTCCATCAATTGTAGGACCGAGGAACTGGTTCCCTACAGAAGAGAGCCACTTTTGACACTAAGCAATGCCTCCAATCCTGCAGATAAAAGAAATAGAATAGAAAATAAGAAATAAGAAATAAGAAATGAGAATATTCAATGTAAATAAAATAAAATAAAAAAAAAGGGAAAATAAAATAAAATAAAATAAAATAAAATAAATAAAAAAGGTGAAATAAATGAAATAAATAATAATAAATAATTATGAAAAGGGAAAATAGTGGATGGACCCCAGGGACTGAAGGGTAAAATTACCAGTAATTAATTCAAAAGGATCTGCAACCGTCGTCAGTGGCTCCTCAGTGGAAGCTAACCAACTAAAAAAGTCATTACGGAGTACTCTCTCACTCTGCTTGGTGCTTGCTGCTGGTGCTTGTGCTTGTCTGGTTGATCGTGCCTCACATCTTCTTCCCCTTCTGATAGTCTTTTGGTCCCTTCTTAAGCTTCGCCGATCCCCTTTTTTTCCCCAGACTGCCTTTTTGTTCTTTCCTCCCTCCTGGTTCCTTGAATCTGATCTGATTTCTGGAATAAAATCAATATTCAAATATTCAAATAATCCAGGGATCATCCGCTTATCACTTTCTCTTTTCTTCCCCTCCACCTTACTCCTACCTACCTTACCTACCTCGCTCAACCAAAACATACACATCTCTTTTCTCCGGATCATCACCAGTCGATCTTTACTCTCCCCTTTCGAGAGTCCTCGTGTCAAAAGAGCTTCCTTTTTTTTATTTCCTCGAAAAATACACCGCGCGCGAATCTCTCGCGACTCGCGACATTATCGCATATATACACCCTCAATGACGATGGTAATGGAAAACCAAAACCGCCCATATGGCGGCATGAGCTTCGACAATGTTTATCACCACAATCCACCTCAATTCACAGACCCCTGGGCTGCTGCGCATACTACTTCGCACTCGACACCTCCAGTCTACGCGACTTCCATGGGTAACAGTGCCAGTATTCCCGTGAACCCAGTGAAGTCAGAGGAAGTTGGTCGCACCGCCATGTCTATGCCTTATCCCAACATCCCCGTCTCTGCGCCTTCTCTCGTGCCCGCTAGCAACTACACAACCGCTGGCTATGGACCAGAGGTGATGGGTCTGCAACACGATGTCCCGCGTACAACCTTCGAACAAGCTCCCTCCTACACTACCGCGCCTCCCATGAGCAGCTTTGCGCCCCCAAGCTATGCGCCAGTCAGCTACGCTCCAATTCACGCTCAATCACAAGACGCTCGTCGCATTTCTCACCCGTAAGTTCTCAACAGCCATGGAAATAAAAAAAAAGCAATTCTGACTTTTAATTCTAGAGACGCTCGCGTCGGCTCCTCTCAACCACCCGCCCCTACTCCTACCTTCGGAGATGCTCTCGACGCCAGCCGCGGAATGGTGGCGCTGAGCCAGGATCTGACTCCCCGAAACATCTACGGTCCTCGCGGAGCGCGAGGATCTGCTGATTCCTATGGATTCCCCTCAACCCACTCTTCTGCTTCATCCATTTCTTCGGGTGGCAACTACCCTTACTACAGTGCCTCTGTTGGCTCCGTCGACTCTTCCGTGACCGACTACAGCTCCACAACATCCGAGTCCTACGAGTCGCGTACTCTTCCTCGGCCGACTAGCCTCCTGGCTGGTAGCGCACCTCCAGGACCTCAGTCCATGATGAGCCAATTCAGCTCAAAGATGCCCTCAAACACCCAAAAGAAGCACAAGTGCAAGGTCTGCGACAAGCGATTCACACGTCCTTCTTCATTGCAAACGCATATGTACAGCCACACTGGCGAAAAGCGTAAGTCATACCTACAACCAGCTCCTGACTCGAGGCAGCAGACTAACCTAGAATTTTATAGCATTCGCGTGTGACGTGGAAGGTTGCGGGCGACACTTCTCCGTTGTCTCAAACTTGCGCCGACACAAGAAGGTCCACAAGGGCGAGAAAGACACCGGCTCCCCTGATGAAGACGAGTAAATACTCCGACTCGAGACGACACTTTTTCAATTCTACGTTTGCGACGAATGAATATGAATCGTCCGTCAGCGCGTTCTCTCTTTCCCTCCGCTGGTCCCCATCTCATGGCAATCATTTCTTTGCCAGATTATCCACATCCCGTCAAGACTGTCTTTTCGCCTAGACTTGACTCTGCCAACTGCGTTGGTTGATTAAGTCAATTGGCAATCCCTTGTACAACAGCTTGGATCCAACCATCACCCGCCTCCTTTTAT